>CM022298.1:594358594-595087970 GCA_011799875.1 Thinopyrum elongatum
CGCCGCCGGAGCCGCCGCCGCGCCGCCGCACGCTGCTGCTGCCGCTGCCGCCGCTCGCCGCCGCCAGAGCCTCTGCCGCCGCCGCCGGACGCCGCCGCCGCCGCACGCTGCTGCTGCCGCTGCCGCCGCTCGCCGCCGCCGCCGTCCCGCCGATCGCCGGAGGTAGTAGCCGCTGCCGCCGTTCGTCGTTTTTTTTTTTCGGTTAACCGTTCGGTTTTTTTTGTAAACCCTAGATCTAGATTCGGTTTTTTTTTAAATTCCGGTTTATTCTTTTTAGATCGGTTTTCCGTCGGTTTAGTTATTTAGCGGACGTTCGTCCGTACGTTCGTTTTAACGAACGGTTTTCACCGTTTAACCGCAGACAGCGAACGTTCGTTCGTTAGCCTGTTCGTTAGTTTTTCTTTTTCTCGGGTTTTTTGCGATTATTTTCGATCGCGATTCCTGATCCGATTTTCGTTTTAGTATAACTTTTCGCTCGTTTGTCGGAATCAGGCGATTCAAGCGCCTAGATCTTCGTCTCGAAGCCCTCTTTCTGTTTAACCAACTTAAACAAGTTTTTGCTACTGTAAAATTTGACTTTAGTCCAGATTAGTAATCGAAGCTTGTTTCTTTCGCAGTTTGAGTTTAGTTGCTCCGTTTGATTTGATTCTTTTTGCAAACCGGAGTTCGTAGGTTGAACTTTCTGGTTAAATCTTCTCATTTGGGTTTTACCCGTGCATCCTTGCTTGATTGCTTATGTATGCTATTGTTTGTTTGCGATAGAGTTTCCGGAGTGCGAAGCGTGCTACTACGAGTCTCTAGGTTTGGCGGATCGTCAGCAAGGCAAGTAACACATTGATCATACTTCTTCGTTACCCAGTTTTTATGCATTAGTTTCGACCCTCAAATATTGCATGATTAGGATGTGATTAACTTGTGGGTACTGGGAAGTAGATGATGAGGTAGAACCTATTGCCCTTTTAATAACAAACCCTTGGGAGTTACTTCTACGCTATGCTTATGTTGCCATGCTATGCTCGTAGACGTGGATTGGGTTTGAGTGTATCCATGACAGATGTGAGATTTTTAATTAATGGTTCAACTTAAGGTGGCAACTTTAATACACATCTGGGTGGATTGCTTGTTTGGGCACCTGGGGATATACCAGTGTTGTCCTAGGAGATCCCGGGGATATACCGTGTGATCCTCCTACGGTCCGCCACCCAGGCTCAAAGGGATCATAAGATTATTCATGCTAGAAACTTCCGTGTGCAGTCACAAGCTATTATGGGCTCTAGCATAGTTGAGTATGTTACATGACCTCTTTCAGTGGTAGGCTAGCAGATGTAGGGGAAAGTAGGTGTAACTGTCTACCCAGAGTAAAGAGTAAATGTTTCTGAAAGACTGTGTCTCGGTCATCCGTTTCTCAAACACCATGTAGTGCGAGAAATCCAACGGAGGAGATCGAGTCTTGTGGGGAAAAGTGCACAAACCTCTGCAGAGTGTACAAACTAGTCATGATTAGCCGTGTCCCCGGTTATGGACATCTTGAGTATCTGGTTCTTGGATCATCATATTGAATCCCATCACTCTAAATTAATTTGTTGGGATTAATGATTACTTTTAATTGGGATTGAGAGGGGGTTTTACCTTCTCAATGTTCAACAACCACCATGATAGTTAAATAAAATATATTCCTTTGTTGTAGGGAAAAATTGGCTTTTCGCAAAACAGTATAACCCTAGAGCTTTTCCACCAGCCAAATATGCATGTAGTATTAGCAATTATTCTGTTCATTGCTCTACTGCGTTATATTGCCAGCATATTCCATGTGCCGACCCGTTTCGGGCTGCAACGTATCATGTTGCAGACTTTTCAGACGAAGAGTAAGGTGTGCTAGGTCGTTGTCGTGCACTCAGCTATGCCGTTGGAGTTGATGGACTCACTTTATCTTCCAAGCCTTCCGTTGTTATCTTATTTAGATGGCCTTAAGCCATATTTATTGTAACCAGTTCTCTTTTGAGACATTCGATGTAATAAGTGTGTGATTGCTACTCTGTTATAAATCCCTCAAGTACTGTGTGTGTCAGCATTACCGATCCAGGGATGACACTTGAACACAGAGATTCGATCCATTCGGGTCGGGTCGCTACACCCCAGCGTCACCACTCCCTCCGATGGGGCGCTTCGGCGGCATCCTCATACACTAACGGCTTTGAGGACTGATAGCGGCGTCGAGGATGCGGGCGGAGAGAGAGGATTGTGTGTGTGGCCTGTGGCGAGGATGGGGGGTGCCGGCTTTGAGGACTGAGAGCGGCGTCGAGGATGCGGGCGGAGAGAGAGGATTGTGTGTGTGGCGAAGATGGGGGGGTGCGGCCGCTCGGGCGCGCCATTAATATGGACCAGTGGGAGCGAGACGGGCGGCGGTCAAAGCTTGTCTCTCTTCCCGGCGAGCCTGCGCGGCGGACTTCTGGCATTCCTATACCATCATTTCATGGAGCGAGGTGGGCGCGCCATTAATATGGAGCAGTGGGAGCGAGGTGGGCGGCGGTCAAAGGGCTGGCTCGCCTCCCGATGAGCCTTCGCGGTGGACTGCTGGCATGCCTACCGTCATTTCACACAGCTACTAGCACGCCCCACGATGAGTGCGTAGAGAACACGCGCATGCCACGGCCTCCCAGTCTGCCTACTAGCATGCGTCTCGTCAACTCACGCATGCTCGTACGGCACACGGGACGCATGTGCGGCACGTATTATATTGATTTTTCCTTTTTGATGATTAATTCTGTTGTTTATTGCTTAACCGAAGCACTGCACTTACATTGTTGGTCTAAAGCACACGGTTCGAATAAAGAGTTCGTTTGCGATATTGGTTGATAATTATTTATAATTTCCTGTATGTAAGAAGATTATATCAAAACTTGTCTCAAATTTGAAAAAAAAATAACGTCACAGTCTATTGGTGTCCATATGACACCACGATAAGTTTCATGAATTTCAACTTAGTTTTGGATTTATTGCATTTTAAAATCAAGATTCTAGATGTTAGAAATTTCTTGCATGGGGACTAAACATGCACCCAGGGACACGTACACATATGATTTTGCAATCCATTTTCGTGCACTATCACGGGTCTCATGTAGATCAAATTTGATTTTTGCACATTTAAATCCCTGGGAAATCAATCAATGTATAAAAAACGGATAGATGTTATCTATTTTTTTCAATTTTCAATACTAAACTCCTTTGGTCTCATGTTCACTGCAGAAAAAGTTTGACATGCATCTTTGGGCCACATGCATGCGGTGGTCCTACGACACTCACTCGCATGGGCCCGCAAGGTCGCCGTCCAGCACTATGACATGCGATGAGAGAGGTTAATTTGACCAACAAGGATGGTCATTTTTTGGTTTTTTGTTATACGTACAGTAGGAGTATATATATAGTACGCGTTGAAGAGGGTGGCCGGGGGCAATACTACGCGTCATATAGGACACTCACTCGCGTCCGATGCTTCCATCCGTGGGCCCGCGAGGTTGTCCTCCATCACTTTGACCCAACAAGGAGGTTTCTTTTTGGGTTGTGTTGCGGTAGGAGTATATAGTATGCGTCGAAGAGGGAAGGAGGGGGCCGGGGCAGCACATATACACTACACACACATCATGAATCGATCTTGCTCCGTGTGGGGACTTTTCGGTTTCCGAGGCAGGTGCCACAAAGAAGTTGTGCATATTGGGTATTAAAAACATCACCAACACATTGGGCCACATGCTGACGATGGTTGTCACTCATTCGCCTGCGACTCTTCCCTCCATGGGCCTGCGAGGTCGTCGTCCATCTAATATATGACACAACGAGAAAGGTAATTTGACGAACAAGGCAGATTATTTTCGGGTTGTGTTACGGTACGTAGGAGTATATATTACGCGTCGAAGAGGGGAGGGGGGCAACATATATATACTACGTGTCATGAACCTCGGTTCGTGTGGGGGACTTAAAGGTTTCCGAGGCAGGTGCCACATCAAAGTTCTGCATTTATATATTAGGTATTCAAACATCACAACCACACATCTCCATACATGTGTTTGGCCCGCAAGCAAGCGATGGCGGTTGTCCTCTAGCACTCACTCACGGGGTTATCAGCGAGATGCTTCGTCCATCTCTATGTGCCCGCTTGGTCAATCACTTCGACCGACAGCGATAGAGGTTAATTTGACTTATAATTAGGAGGGGATTAAATTTTGGTTCGTCTTATACGGTTCGGTACATGGAACTATATACTTCGCGCGCATGTGTACGCATGAATCCCTCCCACCGGGTCAAAGTGGGGGGGGGGGGGCGAGCAGGCGACGCATCATGAACCAGATCTGTGTGGGGACTGTGCGTTTTTCGATGCATGCATGCGCCACATCAAAATGTTGTGCTTTTGGTATTCAAACATATATGCATCCATCATGCATGTCCATACATATGTTTGGGGCACATATATACATGCAGTGGTTGTCTTTGGACACTCTCCCTCGCTTGGTTATCATCGACGGCCTATATATTCATGGGCCCGCATGGACGTCCATCACTTCGACCAACAACGCGAGAGAGCTAGGTTACCAGGGTGGATTCTTCTTCTCTTGGTTCGCGTTACCGTATAGTCGTACGTCGATCATGGTGAGATTTGAGACCTAATTAAGTTCGAGGGCTCGCATACACATGAATCCCTATATATATATAGTATACTATGCGTCGTGAACCCTCGCTCCGTGTGGGGACTTTCCGGTTCCAAAAGCATGCGGCCACATCAAAGTTGTGCATTGGGTGTATTCAAACACCACATGACACTTCATACATATGTTTGGGCTACAAGCACACAGTGGTTGTCTTCAGGCACTCCCTCGCGTGGTTATCGGCGACAAGCTAGAATATTTTTGTGGGGCCGCGTGTGGAACGTCAATACATGACTTTGACCAAACAAACAAGAGAGGTTATACGACCAAGGTGGTGATTCTTCTTGGTCAGTCTTACAATACGCCTTGGTGAGATGCGTGGCCCCTCCCACCGACTCAAAGTGTGTGTGTGGGGGGGGGGGCACAGTACTACTTTGTACTAGATGAACCTCCGTGGGGTCGGGAATGCCCGGTTAATTTGCGATGCACATGTGCCACATCAAATTTGTGATTTGGTAACGCCAGAAGAACACATCTGTGGGCCCGCACACGGTCCACATTTGGTCGGAAGCAAAGGGGGGAGGGGGGTTGATGTACTCCTTTCGGTTTTGTGTTACGGTATGGTGAGATGTCAGACCTAGCTATTTGGGGGCATGCGTTCATAGATAGGATTCCCCTCCCGGCAACACGAAGTGTGTGTGTGTGTGTGTGTGTTTGGGGGGCAGGGGGGCTAGCAATAATAACGTGCGCTTTGTGCGACAGGTTCCACATCAAAGTTGTGCATTGGGTATTTGAACATCAAACCACCCTTTTCATAAGTGTGTTCGTGTTCTGAACCTTTCCCGCATTTTTTTGGCCAAATTTATAAACAGCAGATGAGTCGGACACAGCAACTGTCTATGATCAGGTACGAAACAGACACGGTTCCCTAGGACTACCCGTGTGCCGCGCCCCTACCCCTGTCACCCACATGATCACAGTAGATTGGGCTCCACGAGGCTTCCCTCCCCCTCTCGAAAATATCTACTCCCTCGCAATCTCGAAAATATCTACCCTCGTCCGCGTAGATGGTTTTTCTGTTTGATAGCACACGATTAGTATGTCTGGACCGTGTGCGATGTCTGTTACTCCCGCTCTGCTTCAATCAGTAGATCCAAATTTTCAGTAGCCCCGGCATTTTACTTCCGCCCCGCTCTGCTTCAATCCCTTGATCCAAATTTTCGGTAGCCCCGCCATTTTACTCCCGCCTAGTAAAATTTTCAGTACCCGCGGCATTTCCTCAAACACCACCTTGGACCCCCTCCACACACACCCCACATCCTTCGCTCACCCCAAATCCCCCGCTCACACACATACACACCACCCCTCCCTCGCTCCAAACCTAGCTAGGTTGCCGCCGCCGCGCCGCCTCCATCGTCAACCTCTGCCGGTCTGCCCGTGCAGTTTATCCACCGATATACATATCCTCGCCGCCCTGAGTTTCTTAGATGATGCCTGCGAAATGCCACCTTTACCAGAGATCCCCATCCCCACCCCCCCTCCCCCATTCCAGAGCGTCGCAGCCTAAGCCCGGCTACACTTCCCGGGGAGCTCGAGGAGCGAATGGCCCAAAAGAGCTTTACCGCGGCCTCTTCGCTCGATGTCGGCGAGGTGGCCACCGAGGAAGCTGACAATAATGACTGGACCTGGATTGAGCCTTTCAATCAGCGGGCTAGAGTATTCTGGCATGTCGCGGACGCCGGCTACGACATCAAGGTCATCGACACCGATGGCTTGATGCGGGTTATGTCACAGGTTAAGTTGCCCACCCCCAACCCTTCGGGTTCGACAGCTGTCGATCTCATCGATGGCCCTGCCGCTGATCTCTTGCGGCTCGTTATGAACAATTTGCCATCCTTCATCGCCATGGAGCCCCTTTTGTCATTTTTGAAGGACACGTTCTGCGACGCTTGCCTGGGATCCTTAGCTGGCAAGTCAGACCTCATCGACGGCGACCACGAGGAGGAGCCAACCTGTGACAAGTGAGGAAACCCATGATTTGTTTTCTCGAACCCCTTTTGTAGTGAGAACCTGTCTAGTATTTATTGCTATATTAGGTTGTTTGCATTACGCCTTGTTTATTTCTATGGTTTATGGTTGTTCGGTTGTTTGTAGTTAGCATATGTCCATTTTCAATTGCCATCTTTGGTTGTTCGTAGTATGCCTTGTTTATTTCAGCTATTAACAGTGTGATGTTCTATATGTGCTAGTATGAACTGTGCAGTTCAATTTCATCAATACCAAATTTAACAATAGCTCTGTGAATGACTATATTTGGTTGCTGTTAAGCATGTTGTACACCCTCCGAATCTTTTTAGTTCGCATATAAGATTTGTCTAAAGTCAGGCCTCTTAAAGTTTGACCAACTTTATAGAACAAAATACCAACATTCACAATATGAAATAAATATCAGTACATGTGTCATGACTTAAATTTTCATATTGTATAACTTTAGCATGCTAGATATTGATATTTTTTCATATAAATAAGGTCAAACTTTATGAAGTTTGACTTCAGACAATTCTTATATGCATAGTAAAAAGGACCGGAGGGAGTATTGAACACGCCTTTCCATTTGATTTAACAATGGCACTGTTTGGATACTCTAACTTATCTAGAGGTTAGAGTTAGTTTCTAGCTCATGACAGTTAAAAGGGAGAGAAAGAGATTGGTGGAATAGTTGATTGTATTGCTTGAGCCTCGTGGGCATATATATAGGAGTACATGGTCATCTTGGAATACAAGTCAAGGTAGAATAAATCCTACGCTATCCTACGTTTCCTAAATAACAATGATACTCAACAATGACTAACCCTGAACTAACTCTAGCCAAAGAGGTGTTTGGATGACAATGTTAGATTGACAATAAATGCACTAGGAGAACTAGCCCCAATCAGCACCTCTTGGGTGGGATAAATGTTTTGGGTGGGTTTGACGCAACTAGCTCAAACTAGCCCTCGTGTTTGGATACTTTAGGGCTATTTGAGCCCAAACTAGCTAAAACTAACTCTAACCCATGGATCCAAACAGGGCCAATAACTAGTGTACTTAGACCTGCACAATACAAGTTTGAATGACTACGTTTGCTTGTTTTTAAATATTACGCATGTTGCAGTTAATAACACACCTTTCCACTTCTTGTTTTTAAATATTAGGTTTTTAACAATTTGGTCCTGCACATGTAGGTCCTGCTGTCAGAGGTTCTGACCCACTATTTGACCCTTTTTGCATTTGTGGAAATGAGTTGTCCATTAATATCAGTCAAGTCAAGACACTCAGAAAGATTGTTATGATAAAGAAATTAGCGACAAAAAACAACAAGATCTTTGTCTGCACAATGAAGAAGACATCAGTTCAGTACAGGATGGTACTAACTGTTATACCTTGTCTTTTTAATTCCTTTGCGCCATTTCAAATCTAGAGAAGATATTTATGCATATCCTTGTTTTCAGGCCTTTCCAAAGCAGTTCACTGATGATTACCTCTCAAACCACATGTATGGTCAGGATGCGAGGAAGGTTTTCATACAACACCCACGGTTCAATATTGAAGTGTTCCTAAAGAGGACGAAGGATGGACAGTAAATCATCCACAGGCACTGGCCTAAAGTTGCAAAGACCTTCAACATCAATGAAGGCTCAATATTCGCCTTCCGCTTCAGCGGTTTTCTAGATGAGATTCATCTGTCTATGTTCCGTCTATGATGCTAATTTTGAAAGGTTGTAGATGTTGCATGTGAAACTTGGTGTTGGTGTAGTTGTGTAATGTGGTAGCTGAGTGCTGAAGCTATATGATGTTGTACTCTGATGTATTTCAATTATGAAATCATGCTTCCTTAATATGGAAATGAAATATATTGTGTGCTTAATATGAAATGTCAATTAGATTAATAAATAGATTATTAATAATAGGGCAATTAGCCTGCTAATGGCCAATTAGCCTGCTAATTTGGTTTTTCTATTGCAAACGGTTATTGAGAAAACACCATGGGCAATGACCTCAGGCAACGCACACAGTTTCTAGGAATAAACCGTGTTGGATCAATGAACAATCACACACGACATCCTATTGAAAACTGTTTGCGTTAGGCCACCTTGCGCAAAGGTTTACCACATAAAAAGTGTGTGTGATGGACAGCCTTTGCCACATAGTTTCTTCTATGTACCATGTGTGATGCATTCAGTAACACAAACGATAAAATTGTTAATATCGTGTGCAATGGCAATGCTATCACAAATGATTTAATGGGGAAAATTGTGTGTGATGTACCTGCTAACGGAAACGTTTTCCTTGGAGTGACTGTGTGGGATGTATATACGAATGGAAATGTACTTCTTGGATTAACTATGTGGGATGTACAAACTAACAGAAACGTATTCCTTGGAGCGACTGTCGGAGATGTATATACGAACGGAAACGTTTAGTGGGGACTGACTGTGTGGGATGTACTTACGGCCGGAAATGATTTCGCCTGTATAATTGTATTTTTTTAGCACTACTGTACGTATAACCATATTTGATAGCTCGCCGGTCGCACACGACCTCATCCGAGCGTGTGTGCCAGGAGGGCATATCCCCAACGGTTTTTGGGTCGTGTGGGAAGGACCCCCCCTATCGAAGTCACTCACTAGGCGACGGTTCAGAACGCCGTCGCGGAAAGGGGTTAAAAACCATTTGTATAGCACCTCGCTGTACCAGTGATACCTTGTGATGGGAACCATATCTGCAGTCAACGCCATCGTAGAAGGGATGACACCAGTCACCAACATGGATGATTCAATTCATGGGACCTTTTTGTGCAGTTCACCTAAAATGAAGCAATGTTTGCATCATGCAGTTAGCAAATACTTGGTCCCATGAGCTAGCAGCTTCTTCTTCATTAGTTGCAATAAAATTGAGCAACATCAAGGTTGGTCATGAAGCTCGTGGAATGTTCAACTATAATTTGGATATCATTTTGTGCAGTTCAACTAAGATCAAGCGTGAAATGTATATCTCTGTTTGCACAAAAAGGTGGAAAGGAGGGTGACTAACAAGTGATGAAACATACATCAAATGAAAAGAAGCATGTTCCTTATCTGAATGGCGATCCTACAAGTACAATAGCAATTTCTAAAGCAGGAGCATTGCTAGATAATAGTGTGGGCATTAGGATTAACTATGATAACCGTTAAATACAACATTACTTTAATGGTGCCATTGCTTCATTTTACCAGCAACATTACATTAACAGCTGCTAAAGAGTTGGTATTTGGGCACGGGAAAGTAGGCGGACCAGGACAGTTGCATTTCTAACGAAAAGAAGCAACTTATCTTAATGGGAAATTTAGCAGGACATGAAAAACAGTGCCATTGATTCATATTACTGGAGGCATTACATTGAAAACAACATTGGTTTAACGTGTCCTTACTTTAACAGTGGGACTGCTACATTTTACCAGTGGCATTACATAAGAGGGGCTCGGGGCAACAAACATCAGAACAGGATATCTGGGTTGGTCCCATTTTTGTTCGGTATAGCCACCTTATACTGTGTGAGGCTAGCAAATCTAGTGCTGGCCATACTCTGTTGACTTGTCCCCTAGTCCCCACTTTCTTTCCTTTTTCAACCAATAGATCGGTTTATATTGAGTTTGTACTATGTTTCCCTTTATTTCCCTATTAAACCAGGAGACCAGTTGGATAGCCAGTCTCTGCTACTTTTCGCCCCCATTATTTCCTCTTTCGACCAAGTCCTAGATTCAGGTAACAAATCTTCCCCCACCCCCACCCCCTTTCTTCCCTATTTGAACCAAGTAGTACTAGATTCGACTGCATGAAGTAGTTTTACCTCTTAACAGTAAAAATTTAGGTGGCTTTCGAACAGCCGATCGATCCTATCTACGAGGGGGTCTGAGAAATAGTAAAAGATACAAATGCAATGATGTCAGGAGCTGGGGTAGTAGAGCAAGGCCGGTTTCAAAGGAAGTTATACCTGAGGGTCACCGGGATGTCGCTAGGTGGGCGGTGGGAGGCCAGATCTGCCCACACTATGGCAGCGAGGAAGAAGGGGTCGGAGGCCCTCCCTAGCCGGCGCTGCATGGGAGAGAATGGCAAGGCACGCTGATCGGGACGCGCTGGCAGTGGGTAAGAGCCATCACCGAGGACGACCACGTGAACATTGCACCTTCTTACCTTCCCCGTCGGAGGGGATCCAACCAGATCTGTGACCAGCGGTGAGCAGAGAGAGTGTGGCCACCGCTGTCATGTTTAGATCTGGAGAGGACAAGAGAGCGTGAAGAGAGCAACACTAGCAAGCAAGCGCTGAGGCTCCTGCCTATATAGTGGAGTAGTTTTCTTTTATCTACCGGAGCCGGCTTGACCTCGTCAATGACTGTCGAGAAGTCTTCATGCACTTGCCTCGGAGGCGCAGTTGTAGTCATTTTGATCTGAAGCACTGGATTAACATATAACACGAAAAAATGCCACATGACAAGAAACCATAACCTCACTGCCCCAAGGAGACAACATGAATCCCGATGGACAAACTAGACGAGGATCAAAGCTCAAATTAAAGACAAACTCATAGAAAAGGGGTCAATTGATAGATATCCTAATTAACATAGCTGGCTTGAGCAAGATGGTAGCCGAGTAGTCTTCGTGCATGTGCCCCCAATGACCAGCGCCTTGGAGGAACGCAGTTGTCACTGTTTAACCCTCGCAGTGATCCGAAGCACATGACACCTAATATTGCGAGATGACAAGAAACCTTTTTTTAGATTTCTCATCAGAACTACAACCCTGTACAACACAGCCTGCATGATATGTAGACGATATCCAATCCAGCCGTCTGCTAGAGTCTGGTCACATGCATGGACGAACTGATCTCCCATGTCGTGCAGGGATCATCCAGGCACCGACGTGTTTACAGCACTGCTCCAGTACTATCGCTCATCTCTCTCTTCTATTAACTCAGCCGACTTGCAGGGACGGGGGAGTGTGCCTAAGGTCGGTTCTCAATTGCGGTCCCACATGTGTGTGCAAACACAATATGATGCACGTTCCATTCGGAGAGCGGCGTGCCAGACTGACCAACCATCTGGGGTGCAACGCGAACGCAATGAGCGTGTTGTATACATGTGTACCGCCATTTTCTTTAGGCTTTGCTCCATGGCGCAATCCATGGATACAAAATTATATTTAAAAGTCGAGGGCGGGGCATTTCCCGCATGGTAGGCGGGGCAGTTCCGCCTAGTCGATTCGACAGAGAGGTGAGAAGATGAGGGAGTAGGCTACTGCAAACGTAGGATTTTGTGATTTGATGGCTCATTACTGCTGGACAGGTGGGGCCCTGTGATTTGACTTGCCATTATCATTATTACTACGGTGCTACAACCAGCGTGAGTCTCCTGATTCCTGACCACCTCCATGGTATACAGGTGCCAAGTATTGTACTACCTAGCTACTTACTCCTTGGCAAATGCAATAAATACTACGAAGAAAGAGTTAGAGAGAAGTAAAAAATACTCTTATAGCCAACCTTATAGCTAACCTTGTTGTATGAGTGACTAAGTGATGACTTCGTATGACTTGCCAACATTAGATAGCCTAATGCACCTAGACGGAGGAACTAGTTTCATGCATGCGAAGTAGGCAAAAAAAATGCTCATTTATAGCCGTCTGAAATCTCCAAGGGCGCGACCACGCGAGCGAGGCAACGGTCGTGGTAGGCGCGACCATGATACGGGCTGCTGACAGCCCTTGGATCTGAGATCGAACGGTCGCATGCTAAGTTGCTGAAAATTTGCAGAATAACCCTCCAGGATAGGATATTCACCCATAGGTCTAGAATCACGCCATGCAACCGTTCAATCTCAGATCCAAGGGCTCTCGGAAGCCTGTATCATGGGAGCATGGAAAGCTTCGTATCACCTGTAATTTCCCCGACGCTTGACGTGCGGACACGTAGATGCATGAAGCCATTTAATTGGGCGTCTAGTAGACATGACATCTAATTGGGACCCCATAGTACTGTGCATGAATCCATTTATCCACCGGGCAAGCCACAACCCTGCCGTTTGCACGCCCCATTCAGCATTTTTACAATCGAAAAACTGCTAGCAGTTCGCTCCTACTCGTCCTCGGCCGTCCTTTAACATTACAGCAGTTCGCTCCTAGTCGTCCCGTCCTTTCACATTACAGCAGTTCCACTAATCCTAACCCTCCTCCCAAATTCATGGCGTCCCAAATCTCCATGATCGGCGGTGAGTACAAGGTTAGAACCATCACCGGCGATGAGTTCGACGTCATCTACACCCGTTCTTCCGCGACGGTGAAAGGATGCCTTGCTCGCTTCAGACGCATGTTCGAAAATTCAAATGGTGATGAGTGGGTCGCTGGGCTAGATGTTGAGTACACCATAGTCCTGGGAAAAGAGAAGAATCTAAAGGAGGAAGAGAGGAAGAAGCCCGCCGTGATCCAGGTTTGCGTGCATAACTTGTGCTTGGTCTACCACATATGCCATCCCGACATTGAGTACGAGGATTTTAAGAACTTCCTCACGGGCGGCAAAGTCAAATTCGTTTCTGTAGACTTTACGAACGACATAAAAATCCTGGATCGGATAGGCCTCGTTGTAGGCCAGCCCTTCGACCTCCAGAAGAATGGGCTGGTGTCCTCCCGTCAGCCTTCAATGCTGACCCTGGCAGGAGCCATGGTTGATCATTTGTACGGTAAACTGACGAAACCTCCACCCAAGTTTGATCTTGCATGGCAGTGGAATGTACTAGATAGAGACCACATCCAGTACGCTGCAATGGATGCCTACCTTTGTTTCAATATTGTCGGGGTACACAAACATTGGTGTATGCTTTCCCCTGACTTGTGCACGGACAGCAAGCCACCAACCCGGCAAGATTGCAGCGTCCAAGACCAGACCAAGCACAAGAGGTCAGATCTTTGAAGAACCAGAGTGCAGATCAAGAAGACCAAGTCAAGCCAAGGAGAAGACACCGCTAAGGGAAAACCTCCCTTGCCGAGCAGGAGAGCCTGGCGAGGTCAAGGTTGCCCGGGAAGCAAGCCTCAAGACCTCCCCGGCAGGCTTGCCGGGTCCTACGAAGGCAAAAACACCCCACCAAGGCTTCACCGCTCCACCTCACGGCAACGCAAGTCATCGATCGGTGCGGTGTCAAGCCCCAAAGAGGATAAGTGGTTGTATTTTGCAACATGGCAGCCATTTTCTACAGGAATCACCTCTAAATGACACCCGTCCAGCAATGTGTCATGTAGACAGGAGAGAAGGTGGCCGAACAGCCCGGCAAGGCGTGCCAGGCAGGCCATGATGTGACACTAAGCGGTGCATTTAATGCGCTTTGCTCTATCTACAGAGTAGATATGATAGCACTATTTGCTATCTAATCAGTACATAATGACTGATTTGCCACTGTGGTGACCCCTTAATCTATAAAAGAAGGCCCATGGCAACCATAGAAAGGATTCGGACCCTTGTACACTTGTACGCACGTAGCTGCTCTCGCCCCGAGGCAACCCTGCCAGGCAAGAGCACTGCATTTCCGCCACCATCCACCATCAATCCACCAAAGCAGGAGTAGGGTTTTACGCCTTGCGGCGGCCCGAACCTGGGTAAAACTGCTCGTGTGATCTCTACCATGCTACGCTGCACTCCTCCGCTCTTTGTGCAACGCGCTCAGTCCCCCTGCCGAACCAAAAGGGGCTCGTGGCCCATAGGTGGCCATGGTTTCCCACGACATCTTTGGCGCGCCAGGTAGGGGGCAGCGCTTGCACGAACCCGAGAAGCGTACGTAGCGCGTCATCTTCATCAACGGCATCACCATTCGTGATGCTCGAAGGAACGGCGGGGATGGAGCGGGAGAGCGACGTTGCTCCCCCGCCGACCTCGTCCAGTCTCCGCCACCTCCGTATGCCATGGTCATAGCGGCAGCGGAAGCTAGCAACAAGGGCAACAGTACCACCCCGAACATATCAGACAGCAGGAACGCCCTGCGAATCCCGTTCGGGAAAAAGGAGCGATGTGCAAGGGTACCAGATTTCTCCCTCTGCCACTCTCACTTATTGACAATCGAGCTACTCTAGGTTTTAGCATCATCAACGTCGATGAGCCCGCGTGATACTCGGTCCAGCATTTACCCTGCTTAGGGAAATCCTGAGTAGATCGCCGGTGCAAGTCCGTTGATTGACGCCCCGGTAAGTATGCTCCGGCAAGGCCGTCCGCGCTGGCGTGACTTTTGTGCCAACTGTCGTTGGATTGATCAGAAAGTGTGAAGAGGAGGGAAGAGGGACCGGCCATGCCTAACATCGCGTCCTGCCACCCACAAGATACATATGCTTCTAGCCGACCCTTGCCGGGAGCTAGAAGTCGATGTACGTGCAGTGCCATCTTTCCCGGAGCATGCGAGCTCAGCAAGCGGCCGCAGCTGGGGGGAATAGATGGAAGCATGGATAAGAGCTAAGTCTACACAATCTCTGCTATACTTTAAAATCTAGAATTTGCATTTGTTTATCCCTTGAATGCCGGAGTGTTCGTGTGAAGAAATCTTTCACAAGATGGTACCTTTGCTAGATTCTTGGCTGCACCCTCATTCCGTTTAGAGCCTGCTCGCGGAATGGGTGGCTGCATCGAAAACTACTAAGGAAAAACCTGTCGGGACGCATCCACGCCAAGATAAATGTTAAGGGCCAGACCCTTACGACTTTCGCGGCAATATGATACCGGCAGGCAACCAGAACGTGCATAGAGATTAATCATGCGAACATCAATGGGTAACATTAAAAAGGGATAAAAACACGCAATTCAGATTTAATAAAAATGTCAAGTTTCACGCAAGCATAAACAGTACGATGTCTAAACACAGGACATGCATCATGTTTTGATTACAAAAACAGCACAGCAGCGGGCATTATTCAAGACCGGTCCTTGCGACCTTGCGGAGCAACAGGAACGCCAAGAACCCTGTCGGCGAAAGGGATGGCCTTCTCCTTGGCAGCAGAAACGTCCGCGCCCCACGGCGGTTTCCTGAAGCCATCGGCAAGGTCGAGATCCGGGTGGCGACAGGCGATGTTGCTCAGGACCATGAAGAGGGAGTTACGGGCAAGCCTCCGGGATTCAACCTCGAAGCGACCAGCTCTTCCCTCCTCCTGCATCTTTAGCTTGGCGATCGGCCCGTTGAAGAAGACCCCTAGCTTAGCATTGGGGGCCTCCTGCTTGCTAGCCGGGTAGACTGGTCCCTCCATACCCATCGCTGCGGTCTGGCCAGTGAGGCACTCAGCAATATCAATCAAGCTCTTGATCCAGAGGTCGACCTGCTCAGACTGGTTCGCTAGCTTGTCCTCTGCATCCTTCCGGAGGTGCTTTGCGGTGTCCAGGTCTTTCGCCAGCTGCTGCTCATGGACCCCGTTGGATTCTGCCGAGCTCTCCAAGGTGCCGATCCTGGCCTTCAGATCTTCGATGGTATCGTTGGCGCTCTCGAGGCCTTGGCTCTTGGAGGAGAGCTGTGATTGCACATCCTTTAGGAGGATCTCCGCTTTCCGCGTCTCCTCCTTGAGAGTCTCAACCTCCTTAGTGCTCCCGGCAAGCTTCTCCGTCAGCTCGGCCACCTGTTGGCCGAGGTCCACCTTGGCGGTAGAAGCAATGGCAAGGTCATCGGCAAGCTCCTTTAGCCAAGCGGCAGAATCGACAGTAAGGGCATCCAGGGCGGCCTTGTGCTTGTCCTCCAAATCTTTGGTGCGCTGCTGCGCAAGGACCTCCAGATCATCGTCCTTGGCACGGAGAGCGGCCTCGAGCCTCTCCTCCCGGAGAGAGATGTCCTGCTCCCTGGCATCCAGAAGCACTTTGCGGTCCGCCAAGCGCGCCTCCCGGGCGATGACATCCTCCCTCGCCATCGAGATTGTCTCCTGCTACCTCAAGAGGACCTGGAACTGCTTGCCATGCCAATCGCGCAGCTCGACGTCCTTGTCCCTCAGCTTCTGGTCCACCTTACTGGCAGACTTGCGCTGCTCCTTGAGCTCCTGCCATTTCTGGCTGTGCCGATCCCGCATCTCTTTGAGGCCCGTCGCCACGGACTCCATGAAGGACAAGTCCATGGCGATGGCGATGGAGTCGTCCACCTCTTCGACCCCTTGGTATAGTGACACCAGGATGCGCTGAAGCTCTTCGTCAAGCTCCATGCTCGTCGCCATTGACGAGCCGGGGGCTCCAAGCCCAAGCTACATGAGCACCAGTGCCAGATGGCTCGAAGATGATGGCGGGACCCCCGCCGGGATGCCAAATAAGGGGAGGGGCACCATGGTTTGGAGAGGTATCTTCTCTTCAACCACAACCCCTGATCCAGACGTGCTACCGGGGGTTTTCTCGGGCTCCTTCAGGGATCCCAGGGCACCCCCGGCAGCATGTTCCTGCCCCTCCACGGCAGCGATCTTGGCGGCCTCCTCCGCGGCGTCCTTCCCTATGTTGGCCACCTCATCCAGCAAATCTGGCTCCTCACTTAAAGGGGCTGCAAGAAGATCCAGCAATTAATGGCAGAAAAATAGAATTGTTGGCAAAACAGGTGAACGAAGCAAGATGATAAGAGGGAACAGGGAAACAAGAGCGAATAGATTACCCGGAGAGGTCTGCCGGGCGGAAGCTTCAGTTTCTCCGGCGACATTAGTTACCGGGCCAAGGTCGGACCCTTCCGTGGAGACCCTTGGCGGGGATCCCTCGACCCGATCAATGGGTAGAGTGGGCCCCTCCTGGAAAGGCTTACCCGGGGTGGTTTCTTCTCCTCCTTTGGCTTCGGTGGTGGGGAGCTCTCCTCCGTCGCCCCCGACGGGCGGAACCACCTCTGCACGATCAAGCTGGGGGCTGGACCGGGGGCTTGGTGCCGGAGTACTCGCACCATCCCCTGCTAGGCCCGCCCCTTCCACCATCCTCGGTGGCTCCGCGTGTCTGAGCCGCTTGGTCCGATGAATGAGGGGCTGCTCCTCTTCCTCTTCCTCCCTGAGAAAGACGGCAAGCAAAGATCCGTCAACAAGCAAGGAAACATGCGGAAATAACAGCAAGGAAGGGAGGAAGTTCTTTCTTACTCCTCATCGATGAGCATGGAGCTCAGCACGAAATCAACAGGTGGAGAAGGTGCCCTGCTTCTCTTCTGAGGCAGAGGAGCTGAGCTCCCCGGCAACTTTGAGCCCTGCAGAGACGCAGGGGGCTCTGATGAAGACGAACTCTGCGAAGAGCTCGAACCCAACTGGGAGCTGGAGTCATCCTCCATTGCTGCTGGCTGCTTGGCGGGAGGGGCCTTGGCCCCAGAAAGCTAAGGAGAATGATGGTGCACAGCTTCAGGAACGCTGCTCTTGGAGGTGGTCTCCTTCGCCTTCTTGGCGGCGGGCACAGGATCGGAGACTGCCGCTCCCCGGTTGGCTACCCGCCTGCGAGGGCGTTGGTCCAAGACAGGCTCGGGGGCTTGAGGGCCTTCCGCGAGCCACTCCTCTTCAGGTTGCCCCACCTCCTCAACCTCTTCTTCCTCTAGAGCCTTTGCCACCGTTATATATAGGGCCTCGATCCCGGAAGGCTCGTCCCCGGCAGGCACATCCCCGGCAACCTCTTCCAAGACTTGTGCCTCGTCCCTGCCGCGGGAAGAACTTTCATCTCCGGCCTTCTCCTTTCCCTTTGTTGCCTTCCCGGCCTTCACCGCTGCTACAGCTCGGAGCGCCCTGTCCTCCTCAAGCCGCTTCCTAATGTACGCCTCCTCCACCCTGGAGGTGCGCTTGTACATATTGGCCTCCACCTTGGTAGCCCTTTCCACTAGGGTGGAGGACCATGCTAGCTCTTCGTCAAGCGTGGGTAACTGCCAGTCACCCGAAACTCCTTGAGCATTGCCATGTGGCATCCATTTCAGGATCTGGTCCCTGGCGGAATTGATGTTCAGAGGGATGATGTTGGCGGGCAACTTGAAAACCTCGAAGCTGCCAAACAGCTGGTCACACAACCAGGCATGGCCGTAGACTGACAAGTTACTGGCCAGGCCAGGAAGTAACCTCATCCTGTCTGCGGCATCCCCATAGAGCCAGGCAAACCTGTCGCTCTTCTGCAAGGGCACGATACGGCGGAGAAGGAAGTCGACCCCTACATGCTCGATGGTTAGCCCGGCAGTCTTCAGACGGGTGATCCTATTTATTGTCGGGCGGAGCCTATCCTCGGTAAGGCCAAATGCCCTCCAGTCGTTGCCGCGCTCAAGGCATTCCGTCCGCGCCTGGCAGAAATCCGGGGCCTTCTCGTCCTGGATCCAACACCAATCTCCCCTCCACTCCTCCCATCTACTGCGTTGTTGGCCAGAGATGTAATCCCAGTTCTCCCTTGGCACTACCCGTGGCATCCAACTTATGCTCCCGGAGCGGTGGTTTTTGTTCTCCACCCGCAGAACAAAATAGTGCCTGAACAGATCAACATTGGGGGCAACTCCAACAAAATTCTCGCACAAGTGAGCAAAGATCGCCATGCACGCCATTGCATTTGGCGTGAAATCCAAGAGATGGAAGCCATAGATCACCATCATTGCTTCTAAGAAATCCGAGAAGGGAGGACAGAGACCACAGATGAAGTACGCGTAGAAGAATCGGTACGAATCTGGCGGGTCCTGTTCCCCCTCCGCCAGAACTTTGGGCGCGCCATGCCCCTTTGGGACTTCTCTCCTCCACAGATATCCATACCTCGCTTCAAGCACGTCACCGTCCAAATTCAACGGGAGGAAGACGACATCTGCCCTCCGTTTCCTGTCCAGCTCCGACGCCCTCTTGCTTCCCTTGGCGGCCGCCTCCTTCGCGGCGGTTGTCCGCTTCCCCCTGACGGCGATTTTCTTCCCCATGCCTCCCAGATGCGGCGAGAATGTGGGAAGGGAATAGAGAGGGGATCGGCGGCGAGTGTCAGCGAGGAAGGAGGGCAGTTGCTTGGCTTGCGGAGGAAGATGGTGGGGAGGCGAGGTAGACGATGAATGAGCAGTACCCTTCCGCATTTTCCTTTCTTAAGGGAAATGGCGTAAGGGAGGGCGCGACTCTTTAGAAAGTTACTATTTTACATTAACTGCTACAGTCCCACGCCCCCACGACCCGCGGTAATTACGCGAAGTGGACATTGGATTGACTGGTCATCATGACGAACTGCCATGCGCGCGGCCTTCTTCTGCCACGTGTCCGTGCACTATTTGGGGCCTAACCCAACGTGCCCAGCGACACGTATGGCTCAGGCCGAGGGGCTTCTGTCGGGGTACACAAACAGGGGTGTATGCTTTCCCCTGACTTGTGCATGGATAGCAAGCCACCAACCCGGCAAGATTGCAGCGTCCAAGACCAGACCAAGCACAAGAGGACAGCTCTTTGAAGAACCAGAGTGCAGATCAAGAAGACCAAGTCAAGCCAAGGAGCAAGACACCGCTAAGGGAAAACCTCCCTTGCCGGGCAGGAGAGCCTGGCGAGGTCAAGGTTGCCTGGGAAGCAAGCCTCAAGACCTCCCCGGTAGGCCTGCCGGGTCCTACGAAGGCAAAAACACCCCGCCAAGGCTTCACCGCTCCACCTCATAGCGATGCAAGTCATTGATCGGTGCGGTGTCAAGCCCCAAAGAGGATAAGTGGCAGTCTTTTGCCACATGGAAGCCATTTTCTATAGGAATCACCTCCAAATGACACCTGTCCAGCAACGTGTCATGCAAATAGGAGAGAAGGTGGCCGAACAGCCCGGCAAGGCGTGTCGGGCAGGCCATGATGTGACACTAAGCGGCGCATTTAATGTGCTCTACTCTGTCTGCAGAGTAGATATGATAGCACTGTTTGCTATCTAATGAGTACAGAATGACTGATTTGCCACTATGGTGACCCCTTAATCTATAAAAGGAGGCCCATGGCAACCATAGAAAGGATTCGGACCCTTGTACACTCATACACACGTAGCTGCTCTCGCCCCGAGGCAACCCTGGCGGGCAAGAGCACTGCGTTTCCACCACCATCCACCATCAATCCACCAAAGCAGGAGTAGGGTTTTACACCTCGCGGCGGCCCGAACCTGGGTAAAACTGGCCGTGTGATCTCTGCCATGCTGCGCTGCGCTCCTCTGCTCTTTGTGCAACGTGCTCAGTCCCCCTGCCGAACCAAAAGGGGCTCATGGCCCCATAGGTGGCTGTGGTTTCCCACGACAAATATCTACAAGGGTTGGATGAAGAGCGAGAGCCAAGTGTGTGGTTCAAGCAAAGAAGTATCGGCCAAGAGGAAGAGGGACAAGGACGAAGTCGAGCACGTGGACGAGGAGTCCGAGTAAGGTGGCAGTGTCATTGCTCATGGTGGTTCTAATGCAGTGTCTACCGGATTAGTTGCTTAGTTTAATTTCAGGGTGCTTAGTTTTATTTGAGAGGTGTGTTGTGCTGAGCCCCCAGCAGAACTATGTTATGCTCCTTCTCGTTACTTTAACTCTTCGGTACATACATACTAGTATTTCTTACAGTTCATCTTGTAGTTGGTAGTACTACCACTCGTTTCTTCACATTATATACATACTATATATGATATGGCCAACATCATATTGGCTATACTATAACCATGCTCTAAGCATGGCACATCCGCAAAACACTTAAATGAGATAAGTAATTTAAAAAAACTTAAATGAGAGAAGTTTACCCAAAGCATGAAGGAGTTTAGTTGTCAAAGAATTAAATACATATGCTAATTTCTTTAATAGACTTTAGCACCCCATCTAAGCACGTACTAGCTTTTTTAATAGTACTATATGCATAATTTGGCGACTAGCGCTCTCTATATGTACCACCTTTTTTCTTTAATTTCATCTTGTTAGTTTTGCTCCATGGCGCAATCCATCGATACTAGTACTACTGTACAAAAGTACATTTAAAAGGCTAGAGGGCGGGGCAGTCTCGCTTGGTCGGTTTCACGAGAGGCGAGGGCCTTTGTGATTTGATGGCTCATTACTGCTAGAAGGTGGGGCCTTGTGATTTGACTGCTCGTATAAATGTTGCCGACGGCCTGAGGAGGAGCAAAGAACCATGTGGTATATACTCAAGTTTGCCATCAGCCCTGTGCGATATGGCGATAAAAAATGATCTAATTTGCTAGTCATCGATCCCATGGCGCCGCTCATCGTTAGCATTGTTCTATTCATGCCTCGCAGAGAATGTGACACATGCAGCGAAACACCCGAAGCAAAAGAAGAAACACAGGAGCAAAAGAAGAAGGAAGATTATCCCCCCCAAAAAAGAAGGAAGACGCAGACACAAGTCTGGGGCGCTGCTCTCTACTTCATGAAGGGTTGCTGGCCGCGGAGTCGTAACTGCTTCTTCATCGCCTCCACGACCTCCATCTCCTCGCGCATCTCCTCCGCCATCTTCTTCATTCTGTCCATGACACATGATTTCTCGACGCGAGTCTTCATCATCTGTTCCACGGCTGCATTACATACCTTGACAGCAGCCGGGTGCTCGATGTGGAGCTTTGCCAACTCCTCCTTCTGTTCCATGACGAGGGCGTGCAGCATCTTCACCGAGGAACTACTCTTCTCATGCAGCTTCTTCCAGCCGGCGTTCTCCTCCTTCAGCAGGTCGAGCTCGTGGCGGAGCTTTGCCTTGTCCTCCTGAAGTTGCAGGACTTCGCCGGTTGCCTTCTTACCTGAGGCAATGATCTCCTTCAGCAGCATCACCAAGCCGGCGGTTAACTCCTCCTTCTTACTAAGCTCAGCGGGCATGTCATCGAGGCTCTCCTTTAGCAGCTCCACCAAGCCGTCGATGAACTCCTTCTGCTTATTGAGCTGATCGGGCATGTCGTCGAGGGATAACGACTCCAGCACCGCCAGCTCGGCATGTTCGCCTCCGCGGCTAGGGCGCTCCTGGGAGCCCTCACCTGCCCATGAGATATCTTTCAAGGTCTCTGCGAGGCGGCGAGCCCTCTCTTTTTTTTCCGCGGCCTTGGTCGCCACTCCCTTGTTACGAGTAGTTCTCGACCTAGAGCTCTGCACACCGGCCATGGCAAGGACGGACGAAAAAGAAAGACTTATGAGGAGGAAGGTAGAGTGATTTTCGGCTAGGTAGTTCCCCTTTTTATAACCTAGTACTAGCACTAGTACTAAAACCTGCATAGTGGGAACATGTTCAGGTTTGATACGTACTAGGTGTGAGCAGGTTTGCAGTTAATTATAGCATCGTAGTACTACTTTGGAATGTGATGGGAACAAGCTAAAGATTAATTGATGGTTTTGGTTTCGAGGCCCGAAACGGCTCCCGATGAGTTTCCTGGAACACAAATTTCAAGTACTACAACTCAAATGCGGTTGCACAAGTCAGTGATGTAACTGGTCGTACAAGTCAGACCAAGCCGATGCGTGTCCCTTCGGTGAGACGCGGGTCCGACCGACCGTCTGTTTGTGCGACCGACCGTAAGTATTACGCGATGGAGACTTCTGGTTGTGCCTTCGGGTGATTGTCACGACCAACCATTCAAAAACTAGTGATAAATCAATTACCATCTTTTTCCAAACGCCCAAGTATTTTCATAGGAATACAATACATATAGATGGAGTGATTGTCACTGTTGCAAACCGCCATGGCGCCGCAAGTTCACTGCATCAGCAACCGAGTAGGTCACTGCATCACTGGCGGGGAAGGAGGGCAGCTCACCTCACCTACGATGCATGCCCAGCGGCGCCGCCGTAGCTGGTCCTGCGATTTGGCTTCTCCTATCGCCCATTTGAACAGTTGCACCGGCTGCTCATGCCATTCCGCAGGCATGCACGTTCTTTCCTCCACAGTTGACTCCGTGAATATGATCTCTGCCATTATCCCCCAGCTCGAAATCAACGCGACGCTGCCAGATGCTGACATCCCTCAGCATCTCTCCCCTGAGATTGACTTGCGCCTCCGCCTTGTGCTTCGCCAGGTGCAGCTCCTTCAAACTTGTCTCCAATCGGTGAGACGCTTCCTCGATCCGATTTGCCCTTGCTGCACACCACCTGAAACGCAGCCCTGGCATGTCCTCCGGCGCCACCGATCTGTGATTCCAGAGCAATGGATCCCCTCTGAAACACATGTGGGTTTCGCTCAAAGGCGGCAGTGCTGCGGGCCGCAGCGAGAGGGCAGCTTGTGGGATTCTGGGATCTAAGGGATTATCCATGGCGGGATCCTCCATGGCGGAATCCGGTGGGCGAGGTGGGGAGGCGAGCGTAGGCGCTGGGAGAGCCCTATGAGGCTAAGATAAAGATAGTACTACTCCACTCCATCCATATTTAAATACAAAGGCCACCAATAGTAACCGTGGCAAAAATTGATCATCTTGCCTGCGTCCTGGTTTATTGGCCCCCTTTTTATTTTGTGCCAATTTTTGACCAAAAATTTAACTAAGAAAATGTTAATGCATGTCACCAAAAATTATATCATTGGAATCACATTTGAACATAGTTTTCGATGACATTAATTTTTATGACATGCATAAATATTGTGTTACTTAAAATTATGGTAAAAAATTGGCACAAAATACGAAGGAGACCAATGGAAGTAACAACCCATGATTTAACTACTCGCATGCACGTAGTGGAGTAGTAATGTCATTCTCAACTACTTCCTCCCTCACATCCACTCAATTTGCATGCACTGTATTAATTGACCATCAATGAAGTGAACGACTTTACACGCGTCAAATTATCACATGGGGTGGATCTTCGTACAAAAATGTGTCCCACCGTGTACCCACGTGTGCGTGTGAGGGAATGAGTGCGTGCGTGCACATCTTCGCTTCGTGCACGTACTGCCAGTGTGCGTGAGAGAGGACAAGTACATTCTTCTGGAACCAGCATCACGTCACTATGATCAATCCACACAAGGAGGTCGCAACAACGCCTCCACATGTGCCACGTGGCATCATGGATGCCCCCACATAATTTTAATCATAATATATTAACTGAAAAAGGGAGAGACACTGTGTACCGTGCCATTGGAATTCTAATTTACGTGGTTTGCACATACTGGAAGTACTAGTAAGGTACACGTGCATTGCACGCATGAGATTTGGCAACCAAATTATGAATAAATACCACACTATAACATGTAAGCTTTGAGTCATATATGCATGATGTAGACGTTCGTTTAATTCTTATAGTTCATCTCATTCAAAATCAATTAGTTTTTATAAAAAAGTTAATCTATTTTATGATTCATGGAATTATGCGTTGTAAAGCATAAAGTAAAAACAAATAATGGCAATTCAACTAGAAAAAAAATTGGGCAATTATGATACAGAAGATTCTAGAACAAAGGAGAAGTACTTGTGTTTTGAGGTTTGTGCATTATGCTTAAGTTCAACCATGGAGTCTTCTACATTGTACATGTGGCAGAATCTGGTGGAATGTAGATGATATCCAAAGGCCAGTAGTGCTCGGATTTGCCATCTCTGCACCGTCGGATTGGCTTCATCCAACGACCATCTTTCAAATTTATTCGCACTCTATATAGGGGTATAGATATAGATATAGATATAGAGGTACAGATATAGACTAGTGGCACATCATCTAAAGCCTTTCTACACGCTCATTTTTTGTACAAATGTGCTCCACCGTGCACCCGCATGTTTGTATGTGGGAACGAGTGCGTGTGTGCACCTCTTCTCTTTCGCACACGTAGTCCGTGTGTGTGAGAGATACTAAGATATGGTGAGGGAATACGTGTCAATGCAATTTGTGTGAAGGAGAGGCCTATATACATACATGTATGTGCATGGGGCTGGGGTGATATACGAGAAGGGAGGGGCGGGGTCGACCGCGCGAGATATCGATAGAGACAGATAGAGGGAAGAGCTCTACGAGCATACATGCACTGGGATATGGGGGGCTAGAAGATGGTGTGAGGGGCCAAGTGGAGGGAGACTATGAAGGAGTGCACAAGTGCGAGATCGATATTTAGAGAGAGGGGGCGAGAACGTGTGCGGTTGCGCGCAGTGGCGGAGCCATGAAAAATAAATGAGCTAGGGGGCCAAGCATTGCTAATCCTTTACGGGGAGGGCCAATTCATCAACTTAAACCATTTTACCAGCAATTGATCTACTGATACATTCATATTAGCCTCAATATATAGTGATGTTAGGCGGGGCCAGGGCCCTTGCTGCCCCCTGTCTTCGCCACTGTGCGCGCGGCTGAGAGATGAAGCGGAAGGCATGGATGATGAGAGGGAGATGATGGATAGATAATGTGGGTGTATTAGCTATGTAATCCTATATAGAAAGGTATAGATTGATCGATGTGTACGTGGGAAAGAGGGTGAGACCTGAATAGATATATAGATCGATCGGTTTGTGTGGAAAACTGGGAAAGACCTAGCTATATATATACACACATAGAGGGACATCGATCGTTGTGCATGCATGTGAGAGATAAAGAATGCCCGAAGTGATGAAGAGGGGGAGGTGTGTGTGTGTGTGCATGCATGGGAGACCGACTTGAAGAAAAAGATTGCATGTGTGCGATGGATAATGCCGAGTGGTAGTGTGTGTGCATGCATGCACGAGAGAAAGTTAGTGGTACAATTATAAAGAGAAGACGACTGTGTGGGTGTAAAAGACTAGGTGAGGTCATAATCAATGTAAAGTTGAATTCAAATATTTGAATAAGAGACCATGATGTTTCAAACCCATGCATGCATGAATATAACTGAGATATGCGTGGTGTGGTTTGGAAATGAGCATGCTATACTGTATACACATTGACAAGGTCAGACTGATTTGAATTTGATATACCGATGGCAGGCATCGTTTGGCCACATTGCATCCGTGCATGGACATACTATTCAAATTGGAGATGATGGGTGGCTTTCGCATCACATATCTATACCCCTATATAGTGTGCGAATAACTTTGAAAGATGGTTGTTGGATGAAGCCAATCCAACGGTGCAGAGATGGCAAATCCGAGCACTACTGGCCGTTGGATATCATCTACATTGCAACAGATTTTGCCACATGTACAATCTAGAAGACATGGTTGAACTTAAGCATAATGCACAAACCTCAAAACACAAGCACTTCTCCTTTGTTCTAGAATCTTCCGTATCATAATTGCCCAATTTATTTTTCTAGATGAATTGCCATTATTTGTTTTTACTTTATGCTTTACAATGCACAATTCCATGAATCTTAAAATAGATTAGCTTTTTTATAAAAACTAATTGATTTTGAATGAGATGAACTATAAGAATTAAATGAACATCTACATCATGCATATATGACTCAAAGCATACATGCTATAATGTGGTATTTATTCATAATTTCTTTACCAAATCTCATGCGTGCAATGCACGTGTACCTTACTAGTCCAAATGGTGTGTGTGTGTGTTGTGCGTGTTAAACACATTGTACATAGTATCATACATGGTTTAGATTCCGAACATCTAGCTAGAGCATACATGTACTATGATTTGAATTCAACATAAAATGGATACATATATTTGAATTCGAGATCGTATGTACATGTAGTTCATATTTATATGGGAATTTACTACTCCTATATTCATATCATGTGTTGTGAAGATAATATTTAGATGGTTGTTTAACTAACCCGAGTACAATCCCATTCAAACAGGGAAAATGTACTCAAATTTAGTCCATATGCTAGACAACAAGAATTGTTTTTTATTGTTGAGGGAAGTGCAAATTGATTTGGTATTGTACATGTTAAGCTTGTTATCCTGATTTTTTTAGTTTTTTGTTGTTGTATTTGAATGCATTTCTAGTAATATAGTAAAACGGGACATGGCTCTCTCTAGTGAGGTGCAAATTGTCTTTTTTTTGTACACATTAGGCTTGTTCTCCCGAAATTTTAAGCCGCGCCTTGTTATGCCGAAATTTCAAGCTAGCATCTCTGTCTATCGTGCTGCGAAACTCCCGCCTCTTCAACCCGCGCCTTGTTACCCTGAAATTTTAAGATATCTCTTTGTCTCGTTGTGCTCCGAAAACTCCCTCCATCTCAACACGCGCCTTGCTATCCCAAAATTACAACGCGCGCGAAAACTCCCACCTCCTGCGAAATCCCGACACGCGAAATTCCCGTGATACCCCTGAACCGAAAGAACCGGCTAGCTCAAATCAGTGGGGGTACTTTCATAACTTACCCCACATTTCGGACAAGCACGTCCCTAAGCCATGGTTCCCCCTCCCATCCCATCCGCCCCCCCCATTCGTACACCGAGGCCGCGAAAACCCGTGAAGCCCCACACCCTCCTTCGTCCGCCACCCAGCCGGAGCCTCTTCCCCGACGACGTTGTCCATAGCAACACCTCAACGTCCCTTATCCACCGCACCGGATGAGGATCCGTCGTCGATCTCGTCGTCCCGCCGGTTCAGCCACCCCGTCCTCCACCTCCAAGGAGCTGCCCCGATGTTCCCCTCGTCTTTCGCGCCACCTCCATTCCCACACCGCCGTCTTCACCTGCACCACCGAAAGAGCAACATCATCACCAATTCCTCTCATGAAGCTGAGGCCTAATCGGCGCCACCACAGAGGTTCTACACTAATCGCTGCATTTTCTTCTTGATTCGATCTCACGGTGCTGCTGGCGCTCGGTCCCGAGCCGACATGGCATGGCTCCATTTACGGCGGCGTCGCCGGCCACTTCCTCCGCGGCATCGCTCCCTCGGCGGCGACGTCCATATCAGTAGGAGCTGCTGCTGCTTTGGCTCTCGCTCGCACTGCTGCTCTGCTCTTGCTCTCGGTCCCCTGCCTGGTCTGCTCTTGCTCTTGCTCACGCTGCTGCTCTCGCTCTTGCTCTTGCGATGCTGCTCTACTCTTGCTCACGCTGCTGCTGCACAAGCAGCAGATCCTGCTCTCTCTAGCCCCTGCAGCTGCTACCCGAGATGCTGCTACACGGCCAGCTGACCCAGCACTCGTACGCGCTGCTGCTCCGGGCGCTGCTGCTACTGCTTTTCTGCTACTACTGCGTTCAGTTTCGACAGTAAAATTCAGTTTCGACAGCAAAATTCAGTTTCGATAGTAAAATTCAGTTTTGATAGTTAAATTCAGTTTCGACAGTTATGTTCAAAGATGAGCGGCTGATGTATTTTACATCTAGCACTTTGTGGTTATGTATTTTACATCATCTATTGGAGATGCTATTAGAATTCCACTCAGGTTAACATTGTCTCTCTTGTCCTGCTTCAGCCTCGCTGTCGTACAACTCACCGGAGCTGCTCCAATGCCGAAACCCTCCATCACAGCGGAGCAGTACCCTCGGCTCCATCTTCAGACGCCTAAGATCTTCTTCCCCTCCTCTGATAGCCAAATTAGCTGGAGCATCCTCACCGGCCAACCCAATCATGCAGAGATCGACATGGCTTCGCCAAAGAGGTTGTACACTTGTTGTATCGCTTTTTTACTCTACATGTTATATATATTGTCCACTGAGCACACGTAGTAACGTGAAATACGATTACTTTCTCCTACTATATGACAAGCAGTGAGGTACCAGGCAACTTAGCTATCCGTGATGGACTCTCTTGAACGCCATCATTATTTATTTCTGCGCGTTTGAGTTGTGCATTTGTAGATGGGCCTGGGAGTTGAGCTAGTAGGGCAGTGGTCTGGGTCCAGTAGAAGTAGCACAAAAACATTTTTTGAGTGTAGGCTTTTCCCTGTTCAAGCCTGCCTACTAGAATCGCCGGTGCTTGAAAGGAAAAGTGAAGGAAAAACATAAGAATTGGAAAGTTTCCTATGGTACTACTATTCATGCATTTGGTTCAAAGTAATGGAGCAAAGGAAAACTGTAGGATTTGTTCCTTTAGTGTTTCCTTGAAAGAAAAACCGTAGGAATTTTAATATCCACTTGTCCTCCTTTTCAAATTCCTATTCATGAAGCACAAGACTAAGAGATAGTAGCATAATAGTATTATAACCGTACATTTTATTGTGGTTTGACTTAATCTCACCATGCTTCTTTGCATCCTGTGATCTTCCAATTCTTGTGAACCAAACACTCAGATTGGCAGAAATCCTATGTTTTTAAATTCTCTGTTTTGCACATGCATTCCTATCCTATTCCTGTGTATTTCCTATCCCTGCGTTGTTAGAATCCTCCAATTCAAACAAGCCCTTACAGAATTACTTCTGTTACAGATATGTGTCAAAGAAAACCTTGTGTGGTTTGTCCCGCTCCTGCTGCACTGTGGTCCACCCCAGCTCAGCTGCTCCAATGACGAAAGGGTTCACCACAGCAGGGATCCGCCCTCCAGACTATCTTTCGCCACCTCAGATCTTCTTCCCCGCCGTCGGCAGCCACGACAACTGCATTACCATCATCAACTGAGCAGATGACCTTGAGGACTACACGAGTCCGGAAGAGAGGTCGCACTCTTTCGTGTATGCTTACGTTATGCATCGCTTAATATGATGACATGCTACTTTATCATCTTGTTCACCGATTAGACTCCGATTCAGGTCCAAACTAATGCTCAAACTTGAGTTTTTAAATGGTTGTGGGGTACATATTGGGGCACCAATCAATACTATCTGGTTAATCTCGGGTGTCTACTATGAGTTTCATGTTGGGTGGTGTGACGACCCCAGCTTAATCGCGCACTAACCATACACGCAAATGCACATGATCAAGCCTAAGGACTCACTTGAAGATACCACAACACAACTCTAAAATATAAATAAAGTCATACAAGCTTTATATTACAAGCCAGGGCCTCGAGGGCTCGAATACATAGCTCGATGGCATACAAGTGTCAGCGGAAGCATCAGATATCTGGGTACAGATATTACAGAAGAACAGATAGGCCTTTAGAAAGGCGGGGCAAAATAAAATACTACGATCGAAAGGCGTAGGCCTCCTGCCTAGGATCCTCCGAATCCTACTCCTGGTCGTCAGTCGGCTCCTCGTAGTAGTACTCGCTGGGAGGGTAGTAGTAGTAGCCGTAGTCGTCGATGGGGGCAGCTATCTCAGGGGCTCCGTCATCTGGCGGCGTCAAATGGATATGGGGAGAAAAAGAAAATAAAGCAAACATGAGTACTCATCCGAAGTACTCAGCAAGCAAGGATCTACACTACATATGCAACATTTTCAAAGGAGGCTGTATATGTGGACTGGGCTGCAGAAATGCCAGAATAGAGGGGAAAGCCTAGTCCAATCGAAGACTAGCATCTTCAAATATCTTCATCGGTCTTGCAGCATTAGAAGAGTGCAGAATAATCATAATGTAAAGTAGTAGTAGTGTCATCAGCCTCGGCCAGAGATCCTTTCTCGACTCCCTGCGAGAAAGCAATCCCAGAGCCATACTATCCAGTATCATCTCAAGTCACCAGTTCTAGTTGTACCGATCGGGATACAACTCCGAGTGTCCATTACTGTAGGACAGGCTATCGATAGATTGTTTCTTCCCTGCAGGGGTGCACCAACTTACCCACCACGCTCGATTAACTCTGGCCGAACACACTTTTCTGGGTCATGCCCGGCCTCGGCCAAACGATATGCCGCAACCCGACCTATGCTTAATAGAGAGGTCAGCACGCCGGACTAAACCTATGCCCCAGGGGTCTTGGGACATCGCCCCGGGAACTCCTGCATGTTGCGTGGGCGGCCGAAAGCAGACCTAGCAACCCCTTATACAAGCGTGGTTGCGTTCCAGTCCAATCCAGCGCGCGCCGCTCCACGCTGATGTCTATTAAGCTTCGGCTGATGTGTACGACGCAGAACACCCATACTATGCTCACGTGATGGTTAGTGCTATCAGGCCAGAGGCCCCTCGGATCAAATATCCAAACCGTTAGTGGATTAGGAGCGCGCGGTAACGAGCAGAGACTCACGAAAGATGTGACCCCGTCGCCCTGTCTCGAGGACTTGCGGCAAGGGCTAAGAATGCCTGGCCACGCCTCGTGTTCAACTCTCGGGCACCCTCCGGGTCCACCCGATTCCACATCACTCGCAATTAAGCTCGCATGGGTACCCCTCAGGGCCGACCCATCTTTAGTAACATGTTTCAATGTAAAGTCATAGTAACAATGGTAACCGTGTGCCTAACACCAAGGGGAACCCTGAGGAATCACCCTCGATGGAATTCCCTCTGATGTTACCGTGAAGGTGAACGAAGGAGGAATCACCCTCGAGGTCCACACTTGAGCAGTTGCACGACGATGTCGTTATCGGGGGTGGTGTAGGAGGAATCACCCTCGCTTACCACGACCGAATAACTAACCTACAAGGTTACCATCAGAAGTGCTGACGAGGTATCACCCTCGGCACTCGATATTAACCCAGTAGTGTTGAGCAACTAAGGGGGAAGTGATGTGCGGTGCTGGGGCTTGGTCTTCGATCCTGTTGCTCGGGTCTTCTGATAATCCAGCGGGGCAGTCGGGATAAGTGGGGTCACTAATGGGGCTCTACCCAGTCTATACTAAACAGTTTAGGATAAGCAGGTAGGTAACAATAGCAGGTTACAATAATCAGGCTATGCAGCAGAAATAGGGTAATAGCAGCAGCAGTAACTTCTAATGCAAGCATAAGAGAGAAGAGAGTGGGCGATATCGGAATGCTCAAAAAGGGGGTGCTTGCCAGTTTGCTCGGCGGCAAGGGCAAGATTGTCAACTGTGTCGTCGGGCTCCTGAGCGGCGTCGGCCTCGAAAGCTACATCGACATCGGGGTCTATCGAGAGAGAAGAGGGGGAAGAAACATATAAATGCACAGCAAACAATGCAATACAGGGCATGCTATGCTAAGATACAGTGCAGGGTTGCCTAAAGATGCATCTAGGTCATCTTAGTTATTTTAGGATTAACATGGGATTTAGTAGCCGGTGTATATGCACTATTCATATTCTGGATACGGCCTCGAAGTTTCGGGTTCACCTATGTAGGGGGTTCCGACATGGAAACAGACGACACGATCAAATTCGTCTCGTCGTTCTGAGCAACTTTCATGTACAAAGTTTTTTGATCGGAGCTACGGTTTAAAAGTTATTAATTTTCAAAGATTTAATCATTTTCTGGATTTTATTTAAATTAACAGAAAAAGGAATTATGACATCAGCATGATGCATTGCTGACGTCAGCAGGTCAACTGGTCGGCTGACCAGGTCAAACCTGGCCTGTGGGCCCCACATGTCAGCCTCTGCTAGACTAACTATGGATTAAACTAATTAACAGACTAATTAGGGGAGTGGGCCCAGCCTGGCAGTGAGTGATTATGTTAACTAATTGGTTTAATTTTTAAAACGTTTAATTAAACTAAGATGCGGTGGGGCCCGCATGTCAGTGACACTGGGCTGCCCAGTCAGCAGTTGACTGGGTCAACCCAGTCAACTGGGACCCGCGGGGCCCACTGTGAGCCACCCTGAGGTGGGGCCCGGCCTTGCCACATCGGCCGGCCGGCGGCTGAACGCCGGCGTGCTCGAAATCGTGGCGGAGGCACTCGGCCTCATCGGAAATGCGCTACGCGGCGCCGTTCGGCGCGCGGTTGGATCCGTTCGAACGGCCACTCGACACCGCGTCGAGTGGTGGTGGTGGCACGGCCGAACGTGGCCGTAAACGGCGTCGGCGTCGAGGTTTGCAGTGGAGTGGCTACGAGCTACGGCGAAGGTGGCGATGCGGTGCGCTAGCGGTCAAGCTAATGGGCTAGGCAAGTCGTGCATGACGCGGCGAGGTCAGCGGTTGCGAGCCCGTGACCATTTGGTCACTGGAGCCTCGCCGGTGACGTGCAGAGGCGGCGACGCATACGGGACTTCGACAAAAACGGCGGTAGGGGGCACGGGGAGGCTCATGTGCGGGTGCGTTGGACTCGCACGAGCTCCAGGAGCACGGTGACACGCTCAGGCGAGCACGACAGCGGCTGTGGCGACGACCACGAGCTCGTCGGCGGCAAACAGAGTACGGGTGCGACGGCAGGCTAGCTACGGCGCGCAGGGATGCAAACGGAGAGGAGCAGGAGGTGGAGGAGCTTACCGTGCGGCATGCAAGATGGCTGTTGAAAGATTAGAAGCAGCAGTTCGACGCCGGGGAAGAAGGGGATCGCCGGCGTCCTGAGGAAGAAGACGACGCGTTCGGGCGACGTCGGGCTCCTCAGCTCCTTCCAACGGCTCCAGTAGACGTGGCGGTCCACGGCGGTCCTTCCTGACGCAGGCAGCCGGCGCAGCGAGGCCGTTGGCCACGGCGGTGGCGAAGCGCGGCGACGGTGGTGCTCGGGCGCCGGATCTGGAGGAGGAAGGGGAAGGGGAGGAGCGAGCCGGGCAAGGGGAGAGTGAGCGAGGAGGTCTAGGGGGAGTGGACGAGGCTACGTCCTTATCCCCTCGCATCGGTGGCGTCGGTGGCCGATGCGCTGTCGGCGCCGCACCGGCGCGCGTGCGCGCGTCCAAGGCAGCGGCGACACGCAGGTGAGAGAGAAGGGGGAGATGGGCCAGCTGGGCCAGTTTCGGGCCACTGTGCACTTAGGCCCAGTGCACAGTGCCTCCTTTCTTTTTATCCTCTGTTTTCTTTTATTCTTTTCTGTTACCTTTTTATTTTCAATCCATTTGACTTTTGTAAAATAGGTGACTTGCCAAATCAATTACTAGGCAATGGCTGCCACAGCCAGAAGAAGTTTGGGAATTTTGGAATTCATATGGAATTTTCAAAAATGAATATGGCATTTAAAATGCTCCTTTTTGGCACTGTTTTAAATGGTAGTACAATTTGAAGTGATGATGATGTTGTGTTCCTTTACAGCAAATAGTTTTGGATTATTTGCTAAAAGGTGAACATTTTTCCAACAGTGTTTGAGAAAATTTATATTTCACTTTGAATTTGAGTTGATTTCTGGGAGAAATTTGAATGGTGGTGTTTGAACACTGTGATCAAGAAATGTAAATGATGATGACTCGGTACTGATCATAGGGAATTACTGTTTCGTAATGCTGGGGTTGTTACAGGTGGAAACAAACATTAAAGGAGCAAAGTAGGAAGGTACAATAGGAGGTTTCAAGTTAATGGGCAAATGATCGATGCCTGAACAGAGTGTGCAAAGGGTTCTGAAAGTGCGTTATATCGACTAGAGGGGGGTGAATAGGCGATTTTTACAAATTTGTCACTGAGGAATTTCAAGGTGAGGAAATTCCTAAGCGACGAACTACTTAGCAGCGGAATAAGTACTCAGATGCAAACATAACAGAGCAGTAGCACAGTCATCATGATGAAATGAAAACAAGCGCAGAGTACAAGTAGCGTAAACACAGGATAAGCAGGCAGAAGACAAACTGACTGAAGAAATTGAACTGAGGAAATTGAGAAAGTCTTCAGTCAAAGTCTTCAAACAGTAATGATCAAATACATAGCAAGAATGCGAGGAAATGAAAGGGTTGAGGAAATAGAACCAGCAGCTCGGAGAAGACAATGATTTGGTAGACCAGTTCCAACTGCTGTGATAGTTGTACGTCTGGTTAGAGCGGCTAGGTATTTAAACCTGAGGACACACAGTCCCGGACACACAGTCCTCACCGTATTCTCCTTGAGCTAAGGTCACACAGACCTCGCCCAATCACTCGTGGTAAGTCTTCAGGTGACTTCCAAACCTTCACATACTCGGTCACTCGGCAATCCACAATTTCCTCTTGGATGCTCTAGACCATGACGCCTAACCGTCTGGAGGATGCACAGTCCTCAAAGGTAACAAGCGTCGGTTCCACACAGGAACAATCTCTTCAGTGATGCTCAATCACTTTGGGTTTGTAGGTGTTTGGGTTTTTGGGTTTTTGGGTTTTTCCTCACTTGATGATTTTCGCTCAAAGTCCTCGGAGGATGGGATGCTCTAAATGACAAGTGTCAATCTATCTTTCGGAGCAGCCAACCAGCTAGTGGTTGTAGGGGGCGGCTATTTATAGCCTAGGGAGCAGCCCGACATGATAAGACATAAATGCCCTTCAATGATATGACCGTTAGGTGGGTAGGATATTTGGACAGCTGGCGCGTAGCACAGCAACGGTCGAAAATTTGAGTATCAAATTCCTCAGGGCTATCATGTACCTCACTTGTAGGCAATCCGCACTGGCGAATTCCTAACTCCTCAGTCAGAACAAATTCCTCAGAGAACAGAAGAACTTCATCTCTGTCACTGAAGAACTTGACTAAACTGTATGAGATTTCCAATGGCTTCACTCGAAAGGATTGGGTAGGTGTAGGATTTTGAGTTGAGCATCACTTGGAAACTTTTCCTTAGTTTTACCTCGACCGCCTTTAACAGTACGGTGTTTCCTATGACTCAAGAAGAAGAAAATGAAACTACGAAAACAAAAGTCTTCACGCTTCATAATCCTCGCATGAATATCAAGTCTTCAGGGTCACACCAATTTCTTCACTTTCAAAGTCTTCAAGAAAACCAAAGTCTTCAGTTGAAGACATTCATTTTTAGGGGTCGACATTCATCGTAAATAACAAACTCCTCATAGACTTATAGACCTGTGTACACTCACAAACACATTAGTCCCTTAACCTATAAGTCTTCAATACACCAAAATCACTAAGGGGCACTAGATGCACTTACAATCTCCCCCTTTTTGGTGATTGATGACAATATAGGTTAAGTTTTCAATGGGGATAAACATATGAAGTGTAAATACTGATATTGAGGAATTTGATTGCAAGATATAGAAGAACTCTCCTTGAAGATGTGCATATTTGAGGAATTTGCTTTGAATAGCAAATGCACATTGTTGAGTAATATCATGGAGATCTCCTCCTATATCTTGAAATTCATACGCATTTAACAAATGATATGAAGAATTTGAAATGCATGATGAAATATGGTGTCTGATGAAATTCAGCATGCGTGCATTAAGGTTCTTGAGGAAATAAGCATGCAGAAGGCAGTTCAAAAGTATCAGACCACCATAGGATTTAAGTTTACAACTCATCAGAGCAAACACCTCAGAAGAGCAAGAGTTGAAACTTAACAGAAATATAGCCCATATATAAGACCCGCTTGAAGACTAACTCAAATTTCTCCCCCTTTGTCATCGAATGACCAAAAGGGACAAAAAGTGAGGACTAACGCCCCTGAAGAATATCATCATGATGTCGATGGAGGAGCGCTAGCATTGTTGGGGTTGTCTGTTGAGGTAGGGCCTGCTGCAGTGTCGTTCAAGTCTTCAGCTTCATCCGTCTCGCGCGATGAAGAATATGAACTGGCAACAAGCTGAGGAACTTTGACTTTCTTGAATTTCTTCGAAGGTGGCTGAGACCAGTCAAAGTCCTGTTGGAATCCCATCTCCTTGAGTTCTTCGGCACTATGAAGATTAGACAGAATCGCCCAAGTGCGGTCAAAGACTTCATGCAAGTAGTAGTGATTCTTCTTCACAGTATTTTGAGTGACTGTCATGTTCTGAAGAATTGCACCAAACTGACGCTTGACCCACTTGTGATTTCGATCAACTTTTTGATGAAGACTAAGGAGAAGTTCAGGATCAGTCATCACACGCGGAGCTGTGGCTTGAGGATGATGTTCTGAAGCTTTGGCGGCAGAATCTTGAGTTGCAGAGTCATCATTGGTGGAATAGGAAGTAGCTTTGCGAAACTATCCATCCAATGGACGAGTACCTTCATCAATAACAGCAGCCTTGCCCTTCTCGTCAGCTGAGGAAATAGTCCGCTTGAGGACTTCAATGGGGGGCAAATAGCTGAGATGATTTTGAAAGTCAGCCTTATAATGAATTGAAGACCTTGATCTGATGAACTTTATGATCCAGGGAGCATAAGGCTTCAACTCAAAAGGTGACAGAGCAGCATTGGCCAAAGTCCTCATGAAGAAATCGTGGTAGTTGATAGGAATACCGTGAATGATATTGAACAGCAGATTCTTCATAATGCCAACAACTTCTTCATCATCAGAGTTGTGGCCCTTGATTGGACAGAGGGTTTTGGTCAATATGCGATAGACTGTCCTTGGCACATAGAGCAATTCCTTGACGAGGAATTTGGTCCTTGGAGCTTGGCCTGGCTTCAAAGGCTTCATCAGCACTTGCATCAGATGATCAGACAGTTCAGGTTCAACATAGAGAAGCCTTGCACCTTCAGTGGGAGGACTGACTGGGACGGCATGAAGCAATTCAGAGGCCGGTGCTTTGAAATGAGTATTATCGGTCATCCAGTCCAATACCCATGAATTGACATCATCAACATTTCCAGTAATGTGCAGCGTGGCGAAGAATTGAAGAATGAGTTCTTCATTCCAATCGCAGATGTCGGTGCAGAAATTGAGTAACCCAGCGTCATGAAGAACACTGAGGACTGGGGTGAAGCAGGGCAGCGATTCCATATCTACATGAGGAATTTGCTCATGTTCAAAGATCTTATCCTTATCAAACAACAATGAGGAGTAGAAGTTCATCTGGCTTGCAGTCCAGAAGCGCTTGCGACGGAGTCGAGCAGAATCATAGGGATTGTAGTCAGTGAAGAATATGTGTTCATTGAAGAAATCCTCAGCATTAAACTTCTGCTTCTTGGAGTGAGGGTTCTGTGGCTTGGGCTGAAGATTAACAGTTGAAGAATTTACAGCCTCTTGAGGTATAGCCACTGGAGCCACAGGCTGAGGAATTTCAGCAGCAGCCTTGGCCTCCATTTCTTCAGACATATGTACATCAGCGCTAGTGACTGGAACTTCTTCAGGAATAGAATGAAGTGAAGCTTGACGTTCATTAGAGCCCGTATGAATTTCTTCAGTTGGCACAGGGGACTGAGGAACATGATGTAGAGGGGTTGTCAGAGGTGAATTGGGGTGATGACTTTCCCAAATGTCATCATTTAGAATAGGTGTTGTAGACCCAATATCCACATCCTCATCTTCTTCAATTCCTTCGACGCCTGCCTCTTCAGCTGTGAACTGAGGCATGGGCGATGATACCAGTGGGGTTGAAGGGAAAGTATCCACTTCAATTTCTTCATCCATCTGCTCTGTCGAAGCAGCAGAAGGATCATCTTCATCAGATTTACTTGGAATTTCATATTTCTCACCAAAGGGAATGATCTCCTTTGATGGTATGCTTGATATTGGAATAGCATCAATTGGGTTTTCAGATGAACTCGTCAAAGTCTTCACTTTCTTGGGAGCTGAAGACTCTGAAGATGCAGATACTTTCCTTTTCTTCACAGCCGCTCGCTCCGCAGCCTTGGTTTTCTTCGCTTCTGTTGCAGAAGGAAGGTTGATGCTTGTCATCGGTGCAAGAGGAGCAGAGGAAATTGGTTGAATTTCTTCAGGCACAACTGATGCAGTTGCCCTAGCTTGTTCAGATTCCTCAGGCACAGTAGCAGAAGCTTCAACTGGCCTGGATTGCTCTTCAGGCGCAATATTGGAGGTTGCCCTGGCATTTTCTTCAGAGACTGGAATTTCTTCATCAGCTCTGGTGCTTTCATTTTCTTCAGCAGACTGAACAGATGTTCCAGTCTGAGGAAATTTGGGTTGCGATGAAGCTGCAACACTTGGAGTAAATCCTTTTGCCATTCTGACGAATCTGACTTTGGCACCTAGCCAATCTGCACGGAATGCATGAAATTCATCACTGAGTGCTTTGATCTCAGCCTATATAGTCACAAGTTCTTCAGGAGACATTTTCACAACATTGTCCTTCAGAAAACGCTCCTTCTTGTACTGAGCCTTCTTCACCTGCCTGGCCTTTTCAAATTTCCATTTCTCTTCATTTATGAAGGCCGTCAACATGTGACTTTGACCAGGAGTGAGGTTTAATTCAGGCAAAGGTGTATTTGGATCCTTGTGCCATAGATCAATAAAATCAAGGATCTTCCTTGGATCCAGCATGAGGGGCACAGCACTGCCTTTAGCACTAGAGGCCCTTTGTTGTCGATCTCTGATGATCTCAGCTAATTCTTCATCATCAGCTTCGTCTTCGCTTGACGGAACCTGAAAGGCGACTTGCTTCTTGTGAGGACTTGGCCTTGTGCCTCGTCCAGCAGTGGCCTTTTTCTTCAGCAAGGTAGGAGTTGTTGAAGACTGAGGTGGAGCTGAAGAACTTGCAGAGACTCCTGAAGCAATTGAGATTCCAGTAGTCCTTTGGCACGTGGCAAGATGCACAGGTGCTGAGGACTTTGCAGGAGCAGCTGAGGACTTTGCAACAGGCCGTGAGGGCTTTGAAGAGCTTGGCCGTGAGGGCATTGCAGCTGAGGAACTTGTCTTGACAGCTGATTTCTTCAGCATAGCCTTCTTAGGCTTGTTAGCAGAGGCCTCAGCAGCGGCAGCAACAGAATCTTCATTGAATTTCTTCACTGCCTCTTTAGCCACTTTGGCCAGCTTGGCTTGACGCTTAGCCCACTCCTGAGGAAATTCCTCACCTCTTCTGATGCTAGTGGGATCAGCTTCTTGGCCAGGAGCCAATGGAGGTCTTGGACATGGAGGGTTAACAGCGAATTTCTTCATGTACTTGGGAGTGACATAGCGATATTCTCTCCATTCTCTTGCCCATCTCCTCTCAATCTTCTGAATGCGCACTTTGCGCTGATTTTTGTTCTCCTTGCCATGAGTTGCTTCATCAGGAGTACAATATTCATCATAGATGTCATCAGGGATCTCAAAAGCAGTATTTGTTTCTGGCCTCTTTCCTCCCTTCTGAGGTCTTTTACCATCAGCCATTTTCTTCACTTGAGGATTTTGAACAATCGAATTTTCTGATGAGGTATGCAATTTTTCTTCAAGGAATGCTGCAAATGAGTTAAGTTGATGAGAACTTAGAGATCCAGCAGCGGAAATGTGTACCTGTGAACAGAATATAGGTGCGAAGAGTTTTGGAGAGGTCATATGCGTTCTCAGAAGATTTTCAAAAGTATCAAGTTTGAGGAAGAAGACCAGGGGTGTCTTGAGGAATTTCACTAAGCATTTTGACTTAGGTTCCAGAGTTGTGTAGATTGAAAATCCACACAATTGAGGAATCTTGAAGAAAAACGTTGCTTAGAGAAACTGATCAAGGACAGAAGCAAGTTGGTGTTTAAGAACATGAAAGTTGAAGAATAAACACCTTTTGAAGATTTTGTGGAAAACATCAGAATCAACAAGGGCAGTAAAAATAAATTTTATTAACCCTTGACGAAGAACATGACGAACTGAGAGTAGCAGTGGAGAAGTTCGTCCGTTCAGATCTTCCACGCCCTAACTTGGCGATGGAAAACAGCTACGGCGGCTGCGGAGTGAAGATTTCCGCGGCCGGCGTGAGTACGACGGCGATGAGGTCGAGGCAGTGAAGCTCTTCCTCACCGGCGACGATGGAGTGTAGCGGCGGCGCTAGGTCTGAGAGCTCGAGCGAGGGGAGTGAGATCGAGCGGGATAAATGAGATCTGAGGAGGGCGAGGGGTATTTATAGCCGAGGTGAAAAACTGCTCGTCCGAGGAAAATGGACGAACATGCCCCTGACCCTTCTCATCCTAGCAACATGTGTCACCCACGTACTGTGAAGTGGAGATCGTGTTAGATCGTGGGTGAATAGATAAATCTTATCGAGGGATATGGAACGGTTTGAGCGGCAAAAGCCGAAAATTCAGATAAGAATATTTTAATGTTTCGTTCGCAAATTCTTCAGCTGCCAAGGACACAGTGAAGACTTTGAACGGGTTTCAAATAGAACGCACATGAAGAATTTGTGAACGGACTGGATTGAGTTTAGCATAGAGGGGGAACGGGTCCGATCACATTCACTTAGAAGAAACACACCTTGAAGAATTAGCAATAAGTGAATGCCATAGAGGACAGAAAACTCAAATATATATATAGTCAATGAAGAACATAGTCGAAAAGAGTGAAGATTTTGCAAAGTTGAAGAGTTTGAAAATTTGAAGAATTTGCACAATGATGAAAAACTCAAATTTTGAAGATTTTCAACTTTTTGTGGTGGCGTGACCCACCGTGTAAGAATGATGATTTCAGACACCGCGTACAATTATCGTAGGGTTCTGAGAATCAAATTCTTCATTAATTTCTTCACACTTAGAGGGTTAGTCTTCATTGATTGAAGAAAAACGTTTCTTCGTGTGTTGCACATCTAAGTCATCAATTTGCATAAGTGTTAGGATGTGTGTCCTTTTCAAAGGACATTCGAAGATTCTAAGATATTTAGCTCACACCGCAATTTGCTAAATCTCTTCTCATCCAAGGGCTTTGTGAAGATATCCGCTAGCTGTTCTTCAGATTTCACGGGATCAATAGAGATGTCACCCTTCAACACATGATCTCGAAGAAAATGATGACGAATCTCGATGTGCTTTGTCTTCGAGTGCTGAACTGGGTTGTGAGCAATTTTGATGGCACTCTCGTTGTCGCAGTAGAGTGGCACATTCTTCACATTGATGTCGTAGTCCTTGAGGGTTTGCTTCATCCATAGCAATTGAGCACAGCAAGAGCCAGCAGCAATATACTCAGATTCAGCAGTAGAGAGTGATACGCAGTTCTGCTTCTTCGAGGACCAACATACTAAGGATCGTCCGAGGAAATGGCATGTGCCTGATGTTGACTTGCGATCCACATGATCACCAGCATAGTCAGAGTCAGAATATCTAATGAGATCAAAAGCCGAGCCCTTGGGATACCATAATCCAAGTGTTGGAGTATGAGCTAGATATCGAAGAATATGTTTCACAGCCTTATGGTGTGATTCCTTCGGTGTAGCTTGAAAACGGGCACACATGCAAACACTAAGCATAATATCCGGCCTAGATGCACATAGGTACAATAAAGAGCCAATCATGGAGCGGTATACCTTTTGATCGAAGTCTATTCCATTTTCATCAGTGCATAGATGGCCATTTGTGGGCATACGGATTTTGACGCCTCTGCATTCTTGCATACCGAATTTCCTCAGAACGTCCTTGAGGTATTTCTCTTGAGAAATGAAGATGCCATTGCGTTGTTGACGAATTTGAAGACCTTAGAAGAATTTCAATTCTCCCATCATGGACATTTGATATTCCTCACTCATCATGTAGGCAAATTCGTCACTGTAATGTTGGTTAGTACAGCCAAAGATAATATCATCAACATATATTTGGCACACGAATAATTCATCATCATAGGTTTTGGTGAAAAGAGTTGGGTCGAGTGAACCGGGTTTGAAGCCTTTCTTCATGAGGAATTCCTTCAAAGTATCATACCACGCCCGAGGGGCCTGCTTGAGGCCATAGAGGGCCTTATTGAGTCTGAAGACTTTGTCAGGATGCTTAGGATCTTCAAAACCTGGGGGTTGAGCAACATATACTTCTTCCTCAAGCTTACCATTGAGGAATGCACTTTTCACATCCATTTGATATAAGATGATATTATGATGGTTAGCATAAGCAAGCAATATGCGAATAGCCTCAAGTCTAGCAACAGGTGCAAAAGTTTCATCAAAATCAATTCATTCAACCTGTGTGTAGCCTTGAGCTACAAGACGAGCCTTGTTCCTCACCACTAGGCCATTTTCATCTTGCTTGTTGCGGTAGATCCATTTGGTACCGATGATATTGTGCTTGCATGGGTCCGGTCGCTTGACAAGCTCCCATACATTGTTCAGCTTGAATTGATGTAATTCCTCTTGCATTGCTTGAATCCATTCAGGCTCCAGAAATGCCTCATCAACTTTGGTGGGCTTTCATTTGCAACGCGGGGATGTGCAGGTTGACGACTTTGATTTGGCTCAGCATTTTCTTCAGAGCCATTTTCTTCAGATGCGCCAGCGTGCTGTTCTTCATGTTCTGGAATGATTTCTTCAGCAGATTCTTCAGTAGGAATGACATCCTCAGTAGCTTTGAACTTGATGGTTTCCTCAGGCGTCTTTTCATCTAGCACAGGAGGTAGGTGCTCTCTTTGCGAGCCGTTAGTCTCATTGAACCACACATCTACAGTTTCAACAACCTTGTTGTGATAGGTGTTGAAGACCCTGTAGGTGTGCGAGTCCTTTCCGTAACCAAGCATAAAACCTTCATGTGCTTTCGGTGCAAATTTAGAATTGTGATGAGGATCTCTAATCCAGCATTTAGCACCGAAGACTTTGAAATAACTCACATTGGGTTTCTTGTCAGTGAGGAGTTCATATGAGGTCTTCTTGAAGAATTTGTGAAGATATACCCTGTTGATGATGTGGCATGCAGTATCAATTGCCTCAGGCCAGAAGTGACGAGGTGTCTTGTATTCATCAAGCATGGTGCGAGCCATCTCAACAAGAGTCCTGTTCTTGCGCTCCACAATGCATTCTGCTGAGGAGTGTATGGGGCAGATAGCTCATGAGTAATACCAAGTTCATCGAGATAGTCATCAAGACCAGTATTCTTGAACTCGGTCCCATTGTCACTACGTATATGCTTGATCTTCACACCGAAATTCGTCGAAGCCCTTGAGGAAAATCGTCTGAAGACTTCCTGCACTTCAGTTTTGTAAGTAATGACATGCACCCATGTGTAACGAGAATAGTCATCAACAATGACAAAGCCATATAGAGATGCTGCATTTGTTAGTGTGGCATAATGGGTAGGGCCAAAGAGATCCATATGAAGCAATTCAAAAGGACGAGAAGTAGTCATGATAGTCTTCGAGGGGTGCTTGGCTCTGGTCATTTTTCTAGCCTCACAAGCCCCACAAAGATGATCTTTGAGGAATTTGACACCCTCGATGCCAATGACGTGCTTTTTCTTCACGAGCGTGTGTAAGTTCCTCATGCCAGCATGACCCAGTCGTCGATGCCATAGCCAGCCTTCTGAAGCTTTAGCAAGTAGACAAGTGGCAGGCTGTGGTCCTGCACAATTCTCCTCTCCTAAAGCCTTCGAAGACTTTGGAATTGTCAGATTCCATGAGCACTAAGCAACAATATTTGCCAAAGACAACAACCATATCAAGATCACAAAGCATTGAGATAGACATGAGGTTGAATCTGAGGGACTCGACAAGCATGACTTTATCCATGTGTCGATCCTTTGAGATTGCAACCCTACCTAGACCCAATACCTTGCTTTTGCCTTTGTCAACGTAGGTGATATGCTTCAAGTGTGATGGAGATAAAGGAGTGTTCATCAGTAAGCTCTTGTCACCGGTCATGTGATTTGTACATCCACTATCGAGGACCCACTCAGTAGCTTTGGGTAAATCATCCTGCAGATGAATTAGTGCATCTTACGAACTCATATACTTCAGAGTGAAGAATATGACATCAAATTCATCAGTCATGTTTCATCAATTAAAGCAACATATGTATATATAGCAATATGAGGACGTGAGGAGTGAATAAATCATTTCTTCATGATTAGCTTGCGTCCTTTCAAGCATTTCAGGTCTCCAGCAAATTCTTCAGACGATTTACTTCGTCTGGAGACCTGACCCTGCATAAGAGATTAGTTCTTTTTCTTCACCACCCACATCTGGAGGGGTGGCAAAGAGTTCATCATTCTGCGAGCTCCATAAGAGAAAGGTGGCATTGAAGCCAGAGTGCTTTGTTTCACAGGAGAGGGATTAGCATAGACATATGAGTAAGCAGAGAAATTCTTCGAGGACTTATGAATATAATGATTTGAAGAATAATGCACATAATCAGAACTCTTAGATTTTCCCTGCGAAACAGAAGCGTTAGCATGATGATGTTCATGTGAAGACTTGGATCCATGTGAGGAATTTGATCCATAAGAGGACTTGGATCCATATGAAGACTTTGGTCCATATGAAGAATTTGATCTGGGGTTCTTATTCTTCACAGGTGGTGTCATGAGGACATTCACCTGAAGACTTTCAAGGCACCTTTTGGGAACCCAGATTTTCTTCATAGGGGGACCATTCCTGTAGTTAGATCCAACATATCTAGCAAATACTTCACCATTCTGATTTTTGAACAGTTTATAGTTGGAGTTAAATGACTCATCAGATGAATATGAGGATTCACAAGTAAAGCCAGATAAAGTAGATGGATCTACGGGAGATCCCTTCGCAGCAACCCATGAGGTTCTGGGATACTGCTCAGGTTTCCAGTAGGTTCCATCAGCATTGAGTTTCCTCTCAAAGGCAATACCCTCTTTCCTAGGGTTCCTGTTCAAGATCTGCTTTTTGAGCACATCACAAAGAGTCTGATGCCCTTTGAGGCTTTTGCATATGCCTGTCACATACAATTCCTCAACCCTGCATTTTCATCAGTGATACTAGTGGTATCCTCAGATGAGGAATTTGTGACCACAGAGATAGTTGAAGAATTTGCAACAATAGAAGCATTTGAACATTCAGGTGAAGAATTAGCAGTTTCACGTTCAATGCATTTCAAGCATGGTGGAATAAATTCTTCCTGAGTGGAACTGATCTGTTGAGCAAGCAAAGAATCATTTTCCTTCTGAAGATTCTCATGACTCACCCTTAGCTTCTCAAGATCTTGCTTTCTTTGAAGAAATTCATAAGAAAGCTTCTCATGATCGGCTAAGAGAGTTTCATGACAACTTTGAAGGTTCTCAAACTTAGACTGTAGTTGCTGAAGATTATCAGTCAGTGTTTGAGTTCGATCCATTTCCTCACCTAACAGGTCATCGCTTTTGTCTAGCATATTTTGAACCTTTTCCAAAGCCTTTTGTTGTTTAACAGCAATATTAGCAAGTTTGGAATAGCTGGGTTTGAGGTTATCATCAGATTCATCCTCACTTGATTCAGAGGAGGGATATTTGAATACCTTGGCACCTTTTGCCATGAAGCAATAGGTGGGAGCATAGTCATCGTTGCCGTCATCAGCAGTGTTGGGGAAGCCATTTTCCTCAGTGTTGAAGATGGACTTGCTGACGTAAGCAGTAGCGAGGGCTAGGCTCGCCACACCAGAGTCTGACTCCTCAGATGCCTCCTCTTCCTCATGTTCCTCAGATTCAGCTTCAGAGTCCATTTCCTTGCCAATGAATGCCCGAGCTTTCTTGGAGCTGCTCTTCTTGTGAGATGAAGACTTTGAAGATTTTGACGATGAGGACTTTGAAGATTTCTTCTTCTTCTTAGAGTCATCTGAACTATCATCCTTGTATTTCTTCTTCTTTGATTCCTTCTCCCACTGAGGACAATCAGTAATGTAGTGACCAGGTTTCTTGCATTTATGGCAAGTTCTCTTCTTGTAGTCACGGGATGAGGAATCTGATTTCATGTCATCACCTCTTGAGGATTTTCCAAATCGGCCACGTCTAGAGAACTTCTGGAATTTCCTCACAAGCATTGCTAGCTCCTGACTCAGTTCTTCAGGATCACCAAGGCTGCTACCAGAATCTTCATCTTCAGATTCAGAGACTGCCTTGGCTTTCAGTGCACGAGATCTACCATAGCTCGGTCCGTAGAGATCTCTCTTCTTAGCTAGTTGGAATTCATGAGTGTTCAGCCTCTCAAGAATATCAGCAAGATCAAGTGACTTGTAGTCTCCACGTTCTTGAATCATCAGTGCCAGTGTATCGAATGAAGAATCGAGTGACCTCAACAATTTCTTCACCACTTCATGGTCGGTGATATCAGTGGCACCCAGTGCTTGAAGCTCGTTTGAAATGTCAGTGAGGCGATCAAAGGTTTGCTGAACATTTTCGTTGTCGAGTCTTTTGAAGCGGTTGAAGAGATTGCGAAGAACATCAACTCGAGAGTCACGTTGAGTTGAGACTCCTTCGTTGACCTTGGACAGCCTATCCCAGATAAGCTTAGCTGTCTCCAAAACACTCACTCTGCCATACTGTCCTTTGCTCAGATGGCCACATATGATATTCTTCGCTTGAGAGTCGAGTTGCTTGAATCTCTTCACATCAGCAGCGTTTACGGAAGGAGTGACAGAGGGAACGCCATTTTCCACAACGTACCAGAGATCGTTGTCAATTGCCTCAAGATGCATGCGCATCTTGTTCTTCCAGTAGGGGTAGTCCATCCCATCGAAGGTAGGACACCCAGCCGAGACCTTAATCATGCCTGCAGTCGACATAACTAAAACTCCAGGTGGTTAAACCAAAATCACACAGAACAAGGGAGTACCTTGCTCTGATACCAATTGAAAGTGCGTTATATCGACTAGAGGGGGGGTGAATAGGCGATTTTTACAAATTCGTCACTGAGGAATTTCAAGGTGAGGAAATTCCTAAGCGACGAACTACTTAGCAGCGGAATAAGTACTCAGATGCAAACATAACAGAGCAGTAGCACAGTCATCATGATGAAATGAAAACAAGCGCAGAGTACAAGTAGCATAAACACAGGATAAGCAGGCAGAAGACAAACTGACTGAAGAAATTGAACTGAGGAAATTGAGAAAGTCTTCAGTCAAAGTCTTCAAACAGTAATGATCAAATACATAGCAAGAATGCGAGGAAATGAAAGGGTTGAGGAAATAGAACCAGCAGCTCGGAGAAGACAATGATTTGGTAGACCAGTTCCAACTGCTGTGACAGTTGTACGTCTGGTTAGAGCGGCTAGGTATTTAAACCTGAGGACACACAGTCCCGGACACACAGTCCTCACCGTATTCTCCTTGAGCTAAGGTCACACAGACCTCGCCCAATCACTCGTGGTATGTCTTCAGGTGACTTCCAAACCTTCACATACTCGGTCACTCGGCAATCCGCAATTTCCTCTTGGATGCTCTAGACCATGATGCCTAACCGTCTGGAGGATGCACAGTCCTCAAAGGTAACAAGCGTCGGTTCCACACAGGAACAATCTCTTCAGTGATGCTCAATCACTTTGGGTTTGTAGGTGTTTGGGTTTTTGGGTTTTTCCTCACTTGATGATTTTCGCTCAAAGTCCTCGGAGGATGGGATGCTCTAAATGACAAGTGTCAATCTATCTTTCGGAGCAGCCAACCAGCTAGTGGTTGTAGGGGGCGGCTATTTATAGCCTAGGGAGCAGCCCAACATGATAAGACATAAATGCCCTTCAATGATATGACAGTTAGGTGGGTAGGATATTTGGACAGCTGGCGTGTAACACAGCAACGGTCGAAAATTTGAGTATCAAATTCCTCAGGGCTATCATGTACCTCACTTGTAGGCAATCCGCACTGGCGAATTCCTAACTCCTCAGTCAGAACAAATTCCTCAGAGAACAGAAGAACTTCTTCTCTGTCACTGAAGAACTTGACTAAACTGTATGAGATTTCCAATGGCTTCACTGGAAAGGATTGGGTAGGTGTAGGATTTTAAGTTGAGCATCACTTGGAAACTTTTCCTTAGTTTTACCTCGACCCCCTTTAACAGTACGGTGTTTCCTATGACTCAAGAAGAAGAAAATGAAACTACGAAAACAAAAGTCTTCACACTTCATAATCCTCGCATGAATATCAAGTCTTCAGGGTCACACCAATTTCTTCACTTTCAAAGTCTTCAAGAAAACCAAAGTCTTCAGTTGAAGACATTCATTTTTAGGGGTCGACATTCATCGTAAATAACAAACTCCTCATAGACTTATAGACATGTGTACACTCACAAACACATTAGTCCCTTTACCTATAAGTCTTCAATACACCAAAATCACTAAGGGGCACTAGATGCACTTACAGGTTCTTAGCAACGTGAATGGATCATCTGTTGGAAGGTGGCTCGTGATAATACACAAAGTCATATGCAAAGAATATTTCGGAATCAAGGTTGTACAGGAGAGTCAGGTTTCGATCCTGTGGAACTGTGGAGGGGTGTCGATCAAAAGTAGGGAGAACGGTGGCATCTTACCGGTCACGACAATATTGTATGTCAGAGAATAGCCTGTCAGTTATGTCGGTGGCAGCATCGGTACCAAGGGCGAGGGACGAAGAGAACCATTTTCCTGCTCGTTGAACGAGGCGGACCGTTAGGCAAAGTTCTCGTCCATCGGTGGTTGTCGGAATGTCATCAACAATAGTAACAGGGTCTCACTGGCAGAGTTGTAGACCGAGGTGTTTTATAAGCAGGGAGTTATTTCTGCTTACCTCATATAGATCACAAGAAAGGTTAAACAAAACAATGAAAAGGAAAATGTGTTTACACACAAGAATTGGGAGTATATCCTGTCCAAAGAAAAGCGGAGCATGATATACATGATGGGACAACAAGTTCAAAAGCATTTAGGTAAAGGGGGCAAGGTAAAACCATGTTATTACCCATGCAACGGTGTTTGGACGATTGATCAAGAAGCATTTGGTAATTTGCCTTAAATGTTCTTGTTGATATTTGGAATACCACAGTCATGCTTCGAGGTAGCAATAACATGGTGTTTTAAGTAAAGATTGGATTCGAAGGTCTCAAGAGATACTGAGGAACAATTCCAAGGTTATCTTAGAACATAAGGAATAACCAAGCACAACCAGTTCTGTGTTGGCAGAAAGTTAAGGATGTCATCGATGATATCATAAATCATCGAGGGGCAGAGATGGTATTTCTGGCCATGAATTCAATGGACCTCTCCGAGGAAGCCAAAATGTTGACGGTGATCACGATAAATTTTGTCGAGAGACTCTAAGAAGATGCCATCGAGTAGCGATGACAACAAGCAAAAGGAAGGATGAAGTGAAAGGCTATGAGAACCACGGATATGACACAAGTTCGAAATCAAGCTTGTTATTCGAGGTGAAATGATAAGATGAAGAAGATCGATGTAAGCTTAGCTCATCGTCGGAAGTTGCTCCGGACATAAGGACCAGGTAGCATAATTTAAGAAGCGATATGATAATGATATAGCCGATCGGACTAGGAATGACTGGAAGGATTTTTAAACTCGTAAGCAACGAAAATTACTTAGAGTTATCGAATCGAAGTGCGGAATCGATTCACTTACCGGTATCCTCGAGGGACCAACCACTCAGAACCCAGGGATATTGGAATTGGTGTTCAATAGTAGTTCGTTGAAGAACTCATAAGAAGTTATGTAGTTCCTGCGATATTCCAGAGATACCAAGGGGTAACACTCGAGGGTAATTCAGGATAGAGGTTGGGCAGGCATATCGATTCGTAGAAGACAAGTACTTTTAACTTGTCTGGGAAATGGAACCAAGAAGAAAATATGGTCGGAACCACGATTGCAAGGGATCAATTCATAGATACAAGATGAACTTGTACCAAGGAAATAATTATTTTTACGAGCGGCTTCCATGAAAAGTTCTACATCGGGTCCATGGGCATGAACACAAAGGTTCAAGGTCGACTCCCACTTCTTCAATGCATAACCTTTCATTCACTTCTCGTCTTTGAAGAAGTTGTAGAGTTGAAAATTTATCCGACGAAACGCGAGTATAAGTAACCCGCATAACTTTCAATTTACACAGGTTAAGGAAAGCATATGTTCAACCCATCCGGGTACCTTAGGAACATACACCACAATTTGCAGGAGTAACAAACTCAAGCTTGGAAGTAGAATATAGTTGACAGAAGGAGAGGATACATTTTACCATAGACATTCTGTATCCGAGGAAAGACTCGCAAGATTATTGAATATGATCGATCCTGTCGGATAGCAAGCCAGCAAAAGATCAGATGGTCGGCAAAGGATCCGATGTGAATATCGGTACTCAAACAGAAGAAGAAAGAATGTAACGGCATCAGACTATAGAAACATCAGAATGATCCAACGTTTAAGTACAAAGGAGTTATGGCTCAGAAACGAAGGATCAGAAGCAAAAGCTCTGTCCAAATATGAGTAGGTTGAACAGAACTAGATAGACAACTTTAGGGTTCCGTCTTGCAGAGATCTCCACCCATGGTTACGGGACATGTCCTGGTCAGTAGTCAGTCCCAAGTCAATATGGAGAAGGAATGCACCGCCTCTCTATGCCATGCAAGCAGGGCGGATATACAGATGGCATGAAGTAGAGGATGCTTCAGTGCCAAAGGCAATGTCAACGGGGAAGGAACCGATAAGGTTCTTAGAATAGAAAAGAATCAGTTGGATAATTGTCCAAAAAAAAGAATCAAGTGATCCGTGAGAACTAACGGGGTAAGGTTTTAACAACTGGTTCCACCTGAGAGTCCTCCGAGAAAGGACGGGAGGCAAGCACATCGAATTAAGGCAGCACTTGAACAACCCAAGTATAAAATTCAAAGGGTTCACGATTTCCAAAGCCAGGAGTGACAATTAGTTCACCTGGGCAGAGGGACGAGTGAGTTGGACATGCTTAGTTGGACAATCAACCAATACTTGATTGGTTGAGAACCAGCTCATGTCCGGAATGGTGACTGAGCCGGAAGGACGAATTCTAGGAATCGACTGATGATGGCGAACATTCGCAGCATATTGGTTCAGGGGATTCAAAATGGTAATTGGCAAAGGATGTTGACGGGGATTACTAGACATATGGAATTAATCTTAAGGCAAGCAGGCAAGAATTTCAAGAGCAATAGGCTGCAGAGGATTATCGGGAGATTAAATAGCAATTCAATGTGTTCCGGAAAGCACTTGAACAACTGGGGATGAACGGATCCCCGATAATGTGAGGAATTAACCGCAGTGCGAAAGAAGCTGCACGGCAGTAGGCTCAAAGGATTCCTGGTTTAACAGGGAGTATTTTGGGGTATCTCGTACATACATGAGTAACTGGCCATGATAATACAACGGCAAGGATGTGTAGATATCCACGGGGATTATCGGTGATTGTAAGCTGCAAAAGCAGTGGGTAAAGGGTCTCGGAAAACTCCGGGGAGTATATTCGGAGTCTTCTGATGATGATACGCCATCTTCTGGAATGAGGGGGCTCTCCGGGAGAAGGCGGTTACGAGAACCTAGAGTTAGAGTTGGTAAAATATTTAACCCGAATAGAAGAGAGATCAGAGTCCCAGAGTAAAGACGAGGAATAAAAGATCCTAATACCACCCAATTGGCGACGTGGGCCCGTAAGCCACACAGCCAAGTTAGTAAAATAGTTTTAGACTACTAGACTCAACTTCGGCCAAGGAGTTGGATAGGGGGATTCCTACATGCAGTCGGCTTTGATACCAACCTGTGACGACCCCAGCTTAATCGTGCACTAACCATACACGGAAATGCACACGATCAAGCCTAAGGACTCACTTGAAGATATCACAACACAACTCTAAAACATAAATAAAGTCATACAAGCTTTATATTACAAGCCAGGGCCTCGAGGGCTCGAATACATAGCTCGATGGCATACAAGTGTCAGCGGAAGCATCAGATATCTGGGTACAGATATTACAGAAGAATAGATAGGCCTTTAGAAAGGAGGGGCAAAATAAAATACTACGATCGAAAGGCGTAGGCCTCCTGCCTAGGATCCTCTGAATCCTACTCCTGGTCGTCAGTCGGCTCCTCGTAGTAGTACTCGCCGGGAGGGTAGTAGTAGTAGCCGTAGTCGTCGACGGGGGCAGCTATCTCAGGGGCTCCGTCATCTGGCGGCATCAAATGGATATGGGGAGAAAAAGAAAATAAAGAAAACGTGAGTACTCATCCGAAGTACTCAGCAAGCAAGGATCTACACTACATATGCAACATTTTCAAAGGAGGCTGTATATGTGGACTGGGCTGCAGAAATGCCAGAATAGAGGGGAAAGCCTAGTCCTATCGAAGACTAGCATCTTCAAATATCTTCATCGGTCTTGCAGCATTAGAAGAGTGCAGAATAATCATAATGTAAAGTAGTAGTAGTGTCATCAGCCTCGGCCAGAGATCCTTTCTCGACTCCCTGTGAGAAAGCAATCCCAGAGCCATACTATCCAGTATCATCTCAAGTCACCAGTTCTAGTTGTACCGATCGGGATACAACTCCAAGTGTCCGTTACCGTAGGACAGGCTATCGATAGATTGTTTCTTCCCTGCAGGGGTGCACCAACTTACCCACCATGCTCGATTAACTCCAGCCGGACACACTTTTCTGGGTCATGCCCGGCCTCGGCCAAACGATACGCCGCAACCCGACCTAGGCTTAATAGAGAGGTCAGCATGCCGGACTAAACCTATGCCCCAGGGGTCTTGGGCCATCGCCCTGGGAACTCCTGCATGTTACGTGGGCGGCCGAAAGCAGACCTAGCAACCCCTTATACAAGCGCGGTTGCGTTCCAGTCCAATCCAGCGCGCGCCACTCCACGCTGACGTCTATTAAGCTTCGGCTGATGTGTACGACGCAGAACGCACATACTATGCTCACATGATGGTTAGTGCTATTAGGCCAGAGGCCCCTCGGATCAAATATCCCAACCGTTAGTGGATTAGGAGCGCGCGGTAACGAGCAGAGACTCACAAAAGATGTGACCCCGTCGCCCCGTCTCGAGGACTTGCGGCAAGGGCTAAGAATGCCTGGCCACGCCTCGTGTTCAACTCACGGGCACCCTCCGGGTCCACCCGATTCCACATCACTCGCAATTAAGCTTGCGCGGGTACCCCTCAGGGCCGACCCATCTTTAGTAACATGTTTCAATGTAAAGTCATAGTAACAATGGTAACTGTGTGTCTAACACCAAAGGGAACCCTGAGGAATCACCCTCGATGGAATTCCCTCTGATGTTACCGTCAAGGTGAACGAAGGAGGAATCACCCTCGAGGTCCACACTTGAGCAGTTGCACGACGATGTCATTATCGGGGGTAGTGTAGGAGGAATCACCCTCGCTTACCACGACAGAATAACTAACCTACAAGGTTACCATCAGAAGTGCTGACGAGGTATCACCCTCGGCACTCGATATTAACCCAGTAGTGTCGAGCAACTAAGGGGGAAGTGATGTGCGGTGCTGGGGCCTGGTCTTCGATCCCATTGCTCGGGTCTTCTGATAATCCAGCGGTGCAGTCGGGATAAGTGGGGTCACTGATGGGGCTCTACCCAGTCTATACTAAACAGTTTAGGATAAGCAGGTAGGTAACAATAGCAGGTTACACTAATCAGGCTATGCAGCAGAAATAGGATAATAGCAGCAGCAGTAACTTCTAATGCAAGCATAAGAGAGAAGAGAGTGGGCGATATCGGAATGCTCAAAAAGGGGGTGCTTGCCTGTTTGCTCGGCGGCAAGGGCAAGATCGTCAACTGTGTCGTCGGGCTCCTGAGCGGCGTCGGCCTCGGGAGCTACGTCGACGTCAGGGTCTACCGAGAGAGAAGAGGGGGAAGAAACATATAAATGCACATCAAACAATGCAATACAGGGCATGCTATGCTAAGATACAGTGCAGGGTTGCCTAAAGATGCATCTAGGTCATCTTAGTTATTTTAGGATTAACGTGGGATTTAGTAGAGGTGTATATGCACTATTCATATTTCGGATACGACCTCGAAGTTGCGGGTTCACCTATGTATGGGGTTCCGACATGGAAACAGACGACACGATCAGATTTGTCTCATCGTTCTGAGCAACTTTCATGTACACAGTTTTTCGATCGGAGCTACGGTTTAAAAGTTATTAATTTTCAAAGATTTAATCATTTTCTGGATTTTATTTAAATTAACAGAAAAAGGAATTATGACATCAGCATGATGCATTGCTGACATCAGCAGGTCAACAGGTCGGCTGACCAGGTCAAACCTGACCTGTGGGCCCCACATGTCAGCCTTTGCTAGACTAACTATGGATTAAACTAATTAACAGACTAATTAGGGGAGTGGGCCCAGCCTGTCAGGGAGTGATTAGGTTAACTAATTGGTTTAATTTTTAAAACGTTTAATTAAACTAAGATGCGGTGGGGCCCGTGTGTCAGTGACACTGGGCTGCCCATTCAGCAGTTGACTGGGTCAACCCAGTCAACTGGGACTCACGGGGCCCACTGTCAGCCACCCTGAGGTGGGGCCCAGCCTTGCCACGTCGGCCGGCCGGCGGCTGAACGCCGGCGTGCTCGAAATCGCGGTGGAGGCACTGGGCCTCATCGGAAATGCGCTACGCGGCGCCGTTCGGCGTGTGGTTGGATCCGTTCGAACAGCCACTCGATGGCGTGTCGAGTGGTGGTGGTGGCACGGCCGGACATGGCCGTAAACGGCGCCGGCGTCGAGGTTTGCGGTGGAGCGGCTACGGGCTACGGCGAAGGTGGCGATGCAGTGCGTTAGCGGTCAAGCTAATGGGCTAGGCGAGTCGTGCGTGACGCGGCGAGGTCAGCGGTTGCGAGCCCGTGACCATTTGGTCACCGGAGCCTCGCCGGCGACATGCAGAGGCGGCGGCGCATACGGGACTTCGACGAAAACGGCGGTAGGGGCACGGGGAGGCTCGTGTGAGGGTGCGTTGGACTCGCACGAGCTCCAGGAGCACGGTGACGCGCTCAGGAGAGCACGACAGCGGCTGTGGCGATGACCACGAGCTCGTCGGCGGCAAACAGAGTACGGGCGCGACGGCAGGCTAGCTACGGCGTGCAGGGAAGCAAACGGAGAGGAGCAGGAGGTGGAGGAGCTCACCGTGCGGCACGCATGATGGCCGTTGAAAGATTAGAAGCAGCAGGTCGATGCTGGGGAAGAAGGGGATCGCCAGCATCCCGAGGAAGAAGACGACGCGTTCGGGCGACGCCGGGCTCCTCAGCTCCTTCCAATGGCTCCAGTAGACGTGGCGGTCCACGGCGGTCCTTCCTGACGCAGGCAGCCGGCACAGTGAGGCCGCTGGCCACGGCGGTGGCGAAGCACGGCGACGGTGGCGCTCGGGCGCCGGATCTGGAGGAGGAAGGGGAAGGGGAGGAGCGAGCCGGGCGAGGGGAGAGTGAGCGAGGAGGTTCAGGGGGAGTGGACGAGGCTGCGTCCTTATCCCCTCGCGTTGGTGGCGTCGGTGGCCGATGCGCTGTCGGCGCCGCACCGGTGCGCGCGCGCGTGTCCAAGGCGGTGGCGACACGCAGGTGAGAGAGAAGGGGAGATGGGCCAGCTGGGCCAGTTTCGGGGCACTGTGCACTTAGGCCCAGTGCACAGTGCCTCCTTTCTTTTTATCCTCTGTTTTCTTTTATTCTTTTCTGTTACCTTTTTATTTTCAATCCATTTGACTTTTGTAAAATAGGTGACTTGCCAAATCAATTACTAGGCAATGGCTGGCACTGCCACAAGAAGTTTGGGAATTTTGGAATTCATATGGAATTTTCAAAAATGAATATGGCATTTAAAATGCTCCTTTTTGGCACTGTTTTAAATGGTAGTACTATTTGAAGTGATGATGATGTTGTGTTCCTTTACAGCAAATGGTTTTGGATTATTTGCTAAAAGGTGAACATTTTTCCAACAGTGTTTGAGCAAATTTATATTTCACTTTGAATTTGAGTTGATTTCAGGGAGAAATTTGAATGGTGGTGTTTGAACACTGTGATCAAGAAATGCAAATGATGATGACTTGGTACTGATCATAGGGAATTACTATTGCGTAATGCTGGGGTTGTTACAGGTGGAGACAAACATTAAAGGGGGCATTATCTTTATTTTTTAACTGAAGCTATTATCTGCCTGCTATCATTGGTTTTGGGTCTATCCATAGTTTGCTACCATCACTCTGGATTTGTGCATGCACTCCTTACATAATCTCACTATGTTTTATTCCTATGCATGTCAGTTATTGTACACAATGGTACTGAACATGTAGAGCAAAAGAGACGAGCCTTGCGTGGCAATAAAATTTCATGCAGACGTCGCTCCATGGTCGGCGCAAAAACAACCCCCTCCCCCCATTCCAGACTGTAATCAAGAGGAAGATAACTGTTCAGAGGGGGGGGTTCAAAGGTAGCAGACCACTCCTATTTACCCCCTGAGGTCTTTTGCTCTAACTTGGCATGCTGATGTTGGTCATATCATGCATATGGTGCCTTGCATTGCTTACTTTATACATAAAATATGTCATCTGCTTAGTTTAGACATGCATTGTGTGAATGCCATCTGTTTAGTTTCTATATTATATATGTGAATCATGCAATGCCATCTTGTTTAGCCAGGCATCATATATGTGAATTTTGCAATGCCATCCTGGTTAGCCAATCATCTTATATGTGAATTATATCATGCCATCCTTTTTTATTACGTATTAAATTTGTGAACAATTTTAGTACATTCGATTACTCTTCCTGTGCATCAGCCATTCGACACGGTCATGAAAAAATCTGGAGTGAAAACAGGTCTGATCAGCAGGGACCAATGCTAGCGATAAACGAGGGCAGGGTAGGGGGAAAAGGGGGGATGAGGGAGAGTAGAGCGTGAAGGGGGAGAGTGAGCTGGAAGTAGACGGATAGGGTTGGAGAGGGGATGACATTGACAGTGGGGTGAGAGGGGGCTAGGGAGGGTGGTGGTGTTCTAAGCGCATGTCTTGCTGGTTACGGATAGCTCCTCAAGGAGGATTCAGAGACAGATGACCCATTCCTATCCCCCCCCCCCCCCCCCCCCCCGAGGAGCATGCTCTAACTTGGCAGGGTTATATTGCTCATATCATGCATATGGTGTCTTGCATTGGCATGTCATTTGCTTAGTTTAACATGCTTTGTGTTAATGCCACCTGTTTAGTGTCTAATTACCATATATGTGAATTTTGCAATGCCATCTTGTTGCAAGACATTATATATGTGAATTATGCAATGCTATCTTGTTGCAAGGCATTATGTATGTGAATTATGCAATGCCATGCTGTTTAGCCAAGCGTCATATATGTGAATTATATCATGGCATCCTTTTTTTGTATTACTCATTCCATTTGTTGAAAATGTTTGTATATTCAACTGCTCTTCCTGTGCATCAGCCATTTGAATTGGTGATGAAAAAATCTGGAGTGAAAACAAGGTCTTCAGAGCAGACAATGCTAACTGCTGAAGCAGATATCTTGCTGGTTACAGATAGCTCCTCAGAGGAGGATTCAGAGGCAGATGACCAGTCCTATTTTCCCCCTGAGGTGTATGCTCAAATTTGGCAGGGTTATATTACTCATATCATGCATATGTTGTCTTGCAATGCTTAGTTTTTACATCATATACACAATATTGAATGCCATCTGCTTAGTTGACACATCATATATGCGATTGCCCTCTGCTCACTTGCTTAGTATATAAATCATATATTTGAATTATATAATGCCATGATGTTTACATAGACAGCATGTATCTGAATTATGGCATGCCAACCCATTTTCTAAAGACATAATATAGTTATATCATCTCATCCTGTTTACATAGTCATCATATTTTGAATTTATGTCATTCTATCCGTGAATTATATCATGCCATCATGTTTCCATCGACGGCATGTTTGTGAATTATGGCATGCCAACCACTTTAATAGACACATCGTATACTTATATCATGTCATCTTGTTTACATAGTCATCATATTTTGAAGTATGTCATTCTATCCTGTTTAGTTAGCCATCATATATGTGAAATTGTGTCATGCTATCCTATTTAATTAGCCATCATATATGTGAAATTATGTCATGCTATCCTGTTTGGTTAGACAACATAAATGTGAATTATTTCATGCCATGTTTTCTTCCCTACTATCCATTGCACCTGTCTATCTTACAATGTCTGTACATTCAACTACTTTTCTTGTTTATCAGCCATTTGAATTGGAGGGGGTGATGGCAGTATCTATGGGAGTAAAAACACAGTCTTTAGAAAAGATCGTGCTATCCGTCGATGCAGATAGAACCATGATTGTACTTGCCCAAGAACCAGCCCCACCACACATAACCCAGACTCACGTAGATTGTACCCCTACCCAGTTGGACAGAGAACCAGCTACACCCGTTCTAACCCCAACCCCAGCAGATAGTAACCCAGTTCCAATTGACACAACACCGTCTCCACCACAGAGCACCCAAACACGAGCAGTTGGTAAGGCAACTACAGTGCCCAAAGCACGAGGACCACCACTCCGAACCCCAAGTTAACGCTTAAAGCAGAAGAAGAATTGTTCTCAGGTCAGGTTCCGTAGATACGGTTCATACTCCTTTGCTCTTGCATCACTGTATTTACTCATACCAACTAATTTCAAATTTTAAGGATGCAATTGAAACTCCAATGGCACAACAGGTATGTTTTAAACCTGTTTCTTTAACGTGTTTGCTGTTGTAACTTGCTCTATGTTGATTTCAGTTTCAATTGAATAAATAGTTATGTTCTTATGCCATGCACATTACAAGTGTTGTTATTGTTGTGTAGTTTCCCACACTTATATTCTGTCTATGCTGCTTTGTCTTAAACAAATATGATTTGAATTGTCTCTATCTTGATTTGGCAACATAAACTAGAATGATATAGACCATACAGTGACCATACTACATAGATATATGTTTGTGTTCATGCTGTTATCCTGTCCACCTTACTACTGAACTGGTTTACCAAAATGAGTTTCATATACAAAATGGTAAACATGTGATGTGTCTACTTGTTTATCTTTTAGAATGCGGACAAAATATTGGAGAAGAGTACCCCGTTATGCAATGGTAAAGGAAATAATGCAGATAAGGTTCAAGATAGTGAGACATCCCTGTTGGTCTCCAAGAAAGCTGATAAAAACTATCTTGAAGACAGTGAGACAACCCCAAAGTCCTATCTTGATGTAGTGTTCGAGTTACTGTCCACTACTGCTGGCACCAGCTCTTCGAACTCGCTGCCTAAATCAGTTCGGCTTCTTAAGTCTCAACTTCAAGTTGAAAGACATCGATCAGATGTGCTGCGACAGGAAGCCGAAGGACTAAGGAAGTCCCTGCAGAATTCAGATGCATACTTTCTGGTGCAACAGCAAGCGCTGGAGGATTTAAGCGCCAAACAAGAGAAAGCTAATAAGCTTGCTAAGCGTCTTGCCAGCATGGTGGATACCCAGGATATTGTTTCTTGAGCTCTTGTGAAGTGGTTTCAGTGCTGGACTTGTTTTGCTACGGCGTTTATTTGCACTGGTCGCCAACTTTGACAACCAGTGTATGTAATATGCTGCTTTGTTCCCCATATTTGCACTGGTGGCAAACTTTGATGCCCAGTGGATGTAATATGTGTAATAGCCGTGATAGCCTAGCATAAGTTGCTTGCTTATTTATTTCCTTGTTGTCTTGTTTATTTGTTTGCTTGTAGTCAGTGCAGTTATTTTTCTGCGGTTTGATAGTGGCCGCAATAACCTATTTTTTAAAACTAGGCCACAATAACCATGGGCTACATATCTACTGTAGTGACCATGGGCCTCCTACGGGCCATAGAAACAATGGGCCTTCTACGGGCCGTAGAAACAATGGGCCTTCTACGGGCCGCATGATCGATTGGCCAAACATGGGCCAATAACGGACTGCATTATGGGCCATAAACGGGCTAGAGTTGGAATCGTCCGTTCATGGGCCGACCATAATGGGCCATCGTTAATCGGCCGTATTTGATGACGCTATGAAAACAGCCCAACGGATTAACGGGCCGACTTTAACCACGGGCTGAATTTGGCCCACAACCGAAACAGGCCAGTAATGAACCGTAAGTAATCGAATGCTGCAAATCAGCCCAAGAATAAATGGGCCCTGAGAAGGCTGAAAGATAACACGGGCTGGAAACAGCCCAATGGAATAATGGGCCGTTAATGGGTATAAAGCGATACACTATTCATTACGGGCCAGTTTCACCACGAGTCGTTAATGGGCCAAGAGTTACAAAGGGCCTCATATGGGCCGAAAGACGTCATGGGCCATAAATGGGCCAGAAGTTACAACGGGATGGAATCATATTGGACGGCCCAGATGACGCTACTGGGCCTGATTCAGATAGGCCATAATGGGCCGTGAGTTAGCGGGTTGTAAATGGGCTATATGCGAACAGGACGCTAGCAGGCTTTAAGTGGGCCGGCCGTTACCTTTTGACCAGGTCAAACAGGCCGGCCTTTTGACCTGAATGGGCCACTATTGGGCCGAGCCACGTGTCGACGTATCATAGGCGCGTCCCGTCCATTCGCTGGATGACAACTGTCCCAACGCTGGGCCGACACGTGGATCCGCTGGCAAATGAGAATTTTACACGTGGAAAATCCCCATTGGCCCGGGCTGTTAACGGGTTACCGGATCCAAACCCGAACCCGATAGCTTAACGGCGACCCGTTACGGTGGATGCCACGTGTCGGTTACCCTTGACGAAAGCGCTTCCATGATGCGCCATTTATCGTCATGGAAGTGGACACTTCCGTGATGATAATTTTGGTATTGTCATGGAACACTTCTACGACAGCACAGGTATGACTATCTTGATTCTGTCAAAAAATCATCATGGATGTACATGCATGACAGAAAACGTGACCTACGGTGACAAACACGTATCATCACGGAAGTGTATTTTTTTGTAGTGAAGTCCGACCACGGCAGAAGATAGAGAGAGAATGAAAGTCATTCCCTATGCCTTAGCCATAGGTTCTATAATGTATGCCATGCTGTGTACCAGACCTGATGTGTGCCTTGCCATAAGTTTGGTAGGGAGGTACCAAAGTAATCCAGGAGTGGATCACTGGACAACGGTCAAGAATATCCTGAAGTACCCGAAAAGGACCAAGGATATGTTTCTCATTTATGGAGGTGACGAAGAGCTCATCGTAAAGGGTTACATCGATGCTAGCTTCGACACAAATCCGGATGACTCTAAGTCTCAAACCGGATATGTATTTATATTGAATGTTGGAGCTGTCAGTTGGTGCAGTTCTAAGCAGAGCATCGTGGCGGGATCTACGTGTGAAGCGGAGTACATAGCTGCTTCGGAAGCAGCGCATGAAGGAGTCCGGATGAAGGAGTTCATATCCGACCTGGGTGTAATACCCAGTGCATCTGGTCCAATGACAATCTTTTGTGACAATAGTGGAGCAATTGCCTTAGCCAAGGAGTCCAGGTTTCACAAGAGAACTAAACACATCAAGCGACGCTTCAACTCCATTCGCAAAAAGGTCAAGGATGGAGACATAGAAATTTGCAAAGTACATACGGATCTGAATGTGGCAGACCCGTTGACTAAACCTCTTCCGCGGGCAAAACATGATCAGCACCAAGACTCCATGGGTGTCAGATTCATTACTATGTAATCTATATTATTGACTCTAGTGCAAGTCGGAGACTGTTGGAAATATGCCCTAGAGGCAATAATAAAGTGTTTATTATTATATTTCCTTAATCATGATAAAGGTTTATTATTCATGCTAGAATTGTATTGACCGGAAACTTAAATACATGTGTGGATACATAAACAAATACCGTGTCCCTAGTAAACCTCTACTAGACTAGCTCGTTGATCAAAAGATGGTTAAGGTTTCCTAACCATAGACATGTGTTGTTGCTTGATAATGGGATCACATCATTAGGAGAATGATGTGATGGACAAGACCCATCCGTTAGCTTAGCATATGATCGTTCAGTTTATTGCTACTGCTTTCTTAATGTCAAATACATATTCCTTCGACCATGAGATCATGCAACTCCTGGATACCAGAGGAAAACCTTGTGTCCTATCAAACGTCACAACGTAACTGGGTGATCATAAAGGTGCTCTACAGGTATCTCTGAAGGTGTATGTTGAGTTGGCGTGAATCGAGATTGGGATTTGTCACTCCGTATGATGGAGAGGTATCTCCTGGCCCTCTCGGTAATACAGCATCACAAGAAGCTTGCAAGAAAGTGACTAAGGAGTTAGTTACAAGATGATGTTTTACGGAATGAGTAGAGAAACTTACCAGTAACGAGATTGAACTAGGTATGAAGATACCGACGATCGAATCTTGGGCAAGTAACATACCGACGGACAAAGGGAACTACGTTTGTTGTCATAAAGGTTCGACCGATAAAGATCTTCATAGAATATGTAGGAACCAATATGGGCATCCAGGTCCCACTATTGGTTATTGATCGGAGAAGCGTCTCGATCATGTCTACATCATTCTCAAACTCGTAGGGTCCGCACACTTAACGTTCGTTGACGATATAGTATTATATGAGTTATGTATGTTGGTGACCGAATGTTGTTCGGAGTCCCGAATGAGATCACAGACATGACGAGGAGCTCCGGAATGGTCCAGAGGTAAAGATTGATATATATGATGATATGGTTGGGCCAAGGGGTAAGGCCCACGGGGCTTTAGGTCAGTGCAAAAGGAAGTTTTGCGGAGGTCAGGGACCAGACGCCAGGGACCCTGGTGTCTGGCCTTGGGCAAGATGCTGAGGCCCATGCGTCTGGGCCAGACGCCGAGGACCATGGCGTCTAGTACTGGAAACCGAGAAGGACTCTTCCTTGCGTTCCAAACCGACTTTGAGGAGGCTCTTTCTCCAAGAAACGACCCCAGGGCTCAACATATAAATAGAGGAGCACGGTTAGCCCCTGAGGGACACCACGATTCACCAAGCCATGTGTCGGCGCCCCCTCTCCCTCTAGTTCGTCCTCTGTCCTAAATCTGTTGTGCTTGGCGAAGCCCTGCGGAAATAGTTTCACCACCACCATCACCACGTCGTCGTGCTGCCGGAACTCATCTACTACTTCGCCTCTCTTGTTGGATCGAGAAGGCGAGGACGTCATCGAGCTGACCGTGTGCTGAACATGGAGGTGCCGTGCGTTCGGTGCTTGATCGGTACAGATCGTGAAGTTGTACGACTACATCAACCGCGTTGATAAACGCTTCCGCTTAGCGATCTACAAGGGTATGTAGATGATCTCCCCCTCTCGTAGCTATGCATCTCCATGGATAGATCTTGCGTGTGTGTAGAATTTTTTTTGTTTTCCATGCAACGTTTCCCAACATTCCCAACTGAGTCAAGTGGTTGTGGTACCCAGACATTCTGAGTATGTGTTCACTAGCAGAACTATTCTCCTCCATCTTACAGCTAAAGAACTTGTTGGAGACTTCATATCTCTCAACCTGGGCATTTGCTTGAAATATTAACTTCAGCTCTTGGAACATCTCGTATGCTCCGTGTCGTTCAAAACGCTTTTGAAGTCCCAGTTCCAAGCCGTAAAGCATGGCACATTGAACTATCGGGTAGTCGTCTGATCGAGCCTGCCAGATGTTCACAACGTCTGCATCAGCTCCTGTAGCAGGTCTGTCACCTAGCGGTGCATCAAGGACATAATTCTTTTGTGCAGCAATGAGGATAATCCTCAAATTATGGACCCAGTCCGTGTAGTTGCTACCATCATCTTTCAACTTAGCTTTCTCCAGGAACGCAATTAAATTCAAGGGAATGGTAGCACGGGCCATTGATCTACAACATAGATATGAAAAAACTATTAAGACTAAGTTCATGATAAATTTTAGTTCAAATAATCAAATTACTAATGAACTCCCACTTAAATCAACATCCCTCAAGTTGTCTAAGTGATACATGATCCAAATCAACTAACCCATGTCCGATCATCACATGAGATGGGTAGTCTTCAATGGTGAACATCTCCATGTTGATCATATCTACTATATGACTCATGTTCGACCTTTCGGTCTCTAGTGTTCCGAGACCATGTCTGTACATGCTAGGCTCGTCAAGTTTAACCCAATTATTCTTCATGTGTAAAACTGGCTTACACCCGTTGTATGTGAACGTAGAGTCTATCACACCCGATCAACACGAGGTGCTTCGAAACGATGAACTTTAGCAACAGTGCATACTCAGGGAGAATACTTTTATCTTGAAATTAAGTGAAGGGATCATCTTATAATGCTGCCGTCGTTTTAAGCAAAATAAGATGCATAAAGGATAAACATCACATGCAATCAAAATATGCGACATTCTATGGCCATCATCATCTTGTGCTTTTGATCTCCATCTCCAAAGCAACGGCATGATCTCCATCATCACCGACGCGTCACCTTGATATCCATCGTTGCTTCGGGGTCGTCTCGCCAACTATTGCTTCTACAACTATTGCTAACGCATAGCGATAAAGTAAAGCAATTACATGGCGCTTCAGTGATTGACACGCAGGTCATACAATAAATTAAAGAAAACCCTAAGGCTCCTGCCGGTTGTCGTACTCATCGACATGCAAGTCATGAACTTATTACAAAACATGATCATCTCATACATCAACATATATCATATCATGTCTTGACCATATCACATCACAACATACCCTGCAAAAACAAGTTAGACGTCCTCTACTTTGTTGTTGCAAGTTTTACGTGTCTGCTACGGGCAACTAGCAAGAACCGTTCTTACCTACGCAAAACCAAAACAGTGATTATCAAGTTGCTGTTTTAACCTTCTGCAAGGACCGCCGTAGTCAAATTCGATTCAACTAAAGTGGGAGAGACAGACACCCGCCAGCCACCTTTATGCAAAACAAGTTGCATGTTAGTCGGTGGAACCGGTCTCATGTACGTGGACATGTAAGGTTGGTCTGAGCCGCTTCATCCCACAATACCGCCGAATCAAAATAAGACATTGGTGGTAAGCAATATGAACATCACCGCCCACAACTCCTTTGTGTTCTGCTCGTGCATATCATCTACGCATAGATCTGGCTCATGATGCCACTGTTGGGAAACGTTGCATGGAAAATAAAAAAATTCTACGCAGACGCAAGATCTATCCAGGGAGATGCATAGCTACGAGAGGGGGAAGAGCATCAACATACCCTTGTAGATCGCTAAGCGGAAGCGTTTATCAACGCGGTTGATGTAGGCGTACACCTTCATGATCCGTTCCGATCAAGCACCAAACGCACGACACCTCCGTGTTCACCACACGTTCAGCTCGATGACGTCCTCGCCTTCTTGATCCAGCAAGAGAGGCAAAGTAGTAGATGAGTTCTGGCAGCACGACGGCATGATGACGATGGTGGTGAAGTTATTTCCGCAGGGCTTTGCCAAGCACAACGGTTTTTGTACGGAGGATGAACTAGAGGGAGAGGGGGCGCCGGCACACGGCTTGGGATTCGTGGTGTGTGTTGCCCCTCCCCTCCTCACATATATATAGGTGGAGGGGGAGGAGAGGCAGCCCTAGGCGCTCCCCTTTCCTTCCTTCAGGCGCGAAGGAGAAGGCAGGAGGGGGGTCAGCGGCTGCCTTGCCTCAGGCGCCCCCCCTTCCATATTTGGTTGAAAGAGAAGGAAAGGGGGGCCGGCTGACCTAGGGTGCCCCTCCTTCCTTCTGGCGCGTGGGCAGGGGAGGTGGAGCGCTCCCAGCCCCCTGTGGGCTGGTGCGCCTCCCTCCTTGGCCGATGAGACCCACCAAGTAGGTATAACCTACCGGTGGCCTCCCGGAACCCCTTTCGGCACTCCGATGCATTCCGAAACCTTTCCAAAACACGAATACCTTCATCCTATATATCAATCTTTATCTCCGGACCATTCCGGAGCTCCTCGTCATGTCTGTGATCTCATCCGGGACTCCGAACAACATTCGGTCACCAACATACATAACTCATATAGTACTATAAGGTCAACGAACGTTAAGAGTGCGGACCCTACGGGTTCGAGAATGATGTAGACATGACTGAGACGATCTCCGGTCAATAACCAATAGCAGGACCTGGATGCCCATATTGGTTCCGACATATTCTACGAAGATCTTTATCGGTCAAACCTTTATGACAACATACGTAGTTCCTTTTGTCTGTCTGTATGTTACTTGCCCGAGATTCGATCGTCGGCATCTCCATACTAAGTTCAATCTCGTCACCGGCAAGTCTCTTTACTCGTTCTGTAATACATCATCTTGTAACTAACTCCTTAGTCACTTTGCTTGCAAGCTTCTTGTGATGATGTATTACCGAGAGGGCCCAGAGATACCTCTCCGTCATATGGAGTGACAAATCCCAATCTCGATTCACGCCAACTAAACAAACACCTTCGGAGATACCTATAGAGCACCTTTATGATCACCTAGTTACGAAGTGACGTTTGATAGCACACAAGGTATTCCTTCGGTATCCGGGAGTTGCATGATCTCATGGTCGAAGGAATATGTATTTGACATTAAGAAAGCAGTAGCAAAAACTGAATGTTCATATGCTATGCTAACGGATGGGTCTTGTCCATCACATCATTCTCCTAATGATGTGATCCCGTTATCAAGTGACAACTCATGTCTATGGTCAGGAAACCTTAACCATCTTTTGATCAACGAGCTAGTCTAGTAGAGGCTTACTAGGGACTTGGTATTTGCTTATGTATTCACACATGTATTTAAGTTTCCGATCAATACAATTATAGCATGAATAATAAACATTTATCATGATTAAGTAAATATAATAATAACCACTTTATTATTGCCTCTAGGGCATATTTCCAACAACATGCCCTTTCAACCATGCCAAGTTTCATGATTTTCAGGCGAGTTTTGGATTTATAGGAATTTTAAAACCAAGTTTCTCAATGTTTTCGGCCGACGACGCCCAGATGTTTGAAATTCATTCTCATTTCTTGCATGAGACCTACACATTCATCCAAGGACACATATATGATTTTTCAACCCATTTTGGTGCACTGGAGCATGTCCATGTAGCTCAAATTTGAATTATGCACATTAAATGCCTAGAAACTCAATTAATGTATTAAAAAAGCCAAACGAACCCTGAATAATTCCAAATTTTAACATGACACTCCTATAGTTGCATGTTCACTGTAGATAAATGTTCTAACAATTCAAACACCGTCCTTTCCCGCCTTAACCCCATTTTGTCTATGAGGATGGATTTCTTTAGATCCATACTTTTGTGGCAAGAAGATGTTAATAAGAGGGGAAAAAAATACCATTTGGTGAAATGGCCTAAGGTTTGCAGGCCTATATGCATGGGTGGGTTAAGAATCCAGAATTTGTCTCTGATGAACAAAACTCTTTTATGTAAATGGTGGTGGACACTGTTTGATACTAAGGGGTTGTGGCAAAGTGTCATTTTAAATGAATATCAAAAAGGGACATGCCTTCCTAGTATTAAACCAAGACAAGGTGATTCCCACTTCTTGACTGGAATATTAAAATGCAAGGAACACCTTTTCTCCCTTTGTAGATCCATTGTTGCTAATGGAATAGTGTGAGATTATGGGAAGATTGGTGGAATTGAGATAAACCTTTTAAAACCAAGTTTCTTAGATTATACAGGATATGTTTTGACAAGAATAATCTGTTAATGAAATCCTTTTGCAAAGGGCTTGATCAAGTTCAGTTTAGGAGAACTTTGTATGGTGATTCCTTGGAGCTTTGGAATCATAATAAGGAGGTGTGTATTTGAGTGACCTTGTTTGATCAGAAAGATTCCATTAGATGGACTCCAACTAAAAAAGGGATTTATTCTGTCAAATCATATTATAGGTTTTTGATTGAAAATGGAATGAAATATCCACAAACTTTCTTGTCGAAAACTAAAAAGCCTCTAGAGTGAAGGTGTTCCATTGGTTAGTTCTTAGAAACAGTATACTAAGTTGCTAACCAAAGATAATCTTCTTAAGACAGGGTGGGTTGGTGACAGTAAATGTCCTTTGTGGTAAAGAGGAAACCATTAACCCTTTTTTCACAATGTTTTGTGGCTAAACTACTTTGGAACATAATGAAATGTGCTTTTAATCTACACGATAATCCAGATAGCACACATGACCTGTTTAACACCTCGTTGCTGAAAATTAATAAAAATGAGAAAAACCTGGTGGTGGTTGGCATGTTTGCTATTTTTTGGACTATTTGGAAAGAAATAGTATCATTTTGTACAACAAAAAGGTGAATGCCCCTTGTACTCCTGTGAATATGATTATTAAATGGCTTCATGGTTGAAACACTTTGCAGAAAGCCCAGAAAAGCCAAAAATAATGAAGTTTTCAAGGCGTCACATGGCTGGAGATCAGGGAGCAATAAGATTACGGCGGATGATCTTCATGAAGATGCTTCCCCTACCTCCTCTGCCTTATTGGTTTTTGAAGATGTTCTGTTGCTATCTTCTTTGCTTTTGGACATTTGATGTTAAGAGTTTGTTGTTAGACATTTATGGAAGGTTTTAACCTTGTATCCTGGAGACCCGGCATGTGGACTCCAGGATATTGGGATTGAAGTTTGTTAGCTTTTGTGGGTTATCAACTAGCTTTATCCAATATAGCCCATGTGGTCTTTGGGGCTGATGGATGTAGGCATGTAGCACATTTTGCTCTGGTAGATCATGCATCATTTCATCCCCCCCTTTTTTTTTAGTAGTTGTATAAGACGTTGTGGTTTCTTTTAGTCGAAATTGGAGAGGGAGCTCTCTTTATCAAAAAATAAAATAAAATTGGGGGTACAAGCTCAGGAGAGTGCAAGAGCCAATTTTTTTTTTTGAGGATTTAGAGCCAAATTTGATGAGCAGCGTAAATAGAGCTTTGGTTTGGAAAAAAAAATCTCTGGGCCCAAATGACAGTCAATGATAAAAGAGATAAAAAAAATTTGCTTGTCGGGCTGTTACGCGCAGCCACCCACACAAAGAACGACCCACTCAGATCCCCTGTTTTTTTTTTGCGAAAGCTCAGATTCCCTGTTTTCAACTAAAAAAAAAACTCAGATCCCCTGTTTCACGCTCCCCTGTTTCACCCTAGGAAATGCTCATTCAGGTTCCCACCTGACCACCTCACGGGCCAAAACCCTGTCCCCTTCATCGCCTTCCTCGCCGTCTGCCTCTCCGGGGACGACGGCACGACGCAGTACGGGCTGCGTCGCCAGGATCTGGTACCTCGTCGGAGTCCGCTTCTCCCCCGCCATACAAGTCTTTACCTCCGGCGACGGCGTACGCGGCCTGCTGCGCGTGCGATTCGGCCACCTTGGGGGTTAGGTTTTCCCCACATCCGTCAAGGTACGAACCACGAAATGGCGACCTTTTTTTTGGGGGGTCTGTATGCGATTGAGGGTTAGGATCTCTATTTGTCATAGCCCGTGCGGCCATGCTTTAGCGTGCCTGCGGTGGCGACCAGGGTACATACCCATGCCATGCCTGCACTGGGTTCGTTGTAGATTGGGGGCTCCGATGTTTCATGCCGACCTTTTATTGATTGCACATCTTCATGATAATGTACCATATGCCTGCAATTTGTTTGTTATAGATGAGAAAGGGGGAAGAAGAAGAGATAGGAGAGATGCTGTTTATGCCAGATTTGACTTAAGTTGTGCTGTTTTTTGTTGCATGTGCTGACTACTGAAGCTATGGCTCGAGACTTTGATACATACATGAAGGGGTACCAGAGGTGCAAGCGACCTTGGGAGTGTTCAGTTAAAGATTTAGGTGTCAAGCATATCGATTTCGATAAAAAAAGCATGAGGTTTTTTGAGGGCAAATACACCATGGGACCAATCATATCTGACTGTCTGATTGAGAAGTTCCTAAACAGATCACAGTTTGAATCATATTCTCTTTTGAGGAACTTTAGGCATTCAAATGTTGTGGCAGTCCAAAACTTCAACGATGTATCAGGCTATCCCAGATTTGTATTATCTTGGGTGGACGGAAGCTTAACAGCATGGATGAAAAAGGATGGCGCAGGCATAATGTTTAAATCAAATATGAAGGGAAGTATTCCAACTGGAGCACTAAGACAGACCATCCTGTGAGCCCTCAATCCCCATACTAGTTTTTTCGCTTGTTTCATCTGAACTTGTCGTTTTTGGTTGATGTTGGTGTTGGGCATGGGAGGGGGCAGGTTTTGCTGGTCTGGTCTAAGTTCTATCTTGATTATATATTTTGTATGCAGTGACCTCTGTAGTGGACTTGAACACTTACTGGCTGAGCAATTGTACCCTGCTGAGATTGATTTAAAAGACATGTACGTGCGCCGAGTGGGCCACAAGGGAATTGTTCAAATCCTCATTAATAAAGGTACTCGACCAACTTTTTATTTTGTCAAACGACCAACTTATTTAAGGAAGAACTGCAGCCCATTCCCTTTTGCTAACATTCAAATGTATGGATGCAGTTGAAATACTGTCAGGTCTTGATGCAACAAACAGGAAGGCAAAGTTATGGGCTGGTCTGAGAAAAGCTCTTAATGAGATATATAAGGAGGCTCCACGCACTGTTAACCCTGTTGCATTGAGGTTCATCAACTATGTTGGAGTGACAGACAGCACTCGACTACAGAGGTTCCCTGACAAATGGGACTACAACATGAAGGCAAGGTACTTACTATCAGTTATGTCAGAAGATATTGCTGTGGTAGGACCTAAACTGCATGTCCAGGGTGTGCCTATAATAAATTGGCCAACAACTCCAAATGGCAACCGTCTTCGTGCACCATTTCAAGAGGCGTTTGACCATCAGGCCGCACGTGGAACGACCTATGACGTAGAAGATCCCTATGACTACATAAGATTGTGCAAGGATGTTATCAAACATTGGAACGTCATGCCACCTTCTGTTAAGGTACGCATGGAAGTGTGTAATGTGAGGTGTGGTTTTCATTTCCTTTTTATCTGACAATTGATAGCTGAAACACAGGCCGAGTGTACCACCTGGGAGAAGTTCATTGACAAGATCGAGAAATGGGATCCGATGATTTGGTGCACTCTGTACGAGGCTACTGCATGTAAGAGCTATTTTTCTACGACACGTGCATGCCTTAAAATGACATGTTCCTTACACATTGCAAACTTTATTAGCATCATTATATGCTAATGCTTATTGTTTTCGTGTATGCAACTCCCTAGCCTTGAAACTGGATTCAGAACAGGGAATTGCTTACAAACTAAAACAATCTAGAGTAGATTTTGATTGCATCTGCGAAATTTAGGAGCCACTGATTGATCATGATCTTAGTTAGCGATCGTAGTAAACTATAACAAGTTTATATGCAAATGAAATGTACCTTGCACTTTCAGGAGTACTGAGGATGTATGGCAACAATGAGACAACTAGATTGACTTCGCTTCTGGAAACTGAAGACGTGATGAATGCTAGACACTGGCAGCAAAACCTGGTGATTTGTATTCTCATGTAACTTGTATGTTGAGGCTTGCTAGTTTGTTTTAATGTCCCCTTCTTGGAGTTGTTCAATACTTGTGGTCAAGAGGCTGAAGATGTGGCATGTAGTCATTACTTGTTCTAATACTTCTTGGAGTTGAATGTTTTGGTAACAGATTGTCAGGTCGGCTGACTGTTGAAGGATCACATAACTGCATGTTCTGTTTCCTGTTGATGTTTGTGTGAGTGCCAAATGAGAAGGCAACACTGTGACGATTGAGTTTTGACTGGGCATCATTACACACGGTAATATAATATGCCCAGAAGGCATGGTTTGGCGGTGTCTATGCATGTTTTTTAGAATGTTGTGAGGCGTTTTAGAGATATATGTGGTGTCGATATAACGATGGATCTTACTGGAGTGGTGTCTGTTTTTTATCCTTCCACCCTTACTGGAGTATATGATCTATGCAAGAATGAATAACAGTGTGGCGACATCTCGAAGCAAAACCTATTCTGCATGCAATCTTGTCTCACACTGCAACAACCGAACAATCTGGCATGGTCAGATATAAGTTGCTCACATCACAATCTAGCCCCAAGCCAGGGGTGGGCATAAAAACCGACCAACCGAATACCAAACCGACACCGAAACCGAAAAAAACGAATTTTCGGTTTTTGCTGTTGCTATATTCAAATTCGGTTTCTATGTTTAATAACCGAATTAAAATCGGCCGGTTCGGTAGTTAACCGATAACCGAAGGAAAAAACGAAGTGCACGCAATTCTAGTACAGGCGTCCCGCACATCTCGCCAAATGCGAAGCCGAACTGAACGCAATTCCAGTGCGAGGCACCCCACGTCCGCACGTCTCGCCCGAATTTTCTTTTGAGGCAGCACCTCCCGCATGCAACTACTCACGGCCGCGCGCGTGCATGCAGGCACATAGCGTGAGAAGGCCCAGCTGGTGTGATTTGGCCCGTCCACTTAATTGCATGGCCCAAATAGTATTTCCTTTGGCTGATAGAGTGTGCACCGGGTGGAGTTCCCACATCGGTAAGCTAGGCTTCAGGGACAAGGTGACCAGCTATATAAGAGGTCAGGGAGCTCATGGATGATGCGCTCGCTGTAGCTTCTCAGCAAAGCTGCAGTCAGCCGGTTTAAACCGAAAATCAAGCCGAATTGGTCGGTTAACCGAATTTTTGGTTAGTTGTTTTTTACTGTTATTTTCGGTTTTTGGTTTTGTTAACCGAAATAAAAAATAAACCGAACTTTCGGTTTCTACCGAATGCCTACCCCTGCCCCAAGCGCTGCACAGTCGACGTGGTTGACTTCACTTAAATGCCCACCCCTGCCCCAAGCGCTGCACAGTCGACGTGGTTGACTTCACTTGCGGCCACCTCCACACTTGCATCTGGTATCTTGCACCCTCCACGTCTGTAGCGCATGGTTTGAAGAATTGAAGCCCTCCTAAATCCCCATATCCTGAAATGAATAGCGCATGGGTTGAAGCCACTCACGCGATTTTATAAAGAAGCTAGTCTGACAGCGAATATTGTCTTTGGAGGCCGAGCTCCATGGAGCTCGGTTTTGAAAATTTTGAATTTCGTCAAATTTCATATTCTCTGCGTTTTAAAAAATTCTGAAAAAAAAAACACAGACATACATGAAGGCATTACACACATGTGTGTAAATTTTCAGGGCAAAATATGTTGAAATGAGGGTTGTGCAAAAAAGACAAATCTGGGGCTTTTTAACACATGATACTATTCATCCTCTCCGACCATGAATTTGTCTTTTTTGTACAGGTCACATTTCAACATTTTTCATCTTGAAATTTTACACACATACACATAACATTCTTGTTTACTTGCACATTTTTCTTCAGATTTTTTTGAAACCAAAAAGTTTGAATTTTGATTTTTTTACAAAAGAAGGCCTCCGTGGAGGCCGAGAGCCAAACGTCCGTTCTGGTCTGACAGTGAATATAAAAGGTTATACTGAAATTAATTGCAGACATACAGAAGCTAGTCTGACTAGCTAGTGTTCTTTTAGCACTACTAAAAAATGATTCATTCAAGGTGTAACATAGACTACAACTGTTTTCTTCTCTGAAGATCCCTCTTTTTCATTAAAAAAAACTCTGGCTGGATCAATGTCTCTCCAACCTGTGATTGGATGGTTAGGAGGATAATGGTATTCCCAGCCCACCAGGGTTCAAGTCCTACATTTAACATTGATGATCGCATTATTCCTGGATTGAATTCAGACTTCCGGCGATGTTAGTTCAGCGGGAGTAGACATTCATGTCGACTGCGAGGCGTCTATTATGACTTCGTAAAATTTCAAGATGCTATGCCGGCTCAGTCTCTTGGAGGCGTTCATAGGGGTAGGATGTGCGTACGTGCGTTTATAGGAGTGAGTGTATGCTCGAGTATGTGAGCGACTTAAAGATTATACTGTGTTAAGAAAAAAAAGTCTATATATCCACGAGAAGACCTTTTCTTTCCCCTCTCGCAAGGCGACTAGGGAAAGCCTTCCTCCCTTCGATCTCCGCCGGCGAACCCGTGGATTTAGCTCCCCTCCGCCTGCCGCTCCGGCGGCCGGTGGCGGGGAGGGTATTCCTGGTGCCTCGGCTTAGATAGGTAGGGTTTTAGTTCTCACAAGAGCGACGCTCGGACGGATGGCGGCGCTTCTTCTTTGAGTCAGTCTTCCGGGCTCCGGTCCTCCTCAAGTTCGCTCGTCGGGGCGGATCAGACGGAGCTCCGGCATTCCTGCCAGCTCCTTGGAGCGGCGATGTTAGGGTTTCTCGTCGTGCGTACACAACGGCGAGATGCGAGATTTAGTGTCTGATTCTTCAGATCGATTCAAGGATTCAATGGCGACGACTGCGACTCCCGAACGCTGGTCCTTAGGGGCACGTGCACGAAGACTTCCTAGCTGTCATTGATATGGTCAAGCCGGCTCCGGTCTGGCAGCGGCGTTGGCGGCTCATTCTGGCGGTGGCAATGGTCGTTCGGTTGTCCATGGACCTCGATGTAACTTTTTTTTTTTATGTTTGAGGTGCTTTGTACTCCCGATGAATTTTTATAATAGTGATATTTTTGAAAAAAAAAGCCTATTTCGAGAGAATATGCGTGTCCTTACCTTTGTGCCACAGTCCACTCCTGGCTCCCGAACAACTCTAGCTTCGGATCGTGGGACAGAGCAACAGGTTTGACCCGGGACAGAGTATAGTTTTTCTTCCTGTTCGTTGTGCCCCCAACCGGCCACCGCCTCCCGCAACGCATCGAGCCTCTCCGCGTCTTGTCCCCCTTGGTCGTCTGAGATCGATTCGTTCTCGCTCTCTGGCAGCCACCTCCGCCGCGGTCCTCCGTGTGGCGAGGGAAAGCTCTCCTTGCCACTTCCACGAGTCGAGTCGCCACCAATAACATAACTCCGCCGGTACCACTCTGGTTTTTGGAACATTATTATTATCGGTTTGGATGTTGTTTGTTCATATATCTATTGTTGGTTAGGGTTCAAGGACAAGGTTGCTTGAATTGAATGTCTTTGCAGACAAGAACACTGCTTCGCAGGAGTAATTAGCAACTCCTGATCGAATCCGACGAAGCACCGTGGAAAACGAGAGATCAGATGCTGCAGAAGCGAAAGAAGCATAATGCAAAGGAGAAGACGCGGGGTAACCAGGGGCCTGTCAAGACTGAAGCACGTCCTGCCGGACAGAAGAAGCAAACGAAAAGCGATACATCGTCTCGGACGAAAAGAACAAGTAGTCCACAACTGAGAGCAAGAACAAGCTCCCGCTGTTCCGACCTGAGTACCAGTCGTCCCATCGATGCTCATGACCATGGCAACACCGCTGCTATCCAGGAACAGAGACAAGAATATGCCGCAACACAGGTAGATGAAGATGTGGGCGACATAATCCAGAAGCTGAACGAACTGGGCTTGGGAGAGGACATCGGCTTTGAGGACTACTATGGATACTTGCAGCAGCTGCCTCCCGATCCCCGTGTCGATACTTCCAATGAACTGGACCTTGAGGATCACTTTGACATGGACCTCCGTCATGCGGTGTATCGCATCAGATCCTACAAGGTTCCATCCATCCATGCCTCTGTTTTTCAGTCATCTATTCAATGCTGTTCAATCTGTACATCTGCATTCCTTGTGACTTTGTGGGCACTTTATGTTACTTTTTCTATCCTACTTATCCTGGTTTCTTTAAACTCCCATCCATATCTAATTTGATCCGGTGGTGACATCATCATTGCCTACAGTTGTTAAAAAAGGAGTCCAAGAATGAGTTGTGCTGTGATGAACTGAAAGAGTGCCCTATGGAGCTTCTTGGCAGGGACGAATTTCCTACAGATTTCCTCGTGAAGATGCGATATTTTAGCTTCTTCGATAAAGAAGCCGTATTAGACTGGTTCTTCGATCCTGATCTCTGCAAGCTTGCTGGCCTGGATGACTACCAGCGTCTAGTCCCACGGAAGCATGTACGTACATGATTTGATCACCGGGTGTTCCTGTGATCATTTAATTGCCTTTGGTATTCCATTGTGTTAGTAACTTAAGTATGGCTACTTAGGTCCATTTGTCTGAATTTCAAAACCATGATATATACACAAATGAGACTCTATGTGGTTTGTTTCCGGAAAAGGGTTGAAGAGTTATTTATTATTCCCTCCGTCCGGAATTACTTGTCGCTCAAAGGGTTGAAGAGTGCTTATTTAAGGTAGCAATATACACAGAGTTGCTGATGAGTTCATGATACATCTTGGATGGATATTTCATAATGTCATATGCTGGAAAATGTATATAATCAAATTATCGGCCGCTGAAATCTGGTCAATTGACTACTTTAACATAGTGCCAATCCAGGATATTTTCTTTCCACTTTATTGCCTTCATAGAGGCTCATCATTCTTTTAGTAAAGTAGTCATATGCATATTTTCCTGTTGGAAATGGTAGTTTATTTAAAAGGAACCAACAGATTTATTTAATTTTATGAATTTTTTTTCTCGAATACGCACGAGTATGCATATCATTCATTGAAGAAGAAAGGGAAGACTCCCAAGTGTCGTATGTACAGAGTTTATTTACATGCCGGATTTTCCGGCAATACCTAGAAAATAGAATTAAATCTACTAGGATTCTACGGCCCACCGGTCTACCTCCTCCTGTGCGCCCTTGTTTAGTAGCCCCGCCTTGGCCCATAACCTTTCTTCGTCCATAATCTGCTGCTTGAGATGTGGGAAAGCACGCCGTTGAACACCATGTCGTTTCTGTGCACGCCGGTAGATCGACGGTAGGACGCCGTTTAATTTTATGAATAATAGTATGTTTTTGCTAGCCCTTTATTAAACCCTTCGTTTTTTTTGCCCCTCGCTATTTACAGTTTGTTATGTTATAATTGTCATTCTAGAAAACATTCTGAACCATGTGTTTCCTCTTTCCCTTCATTTTGATGTAGGATGCTTATGAGTATGCTGGTTGGGTTGTGTACCGCAGTTACCTCCATAGCTACGAGATGCAATATGAATACATCAAGTACTTCGAAACATTATTAAGGGAACTTAAGGTATACATACATCATAAAGTCAAGCAAGATTAGCTTACCTGCAACGATTGCATTTTTGTCCGGGGACTCAAACCTTTTTTTTAGTCTTGATACAGTGGTTGAAAGATTGTCTACCGAGCAAGTTTTCATCTCTTACTGTAAGTACATGACCACACAAAAATCATGAATGGCGATGTTTCTGTATACGCTGCACCACCATGGTAATTCTTTTGTTCTTTATAGGTAAGAAAGATACGCACCAGAGGAATTTATCAAGCAACTAAGATCGCCACTCGCTTTTCCAAGATCACAACTCATTTAGCTCATATTGGCTTCCGTGTATGATCTCTAACACACTCACTAATTTATTTTATGTGTGTTTTGCATCTAACAGTTCCATTCTTTCGATGCAGGATTGTTTTAACTACATGATCATTGAGGCTACTTGGTGTAACGGGTCCGATGGTGTCTATTTTGAGATTTGGAAGAGGGTCACTCAACAAAAGGTTAGCATTCAGCACATCAACCCAGCCTTCTGCACACATGTTGATTATCCATGTAATTCTGATTAATTCATGGTGTTAATGAACTCTGAATATGATGTTTTTTTTCCTCAACAATGCACATAAAAGTTTCAGAGATGCTTTGAAGGAAGTATGTAAATTGAACAAGTGTCCATCACTGCAAGATAGCATAAAATATGCCATAGAGAATGACTGTTCCGTGATGGAAACGGCGGTAGGCTCTTCTTCACATATAATTTTCAAGTCAAAATTCCTAACATGCATGCTTGTCTTTTCACAAAGTTCTTCCCTAGCCCGAGCTCCACGGTGCCCACTATCACCACCGTCTGTTCAGTTCGGGATATGTGCAATGGCTGGAGGCAGAGTCACACCATTAGCAGAACCAGTTGTCGTTATGCGTTATCTCTTCTCTCTCCGTCACTTTGCTGAAGGAACATGTTTCTCTCTCTCACGGGCGCTCTCTCTGTCACTTTGCTTTCTGCATGCATGTGAGACTTCTTCCAAAGACAGGAAATGGGAGGAGAGAGAGACGGCTATGGGCATGTATGTGAAGAGAATATCTAGTGCTCACATGGATTAGGTGCTACCATGCTCCAATCTCACAAAACTCAATTTTTTAAATATCAAAAAATTCTGAATTTTTGTGCAGTCTCTGAAAAAGCTAACTAGGGCCTCATGCTAGCAATGGATATGACGGGCCTGTGGACAAAAGCATGCATCCGGACACCTGTGGACAAAAGCCTACAATGATTCGAAGGTCTCCCACCGGTCGATTAGGCACTGATCGCACTGCTACAACTGCCAATTTCAAAACACAGCTCATATCCCTATGCGTGAGAGAATAAAACGAACGATTTTGATAGGGGGTACCGTGTAGCTCGCGCTACAAAAAACCACTCTCTTGTCTTTTTTGCTTATTTTCTTCATCTTTTCAGTTTCTTCGTTGCACGGTAGGGGCAGGCGTTACCAAGGAAGTAAGTACTGTAATATGCATGTGGGATCCATCCAGTGGATTATATGTTCTTATATTTTATTTGATTTCACGTCTGACTGCCTTAGGTATCAGAGGATAAAGCTCAGGAGTTGATTGCAGAGGCAGTTAAAAAGCTGGTAATGTGCTTGAATGAAATTGCACCTTGCTATATATCAGTACATGCCTATTTCGAAGATACCATTATGCTAAGCGACAATCATTTGTTTATTCAGAGGATAAAACCCAAATTCTATGATGGGTATATCAGAAAGAAGATAAACATTGCCAAACTTATAGGAATGATCACTGTGGTATGCCATTCTAACCTTCGTTTTTAATTGTGCATAATATGATATCTTTTCCATTTACGGTAACCAAATTATATGTGCTCTATAACAGCGATTATATCATTTACTTTTCCAGGACTGAAAAGACATAATACATCTGGCTTTTCATGGTTGGAGCTGCCATTCGTTCAAGATGTCTTGCTTGGATTCCCTGTACTTTTGCTGCTGCAATGAACAAATGAACTAGACCAGACTTAAAGCTCTTACCAAAGTACAGTAGCATAATACTAGTAGTCTAGTAGATGGATGGTTTGTTTCGGGGTCTACTAGCACCGAAAGAAAGTGGGAAATGCTTGTATTGAATTGTTGTCACTAAGGGTTTATGTTTATTAGAGGGCTAATTGGAATCTCATAAACATAACAGTATGTCATCTTGCTCAAAGCATTTACCTATATTTACACTTAAATTCCAGATGGTGCAGAGGGATCTCGATCTATGGACGGGATATTTAGTTATAAGATATGCAGAGGGTATCTCGGTCTAATAATATTATGGACGTACTGCCTATGTGCCTGTGTAGAATCAACACATTCATATGTCTGGCATGAGCATGAGATATTTCATTGTGCACATTGGAGGGTTACACTTAGTAAACCTATGAACCCCGGTCCAATTTTTAGCATGAGAATCACCTTCCAACAACTTTTACACACTGTTTTTATTTCCAATTTTTGTTTTATTCCGAAAATACAAAAATATTGTCGACACATTATCTTTTAATTACCTTTGTGCAACTAGCAAGACTAGTAAGGATTGACAACCATTGTTAGAACTATTGGGGACACAAGTGAAGTTTATTTGTGTTGTGGAGCATTCGACTGTTGCAGGATACCGGTACTTCGCGGATTTATACCTTGGTTTCTCATCGAGGAAAGCTTGCTACGTGCAATAAACTCCTCCACTTGAAGCCCGACGCCTTGCCCATAGCAAGCACTTGTAAGGTTAAACCCAGCTAACATACACAACTCCTCTTGAAGATCACTCATCTATACATGACCATCGTAAAGACTAATAGATCGGAGATCATATATGTCTATAGTTCATGCAACAAAGAACTCATATGAATCCAAAATAAACCATATATATAAATGTGAACCTAAAGTGACAATTCATCACACCTCAACAAAACACACCATTAATAACATCCGATGGATCACAATCATGTTGGGGGCTCATGTGATCATGTATTGACAAACAAGAAAGAGGCGATGCAATCTAGCAACTATTATAGACCCATAATTCAAGTAGGATTACTCACAAATGGACATGGTTGTAGCAAGGGCGATGAAGATGACTTTGGGGATGAATTCCCCCTTCGATAGAGTATCCAAAAAGGCCTCCAGATTAGATCGTCATGGAACAGGAGGTGGCGATGGCATAAACATTCCTTGATAATTATTTATGAGGGATTCGGGTCAATATAAAGGCGGCGGAAGAAAGAGGCGGTGGAGAGGTTGCCTGATCATGTGGGTCCCACATGGGCCTTCTCTACTGGCCCATCGCTCCCTTGGCTTCATCCTGATCCAAAACTTTGCAAAAAAAATAAATCAATATTTTTCGGTTACCGAAGCAGTGATTTTCTGAAAAGTCAAAAAACATGAAAAACAACAACTCACACTTGGCATTGGATTAATATATGTTAGTCCAATAAAATAATATAAAATTGTGTCAAAACCATGCCAAAATGATAAAAAAGTAGCATGAACATACGGAAAAAACCATACATACATTTGAGATGTATCGAGTAAGAGTGACAAAGCTGCCGACAGAAAGCTGGGCAGGCCAGGTTGCTAAACAGGGCCCTAAACATGGGTTGTTGCATGTTGAGTAGTCATGTGTTTGTGGGCTGAGCAGTGGGCCTAGGCTTCAGAAAGTTTGGGTGGACCACGGTCAGGTTGGGCCCTAACATAGCTCCATAGTGCCGACTTCGACGACTAAACATGTCGCGACCTAAGCATAGCTTAGATGGCTAGATTTCTTATGGTGGAACCAACACAGCCGAATTGGCAGAAGTGCTCGCATATTTTCTGCATATTTTTAGGTTTTTTGGCACTATTCAGTGGCATGGCGTGCCCTTCGACTACAAGGTGCATGTGGCAACTTCGTCAATCACAAAATTTCTCTCGGAAGTGCTCATAGTAATATAGTGTGCTTGCGTTTATATAGGTGATTGTGCTTGCGTGTTGTCAACGTCTACGCTTGTATTGTGTTTCTAAAACATTCTAAATCTATTCACTATCCATGAAATGTAACTTAAACCAGCCAGTGATCATATTTTGAATATATTTTTGACATGATATTTTGAATATATTAATATTCAGTAACCAAGGTGAATATATATGCCCTAGTTCTGCAACTCTACTAAGGGCATCTCTAATCGATCCCCTATAATTTAGAGAAGGATACGATCGAGTATCCTTCAGAGGAGTATATTTGTTCCTCTAAAAAAGTGTCATTCCTAACCAATCCTTTAAATTTAACGGAGTAAAAATTTATTTCTGCCAAATCTTTCTAATTTTAGTTTACATAGTACATTCCAACTACATATTTGCACACATATTAAATCCAAACATAATAATTAAGGTTCACACAATTCACAAATATTACAAATTCACAGTTTAAAAACCAATTTATTCAAATTCAAACACACAGAAGGGTTCAAATGAAGTAAAGAGCGTGATAAAAGCACAACTATGAAGTGCTATGGAGATGCCACTGATGCTCAACAAGATCATCTTGGAGTTGGGTATGAACTTCTTGGTTCTCGATGTTGCGGTGTGCTGTGAGAAATCTTTATATCATGTTTGCATTGTGCTCCTGCTCAACAGGATTCCCATTGAAGATGTACCAAAAGTTCTCAGACATGCCTCTCGTATTTTCAATGATCATGTTATGCAAGATGATGCAACATGTCATGATTTGTCATAAGGCCTTGGAGTTCCAATGCTCGGCAGGGCCATGAATGATGGCAAATCACTTCTGAAGCACACTAAAAGCTCTCTCCACAACCTTCCTTGTCAACTCTTGGTGCGCTGCAAAGTGAGACCTCTAGTTACCTTAGGACGCATGATTGTTTTGACAAATGCGTCCCATGGAGGATAGATGCCATCTACAGGATAGTATCCTATCATGTACTCACGGCCATTGACAATATACTTTCAAGGAGGAGCATCTCCGACAACAAGCATAGCAAACAGTTGTGGTCTCGGTAGCACATTTAGGTCATTATGAGAGTCAGACAATCCAAAGAATGAATGCCAAATCCATAAATCCTCCAATGCAACAACCTCAAGAATGATTGTTGGATCATTGCAGTGGCCTTTGTACTGACCTTTTCATCATGCAGGACAATTCTTTCATGTCCAGTGCATGTAGTCAACTGAACCTTCACTCAATCCCAACAGCCTTTCAGTATCTTCATCGTGGGGTGCCCTGAAGTACTCTGACCCAAAGATATCAGTAATGGCCAATGTGGACATAGTCGCTAATGGTGTCGGTCGAACACCCATAGGCGAGCACTCGAACAGTCCCGATACACTTCATCAAAGGGCTCACACTTATCTCTCCAGATGCACTCCTTCTAAGTTTGAACCAATCATCATGCCTATCCACGGCTTTTTGCAATGGTGAGAAAATAGACTTGTGTGGAAAATCTCTGGTGAAAATACTTCTCCGGATAGGTTTGATTGGGGCCGAAATAGTCTCTCAGGATCTTTGCTTGGCCATCCGCTCTATCACGGTTGAGGTGTATACGGCCAAATTGTGATCCTCCCCTCGGCCGCCGAAAATGATAATTGAAGATCATGCCAATGGCCATTTTTAAGTCGTCATCATCTTCTTCCTCCTCCTCCGACGAAGAGTCCTCGAAGATCATCTCTCTTAACCTCTTCATCTTGACTAATGACTCGGTTCAATTCAATTGGCGGACGACAAAACGAGCTGAAAAAGCACAAACTAACTCACCTAGGCAAATTATCGAACACTTGAAAGGCGGTGGAGGTGTCACGACCGGCTTGCAACATTGAGAAGATACTAGCAGCTGATAGGGCTTTTGAGATGGTCAGCAGTGGACGGAGAGGCTCAGAGAAAGAAGATTTGAGCCTCTTTCCAGCGACGGGATCGATGCGGCGGCGGTGTTTGAGCTCGATTCCGGCGACGACAACGGCCGATGACAGGTTCGAAGCGGGGCAGGAGGGCGACAAGGGTGAAAGGAGGCAATGGGGTGTCGGCGGAGACGGTGGGTAGTCGCCCGAAGCAACGCCGGTGATGATGCATCATGGGATGGAGATGACGCAGGTGCGGGGGGAGAGGTCAAAACTTTTGCTCCGCGGGTAGGTGGCTGAGTACAATGGCGAGTCCAGTAGCTAGTCTTAAACAGGCTCTAGCCTACCCTCAAGAAAAAGATTTTTATTTTTACTACTACACTTCATCTCAGCCCAGCAGCCCAATATGGCAACAGCCCAATTGCTAAGTGCTCATAGGCCATAGCGAACAGCAGCAGTGCAGCACATCTCCCCGAGCGAACAACAGTGCAGTCCATTTTTTTCCAAAAAAGATGGGTACGCTCGTTTCAAAAGTTTCAAAAATAATACAGTAAGTACTACTTAAATGTTTCCAATAGTACTTTGAACAATAAATTGAGCACATTTGGAAAAATGGACTAGGAAATTATGGCTATTTAGCTAAGACTCAAAATTTGGTTCAAAAATAATATATTTTTGAAAAAAATCAGAAAAATTCCAATAAATACTACATGTTTTCAGTAGTTAATCTGAAAAAATCTCAGCCTATTTGGACAAAAGAATTACAAGATGATTTCTTTTTCAAACAAATGTTTTTTTCCTGTCGTTAAATTTGAGCCCACCCTTCATTTTCATCCTAAATTCGCCACTGGCTGAGTATATATTTAACAGTCGGGGCGGCCGATGTGGGTATTTTTTTCTCCCTAACGACGATAGGGGTTCGGTTAAATGCCAGCTAGAGGAGGATAGCCCAAGATCCGTTAGATATGCCCCAGGTAGCAAAATCCTCCCGTGCAGTGCAGGACCAAATTCAACCGTGAACACCTCTAGCTTCGGATCGGGGCAGAGCACAGTGCGAACGCTTTTCCCCCAGATTCGTCCAAAACCGTACCGATGTGCACTGTACTCCCCTTCCCCTTCCTATTCGTCGTTGTGCCCCCAAGGCCCCAACCGGCCGCCGCCTCCCGTCTTGTTTCCCTCGCTCGTCCCAGATCGATTCGTTATCTGCCGTGGCCGCCGCGGCCCTCCATCCCGTCTTGTAACTGCTTGTGTGGTATCTTTCTCTACTACTTCTTTCAACCATCATGGATAGGTGAGGCCCTGAGGGCTTTCAGTAACAAAAATGTGAACTGCTGATGCCTGTATTTAGATTGTGTGCATGGTCCAGAACTGAACCATGTATATTGGCATAAGGGTATTGATCTGCCTCAAATCCTTTGTTGGCTGGGTGCCACTCTGTCGCTGCCATTTACTTGTTGGAACATAAAAATGACTATATCCTTTTGTTCTGTAGCTATATGCTTGCTTTGTTACCTGACAATTGGCCAACATGTATTGTCAAACCTTATGAATTTGTCTCTGACAAACCTGGAATGTTCATGCCAAATTGTTGACAACATATCAGGGAAATTGCAAAGAAAATAGTGGACAACAACAAATGTCACAACTCATTTATCCCAAGAGTATACAGTAGGCCACATCTTATAGGGGAACAAAATTCAGAAGAAAAATAAACAAGAACTGCCTTTTTTTCAGTTTTTTACAGCACACACCAACAATTTGGCATGAACAGTCCAGAATGACTCTGAAAGTTCATCCGAAATGACTGAATATGTTGCCAAGACAACGGTGTCATTTAGCACATATTGCCGGAGAGAAAAAGCACACGGAAGGCAATGCATCTTTTCCAACAAAAAGAACCACTCTACTACTCAAAGCAAGAACGGAAGGCTTGATTCTGCAGAAGCATAGTGCAAAGGAGAAGACATGCCCCCGTGATCAGCCCCGCGGACATACACAGGGTATCCACCGGCTGGTCAAGCCTGAAGCACGTATATCTCAGAAGGGAAGGGAGAAGGTGGATGCAGACTCGATTCCACAGAAGCATAATGCAATGGAGAAGACGCGCCCCCCTGATCAGCTCCGCCGACATACACAGGGTACCCAGCGGCCTGTCGAGACTGAAGCACGACTTGCCGTAGAGAAGAAGCACACGAAAGGGAATACATCTTTTCCAACGAAAAGAACCACTCCACAACTCAGAACAAGAACGAGTTCCTGCTGTTCCAACGCCTGCGCCAGTCCTCCCATTGATGCCCATGACCATGGCAACACTGCTGCTATCTAGAAACAGAGAGAAGAATCTGCCACAATCAAGGTAGATGAAGACGTGGGCGAAATAATTCACAAGCTGAACAAACTGGGTTTGGGAGAGGATATCAGCTTTGAGGAGTACTATGGATACTTGGAGCAGCTGCCTCTCGACCCCCCGTGTTGATACTTCCAATAAAGTGGACCTTATGGATCGCTTTCGCATGGACCTCCGTCATGCGGTGTATGGCATCAGATCCTACAAGGTTCCATCCATCCATGCCTCTATTTTTCAGTCATCTATTAAATGCTCTTCAATCTGTACATCTCTGTTCCTTGCAACTTCATGCTACTTGCTCTATCCTATTTATGCTGGTTTCTTTATACTCACATCCTTATCTAATTTGATCCAATGCTGATATTATTGCCTACAGTTGTTAAAAAATGAGTCCAAGAATGAGTTGTGCCGTCTTGAACTGATAGAGTGCCCAATGGATCTTCTTGACAAGGACGAATTTCCTAAAGATTTCCTCGTGGAGATGCAATATTTTAGCTTCTTCGAGAGAAAAGGTGTATTAGACTGGTTCTTCGACCCTGATCTGCCTGCTGGCCTGAATGACTACCAGCGTCTAGTTCCTCATGATCATGTACGTATATAATTTGATCACAGTGTTTGTGTGATCATTTAATTGCCTTTGGTGTTCCATTGTGTTAGTATGGCTAGTTAGGACCATTTGTCTGAATTTCAAAACCATGCTATATACACAAATGAGACTCTGTGGTCTGTATCCAAAAAAGGGTTGAAAAGTTATTTGTTTACTTATTGAAGGATCTAGATTACAGAACAATTTATTGATGAGTTCATGATACATCTACAGAGTGCTAATTGTCTTCTTGGATGAAAATTTCATAATATTATATGCTGGAAAATGTAGATGATCAAATTATCGGTCTTTGAAAACTGACCAACTGACTACTTTAACATAGTGCCAATCTAGGATATTTTTCTTTCCACTTTTGCCTTCATAGAGTTCCATCATTCTTTTAGTAAAGTAGTTATATGCATTTTTTTTTCCTGTTGGAAATGGTAGTTTATTTAAAAGGAACCAATAGATTTATTTAATTTTATGAATACTAGCACGTTTTTATTAGCCCTTTATCAAACCCTTGTTTTTTTTCACTCCTTGCCATTTACATTCTGTCATGTTATATTTGTCATTCTAATAGACATTATGAACCATGTGTTTCCTTTTTACCTTCATTTTGATGTATGGTCATGGTGAGTATGCTTTCTGGGGTGCGTACAGAAGTTACTTTCATAGCTACGAGATGCAACTTGAATACATCAAGTACTTTGAAACATTATTAAGGGAACTTGAGGTATACATCATAAAGTCAAGCAAGACTAGCTTTCCTGTAGTGATTGGATTTTTGTTAGGGGATTCACAACCTTCTTTTTTCTTATTTTGATTGATACAGTGGTTGAAAGATTGTCTACCGAGGAAGTTTTCATCTCGTACTGTAAGTACATGACCACACAAAAATAATGAATGGCAATGTTTCTGTATGTGCTGCACCACCATGGTAATTCCTCTGTTCTTTAGGTAAACAAGATTCAGACAAGAGGAATTTATCAAGCAACTAAGATCGCCACTCGCTTTTCCAATATCACACCACATTTAGCTCGTATTGGCTTCGACGTATGATCCCTATCATAATCACTAGTTTGTTTTTTTGTGGTTTGCATCTAACAGTTCCGTTCTTTTGATGCAGGATTGTTTTACTTACATGAGCTTCGAGGCTACTTGGTGTAATGGGTCCGATGATCTCTATTTTGAGATTTGGAAGCGGATGACTCAACAAATGGTTAACATTCGGCACTGTAACCCATTCTTCTGCACATGTGTTGATTATCCATGTAGTTCTGATTAATTCCTGGTGTTAATGAACTCTGAATATGCTTGGTAATGTATATTTTTTCCTCGACAATGCACAGGAGAGTTTCAGAAATACTTTGAAGGAAGTCTATGAGCTGAACAAGTGCCCTTCACTGCAAGAGAGCATAAAATATGCCATAGAGGATGACTGTTCCGTAATGAAAATGGCGGTAGGCTCTTCTTCACAGACAATTTTCAAGTCTAGAATTCGTAACATGCATGCTTATCTCTTTTGCTTCTTTCCTCTATCTTTTCAGTTTCTTCGTTGCACGGTAGGGGCAGGCATTACCTACTGTGATATGCATGTGGGATCGATCCAGTGGATTATAAATTCTTATATTTGTTTTGATTTCACGTCTGACTGCCTTAGGTACCAGTGGATAAAGCTCAGGAGTTGATTGCAGAGGCAGTTAAAAAGCTGGTACTGTGTTTGAATGAAATTGCACCTTGCTATATATTACCTCCGTCCCAGATTAGTTGTCTTTGATGTGTCAAGATATGGATGTACCTATAACAGTAAAGCGTGTCTAGATATATCCGTATCTAGACAAATCTAAGACAACTAATTCGGGACGAAGGGGGTACATGCCTATTTCAAAGATACCATTATGCTAAGCGAAAATCATTTATTTATCCAGAGGATAAAACCCATATTCTATGATGGGTATATCAGAAAGAAGATAGACATTGCCAAACCTATAGAAGTGAGTACTGAGGTATAATATCCTAATATTTGTTTGTAATTGCGCCTAATTTGATATCTTCTCTGTTTATGGCAACCAAGTTATATGTGTGCTCTCATTGCGCTTAAATCTGTACATACTTGGTAATGTATTTTTTTTCCTCAAGAATGCACAGGAGAGTATCAGAGATACTTCGAAGGAAGATTATAACATGAACAAGTGTCCGTCATTGCAAGATAGCATAAAATATTCCATAGAGGATGATTGTTCCATGAAGGAAAGGGCGGTAGGCTCTTCTTCACAGATAATGTTTTAGTCAAAAATTCGTAACATGCCATGCATGCTTATCTCTTTTGCTTCTTTTCTTCATCTTTTCAGTTTCTTTGTAGCACGGCAGGGGCAGGCGTTCCCGACGAAGTAAGTAGTGTGATATGCATGTGGGATTGTATCCAGTGGATATATGTTCTTATATTAGATTTGTTTTCACGTCTGATCGCCTCAGGTACCAGAGGATAAAGCGCAGGAGTTGATTGCAGAGGCAGTTAAAAAGTTGGTACTGTGCTTGAATGAAATTGCATCTTGCTATATACATGCCTATTTCAAAGATACCATTATGCTAAGCGCAAATCATCTATTTATTCAGAGGATAAAACCCGAATCCTGTGATGATATCTTTTTTTTCTCGAATATGCACGAGTGTGCATATCATATATTAAAGAAGAAAGGCAAAGAAAGCCTCCACCACAATTACAAGGTACTTATTACATTTTACTCCTCACTAGCCTCCCACCTCTCCACCCTACTAAAGAAGGGAGCTACATTCCCTTTAATTAGCCTGACAGATGCCCACACTTGGCCCTCTTGCCGCACCCTTCCTAGCAGATACTCAATTGAAGGCCGCACTCCGTCGAAGATAATGGCATTTCTATGCTTCCACAACTCCCACCATGCTAGCGTGACAATGGTACGTAGATCTTTCGTACTCATGCCATACGGACCACGTTTGTCAACTGCCCATTCCGCAAGTGTGTCTTGTTGAGATGGAGTCCACTCCGGCTTGCCCAAGGCCTCGCAGATCCTCGCCCAAGCAGTCCTAGCAAAAACGCATGTGAGTAGAATGTGGTTTATTGTTTCCTCTTCCTGATTGCAGAACGGGCACGCGTCCTGGTGCGGCAGCCCTCTCCGCGCAAGTCGGTCCGACGTCCAACACCTATCCCTTAGGGCCAACCAAGTGAAGAATCTGCACCATGAGGGTGCACGTGACTTCCATGTCAGGTCCGCCGTTGCGATGACCTCTCTACCACAAAAACCAGCCGCATAAGCAGATTTCACCGAGAACTGCCCACTGGCCTCCCACGACCATGATATCTCATCAGGCACATCCACCATGGGCTCCCAAGCTGACACCATTTGCCATAGTAAGAGAAACTCATGCAGCACATCAGAACCAATGTCCGGGCCAACATCTAGTGCCCAACTTCCATTTTCCACTGCCGGTCCAACTAGTCGGGAGGCCCTAATGCGTGGTGGAACCAAGCCGTACAGGAGCGGCGCAACCTCCTGAATTCTCCTTCCTTCGAGCCACCGGTCCTCCCAAAAGAGCGTCGTGAAGCCAGAATTGGCCACACTCCTCATGGCCGCCTGACAAAGCATCTTCGACTCATCCGGGACTTTGATCTTGAACTCACTCCATGGCCTCGTCACATCTGTCCTTGCTAGCCACGGCCATCTCGCTTGCATTGCAACATTCATCCAGCGCAGATTTGGCAAACCAAGACCACCTGCCCACTTTGGTGTGCATACTGCATCCCAAGCAACCGCACAATTTCCACCATTAGCTTCTCCACGTCTGCACCATAAGAATCCTCTGCAGATCTTGTTCATTGCAGCAATGGTTTTCATCGGAAGATCCAACGCCATCATTGCGTGGATAGGCATGGCGCAAAGCATAGATTGGACCAACGTTAACCTGCCACTCTTTGGCATAAGCGCTGCCTTCCATTTCGGTAACCTATTAGCCATTTGGTCCACCAAGTACTTCAACTGCGTCGCCGATTGCTTCCTTAACGAGAGTGGCAGCCCCAGGTACTTGATCGGGAAGGATCCCAGAGGGCATTGAAGCTCGGCACTTGCCATGGTAATATGTTCGTCAGAGCATCTAATAGGTAGAGCTGCAGATTTTTGCATGTTGATCCTCAGGCCTGAAGCTTCCCCAAAGAGCTAAAAAATACACTTGCAAGCCACGAGATCCACCTTGTTGGGCTTGGCAAACAGTACAACGTCATCCGCAAAGATTGATAGTCGCTTCTCCATGCCCACTCGCGCCAAGGGTGCCAGCACCCCTCGGGTCGCGGCTAACTGCACCATCTTCTGCATTGGCTCCATAGTTAGAATGAAAAGCATTGGGGAGATAGGATCCCCTTGCCGTAGCCCTTTGCAGTTATAGATTGTGTCACCCGGTTCACCATTAACCATAACTTTTGTGGTGGATGTTGAAAGGATCCCACAAATCCACGATCTCCACCTTGGCCCGAAGCCCATATGCTGCAACACCTCAATCAAGAAGGGCCATTGCACCGAGTCGAAGGCTTTTGAAATGTCCAGCTTCAGTAGGACCGCGGAGTTCCTCAAAGCATGCAGCCGTCTTGCCGTGCTTTGCACAAGCATGAAATTATCGTGCAATGATCTGCCCTTGACAAAAGCACTTTGGTGATTACCCATGAGCTTAGGTAGATCCTCCACCAGTCTACATGCAAGCACCTTCTCGAAGATCTTCACCGCCCCATGCACAAGATTTATGGGTCTGAAGTCACTCACCTCCAGGGCTCCTTCTTTCTTGGGAAGAAGAGAGACTAAGGACTTGTTTATGGCCGACAGGCCCCTCATGTCACCCCTGTAGAAGCAGTCCATGGTTCTCATGAAATCCTCCTTGATTATACTCCAACAAGCTGCGTAAAACCTGCCAGTAAAACCATCCGGACCCGGCGCTTTATCCTGGGGCATCGACTTGATCACCCCTTCTACTTCCTCCTCAGTAAACGGCCGGTCAAGGTGTGACAGCTCAAGGCGCGGAAGGCCCAGCTCCTCCAAGTTCAGCGCGTGCCTTCTAGAGCTTGCGGCACCAAAGGCCGCACCAAAGTACGCATCCACAGCTGAAGCAACTTCTTCCTGCCCAGAGTATAGTTGATCATTATACCTCACTGTTCGCAAGACATTCTTTCTTTGCCTATGGCTTGCTTGCTGGTGGAAAAACCTCGTGTTCCCGTCGCCCTCACGTAGCTGTAGCATTCTCGATCGCTGCCTCGCGATTGTTCTCTCCAACGAGCTCAAGCCTAGAAGCTTCCTCTTTAAACACTTGCGCAGCTCCCGCTCCGCCTCCGAAAGCGGCCTTGCCTCCATAGCAATATCCAATTGCTTGATAACCTCAAGAGCAATGGCAATTTGAAGCTTCACGTTACCAATCCAGCGATCACTCCACTTTTGGAGACTCCGCGCTGTGGCCCTTAGCTTGTTTTGCAATGTAAGGTAATCATTAGATGCCGCAGGTGTTGTAGTCCAAGCCAACTTGACCACATCGAAAAACCCTTCCGCACGAGTCCAGAACGACTCAAATTTGAACCTCTTCTTAGAACAGATGGAAATATTCATGTCCAACATTAGCGGGCAATGATCCGAGACTGCGGTGCCCAATGTCGAGAGGAAGCATGTCCGATACGCCTCATCCCACTCATTTGACACAAACACATGATCAATCTTTTCCATAGTGGCCACCTGCCTCTCATTGGACCACGTATAACGTCTGCCATTCAGATAGAGCTCCTTTAGCTGAAGCCTGTTTAACTTCGCTCGGAACCTGCCCATCATCCTGCGATTGATCAAAGCATTGCTTTTGTCTTCCTCCTTAGCAATTAGATTAAAATCTCCCGCCACCAACCAGGGTCCAATGTGCAAGTCACGGATGTCGACTAGATCTTGCAAGAATTCCACCTTGTCGGCCTCATCATGCGGCCCGTACACACAGGTGAGCCACCATGGCCGCTCGTCCTCCGGACACATCACAAGTGCTGTCAGCGTATGGTTCGTGTAGTGTGGATTCGAGAGTTGCGTAATCGTAGCATCCCATGCCACCAAAATCCCACCTCGTGTCCCCAAGGCCGGCAAGTAGAAAAAGTTCTCATATTTAGCGCCAAGTGTGCCGACCTCGGCTTAATCGTGCACTAACCATACACGCAATTGCGCACGATCAAGCCTAAGGACTCACTTGAAGATATCACAACACAACTCTAAAACATAAATAAAGTCATACAAGCTTAATATTACAAGCCAGGGCCTCGAGGGCTCGAATACATAGCTCGATGGCATACAAGCGTCAGCGGAAGCATTAGATATCTGGGTATAGATATATTACAGAGAGAGAAGTAGGCCTTCACAGAGGCGGGGTAAAATAAAATACTACGATCGAAAGGGGTAGGCCTCCTGCCCTGGACCCTCCGATCCTACTCCTGGTCGTCAGTCGGCTCCTCGTAGTAGTAGTACTCGCCAGGCGGGTAGTAGTACTGGTCGTCGGCTGGGGCGTCTGGCTCAGGGGCTCCGTCGTCTGGTGGCATCAATTGGATATGGGGGAAAAAGAAAATAAAGCAAACGTGAGTACTCATCCGAAGTACTCAGCAAGCAAGGATCTACACTACATATGCATCATTGTCAAAGGAATGGCTATATATGTGGACTGGGCTGCAGAAATGCCAGAATAGAGGGGGAAAGCCTAGTCCTATCGAAGACTAGCATCTTCAACAATCTTCGACAGTCTTGCAGCAATAGAAGAGAACAGATAGTCATAATGTAAAGTAGTAGTAGTAGTAGTAGTATCATCAACCTCGACCTGAGATCCTTTCTCGACTCCCTGCGAGAAAGCAATCCCAGAGCCGTACTATCCAGTTCTCATCACATGTTCTAGTTGTACCGATCGGGATACAACTCCGAGTGTCCGTTACCGTAGGACATGCTATCGATAGAAGTTTCTTCCCTGCAGGGGTGCACCAACTTACCCACCACGCTCGCTTAACTCCGGCCGGACACACTTTTCTGGGTCATGCCCGGCCTCGGCTAAGCAACACGCCGCAACCCGACCTAGGCTTATAAGAGAGGTCAGCACGCCGGACTAAACCTATGCCCCCAGGGGTCTTGGGCCATCGCGCCGGGAACTCCTGCATGTTACGGGGCCACCGAGAGCAGACCTAGCAACCCCTTATACAAGCGCGGTTGCGTTACCAGTCCAACTCGGTGTGCGCCGCTCCTTACTGACGTCAAACAAGCTTCGGCTGATGTATACGACGCAGAACGCCCATACTATGCCCACGTGATGGTTAGTGCTATCGGGCCAGAGGCCCCTCGGATCAAATATCCAAACCGTAGTGGATTAGGAGCGCGCGGAAACGAGCAGAGACTCACGATCGATGTGACCCCATCGCCCCGTCTCGAGGACTTGCGGCAAGGGCTAAGAATGCCCGGCCACGCCTCGTAGTTATCTCGCGGGCACCATCCAGGTCAACCCGACTCCACATCACTTCGCAATAAGCTCGCGCGGGTACCCCTCAGGGCCGACCCGTCTTTAGTATCATGGTTTAGTGCAATTCAACTCAACAACAGTACCTGTGTGTCTGACATCGAAGGGAACCCTGAGGAATCACCCTCGATGGAATTTCCGCTCGATGTTATCATGAAGGTGAACGAAGGAGGAATCACCCTCGAGGTCCACACTTGAGAGGTTGCACGACGATGTCGTTATCGGGGGTGGTGTAGGAGGAATCACCCTCGCTTACCACGACCGAGTAACTAACCTACAAGGTTAACATCAGAAGTGCTGACGAGGTATCACCCTCGGCACTCGATAGTAACCCAGCAGTGTCGAGCAACATAGGGAGAAGTGATGTGCGGTGCCAGGGTCTAATCTTCAATCCCGATGATCGGGTCTTCTGACATCCAGCGGGGCAGTCGGGATCAAGTGGGGGTCTCTGTCGTGTCTCTACCCAGCCTATACTAATCAGTCTAGGATAACCAGAAAGGTAACAAGGCAGGGTACAATAATTAGGCTATGCAGCAGATATAGGAAAACAGTAGCAGTAGCAGTTCTAATGCAAGCATAAGAGAGAAGAGAATAGGCGATATAGGCATGCTCAAAATGGGGGTGCTTGCCTGTTTGCTCGGGGGCAAGGACAAGGTCTTCAGTGGTATCGTCGGGGACGTAGTCGTACTCCTGAGCTGCGTCTTCCTCGGGAGCTACGTCAACGTCGGGGTCTACCGAGAGAGAAGAGGGGGAAGAAACAGGTAAACATAATGCAAACAAATGCAATACGGTGCGTGTGATGCTATGATGCAGTGCAGGGTTGCCTTATTATGCATCTAAGTCATTTTAGTTATTTTTAGAATTAATCTAGGATTTAATATCCGACGTGTGTGCACTATTCATCTACCGGATTCGGGTCCGGAGTTACGAGTTCTTCTACGTAGGGGGTTCCGATGGAGAAACAGACGGCACGATCAGACTCGTCTCGTCGTTCTGAGCAACTTTCATGTTTTAACTTTTTCGATCCGAGCTACGGTTTAAAAGTTATTAATTTTCAAAGTTTATTTGAATTTCTGAAATTTATTTATTTAATAAACTCAACATTATCCAGAATAGTGCCTGATGATGTCAGCATTGCGTGAGGATGACGTCAGCATTGCGTCACAGTGACGTCAGCAGGTCAACTGCGGTTGACCAGGGTTAAACCTGACATGTGGGTCCAATGGGACCCACATGTCAGCCTCTGTTTCTTTAACCAGTGAATTAATTTAATTACCAAGGTTAATTAGGGGGTGGACCCCACATGTCAGTGAGACATTAGGTTAATCTAATTAGTTTCTATTTAATTAAATCTTTAATTAGGTTAATTAGTCGCGGGGCCCACCTGTCAGTGGCATTGCGCCGCCACGTCAGCGCGTTGACCACGGTCAGCGTGGTCAGCGGGGCCCGTGGGACCCACTCGCAGTGACCCAGTGGTGTCCCACGTGGCGGCCACGTCGGCGGCCGGCGTTTAAACGACGGCGGGCGCGAGAATGCGGCGGCGCGGCTCGGGCGAGCGGCGGGTTTCGCCCACAGGCCACCAAAACGGCCGGGGCTGGTCACGTTCGAACGAGGGAAAGGCGCCGTGTCGATCTAAGGCATGAGCGCGAGCTAAAACGGCCGGAAACGAGCGCTAGGTCGTCGCCGGTGGACGCCGGAATCGGGCATCGGTGGACTTAGGGCTACAACGCTCAGGGAGGCGCGCCAGTGATCGCGTTGGACTCGCACGAGCTCCAGGAGCTCGTTGCGGGGCTCGGCCGCGCGTGATAATGATGACGGCCCCGGCGACGAGCTCATCGGCGGCGACGCTTGCGGGTGCTAGTGGTGCAGCGGCTACGGGTGACGAACGGCAGCAGAGAGAGAGGGGAAAGGGGCATGTGCTCACCGGGAAGGCACAAGGTGGCCCGGTGTCAGCTTAGTAGCCGCAGAGGATCGGGGATGCCGAAGATCGCCGGAGATGCCGAAGACGAGGAGGAGCTCGATCCACCGCCTTCGCTGCACCCCAGCTCGAACGGAGGACACCAGGCGATGGAGAGGAGCGGGGCGGAGCTCGCTGGCTGGTCGGCTTGACGAAGGGTGGCCGGTGGCCGCGGCAACGTCGAGAACGCGGCGGCGACGGCGCTCGGTGGCCGGATCTGGGAGGGAGCGAGGGCGGAGCGAGCGAGGGAGAGAGAGAGGAAGTGAGCGAGGGGTCCAGGGGAGATGCACGGGCCTCGCCCTTATCTCCTCGCGGCTGTCGGTGGCGTCGGTGCCGTCGCCGTGTCGCCGCCCGGCTGGCGCGCGCGCGCGACCAGGGCGCGGCCGACACGGGGAGGAGGGAGGAGAAGCTGGGCCAGATGGGCCGCGGCTCGGGGCACTGTGCACTAAGGCCCAGTGCACAGTGTCCCGCTTTTGTTTTTCTGTTTTAGCTTTTCCATTTTCTTTTATCCTTTTCTGTTTCAAAATGTTTAGGGCACTTGTGCACTTTTGAAAAATGTGGGAGTTGGCCCAAATATTGCAATGCAATATTAGCTCTCACCAAAAAGTGGTTTGGGCAGATTTGGAGTTCATTTGTGTTTGAAATGATTTTAAATGGATTTGAATATTCTGTTTAGGTGCTGTTTCATCTAGTTAGAGTCACTTATCTAACTCCAACTTTATTGATGATGATTTTACAAATGTTACTGGATTATTTGCCATTTAATGCACATTTTCCCAACAGTGTTTGATCAACTTTGTAATTCACTTTTGAATTTGAGTTGATTTTCAGATGTGAATTTGAATTGGATCATTAACCCATATGACTTGGCATTGCAAATGATCATGACTTGGCAGTTTTAACAGAGTGTCACAGAGCTTATTACAAGGGGGTGTTACACCAAGGCACTGGCGCACAATGGTCACCGGTACATCATGCAGTTTTGTTTCCTGGAGACAAACAATAGCCGGGCTTGCCGAAGTAACAACCTGGAACACAGCGTTCCGACGGGCCGGAGCATTTAGCCCACGGACATTCCACACAATCATCCTCAAAGGCTGCGCATTCATGATCACATCCAACCTGGACCACCAGCCAGACTTGCTAGTGCACCACCAAACTCGCCAGCGGCACGGCCGGCGACTCCCAACCGAACAAAGCTAGTATCGTAGCAATGTGTGCATCTGAGAGTGGACGAGAAAAAGATCCACGTACATCCGAAGTGCTTCATCCGAGATTGCCTCCCCTTCATGCGCCAAGCAAAGTCTTCTAATGAGAACTTGCTGTTGTTTGGAAGCACCATTCTTCGCCAACCGAGCACTCCTCCTTGGCGTGACTTCAACCCTCTGCTTCTTCCTGGGGTTGCGAGATTGCCGCCCACATGCACGGCTGGGCAGGTGTGACAAGAGCGGGGTGAGAGACTTACACATCTGCACCCGCATCGTTTGGATATCATCGAGCGTGGGGGACTCCCCATCGGCACGCTGCGGCGTGGTCACGTTCTGCACCGGGTTGAGATGTCCAGACCCATCATCCGCGCCAGCCGGACTCACCGGCTCCACCGTACGTACAGGAGTGCATGGTGCATGGCTGCACCCGTCCTCTGATAGGCTCACCGCGAATGTGTCCCAGGCTTCCACCTGCCCATGCAGACCACGCATGCGATCGCTATCCGCCTCTTCCTCGAACAGCGAGTCCAAACCATCCCACTTGTCCCCACAGGAGCTGGCACCATCATCCTCCACCGGGTCCTGCAGGGAGATTCGATACGATCCGATTTGGACGGATCCTCCCCCATGCAAACCACCAACGGGCTCCTGATCCAAGACCCTGGCCCCCTGGGTTGCGTGAGCAGCTTTGTCGGCCCTTGCCCACCTAGACAGCTGGACCGAGGCGGGCGAGACAGCAGGAATCTGCACAGCTGCCCCCCGAGCCGCCGCAGCACCTTGGACCGCCGAAGCTTCTTTTTGACCAGCCCGCGCCGGCACTTCCATCTCCACCATTGGCTGGCAAACAGCCTCCCCAGCAGGCGGGCCCAACGAATCAGCCAAAAGCGATCCAGTGACGATGGCCATGCAACTGCCGCTGACCGAAACTGCCGGCGAACCCGCCCCATTTTGAACGCAACGCCTTGCCGGCGGCGGCGCCGCCGTGGAAGACCCAGCCGTGCCGGCTGAAGTGAAGGACACCGCTGGATTGCGGGCAGCACCCCTCGACAGCCCGCGCACAGGATCCTGTGATGATATCAGAGAGAAGATGGAAATTGCCAAACCTGTAGGAATGATCACTGTGGTATGCCATCCTAACCTTCGTTTGTAATTGTGCATAACATGATATCTTCTCCGTTTATGGTAACCAAACTATATGTTCTCTCTAACAGAAGCTATATGATTTACTTTTGCAGGACTGAAAAGACATATTTGGCCTGGCTTTTCATAGTTGGAGCTGCCACTTCTTGAAGATGTCTTCTCTTGGGTTTACTGTACTTTTGCTGCTGCAACGAACAATAAACTAGATCAGACTCGTACTGTAGATCTTACCAAGTAGGAGTACAGTAGTATAGTAAGTACTACTACTAGTCATGTGATGTTTGAGTGTGTTCCTACAACCTCCTGCGTCATGTGATGTTTATGAGCCACTTGTCTGATTTTCTGTTTATGTGCCACTTGGCTGAGTTTTTTTAGGGTGGCCCCTTGGCTGAGCTGCTCATACGACCCAGGACGCCTCCCTGAACGTTCATCGGAGAAGGCGTTCAGGGAGTGCTCCTGTTTGATTTTCTGTTTATGCTCTGGGTTTTTTTTTAGGGATGTTTATGCTCTGGGTTGTATGTTTCACCTGGCCGAATTGCTACCAGGCCTCGCTGCATGCGTTACATTGGGCCGTCTTGTGCATATACTCCCTCTGCCGCTAGGATCGCTGTTTGCTCACTACTACTGCGAACTAACCCGCCCGTGGTTTGGATGGTTACAAGGACAGTGATATCCTCAGTCCACTAGGGTTCAAAATCTGATGCTCGCAATGATTCTGGATTTATTTCAGGATTTCCAGCGATACGAGTTCAGTGAGAGGAGATGTTCCCGTCGACTACGAGGCGCCTACGTGACTTCGCAAAATCTCAAGATGATATGTTGGCTCAGTCTCTCGGAGGTGCTCATAGGGGTAAGATGTGCGTGTGTGCGTTCATAGGGTGAGTGTGTGCGCATATATATGAGCGTTTGCGTCTGTACTCTGTTCAAAAAAATACTTGGTACTACTTACTTTGTTTTTTATCAACACAATGTTTTTTTTTTGCGGGAAAAAAAATTAAAAAAAAGTGGAGTCTCACAAATCACCAAACACCAGGACAGGATACTAATTTATCGTTTAAATCAGGTGGTGCGCATCTGGTTGTGTGTGCAGGGGTGTAGTCGGATTAGTCCTCTCTTTCTTTCTGCGAATGTTGTCCGATAGTCCAAGTGAACCGAACCCGAAAAAATGATGAATCCCGCACAAATCACCGTTGATTAATAAGCCCAACCCATAGTGTGTGTTCTATGTGTGTATCTTAGTTAATCGAGGGATGGATATTCAAATTGAATATCAAGGCCAGTCAATCGAAATTTTAATCGAGGGGTTCCTACTCTGCAAATAAAATTCGTGATCAAATAGGGATGCTATCCTTCAGCCGGCGGATGCACGCACAGGATCCGCCGCCTGCGTAGTCATCAGATCGATCTTATTGAGTGCTCACGCTGACCACAAGTTCCGTGCAGTTTTTTTGTTTTTTGTTTGCAACAAGCGTATTGTTTCAGAAGGTTTCTGCAACAAAGGTTTGTTTCAGAAAGAAAAAAAGTTCGGTGGTTCAGCAACAATGTTTATTTTCAGAAGATTTCTGCAACAGAGGTCTTGTTTCAGAAAAAAAAATGGTTCGGCGGTGAAGATATTTTATTCTACAACAGGGTCTTGTTTCAGAAACATAGCCCTAGTTACACAAAGCACCAGAGGAGCGCCTAGCGTTAGAGCGTACATCGCCAAGCACTTGCAACACGACGCATGTTTCAGAAACATAGCTTTGGTTGCAGAAATCGCCAGAGGTGCATCCGGCATGAGAGCTCGTCGCCGTCGTGCTGGAGTAGAGGCAGCGGCTCGGGGTGCTGGTTGGAGGAGTGCGGCAACTCCGACAGCATACGGCGCTCCATAGCCCCTAAGCACAACAAGCTAGTTGTTGCAAAGGTCCTCAGTTGGCTGGGGCGGTAGATCGGACGGCTGTTTCGGGTGGCATCCGACGGCTACTGAGGCGGCTGATCTAACTGGTTTATCACCCGACAGACGCGTAGCCCCGCCCATCAAACAGTCAAACTTTGTAATGGGACGTTGTTTTCATGATAAAAGAATCAAACTCGATTTCTACTCTCCAAAATGGAATTCACACGCGTGCGCGCACAGAGACACGGCGTGGCAAGTACGACCTCTTAAACCGCAAAAACGTTTTACATTAGTGATGCGGAGCATTCTATGGACATCATCATGTCAAGTGTTCGTTCACCAAGTGACACGTGTGACTTCTACTTCATGCATACAAAGGTGAATCATCTCCTTTACACGTGTCCACTTGTACCCTTCGAGGATGGTATACTACTTGACCCCTCCCTCGTGTGCATCCATAGGTGTGAGCGGAGCTACACATTCTTCGAGGAGGAGCCCAAGCAGAAGAGTACAACTACACCATCCACGAGGCGAACGCACGGAAGAAGGAAGCTCGCAAAGTCTAAGGAGAAGGACGGGAAGACCGCAAGGAAGACTGAGGCGAGCAGAAGGAAGAAGAAGCACGGTTCAGAAGACCCCCTGCGCACGGCCCTTTTGGACCCCGTGCGCACGACCTATCCAGGGAGTTCCTGGATACCTCGTGCGCACGGGCCCCAAAAGACCCCGTGCACACGGGAACCCCGTGCCCACGGGGCTGACTTAGCCCGTGCGCACGGGCCTGCCTACGAGCTGGCCAGGGAATGCCCCTTTTGCCCCTCCACTTCGTCCCTCACCTCCAGCCACCTATATATTCCGTCCGTAGGTCATTAATTAGGGAAAGCAAAGGATATGACATGATATATGTGAGCTTTGCTCCTTGTACCTCCTCTTGAGAGAGAGAGAGAGAGACCTCTCCCATGGAGATCAAGACCTCCATAGGGGAAGATCCCTAGTGGATTCAAGACCCCATTTAGGGAAGGATCCCCATCATAGGATCACCAAGACCTCACCTCCTTAGGAGTGGGATGAACTAGTTGCCTCTTGTATCTTCTTGTGTTGGATTTGGACCTTTGTATCCCCTTTGTGTATGTGGATTTAGCACATGTGTGATTGGATCTAGTTGGTTTGAGTGTTTCCCCTCTCTTGTGTTCATCTTGTTCTTGGAGATTTCCCCTCCAATTCATGAAAGATCTCCACTTAGGGTTCCACCCTACAGCATCTTGGTATCATGAGCCATGATTTCTCACGAAATTGGAGCCCCCCTCCTTGTTTTCTAGCCTAATTTTGTTGTGTTCATCTCCAATTTCGAAAATCCCCACCAAAAATAGCTCCACAATTTTTTGTGATTTGTTGGTTTGATGAGGTTTTGTTGGATTTGATCCATGGATTTGCTTGGTTTCAAGTGGATCTAGCTTTCCCCCATCTTTTCCCACTTTTCATCCATGAAATCTCTCCAATTTTGCCCTAGAAATCTTCAATTTCCGCCCCGAAATCGCGAAATTTCCGCCCACCCTGTGCCCACGGGCCCCCGAAAAGTCTCTGGACACCCCGTGCCACGGACCTATACCGTGCGCACGGGACCCCGTGCCCACGGGCTCCTACCCCCGTGCGCACCCCCCCCCCCCAGTTTCAGCCGCCGACACTTCGCCGATTTGGCCATAACTTTCACATCTGGAGTCCAATTTTCGCGTTCTTTAGCTCGTTGAGTAGCTATTGACACCCCCCATCCATCTAGATAGGTTCCAACACCATTTGAATCCATCAAAATTTTGACATTTTGGCATCTTTGCCTAGGCCTTCCACCATATCATCCGCAAAACCACCATAGCTTTCCGCAACCCAGCCCATTTTGCTCCATTTAGCATTTGTGGTGGCTTGAGTTGTGACTTGAGTCTCCTAAGGTGTTTCGGCTACTTAGGGATGGTTGCTTCTTCATCAACCACCACCACCACTTCCACATTGACAACTCCGGAACCACCAACACACTCCGCTACCACCATTTGACATTTTCCGTTTGAGATTTTGAGTTTGCGGTTTTTCCGTTTCCTAGGGTGTTTCGGCTAACTAGGAACGGTTCGACATTGACAACACCGCCGCTCAACTTCGACAAGCATTCGACATCGACCACCTTCACCATCTTGACACCCTAACCGTAAGCAAGAATGGTAACCTCTATATCATCTTGGTATCGTGGTATCCCATTGTACTTTCATTCTTGCCATTGCATTGTTAACCCCTAGCCCATTTTGCGTCACTTGCCTATCAAGACTAGCCATTGAGTATTGCTGGCAACATTACTTGTGCACATTAGTGGTCATTGCATACATACCATATCATCTTGGTATCCTCATCTTGGTATCATCATATCATCCCTTGTGTCACAAGATTGTTCCGCATATACACAATTGCTATCTTGGTTCGAGCATTTTGCATAAGTGGCCATATAAAAAAAAGAGAGAATAAGCTTTTAAGCAAAAATAAGAGAAAAACAAAGAAGCTTGTAAGCAATAGCCATAGCATAGCCACATTGCATATCATACTACCATATTGATCATCTTGGATCATCGTGTGCGACACACCGGAACATCATACATACATAGCATACTTGGGATAGAAGTCGTTGCATTTTTGTCTCTTATAGGTTGTGCACAAGTGTCGTATCCGCCTATTGAGCAATCGTGCTAGCGTCTCTTTAGAGTTGTGCAACAAGAGCATTTTCCGTGTGCGTGTTTCCGTGTGCCACATATTGCTATTGGTCTACTTGTTTCACTTGCGAATTTGTGAATCTTTTCCAACATTATTGACTCTTGCTAACATTTTGCATCAAATTTTTGTGCCACTATCCTCACCAAGCTCCACCATAAGCCTTATTTGTGTAGGTGTGAGAATTGACAAGATCCGGTACCAATTGTGCTACTTCCATAATACATTATTGAGTGATCATTGATCCATCTTCAACATTGGAAAGGTACATTTGGTCTAGTTCTTCCCATTCTTCCACTCACATTTGCGTGAGTTTTGTGATGGATAGGCGAAGCATTTCATCTCCAGTCTTTGACGACAATGACGGCGCGCACAACTACGTCATCCAAACTCCACTATTCGGACTACAATGAGCAATGCACGGCATTGAGCCACTCGCCATCGACATTCAACAAAACGAAGCAAGGAAAAGGGACTACATCGACACCAAGTTGGACGAACACCTGGATCAAGTACGAGACATGGTGGCCAACTACAAGTCTTCTTCCCCTTCGTCATCTTCACGGCGGATACGCTCAAGTCGCACACCTTCGGAGCAGCCACATGATGCAAGTACCACGCGGCACCGTCCTCATCTTCGCGACGACCGCCAAGACAACCGAAAGCCACATGTGCATGACGACGACAAGCGCCATCGACTACAAGTTCAAGCATGACAACATCACCACCAAGAGGACGCTAAGGCTACCACCACTACTTCGGCATCTTCGCCAAGTGTTATCAAGGCATCTTCGCCTTTGGAAATACGGCATCTTTGCCTACTTCCCACGAGTACGCCTACTTCGACATCCTCAAGTCCAAGGCGACCACCTACAAGCGAGGGCGACACTTCCATCTTCGGAAGCCCCTCAAGGAAGATGACCGAGCATAGGAAATTCCCTTCGGTCATGGAGACGAGCTACGAGGTGCCACATCATATGGGCCTCATACAAGACGGCGACAAGACGGTCGAGCAAGGGCCATCCCCTTCGACCACGGCGACGAGCGCAAACCCCTTCAACAACATGAAGATGGCACCCCAATGGGACTCATACTCCGAGTCAAGCTATGAGACCGCACATGAGACATTATCTTTGGCTCGAAGGAGCATGATGATTTGCCACTTCCTACGGCATTCATCTTTGGAGGCGTTATGGATGAGGAGGTTGAGCATGGGACTATCCCTTCAACCAAGGCGACGATAGGAGTTGAGCATGGAGACATTTGCATCTACATCTCTTCGACACCCACATATGACGAGATGCCCCAATTCCCATGTGAGGAGAGCCACCCCACCATGAGTGATATGAGTGACTCAACCATATGTGACATTGAGAGCATTTCCTATGAGAGGATGAGTGTGACCACCACTAGCCCCACACACAAGATTATGCCACACATCCTATGTGAGGTTGAGAGCCATTTGAGTGACTCCACCAACCATATGAGTGAGTGCATCCTACCGGGAGTGAGTGAGCCACAACACTTAGTGAGTGAGGTACTTGAGATGGCACGTGAGGCCACTATGATTTCTAATGACTTAACCTCTACTCCGAGTGTGTTTTCTTCTTTGGTGCTAGGTCCCCTACATGACGACATGCCTATCCTCGACGAGTCCATACATCCAATGGAGACGACGATGTCCATGGTGGACGATGATGCACCCCCCACATGGTTCCATCACGATGAAGATGACGACGACTTGGTCTTCGACACCTCACCTACAAGACATGAGCAATGCTCTAAAGGTAATATAGGTGATAGAACTTCACTTGTCCCACTAGTGGACTATCTTAACAATGATTGCTTGCATGATGTCGATCGACCTATTACCATGCTTCATGCTAGTGCGACTTCCTCATGTCATGACTTACCTATTTATGATGAATATGATGATGAGCATGTCGAATTGCCTAGTTGTAATGCCATGCTCCATAGGATATCATGTGAAAATTCTATCGGTCACATCATGTTCGACAATCCATTAAACTTGTCATATGCTATGAGTGAGATTTCTCATATTGTTTCATCACAATCTCAACATAGTAACTATGCATGCCCCATTAAAATAAATCCTATTTGCACTTATGGCATAGATGACAAGGTCATAGTTATTGGAATGTGCTTCTCTTGTGATGATATTGCCACGCTTCCTTTACATGATTTGCGCAATTCAGCTACTATGCCATGCCATGAACACATTGCTTCGGATATGCATTGTTTTGGATGTTGTCAATATTCTCCATGTGATGTTTCCACTAATGCTCATGAGGAGACCCCCATAGTTTCCTCATACATATTAGGAGATTTTGATGCATTTCATACTTTGCATGATTCCCATGATCGTGTGCACACTATGCATTCCATGAATAACAATGCTCTCCATATTTCTCATGATGCATTACACAATTTGAGTCTCCATTATGCTATACATAACAACAAACCTATCACGATGGATGACATGTTTCTATATCATGCATCTCATTTATTTGAGCATTGGATATTTTGTGCTAACCAACACATGCACATATGCATCATGATGGATGATGTGTACATATACCACGCACACACAATTTGCCCTTTGCCTTTGTTTTGTGTAGGTACTCACATATACTCGTCAACTTCTCAATCCCAAGAGTTGACAAAACGAGCTCTTGAGAGCAACGATGACTTGGGATCCCGTGGACTATCCTTACCACCGTTCCTTTCGCGCAAGCACTACGCGCATCTCTTTTACTTGGCTCTCACACGGCTATGGGCTATTTACCACTTGACATCTTATGCTCATTCTCCCGTGTTCACTTTGCATGTTATTCCTCTTTATATGCTTTTGCCATGCAATTGTGACCCTTGCTTGCATTTACCCATAATGCACCATTATGCTGCTCCTATGTGTATTTGCATGCTTGGTGGAGATACTTGTAGCTATTGCCATGATTTCTTTGTGCCCCATGCTATTATTGATTCTTGTGTTGGGAGAGTCATGATGTTCCATTGCTATTTACATAGGACTTCTTGCCACTACAATGATGAGACTTTGCTCCTATCTTGCTTTCATGCTTATGCTATGTCATGTGCATTATGTATGCCCACTATTTGCACACAGGACATGATTGCCATGAATTCCTCTAGTATGTTGCATCTTCGCACTACTAGTTTGCATGACTTGTTTCATATGATTACTTGCTTGGTTGCATCACCCATGATCCATTCTTGCTCCTTTCATTGGGTTGATGACATATATGTTCATGCCTCTCACTTGCCTTGTCTAGATCATTGTCCCTTGTCTCCATTAGTTGCATCTCTCATATCACCATGTAGTGAGTGCAACCATGCTATGATTGTTGATCTTGGAGACTTGGACCCCTTATTTGTGAAGCATGCTTATTTGATTGAGCTTAATCTCTTTGGTTGTTCTCGCATCATATGCTTACATACTATGCCTTGTACCCTTGTCCTTTCTTATGATATGAATGATGAAAAGACTTGTTGGGTATCTCACCACACGGATGATAGGTTTTGCTTTTACGCTAACCTCATTTGTTTTTCCGAGTGTTTGTCATGTTCTTTCATTTTGAAGGATTCACAAGGCGGTACCATCACGAAACATATTGGTCATGCGAAGGCATACATGATGCGCGACACCAACATCTTCTACATCCTCGTCAAGGTGAATTCCTTCCTTGTGAGGCATCCTCACATACGCATATTTGATGGGCCATACTTTCATTGTTGTTTGCTCCTTCTTGTCTACATGGTACATCTATTGGATGGAGCCGCGACATTGGAGATTGACCCTATGGACCACCAATCTTGCAACGACATTGAGCCATGGTACAACTCCACCCATAACAAATTTGCATCTTATGCATGGATTGACTCACATTATGATTGCCGTGTTGCATCTTGTATTTCTATGTCATCCATGATATATGAGCTTGTGCACTTTCTTAGCAAATTTGTTGTGATCTTTCTTGATGGTATCTTCATACATAATGATCATATTGCCCACCATCAATTGCATGATCACATACTCACATTGAGCACCAATTACCATGCTCATGCTTTTGATACACCGTACCATTATGACATCATTTTGCACAATGGTAGAATTTGTAGTTTTGTGCACCATGACAAGCACCATACCATTGCGTGCACGACGAATGAATTTGCTCCCATGAATGCATTACATATCATTCTACATCTTTTGGATAAGCATTATGTGTCTTGCCATGCACAATCTTGCTGAACGGACTCATACTTACTTGATGGACACTTTATGTGCGCTAACCATTGTATTTCCGAGTGTCGCTTGTGTTTGCTCTTTTTGCATGTCTATCACTCTGGAGACATCTTGGAGTACTTGGATTGCGCCATGTCTTCAACTCTGTCCAACTACAAGTCCGTCCGTGCCAACCATTTCCATGGTGATGAGGACCACGATCCGAGGTCGGATCTTTCCCAAGGGGGGGGGGGAGATGATGCGGAGCATCCTACGGACATCACCATGTCAAGTGTTCGTTCGCCAGTGACACGTGTGACTTCTACTTCATGCATACAAAGGTGAATCATCTCCTTTACACGTGTCCACTTGTACCCTTCGAGGATGGTATACTACTTGACCCCTCCCTCGTGTGCATCCATAGGTGTGAGAGGAGCTACACATTCTTCGAGGAGGAGCCCAAGCGGAAGAGTACAACTACACCATCCACGAGGAGAACGCATGGAAGAAGGAAGCTCGCCAAGTCCAAGGAGAAGGACGGGAAGACCGCAAGGAAGACCCCGTGCGCACGGCCCTTTTGGACCCCATGCGCACGGCCTATCCAGAGAGTTCCTGGATACCCCGTGCGCACGGGCCCCAAAAGACCCCGTGCACACGGGACCCCCGTGCCCACGGGGCTGACTTAGCCCGTGCGCATGGGCCTGCCAGCAAGCTGGTCGGGGAATGCCCCTTTTGCCCCTCCACTTCGTCCCTCACCTCCAGCCACCTATATATTTCGTCTCTAGGTCATTAGTTAGGGAAAGCAAAGGATATGACATGATATATGTGAGCTTTGCTCCTTGTACCTCCTCTTGAGAGAGAGAGACCTCTCCCATGGAGATCAAAACCTCCATAGGGGAAGATCCCTAGTGGATTCAAGACCCCATCTAGGGAAGGATCCCCATCATAGGATCACCAAGACCTCACCTCCTTAGGAGTGGGATGAACTAGTTGCCTCTTGTATCTTCTTGTGTTGGATTTGGACCTTTGTATCCCCTTTGTGTATGTGGATTTAGCACATGTGTGATTGGATCTAGTTGGTTTGAGTGTTTCCCCTCTCTTGTGTTCATCTTGTTCTTGGGGATTTCCCCTCCAATTCATGAAAGATCTAACCCTACAACAATTAGTATACAGAGAGAGTAACACTCTAAGCAAAACCTTAGATGCTTTTAGCTGCTATCGTTCATGCAAGAGTACTGCTTAGTGTTGTTTGAGCGTCTCCAGTAGCAAAACAAAAAACACCATGTAAACAAAAAATAGTTTTTCTTGTTTTGGGGGCAAAAAATCGGCTCCAACAGCATACCATAACCTGTAGAGCAAACATTTTTTTGTCTAGTAGACCAAAAGATTGCTATCAAGCGATGATCAAATCCGAGGTGCACCAAGGTGCTGACGAGGAAGGCCCAAAAACTGAATCAAAAGCATGCACAGTATCAAGCTTGAGCAGCATCCACGACAACTTTAGGTTGTGTAGGAGGCGCATAGTCTGTTGCACCAACAAGTTATCATGGATGTAACGTTCTGCAATAAACACCCTCTGATTAGCCAAGACCATTGCCCCAAGCCAGGGCATGAGGCGAAGTGAGAGCACTTTCACGAAAGGTTGGCAAAGAGGTGAATCAAGCTGATCAGCCGGAAATCATGAAGGGACTCAGGATGCGGCTTCTTGGGCAGCAAAGTAATGAAAGCCTCATTGAGCTTCTGGAAACCTGTTAGGACCGAGAGTATATCGACCAGAGGGGGGGGTGAATGGGAGATTCAAAAATTCTTGCGAATGTTTTGAATGGAACCCAATCACAGCAGCGGAATAGAGTATTGAAGGAAATGGACAGAATCAATCTTCTTCGTCAGAAGCATATTCATCGATAAAAGCATTGACAATAGTGCGAACTTGATATATCATAGGTTTAACTACGATGAGAGTAACCCAACATGCAAACAGATGTAGCAGAATGAGACACAACATGATCGGGACTGAATAAAAAGCTAAAGATTGATTTCACAAAAGAACATGAAATACAGTATGGTAACGAAACAGTACTTGAACGAGGATTAACGCAGATACACAGGATGGAGGCAACAAAACAAATTGATCAAGTATTCTATCGGCACATAGCACAAAAAATAACTGCTGAAGGAAATGCAGTACAGTAGAAATAACCAGTGGTGCTCAATGGCGACAGAGAGATTTGGTAGACCAGTTCACCCTTCTGCCAAACGGCTACGTCTGGTTGGAGGGGCTGTGACTTAACATAGAAGATAAACTCTCTTCACCCTATTCTCCTTCAACGCTGAGCTGATCAGACTCGGGTTAATTTCACTCATGGTAGATCCTTGTCGGCGATCTCCAAACCTTCGGTTAACCTTCGCAAACCACAATCACTCTTGGTTGCTGAAGATCAGGCTCGGTGAAGACAACAACTCTTCAACACTCGAAGCCAAACCTACCCATCTAGAGAGTGCGCAGCTCTCAAGAGTAATAGGTACAAGAACTCTCACTCATAACTACTGTGATGCTAAACCATCGTCTAAGTTTGGGCTCTTGGTTTTTCTCTCGGTGGATCTTAAACTCAAATCACTCAGAGAGGGGTTGCTCAAATTAATCTTCTCAGAAATCTCAAGCGGAGCAGCCAACGAACAAAGTTGGAGCGGGTGGCTATTTATAGCCGTAGCCTTCCCTGACGGGAAATGACCATTTTGGACACGAGGTCCAACCAATGGCCAACCGACATGTTCACAACGGTCGGATTTTTGGAGCAACGGTAATATTACTTGAGGAACAAGTAATGCTAACTCCTCGGTCCGAGTCAAATCTCTTGCAGCGAAGAAGATCACAGTCTCTTGCTGGCAAGTATTTACTCAGAACATAAAGAGATTTCTCTCGCATCTTTCATAGGTTATGGCTAAGCATCTCAGTCGATCTAAGCATAGAGAACCTATACCCCTCTTAATAGTACGGAGGTCCTATGACTCGAAATAATGAAAGAAGAACAACGAAATGAATACTACGTCTTCACTTTGTCTTCGACTTCCATCACTGCAGTCAATTTCTTCGGACGACGGTACCAAAACAAAAGATATGCTTCAGCAGTAAACTTTCGAGGGGTCGATTTCTTCACATCAATCTTCTCGACTCTATATCTTCAACAGATATAGCTCATTCTTCTCTACAACATAGATGTGCTTCGGTGAAGTTCCTCGAACTCAACACAGGAGACGGCATTCTCTTCGGTTGTGTATGGACTTTTTCTCTCTGTATGCACTAGCAAACAAATCAGTCCATACCTGTTTCTGTCAACGATCTCCAAAACACAAGGTAGGAAGATATTGCACCAACAATCTCCCCCTTTTTGGATGATTGTTGACAAAACAGATCACATCGAATGATAGATAATGAATGGAGTGTAATGTGAAGAATAACAAAGGACGAGCGATAATTACGAAGATAAACTATTCTCCCCCTTAAGATATGCTTCGGATCATGAAGGATCAGGTGGGGAAGTGATATTGCTCTTCGTATGAGTGTCATTGATCATATCTTGACTATGAGTTCTTACAATGCACTCAACGGTGTTTGAGTTGATTCCTATCACAAAATCTTCGAAGAAAGTTAGATGTAAGATAAGCGATGAGTGATTTGTGACAAGGATAAATCATGAAGGTTTTTTCAGAACACAGTTTGAATCCACATGAGATGCATTTTTCCTGCATGTTAGATATTCAATATGATCAGAGCAGGATAATGTAAGAATATATTGCTCGGAGTGGATATGCTTCAGAAGTGTTTTTTCCTGCACTTTAGATGATACACATGATATTTACGAGGAAAAACACTATGTCAGACATAGAGATAGCCTTCATGAAAGGCATTTGTACATAGACTGACTTTCTCATCCTGCAAGGTTAGATATAGAAAGATAATATTCAGATCATATCCATCCAAAACAGATATAGTATGTTTCTCTGAATTAGTATCATCACTTGATGATTTTCTGCTCTTCTTCGATAAGCAGATATGTTTCCCTATAAGATAAATAATTGTCAATGATAATCAATCTCAGGATAAACAATCGATGGTACCTACAGATAAATAGTGTGAAGCAAATGACATTGCAGGCGGGGGTTATTAACGTTACATGACGTCCGAGCGTTTCAACACCACAGGCGGTGCGATAAGTTCATGAAGCAAATTGTTCAAGGGAAACCAAATGACGAATGAAAACACACCGTGCAAACCCCGATAAACTATCACTCGATGTAATTCTCCCCTTTTTGTCAACAAGTGTCAAAAAGCTAAGAGAAGACACACGAGGAATTACTCTGAGGGAGAATCTTCTGAATCCGAATTAAAACCACTCAAAGAATCAGAGTCAGAAGAATGTGGAATGGTCGAGGCAGAAGCAGGAGTAGCAGCCTTGGCCTTAGAAGGCTTGGAGCGATGAGCATCTCGCTTGTAGACACGAGTACCGGCAGTATCTGCGATTTCATCATCATGATTGACAAACAACAGATCGGTTGAAGCAGAGCACTGTGGGAGCACTGGAGTTTGTTTTTGGATGCGTGGGACAGCAAGCAAGTCCAAGTAGTCATATTCCTTGAAGAGACCCTTCTTAGCGAAATCTTTGCGAGAGTAATGCTTTCTCAACAAGGTCCATGAGCGCTTTCTTGCATCCTTCTCATGCAGAAGAATTTGATGAGTGTGATTATGAATCAGATTCAGCTCAGTCATCAAATCCACCTTTTCTTTCCTATCCATCTTGATGTGTCTTTCCAGAGTCTGCTGCGTGCGAATACAAATCTCATAGAGTGACGGATTTTCTTCGCGAGGGATTTCAATCCTGGCTTCCTTGATCTTCGGAGCATTTTCAAACACAGAAGCATTTGCAGCAACATCAACTGGTTCCTTCCCTTTGCAATTATCCTTCATAATGCACAAAGTATCACGAACGGGTGGCATGAATACCTTCAGCTCGTAGGCCCAGAAGAATTTCTCATTAGTTTGCTGCTCGATTGCGAACATTATCGATGGAGCATAGGGCTTCAATGACTGAGGGCTATCTTCAGCACATGCCAGGTTTCGAATGAAAAGATCAGGAATGTCAAACTTGATTCCCTGAGATATTTCCACAAGAGCATTTCCTACGATGCCTTTGATGGAGTTTGGCCTGTTTGTTGGCGTGATAGTATTGCACAGGATGTGGAATATTACTTTGTTGTCATAAGCCAACTTCTTCGGATCAACATCAATGCATTTGTCCCCCACCATGGTGGGATCCATCAGGACGTGAGGTTGTGCCTCAGACACTTCCCAGAAATGCAGTCTGTGCTCTCTGTCATTCTCGAATTCACATCGAGGCAAATTTAGCAAAGCCAGAAAATGATCTGCTGAGCATTTGATTCTCTCTCTGCCAGTCATCCACTCAAGCGTCCAAGATGCGGCATTTCCCATTTTCTCCTGAGATGTAAAGTGTAGCATAAAACTGAAGAATAACTTCCTTGTTCCAACCATGATTAAAGCGCATGAACCCCTTCAGAAGAGCATGTTCAATATGATCAATTGCATTAAGGAAGCAAGGCATTTCTTCGAGCTTGGCAAAGTTTAACATCTTATGATTAAAAATTCTGTGCTTGCCAAACAAGATCCGAGCGTAATAGACTGCTTGTTATTCAGTCCAAAACCTTGGTGATAAAGATGTTCTTTCTCCTTCATATGGGCTGACCCCAAAGAATGCAAGCTTCGAAGAGTGAAGCTGTTCATTGAATGCGGGGCCATTGGGGCCATACTCACTTGTGAACAACGGAAATGATTCCTGAGGATTTTTTTGAAGTTCTTGCTCGCTAATTTCCATCGGCTGAACATCTTCAGAGGCTAGTGCATTCTCATCGATGGGCTTCAATGGAGCAAGTGGCCTTACAGCTTTTTCTGAAGCAGATGGCATGGGAGCACTGTGTTGGGAAACTTTGCATGGAAAACAAAAAAAATTCTACGCACACGCAAGATCTATCCATGGAGATGCATAGCAATGAAGGGGAGAGTGTGTCTACATACCCTGATCGACCGTAAGCGGAAGCATTTAACAACGCGGTTGATGTAGTTGAACTTCTTCGTGATCCAACCGATCGAGTACCGAACGTACGGCACCTCCGCGTTCAACACACGTTCAGCTCGGTGACGTCCACGCCTTCTTGATCCAGCAAGACGGCGAGGTAGTGGATGAGTTCTGGCAGCACGATGGCATGGTGACAGTGATGGTGATGATATCTCCGCAGGGCTTCGCCTAAGCACTACGAAAATATGACCGAGGGTGTAAACGGTGGAGGGGGGCGCCGTACACGGCTAAGAGATCGTCGTGGTTCTGTGTGGCGGCCCCCTCCCACATATATGTAGGTGGGGGGAGGGAGGAGCAGCCAAGGAGGCGCCCCAAGTAGGCCGAATCCTACTTGGGGTCCTCCCCTAGCCGCGCCCCCCCTTTCCATTCTAGGTGAGCGAGGAAAGGCACGGGAGGGTGGCGCCCCCCCCCCCCCCACCTTTCCTTTCTCCCATGTGGAGGGGAAGGCAGGAGGGGCTATCCCTCCCCCTTCCCTTACCTAGGGCTAGCTGCCAGGGAGAGGGATGCGCCAGCCCCCTTGTGGGCTGGTCTGTCCCCCCTCGGCCCATTAGGCCCATACACCTACCAGGGGTGTCCGGAACCCCTTCCGGCGACCCGATGACTACCCGATGAACTCCGAAACTCTTCCGGTGTCCAAATATCATCGTCCTATATATCAATCTTTACCTCCGGACCATTCTGGAGCTCCTCGTCATGTCCCTGATCTCATCCGGGACTCCGAAAAACATTCGGTCACCAAATCATATAACTCATATAACACTATATCGCCAACGAACATTAAGCGTGCGGACCCTACGGGTTCGAGAACTATGTAGACATGACTGAGACACCTCTCCGGTCAATAACCAATAGCGGAACCTGGATGCCCATATTGGCTCCTACATATTCCACGAAGATCTTTTATCGGTCGAACCTTATGACAACATACGTAATGCCCTTTGTCCATCGATATGTTACTTGCCCAAGATTCGATCGTCGGTATCTTCATACCTAGTTCAATCTCGTTACCGGCAAGTCTCTTTACTCTTTCCTTAATACATCATCTCATAACTAACTCATTAGTCACTGTGCTTCCAAGGCTTCTTACGATGTGTATTACCGGGAGGGCCCAGAGAAACCTCTCCGATACTCGGAGTGACAAATCCTAATCTCGATCTATTCCAACTCAACAAACACCTTTGGAGATACCTGTGGAGCATCTTTATGATCACCCAGTTACGTTGTGACGTTTGATAGCACACAAGGTATTCCTCCGGTATCCGGGAGTTGCATAATCTCATTGTCGAAGGAATATGTATTTGACATTTAAGAAATCAATAGCAATAAACTGAACGATCAGTATGCTAAGCTAACGGATGGATCTTGTCCATCACGTCATTCTCCTAATGATGTGATCCCATAATCAAATGGGAAACCTTAACCATCTTTGATCAACAAGCTAGTCTAGTAGAGGCTTACTAGGGACACGGTATTTGTTTATGCATTCACATATGTATTTAAGTTTCCGATCAATACAATTCTAGCATGAATAATAAACCTTTATCATGAATAAGGAAATATAAAATAACAACTTTATTATTGCATCTAGGGCATATTTCCTTCAGTCCCCCACTTGCACTAGAGTCAATAATCTAGATTATATTGTAATGAATCTAACACCCATGGAGTCTTGGTGCTGATCATGTTTTGCTCACGGAAGAGGCTTAGTCAACGGGTCTGCTACATTTAGATCCGTATGTATTTTGCAAATCTCTATGTCTCCATCCTTGACCTTTTTACAAATGGAGTTGAAGCGTCTCTTGATGTGTTTGGTTCTCTTGTGAAATCTGGATTCCTTCGCCAAGGCAATTGCTCCAGTGTTGTCACAAAAGATTTTCATTGGACCCTATGCACTAGGTATTACACCCAGATCGGATATGAACTCCTTCATCCAGACTCCTTCATGTGCTGCTTCCGAAGCAGCTATGTACTCTGCTTCACACGTAGATCCCGCCATGACACTTTGCTTGGAACTGCACCAATTGACAGCTCCACCATTCAATATAAATATGTATCCGGTTTGTGACTTAGAGTATATAAGCAGCTTCACCGAGGTCTTTCATTGAAAAATTCTTATTCAAGTGTCCTTTTATGCTATTCAGAAATTCTATATCATTTCCAATCAACAATATGTCATCCACATATAATATCAGAAATGCTACAGAGCTCCCACTCACTTTCTAGTAAATACATGCTTCACTGTAAGTCTGTATAAAACCATATGCTTTGATCACCTCATCAAAGCGTATATTCCAACTCCGAGATGCTTGCACTAGTCCATAGATGGATCGCTAGAGCTTGCACACTTTGTCAGCACCTTTAGGATCGACAAAACCTTCTGTTTGCATCATATACAACTCTTCTTTAAGATATCCATTAAGGAATGCAGTTTTGACGTCAATTTGCCAGATTTCATAATCATAAAATGCGGAAATCGCTAACATGATTTGGACAGACTTAAGCATCGCTACGGGTGAGAAAGTCTCATCGTAGTCAACCCCTTGAACTTGTCGAAAAACCTTTCGCGACAAGTCGAGCTTTGTAGACAGTAACATTACCATCAGCGTCAGTCTTCTTCTTGAAGATCCATTTATTCTCTATGGCTTGCCAATCATCGGGCAAGTCCACCAAAGTCCACACTTTGTTCTCATACATGGATCCTATCTCAGATTTCATGGCCTCAAGCCATTTATCGGAATCTGGGCTCATCATAGCTTCTTCATAGTTCGTAGGTTCGTCATGGTCCAATAACATGACTTCCAGGATAGGATTACCATACCACTCTGGTGCGGATCGTGCTCTGGTCGAACTACGAAGTTCAGTAGTAACTTGATCTGAAGTTTCATGATCATCATCATTAGCTTCCTCTCTAGTTAGTGTAGGCATCACGGGAACGGATTTCTCTGATGTGCTACTTTCCAATTCGAGAGAAGGTACAATTACCTCATCAAGTTCTACTTTCCTCCCACTCACTTCTTTCGAGAGAAACTCCTTCTCCAGAAAGGACCCATTCTTAGCAACAAAGATCTTGCCTTCGGATCTGTGGTAGAAGGTGTACCCAATAGTTTCTTTACGGAATCCTATGAAGACGCACTTCTCTGATTTAGGTTCGAGCTTATCAGGCTGAAGCCTTTTGACATAAGCATCGCATCCCCAAACTTTAAGAAACGACAGCTTAGGTTTCTTGCCAAACCATAGTTCATACGGTGTCGTCTCAACGGATTTAGACAGTGCCCTATTTAACATGAATGCGGATGTCTCTAATGAATAACCCCAAAACGATAGTGGTAAATCGGTAAGAGACATCATAGATCGCACCATATCTAATAAAGTATGGTTACGATGTTCGGACACACCATTACACTATGGTGTTCCAGGTGGCGTGAGTTGTGAAACTATTCCACATTGTTTTAAATGAAGGCCAAACTCGTAACTCAAATATTCGCCTCTGCGATCAGATCGTAGAAACTTTATTTTCTTGTTACGATGATTCTCCACTTCACTTTGAAATACTTTGAACTTTTCAAATGTTTTAGACTTGTGTTTCATCAAGTAGATATACCCATACCTACTCAAGTCATCTGTGAAGGTCAGAAAATAACGATACCCGCTGCGTGCTTCAATACTCATCGGAACGCATACATCGGTATGTATTATTTCCAGTAAGTCATTAGCTCGCTCCATTGTTCCGGAGAACGGAGTTTTAGTCATCTTGCCCATGAGGCATGGTTCACAAGTATCAAATGATTCATAATCAAGTGATTCCAAAAGTCCATCAGCATGGACTTTCTTCATGCGCTTTACACCAATATGACCTAAACGACAGTGCCACAAGTATGTTGCACTATCATTATCAACTTTGCATCTTTTGGCATCAATATTATGAATATGTGTATCACTACGATCAAGATTCAACAAGAATAGACCACTCATCAAGGGTGCATGACCATAAAAGATATTACTCATATAAATAGAACAACCATTATTCTCCGATTTAAATGAATAACCGTCTCGCAATAAACAAGATCCAGATATAATGTTTATGCTCGACACGGGCACCAAATAACAATTATTGAGGTCTAAAACTAATCCCGAAGGTAGATGTAGAGGTAGCGTGCCGATGGCGATCACATCTACCTTGGAACCATTCCTGACGCGCATCATCACCTTGTCCTTAGCCAATCTTCGTTTATTCCGCAGCTCCTGTTTCGAGTTACAAATATGAACTACCGAACCAGTATCAAATACCCAGGCGCTGCTACGAGCATTAGTAAGGTACACATTAATAACATGTATATCAAATATACCTTTGTTCACTTTGCCATCCTTCTTATCCGCCAAGTATTTGGGGCAGTTCCGCTTCCAGTGACCATTCCCTTTGCAGTAGAAGCACTCAGTTTCAGGCTTGGGTCCAGCTTTGGGCTTCTTCCCGGGAGTGGTAACTTGCTTGCCATTCTTCTTGAAGTTCCCTTTCTTTCCCTTTCCCTTTTTCCTCAAACTAGTGGTCTTGTTAACCATCAACACTTGATGCTCTTTCTTGATTTCTACCTCTGCGGCCTTAAGTATTGCGAAGAGCTCAGGAATCGTTTTATTCATCCCTTGCATAATATAGTTCATCACGAAGCCTTTGTAGCTTGGTGGCAGTGATTGAAGAACTCTGTCAATAACACTATCAACTGGAAGATCAACTCCGAGCTGAGTCAAGTGGTTATGATACCCAGACATTTTGAGTATGTGTTCACTGACATAACTATTCTCCTCCATCTTGCAGCTATAGAACTTGTTGGAGACTTCATATCTCTCAACCCGGGCATTTGCTTGAAATATTAACTTCAACTGTTGGAACATCTCATATGCTCCATGACGTTCAAAACGTCTTTGAAGTCCCGGTTCTAAGCCGTAAAGCATGGCACACTGAACTATCGACTAGTCATCCGATCAAGCCTGCCAGATGTTCATAACATCTGCATCAGCTCCTGCAGCAGGTCTATCACCTAGCGGTGCATCAAGGACATAATTCTTTTGTGCAGTAATGAGGATAATCCTCAAGTTATGTACCCAATCCGTGTAGTTGCTACCATCATCTTTCAACTTAGCTTTCTCTAGGAACGCATTAAAATTCAGGGGAACGGTAGCTCGGGCCATTGATCTACAACATAGATATGCAAAACTATAAGACTAAGTTCATGATAAATGAAGTTCAATTAATCAAAATACTAATGAACTCCCACTTAAATAAACATCCCTCAAGTTATCTAAGTCATACATGATCCAAATCAACTAACCCATGTCCGATCATCACGTGAGATGGGGTAGTCATCAATAGTGAACATCTCTATGTTGATCATATCTACTATATGACTCATGTTCGACCTTTCGGTCTCGAGTGTTCCGAGACCATGTCTGTACATGCTAGGCTCATCAAGTTTAACCCAAGTATTCTGCATGTGAAAAACTGTCTTACACCCATTGTATGTGAACGTAGAGTCTATCACACCCGATCATCACGAGGTGCTTCGAAACGATGAACTTTGGCAACGGTGCATACTCGGGGAGAACACTTTTATCTTGAAATTTAGTGAAGGGATCATCTTATAATGCTACCGCCGTTCTAAGCAAAATAAGATGTATAAAGGATAAACATCACATGCAATCAAAATATGTGACATGATATGGCCATCATCATCTTGTGCTTTTGATCTCCATCTCCAAAGCATCGTCATGATCTCCATCGTCACCGACTCGACACCTTGATCTCCATCGTTGCCAACTATTGCTTCTACAACTATTGCTAACGCATAGCGATAAAGTAAAGCAATTACATGACGATTGCATTTCATACAATAATCAAGAGACAACCCAAACGCTCCTGCCGTTTGTCGATATTACAAAACATGGTCATCTCATACAACAACGTATATCACATCACGTCTTGACCATATCACATCACAACATGCCCTGCAAAAACAAGTTAGACGTCCTCTACTTTGTTGTTGCAAGTTTTATGTGGCTGCTACGGGCTTCTAGCAAGAACTGTTCTTACCTACGGCAAAAACCACAACGGTGATTATCAAGTTTGATGTTTTAACCTTCTTCAAGGGCCGGCTGTAGTCAAATTCGATTCAAATAAAGTAGGAGAAACAGACACCCGCCAGCCACCTTTATGCAAAACAAGTTGCATGTCAGTCGGTGGAACCGGTCTCATGTATGTGGACATGTAAGGTTGGTCCGGGCCGCTTCATCCCACAATACCGCCGAATCAAAATAAGACGTTGGTGGTAAGCAGTATGACTATCATCGCCCACAACTCTTTGTGTTCTACTTGTGCATATCATCTACGCATAGACCTGGCTCATGATGCCACTGTTGGGAAACGTTGCATGGAAAACAAAAAGTTTTCTACGCACACGCAAGATCTATCCATGGAGATGCATAGCAATGAAGGGGAGAGTGTGTCTACATACCCTCGTAGACTATAAGCGGAAGCGTTTAACAACATGGTTGATGTAGTCAAACTTCTTCGCGATCCAACCGATCGAGTACCGAACGTACGGCACCTCCACGTTCAGCACACGTTCAGCTCGGTGACGTCCACGCCTTCTTGATCCAGCAAGATGGCGAGCTAGTGGATGAGTTCTGGTAGCATGACGGCGTGGTGACGGTGATGGTGATGCTATCTCCGCAGGGCTTCGCCTAAGCACTACGAAAATATGACCGAGGGTGTAAACGGTGGAGGGGGGCGCCGCACACGGCTATGAGATCGTCGTGGTTCTGTGTGGCGCCCCCCTCCCACATATATATAGGTGGGGGGAGGGAGGAGTAGCCAAGGAGGCGCCCCAAGTAGGCCGAATCCTACTTGGGGTCCTCCCCTAGCCGCGCCCCCCTTTCCTTTCTAGATGAGCGGGGAAAGGCAGGGGAGGGTGGCGCCCCCCACCTCCTTTCCTTTCTCCCATGTGGAGGGGAAGGCATGAGGGGCTAGCCCTCCCCCTTTCCTTCCCTAGGGCCGGCGGCCAGGGAGAGGGGCGCGGCAGCCCCCTTGTGGGCTGGTCTGTCCAACCCCTTGGCCCATTAGGCCCATATACCTACCGGGGGTGTCCGGAACCCCTTCCGGCGACCCGATGACTACCCGGTGCACTCTGAAACTCTTCTGGTGTCCGAATATCATCGTCCTATATATCAATCTTTACCTCCGGACCATTCCGGAGCTCCTCGTCATGTCCGTGATCTCATCCGGGACTCCGAACAACATTCGGTCACCAAATCATATAACTCATATAACAGTATATTGTTAACGAACGTTAAGCGTGCGGACCCTACCGGTTTGAGAACTATGTAGACATGACTGAGACACCTCTCCGGTCAATAACCAATAGTGGAACCTGGATGCCCATATTGGCTCCTACATATTCTACGAAGATCTTTTATCGGTCGAACCTTATGACAACATACGTAATTCCCTTTGTCCATCGGTATGTTACTTGCCCGAGATTCGATCGTCAGTATCTTCATACCTAGTTCAATCTTATTACCGGAAAGTCTCTTTACTCATTCCATAATACATCATCTCATAACTAACTCATTAGTCACTGTGCTTGCAAGGCTTCTTATGATGTGTATTACCGAGAGGGCCCAGAGATACCTCTCCGATACTCAGAGTGACAAATCCTAATCTCGATCTATGCCAACTCAACAAACACCTTCGGAGATACCTGTAGAGAATCTTTATGATCACCCAGTTATGTTGTGAAGTTTGATAGCACACAAGGTATTCCTCCGGTATCCGGGAGTTGCATAATCTCATAGTCGAAGGAATATGTATTTGAAATTTAAGAAAGCAATAGCAATAAACTGAACGGTCAATATGCTAAGCTAACGGATGGGTCTTGTCCATCACATCATTCTCCTAATGATGTGATCCCGTTATAAAATGACAACACATGTCTATGGTTAGGAAACCTTAACCATCTTTGATCAACGAGCTAGTCTAGTAGAGGCTTACTAGGGACACAGTATTTGTTTATGTATTCACACATGTATTTAAGTTTCTGATCAATACAATTCTAGCATGAATAATAAACCTTTATCATGAATAAGGAAATATAAAATAACAACTTTATTATTGCCTCTAGGGCATATTTCCTTCACACTGGTCTTACCTTCATTTTCCTTCGGCGGCTTTCACTATCTCAGGCACTAGGGCCTTTTCTTTCGGTTAGTCTTCAACGATGGGTTGCATGACAACTTCTTGAGACTATTGAGTCACAATTTTCTCAACCTGCTGTGTCAACACTGGTGGTACAACTGCTTGGTCTATCTCTTCGGGAGCCATGGGCTCTTCAAATTTCTTTTCTTCCTGTTTTGGCTGTGAAGCCAAAGAACTAGGAGCAGGATCAACCTCCATCTAGGTAGGGGCACCAGATGAGGAGACCGGAGGGATATTTCCTTCGAATGCAACTTGCTCCCCCTCAACCTTCTCACCCCCCTTGGTGTATCCGGAGGGTTCAACTTGAATTTCTTTCAAAGGCGATGATACTGCCTTTTCCATCTCAATCTCTTCATCCACTTTTTCTTCAGGAACATTTTGCTCGGGCACGACATTCTCTTCTTCTGGGTTGACTAGATACATATCCACCACGTCAGCTTCTTGTTTGAACTGAGGTAGGAATGATAACTACCACGGGCTCAGCTTGATGCTTGGTATCTTCCTCGGAGTGAGGGGATAGTGGAATCTGTTGGAGTGGGGCACTTGAGTCAACAGGCGCATCGATTGATATGGATTGGACACGACGTTCCTTGTTCTCTTTTGGCTTCCTGGTGATACGTCTCCGTCGTATCTATAATTTTTTATTGTTTCATGCCAATATTATACAACTTTCACATATTTTTGGCAACTTTTTATATGATTTATTGGACTAACCTATTGATCCAGTGCCAAGTGCAAGTTCCTGTTTGTTGCATGTTTTTTGTTTCACAGGAAATCCATATCAAACGAAGTCCAAACGCGATAAAAATTTACTAAGAATTATTTTGGAATATTTATGATTTTTGGGAGGTGGAATCAACGCAAACGGGGGCCCACAGTGACCACAACCCACCAGGGTGCGTCGGGCACCCCCTGGCGCGCCCAGGTATCTTGTGCCCTCCTCGAAGGTCGGTTGGGGCCCTTCTTCTGGCACAAGAAAGATAATTTATGGAAAAAATTGTGTAAAAATTTCAGTGCAATCGGAGTTACGGATCTCCAGGAATTTAAGAAACGGTGAAGGGTCAGATCTGGGGAACGCGAAACAGAAGAGAACAGAGAGGGAGATCCAATCTCGGAGGGGCTCCCACCGCTACGCCGCCATGGAGGCCATGGACTAGATGGGGAACTCTCCTCCCATCTAGGGGGGAGGCCAAGGAAGAAGAAGAAGGAGGGGGGCTCTCTCCCCCTCTCTCCCGGTGGCGCCGGAGTGCCACCGGGGCGAGGATCGTGACGGCGATCTACATCAACAATCTTGCTACCGTCAACACCAACTTTCTCCCCCTCTATGCAGCGGTGTAACACCCCTTCTATCCACTGTAATCTCTACTTAAACATGGTGCTCAACTCCATATATTATTTCCCAATGATATTTGGCTATCCTATGATGTTTGAGTAGATCCGTTTTGTCCTATGGTTTAATCGTGATCTTGGTTGCTATGATTGTATATTTTATTTATGGTGCTGTCCTATGGTGCCCTCCATCTCGCGCAAACATGAGGGATCCTCGCTGTAGGGTGTTGCAATATGTTCATGGTTTGCTTATTGTCGGTGTTGCGGGGGTGACAGCAACCTAAACGCGGATAAGTGGGTTATTGCGTATAGGATAAAGAGGACTTGATACTTAATGCTATGGTTGGGTTTCACGACCTTAATGATCTTTAGTAGTTTCGGATGCTTGCTAGGGGTCCAATCATAAGTGCATATGATCCAAGTAGAGAAAGTATGTTAGCTCATGCCTCTCCCTCATGTAAAATTGCAAGAATGATTACCGGTACTTGTTATCGATTGCCTAGGGACAAATGAATTTCTTGTTGACAAAAGCTATCCAATTTTATTATCTTGCAATTTATTTGTAGTTTTATTCTCGCGAAGTACTCGTAGTTTTATTCTTGCAAAATAGTTTCATACTTGTTTTAGGTAAAGCAAACGTCAAGTGTGAGTAGAGTTGTATCGGTGGTCGATAGAACTTGAGGGAATATTTGTTCTGCCTTTAGCTCCTCGTTGGGTTCGACACTCTTATTTATCGAAGAAGGCTACAAACAATCCCCTATACTTGTGGGTTATCAAGACCTTTTTCTGGCGCCGTTGCCGGGGAGCAATAGTGTGGGGTGAATATTCTCATGTGTGCTTGTTTGCTTTATCGCTAAGTAGATTTTTATTTTGTGTTCTTGTTTTCTATCTTTAGTTATGGGTAGGAAACATAAAATACCAAAAAAATTAGTTGTACCTACTAAACCAATGGTTGAAGAACCACCCAAAATCTATCATACTACTGAAGCTTTCTATTTGGATCATCTTCGATCCATTTGTGCTCGTGCTGAAAACCCAACTAGCTTAGTTGAGGGAAAATCATTAGATGAGCATGCTTGTTTTGTGTGACACCGTTTATCTCAAAAAGGGAAACTTTTACTACATCAAATTAATACTATGCAATGCTATGCTTGGAATTTATGTGAAATACATGATTTTACTTGTTGTTCTGAAGACCCTAAGAAACACCTTCCTTATCAATGTGAGTTTAGAGATAATGGAATTTTATCTTCATATGCCAAGGGTGTTTATAATTATTATGATATTGAACAAATTGAAGAATTTGTTGCTTTTAAGGGTGCTTATGAAATTGCTTCTTTGATTGAAAAGTATGATGCTACTCTTTACAAATCTGAAAATTTTACCATACTTAAATATTGCTATGAAAATTCTTCTTCTAATGCTTATATTAAACCATATATTGAGGACTTCTCCGCTGTCCAAGAAGAGACTAATATTTTGCAGGAGCTATGGAAGAAGAAATTGATGAAATTGTGAGCTCATTGGATGAAAAAGATGATGAGGAGAGCGAAGAACAAGTGGAGGAAGAGCGGATTGATCACCCGTGCCCACCTTCTAATGAGAGTAACTCTTCAACTCATACATTGTTTAACGCCCCTTCGTTCTTACCGAAGGATGAATGCTATGATAATTGCTATGATCCCGTTGATTCGTTTGAAATATCCCTTTTTGATGAACTTGCTATTGTCCCTTATGTTAAAAATGAAATTGTTGCTATTGCACCCACACATGATAGTCCTGCTATCTTTTTGAATTCTCCAAACTACACTATATCGGAGAAGTTTGTACTTATTAAGGATTACATTGATGGGTTGCATTCTACCACTACACATGATAATTTTAATGAATATAATATGCATGTGCTTGCTGCTCCTACTTGCAATTATTATGAGAGAGGAACTATATCTCCACCTCTCTATGTTTCCAGCACGATAAAATTGCAAGAAATTGCTTATGCTATGTATTGGCCTATACTTGATGTGCATGAATTGTTCTTGTATGACATGCCGATGCATAGGAAGAGAGTTAGACTTCATCATTGCATGATTTTTGTTGCTTTGTGCTCACTACTAAATGCCAAATCATTGTTAATTAAAATTGGCTTTGATATACCTTGGGATCCGGGTGGATTCATTACTTGAGCACTTTATGCCTAGCTTAATGGCTTTAAAGAAAGTGCTGCCAGGGAGACAACCCGGAAGTTTTAGAGAGTCATTTATTTCTGTTGAGTGCTTTTATAAAGTTTAAAAACAAAAAAATATATAGGGGAACCTTAAAACTTCACAAAAAGAGAAGCGATTGAAAGGTGATGCATTGGAGAAGTGAGGGTCGACCTTGAACACTTGTGTTCATGCTCATGGAAACAATGTAGAATTTTTCATGCAGATTCTCATAAAAATAATTATCCCCTTGTACAAATCCATTGGATTATAAAAATAATGTGCCAAGATTTGCCTTTAGGATGATTAGATTGCTTGTTTTGATGAAACTATCAATTTTTATCGGTGGTATAAGCCATGGAAAAGTTATAATACAGAAGGGATAATTTAAAAACAAAATATGAATTGGTTTGCAACAGTACTTAAAGTAGTGATTTGCTTTATTATACTAAAGGATCTTACCGAGCTTTCTGTTGAGTTTTGTGTGGATGAAGTGATCAAAGATCGAGGAGGTCTCGATATGAGGAGAAGGAGGAGAGGAAAGAGCTCAAGCTTGGGGATGCCCAAGGCACCCCAAGTAAATATTCAAGGAGACTCAAGCGTCTAAGCTTGGGGATGCCCCGGAAGGCATCCCATCTTTCTTCAACAACTATCGGTATGTTTTCGTCTTCGTTTCGTTCATGTGATATGTGTGAATCTTGGAGCGTCTTTTGTGTTTATTTTTCATTTTTGTTTTATGCACCATGCTGGTATGAGATAGTCCATGGTCGATTTATAGAATGCTCATTGCACTTCACTTATATCTTTTGAGTATGGCTTTATAGAATGCTTCATGTGCTTCACTTATATCATTTGAAGTTTGGATTGCCTGTTTCTCTTCACATAGAAAACCGTTATTTGTAGAATGCTCTTTTGCTTCACTTATATTTATTAGAGCATGGTCTTTTGTAGAAAGAATTAAACTCTCTTGCTTCACTTATACCTATTTAGAGAGTCAACAAGAATTGGTCAATTGCATGGTTAGTCATAAAATCCTACATAAAACTTATGGCTCACTGAATATGATATGTTTGATTCCTTGCAATAGTTTTGCGATATAGAGATGGTAATATGTGGGAGGTACTAGTAAATGGTTGTGGTTAGTAGGAATATTGGTGTTAAGGTTTGTGATTCCCGAAGCATGCACGTATAGTCTCTCATTATGCTATGAAGTTGGAGCATGATTTATTATTGATTGTCTTCCTTATGAGTGGCGGTCGGGGACGAGCGATGGTATTTTCCTACCAATCTATCCCCCTAGGGGCATGCGTAGTAATACTTTGCTTCGAGGGCTAATAAACTTTTGCAATAAGTATATGAGTTCTTTATGACTAATGTGAGTCCATGGATTATACACACTCTTACCTTTCCGCAATTTGCTAGCCTCTATGGTACCGTGCATTGCCCTTTCTCACCTCAAGACGTGGTGCAGACTTCGCCAGTGCATCCAAACCCCGTGATATGATACGCTCTATCACACATAAGCCTTATTATATCCTCCTCAAAACAGCCACCATACCTACCTATTATGGCCTTTCCATAGCCATTCCGAGATATATTGCCATGCAACTTCCACCGCTTCCGTTTTGATGACTTGAGCATTCATTGTCATATTGCTTTGCATGATCATTTAGTTGACATAGTAGTTGTGGCTCAGCCACCGTGCATCATTTTTTATACATGTTATGTTAGATCATTGCACATCCTGGTACACTGCCAGAGGCATTCATATAGAGTCATATTTTGTTCTAAGTATCGAGTTGTAATTTTTATTTCTTTTGAGTTATAAGTAAATAGAAGTGTGATGATCATCATTATTCATTATTAGAGCATGTCCCAGTGAGGAAAGGATGATGGAGACTATGATTCCCCCACAAGTCGGGATGAGACTCCGGACAATGAGAGAAAAAAAAGAAAAAAAAGGAAAAAAAAAAGAAAAAAAAGAAAAAAAAACAAAGAGAGAAGGGGCATGCTATTTCCACACTTGTGCTTCAAAGTAGCACCATGTTTTTCATATGGAGAGTCTCCTATGTTGTCACTTTCATATACTAGTGGGAATTTTTCATTATAGGATTAGATGCGCACCCACTTAGTTTTCATATTGAGCTTTCATACACTTATAGCTCTTAGTGCATTCGTTGCATGGCAATCCCTACTCCTTGCATTGATATCGATTGATGGGCATCTCCATAGCCCGTTGGTTAGCCGCATCGATGTGAGACTTTCTTACTTTTTTGTCTTCTCTATATTTACCCCTATCATTATACTCTATTCCACCCGTAGTGCTATATCCATGGCTTGCGCTCATGTATTGCGTGAGGGTTGAAAAAGTTGAAGCGCGTTAAAAAGTATGAACCAATTGCTCGGCTTGTCATCGGGGTTGTGCATGATAAATACTTTGTGTTAAGAAGACAGAGCATGACAAGACTATATGATTTTGTAGGGATAGCTTTCTTTAGCGTTGATATTTTGAAAGACATGATTGTTTGTTGGGATGCCTGAGTATTGATGTCTTTATGTCAAATTATAGACTATTGCTTTGAATCACTTATGTCTTAATATTCATGCCATGACTAGACATGTGATCAAGTTTATGCTAGGTAGCATTCCACATCAAAAAATATCTTTTTTATCATTTACCTACTTGAGGACGAGCAGGAATTAAGCTTGGGGATGCTGATACGTCTCCATCGTATCTATAATTTTTGATTGTTTCATGCCAATATTATACAACTTTCACATATTTTTGGCAACTTTTTATATGATTTATTGGACTAACCTATTGATCCAGTGCCCAGTGCCAGTTCCTGTTTGTTGCATGTTTTTTGTTTCGCAGACAATCCATATCAAATGAAGTCCAAACGCGATAAAAATTTACGGAGAATTATTTTGGAATATTTATGATTTTTGGGAGGTGGAATCAACGCAAACGAAGGCCCACAGTGACCACAACCCACCAGGGTGCGTCGGGCACCCCCTAGCGCGCCCAGGTATCTTGTGCCCTCCTCGAAGGTCGGTTGGGGCCCTTCTTCTGGCGCAAGAAAGATAATTTATGGAAAAAATTCGTGTAAAAATTTCAGCGCAATCGGAGTTACGGATCTCCGGGAATTTAAGAAACGGTGAAGGGCCAGATCTGGGGAAAGCGAAACAGAAGAGAACAGAGAGGGAGATCCAATCTCGGAGGGGCTCCCACCCCTCCACCGTGATGGAGGCCATGGACCAGAGGGGGAACTCTCCTCCCATCTAGGGGGGAGGCCAAGGAATAAGAAGAAGGAGGGGGCTCTCTCCCCCTGTCTCCCAGTGGCGCCGGAGTGCCGCCGGGGCGAGGATCGTGACGGCGATATACATCAACAATCTTGCTACCGTCAACACCAACTTTCTCCCCCTCTATGCAGCGGTGTAACACCCCTTCTCTCCGCTGTAATCTCTACTTAAACATGGTGCTCAACTCCATATATTATTTCCCAATGATATTTGGCTATCCTATGATGTTTGAGTAGATCTGTTTTGTCCTATGGGTTAATCGTGATCTTGGTTGGTATGATTGTATATTTTATTTATGGTGCTGTCCTATGGTGCCCTCCATCTCACGCAAATGTGAGGGATCCTCGCTGTAGGGTGTTGCAATATGTTCATGGTTTGCTTATTGTCGGTGTTGCGGGGGTGACAGCAGCCTAAACGCGGATAAGTGGGTTATTGCGTATGGGATAAAGATGACTTGATACTTAATGCTATGGTTGGGTTTCACGACCTTAATGATCTTTAGTAGTTGCGGATGCTTGCTAGGGGTCCAATCATAAGTGCATATGATCCAAGTAGAGAAAGTATGTTAGCTCATGCCTCTCCCTCATGTAAAATTGCAAGAATGATTACCGGTACTTGTTATCGATTGCCTAGGGACAAATGACTTTCTTGTTGACAAAAGCTATCCACTTTTATTATCTTGCAATTTATTCGTAGTTTTATTCTCGCAACTCGTAGTTTTATTCTTGCAAAATAGTTTCATACTTGTTTTAGGTAAAGCAGATGTCAAGTGTGCGTAGAGTTGTATCGGTGGTTGATAGAACTTGAGGGAATATTTGTTCTGCCTTTAGCTCCTCGTTGGGTTCGACACTCTTATTTATTGAAGAAGGCTACAAATGATCCCCTATACTTATGGGTTATCAGCTGGCTCTTGCCTGAGCTCTCTGACATTTCTCTTCTTTTACTCTACGTCGAGCAATATCTTCTTGACGCTTAATCTCATCGTTTCTGCGATCACAAAGCTGAGACACATCCATCTTTAGCTTGGAGTGCCAATCAATCTTGTTGTTTCTCATGACAGGGAGTGATTTGGTGATCTCAAGGATTCCCTTGTTCACGTCTTTTCTTTCAGACTCAGATTTAGCTTCCCTTCTCATTTTCTCGAGAAGCTTCTTATCATTGACAGCTTGATTGAGTTCTTTGGTGATTTCTCTTAGCTCAGAGAAGTGTTTTGCTACCATCTTGGTAACATTTTCAGGCAGACCCAAACTTCTCAACTCAGCTGGATTTGCATCATAGGAGGCACCTTCAATGATGTCAAATATAAGATCAAAATCATATTCCTCTGTGGAAGCAGGAACAATTTTCTTTGCCTTCTTGGCAGGAGCAGCAGCTTTTTCATCAGTAATCAACTTTCTCTTCGCCACTGGGGCATTAGAACCCGAAGGTTTATCTGAGGGGACGGAAGCAAGCCATGGTGAAGATTTCACTGGTGGTGAAATCTTTGCTGGAGATGGAGTTTGGTATGGCTTATCAAGCAGCGCTCTTTGATCATTCATAGGAATTTCTTCGCCAGCATTATCATCAAAAGAATCATCGGACGAGGCTGATGCAACCTTTCCTGTTTTACTAGCAATGGACTTCTTCTTTGAGGCACGAGGAGAAACAGACTTCCTCTTCTTCTTTTCTTTTCAGGCAGACGCCCTTTTCTTCTTATCTTGCACATCTTTTTGAGTTAACTCAACATTTCACTGTTCCACTTGATTTTTCTTCGCGAGTCTTGCCTCACGCTTGGCCTTGGCATTTTCTCTCTTTGCAATCTCTTTGGGAAAATCAGCTATGGTTTTTAAAGAATCAGTATGAGCGTTGGGAGGCGGTGCTGGCCTTACTTTTTCATCATCCTACCCAAGGCAGCCTTCTGCAATGCAATCATTCCAGTGTGGAGTGAATGCAAATAGAATCTGGTATTTCCTTCGAACATTCTCATAGTTGAACCACTTTTTCGCCCAATGTCGGTGAATCTTTTGCAACCTGTTGTTCCTTTCCTGAGCAGTTTCTACTCCAGGTGGAGTCTTGTACGTATCTTGATCAGACATCTCAGCCGCAGTATTCCTTTCTCTTTCGTGGCCACCCTTCTTGGGATTTCCATCAGAGAACATGGTTTTGGAGTCTGTGACCAGCTCATCCTCCAGCTGACTCTGAGCTGAAGGAACATCATCATCTTCTTCAGTCGATTCAGATTCGACCTTTTTCTTCTGTGCTTTTGGCGGCTCTGCAAATTTTCTTTCGGCCATCTTTGCTTTATCAGCTGCACGCGGCTGCTGTGGAATTTCTTCCTCGGACCCAGAATGCTCATCCGAACTGTTTGCCATGACCACTCCTGAGAGAAAAACGCAAATACGAAAGAAAACACAGGGAGAAGTCACAAACATGCACAGAAGCGTTTTAACTCAAAATAGATAAGTTTTCGGAAGAAGCAAGGGATTCATGGCATGCACTTGCAATATATCATCGAGTGAGTTGCAATATGCCCTAAGACAATATAACCATCCCTCTAATCTTTCAAAGTATGCATAGAGAGCCCTAGATCCAAAAGACTGGTACGAGGAACTATTACAAACCGTACAAGACATGTCTTAGTGAAACCTAAGGATCTACCGCAAGAAAAATAAGCAAGATAAATGGCGTCGGGATGAATTGCCCTAGAACAGAAGAGGGATAGGGCTAGTCCTAGATCTGTACACCCTATCTTGGTAGTATAGATCGACTACGGCGGCGCGAGAGAGAAGAGTTACCGCACTGGCGCGACCAACGGTGACGGAGCTTCGCCGGAGTTGCACGGCGAGGCCTGGCGTCGACGCTGCTTCGAGCTCGGCTCGGACGGAGAGCGAGAGGAGAGGTTTGAGGTGGAACAGAGAAAGAACTAAGGAAGAAGAGACCCAGAGAGGGGGTTTAAATAGCCTGAGGGAGAAACCGCCCACTCCGAAATCTACGACCGAAAAACTCGGGACGTTCCACATTCAACGGACTGGATCACGAACATGAGATCATGGGCACATGTCAGCCGTTTCCTGCGAAAATCTCGGTAACTGAACTGGATGCCGAAAGGTTTGAGGAAGCGCAAGCGCCAAAACAGATGAAATTTAGAAGTTGATTTCATTCGCGACCAAGGACGTCGGAGTGAAAACATCTTCAGATCATGTTGCATGTTTATGACACGTAAAAGCGAATAACAACCAGAAAGAGAACTGAGGCGAAACATAAAGTTAAATGAAGGGAAAACACAAACACTTCGAATCAAAGCTCAGAAAGAGTGAGCACCAACAATGATTGAACTCAGGGCTTATGATAAACATGAGATATCCCTGAGAGAATTTCCTGCAAGAAATGATTAGTTCTTCTTCACAACCCACACTTGTGTGGGAGGTGATGATCTTATTTGCTTTGCCTTACTAGGAATATTCCTTCAGTGACTCCTGCGAGACACCTGTTCACTAAGAACATAATCATATGAATAGGCATTGAAGTTGTTCCCAGAGACATGAATGTAGTGATTTGAAGATGTACGCATGTACTCCTTCTGACACAGATTAGGATGATAACCATTTCCTCATTGAGAATTATCCTGCACAGTCAGGTTAGCAGTAACTGATAGATTTTCAATGGTGCAGTTCTTCACCCAAATTTGCTTCTTGGGTGAACCTGGCCTGCAGTTAGTTCCAATATATTGAGCAAAAATGTTGCCATTCTGTTGTTTGAAGAGTTTGCAATTTGAGTCGCTAGACTCATCAATGTCAACAGGAATGGGCGAGTGATAACCAGTTAAGGTTTCAGGTTCGAGAGTTTTACTCTTAGCACGAACCCAAGTCGTTCGAGGATATTGCTCGGGAGTCCAATAGGATCCATCCACATTGAGTTTCTTTTCGAAACCTAGTCCTTCCTTCTGAGGATTTTTGTGCAGAATAGACTTCTTGAGCACGTCACATAGGGTTTGATACCCTTTTAGGCTCCTTAGCATTCCAGTCTCAAGTAAGCACTTTAACCTGCAATTTTCTTCAGTAATAGCAGCAAAATCCTCCGAAGAGGGGTTAGTAGTACCAATTTCAGGAGTAGCAATGTTTTCGATGACAACATTAGAATTTTAGCATGAGAACCTGCATTGCTACGCTCTAGGTATTTCAAGCAAGGAGGAACAAAGTCATCAGGTAATCAAACAGATTGCTCGACGAAGAGAGAAGCTTTTTCTAACACCAGCTCATTATGAGATTCTTTCAGTGACACGAGTTCTTGATTCCTGTTGACGAGTTCATCTGATATATTCTCGTAGTCAACTGTAAGTGAATCATATCGATTGGTAAGATCATCAATAGTTGAGGAAAAAGCATCTTGCTCTTCGATCAACTTTTGATTCTTCTCCATCTCTTCGACCAGTAATCTTTCGGCTTTCCTGAGATTTTTCTCAAGCATTTCAAGTTCATCATGTTGGGATTTAGCAATTTTCACCAACTTGGCATAAGAGATATATTCGGGAGAATATTCGTTCATGGAACTTTGGTGTTTTGCAGATACCTGATCTTTTGATGATTTTGCCATAAGGCAGAAGGCAATTGGTTCATGATCACTCAAATCATCACCACTTGACGCATTATCATCAGCATCTGATTCGCTGAGATCCTTTGATGATTCAATGGCGACATATGCATTGCTTCTTCCAATCCTTTTATAGAATTCTTCATCATCTGAATCAGTATCTGTTGTCTCTTCTTCAGAGTCCATAGTCAGGTTGGTATAGGCCTTATTCAGCTGAGAGATTTTCTTCAAGTTGGAATAAATGATCGCTCTGGCATTTATGTCAGTGACTGGTCTCGTCGAAGAGGATGAAGCGGGTTCCTTTTTCTTCGAGAGCTTAGTATGACGATCCATTCGAGCAAAACCATTGCAGTGAAGATGCTTCCATCGGTTACTAGGTGCTTCATCCCAGCAAGGACAATCTGCTATGACATGACCGAATAATTTGCATTTGAAGTACTTCATTTCTTTCGGAGGTAACTGTCTTGAGGATTCAGGCACTTCATCTTCATCATCATTCACAAGATACAAGTTTTGTCTTCTGAGATCACTTAGCTGTTGTGTGAGCATTTCCAATTCTCTTATGATGGTGTGTTGATTCTCGACATCTTCTTCTCCTTCCTGTGAGCTGCCATAGTGAGAGAGGATTTCTCCTTCACCTTCTGAAGAAGATTCTTGATCTGCATTTACGAGTGCCATCTTTTCTTCATGAATGGATAGCAGTGTCATGACCTCAACATAATTAAGTTCTTCATAACCTGGTCTTTGTTTGATTTCAGCTACAATAGGATCGAAAGTTTCATCAAGGGCACTCAGTAGCTTGTTTACCACATCCTTATCGGTGACATCAGTTACTCCTCGTTGATGAAGTCTTTCAACAATGTCTGCCAGCCGATCCGTGAGTGCCATCACACTTTCCCTTCAAAGACTTCTGAACCCAGTGAACATGGCACGAAGCATTTGAGTGTGTGAATCTGTTCTGGAGATGAATTCTTCATGAGCATTTTTTATAGCATCCCAGAGTTGCTTTGCAGTGTTAAGGTTTTGGAATCGAATGAACACTGTGACGCCCCCGACTCAATCGTGCACTAATCATACACACAAACATGCACAATCAAGCACAGGGACTCACGGGAAGATATCACAACACAACTCTAACACAAATAAACGGAGATCCACAATATTACAGACCAGGGATCACGAAGATCCAAATACATAAGTCAGTCATACAAATAATATCTGAGTACAGACATAGTTAGACAAGTTTTGCCTTAAGAAGGCTAGCACAAACAACAACTCTAGATCGAAAGGCGAAAGCCTCCTGCCTGGGAGCCTCCGATCCTACTCCTGGTCGGCTGGCTCAATCCAGTAGTACGTGCCGTCTGGACCCTCCTGGTAGTAAGCTCCTGAGGTGGCATCTGGCTCCGGGGCTCCATCGTCTGATGTATCATCAAAGGTGGGGTATGGGAAAAAAGAAGTAACAAAGCAACCGTGAGTACTCATCCGAAGTACTCAGCAAGCAAGGATCTACACTACATATGCAACATTATCAAAGGAGAAAGGCTGTATATGTGGACTGGGCTGCAGAAATGCCAGAATAGAGAGAAGGCCTAGTCCTATCGAAGACTAGCATCTTCAAACATCTTCACGAAGCCACCATCTCGCAGCAATAGAAGAGAGTAGAATAGCATTTTATTAAGCAAACATTTTGAAGTACAGCTCAAAGATCCTTCCTCGACTCCCAGCGAGAAAGCGATCCCGAAGCTTCAATTAAGTAACAAGTATCCAGTTCAAGTAGCAGATCGGGATATACAAACTGAGCGTCCTTTACCGTAGGACCGGCTATCGATAGATTATTCATCCCTGCAGGGGTGCACTACTGTTACCCAACACACTCGATCAACTCTGGCCGGACACACTTGCTGGGTAATGCCCGGCCTCGGAAGATCAACACGAAGCAGCACCCTACCTAGGCTCAGTAGAGAGGTCAGCATGCCGGACTAACCTATGCACCCAGAGGTCTTGGGCCATCGCCCTGGGCACCCTGCGCGTTGCGTGGCTGGCCGGGGTGCAGGCGTGACACTGAACTCGTCAGTGAAGTATCCAGCCCATTCCCAGCGATCAGCCCGCACGGTGAACCGTGATGTCTGAGGAGCTTTCGGGAGAAACGTACGACATAGAGGGCCCCATAAACCATAATCCTGCGTGGTGGTAGTGCGTATAGGGCACGTCGACCCACTCAGATTAAACACCCAAATCCGATAGGCTGATTTAGTAACACGCGGAGACGATCAGAGTTTCTGAAGCTCCGCCACAATATCACACTCGAGTGCCCTTCCGGCACACCCGACAACATAGATCCCCTGCGGGTACCCATCAGGGTCGACCCGCCTGTAACAAAGGTCAAAGTAACCGTGTGGTCATAGCTTCAAGGGGGAAACCCGAGGAATCACCCTCGGTGAATTCCACTCGATGAAATCATCAGGGTGAACATATGAGGCATCACCCTCGAGGTTCACACTGAGGGGTTGCACGACAGAGTCGTATCGGAAGTGGAGAAGGAGGAATCACCCTCGAGGACCACGACCGAACAGCTACACTGCAGAGTATTCATCAGGAGTGCGTTACGAGGTATTACCCTCGGCACTCGATAGTAACTATGCAGAGTCGTACAACTAAGGGGGTGAAGTGATGTGTCGGTCTCTGGTCGACGATCACATTGATCGAGTCGTCGATGATCAAGCAGGGGCAACAAGGGTAAGGTGGTGGGGGTCACTAATGGTTCACTACCAACCTATACTAAGCAGTTTAACATAGGCAGGTAAGGTAACAATAATCAGGTTACAAAAGCAGGCTATGCATCAGAATAGGAGCAAACATTTAACAGTAGCAAAATCTAATGCAAGCAATAGAAATGGAATGGGCGATATCTGGATGCTCAGGGGGGGGGGGGCTTGCCTGGTTGCTCTGGCAAGAAAGAGGGGTCGTCAACGGGCTGCTCGTCTGGAGTGTAGTCGTACTCAGCTGCAACGTCGTCGGTCTCGGCGTCTATCGAGAGAGAAGGAGGGGGAGAGAAACAATAAATTTACGGCAAAAATGCAAACAATATGTATGACATGCCTAAATGCTATGCCGGGGTGTTCTACTGCCTAACTAAATGATTTAGTTAATTTAGGAATTTATCCGGATTTATTTAATTAAAGTTGGGCACTATTCACTTATTGAAATCGGTCTAAAAGTTCCATGTTCATCTAGCTAGTGGCATCTGACAGGAATACCAAGGGCGTATACAGATTCGTATCGAAATTCTGAGCCACTTTCATATATAAATTATTTTCAACGGAGTTACGGTTTATTTTATATGATTTTCTAAAGATTTAAACAATTTCTGGAATTAATTTATTTATTTTAAATCAATATTATCCAGAACAGTGTATGCTGACATCAGCATGACGTCTGCAGTCAACAGGGCGTTGACTGAGTCAAACTGACGTGTGGTCCCACCTGTCAGTGTCTGTTTAGGTTAATTAGGGTTTAACTAATCTAATTACAGTTTAATTAGTCTAACTAATTAATTAGTTTAATTAAACAGAATTAATTAACTTAATTAATTCACTAATTAATTAATTTTATTAATTAATTTTATTTTCTTTATTTTCTTTTTTTTTCTTAACACGTTCCGTGGGCTGGGCCCCGTCTGTCAGCGGTACAGGGGCATCGGGCCCCACCTGGCAGTGGCACTGGGCCACTGCGGGCGCGCGGGCGTCGGGCACAGCCCGAGCGGGCGATGGACGGGCGCGCGGGCGCGGTGTGGCGGGTCGGCGAGCGCGCAGCGGGAGGCGCACGGGTGCAGCAGCGCAAGGCGAGCATGTGCGCCCGCGGCGCGGCTCGAGCGGCAGCAGGTCGCGGGCGGGGAGCGACGACAAGGCAGCAAGCAGGGGGTGCGGGGAAGAGGAGGCCGGGGCCGGAGCGAGATGCGAACGGCGGCGGGCGCAAGCGCCGAACGGAGCTGCGGGACGACTCGTGTGGGCGACGGGGGAGCGCGCGGTGAGCGTTTCCAGGGTGCGAGCGGCGACGGGGTTCGAGGGCGCGCGGGAGCGCGGGCCCCGCAGGCAGAGCGCGAGCGCGGTCGCCGCGAGCGCTGGTCGTGGCGAGTGCGGTCGGCGCGGGCGGGCGATGAGGCGACCGAGGCCGCGGTGAGCATAGGGGGGAAGAGGAGGGGCGGGGCGACGGAGGCCGTGGCCTCACCGTGGGCATGCAGGGTCAAGGCAGCGGGGGGGTCGAGGAGGAGGACGGGGACGGCAAGGCATCGACGGGGACGAGGGCGAGGCGGCGGCGTCGTGGGCTCGGGGCGGCGTCGGGCGCGTCGGGGCGTCGAGCGCGGGCGGCGTCGGGCGCGCCCCGATCTGCATCGGGGGGAGGGAATGGGGAGCGGGGTGTGGGTTAGGGTTACGGTGGTGGGGAGGGCAGGCCATATAGGCCAGGGGTGGTGGGCCGGCCGGCTGGGCCGTGGCCCAGTGGGGGGTGAGTTTTGCTTTCTTTTTATTTTCTGTTTTATTTCCTTTTTCTTATTTTCTTTTCTCTCATTTTCTGTTTTGCAAATAGTTAGGCCTCCAAATGACTTTTACAAAATTAGTCACCTAGCTCATAATTAGCAGTGCATTATACCCTAACTCCAAAAACTAGTTTGGGCAAAACATAATTTCATATTTAATTTAGATTAAATAAAAGGTTAATAAATATTGTCTTTAGTCACTGTTTGAGGATGTCGGAGTCACCTATCCAATTCCAATGATGTTGGTTTCAATTTTAGAATTGTCTCTGATTTACTTGCTATTTAATGAACAATTTAGTTTCTGTTTCGAACAACTTTTATTTTCCAATTTGAATTTAATTGAAGTTTGAATTGGGAGTTTGAAATGCAATATGATGCAAATGATGATCATACACTGTTAATCTAGCTGACTTGTCATTATCGAAAGTGATTACTGTGGCTAATGACATGGGGTGTTACAATTCTCCTCATCTATCAAGAATTCCCGTCCCGAGAATTAAGATGAAGACTGAAAGAAAGAGGGGTATTCTTCACGAAGACGATCCTCGCGTTCTCAAGTGGCTTCATCTTCAGAATGATTCGACCACTGAACCTTGAAGAATTTGATTGACTTCTGACGAGTTCGACGCTCAGATTGATCAAGAATACGGATGGGATATTCTAGATAAGACAGGTATTCCCGTAATTCAAGCATTTCATGATCCACAGCTCGAATAGGATCCTTGAAGCAGCGACGGAGTTGGTATACATGAAAAACATCATGCACTTGAGAAAGATTTGGCGGCAATTGCAATTGATAGGCCACTTCTCCTCGACGGGCAAGAATACGGAACAGGCCAATGTAGCGAGGAGCTAACTTGCCTTTGATTCCGAACCAATGAGTGCCTTTCAACGGAGTGACGCGGAGGTAAGCTTGCTCGCCAGGTTGATAGACCATTTCCTTGTGCTTTCGGTCATAGTTGCTCTTCTAACGAGACTGAGCAGTTTTCAGATGTTCACGGACAATGCGGACTTGTTCTTCTGCTTGCTGAACAATGTCTGGTCCGACGAGTGAGCGTTCCCCAGTTTCTGATCCAATTCAGAGGGGTTCGACACTTACATCCGTAAAGAACTTCAAACGGTGCCATCTTCAGACTAGCTTGATAGCTATTGTTGTAAGAGAATTCGGCATACGGGAGAGATTCTTCCCATTTCTTACCGAAGTAGATGACGCAAGCTCGAAGCATATCTTCGAGCACTTGATTAACTCGTTCGACTTGACCCTGTGACTGAGGGTGAAAAGCGGTGCTGAAAGACAGATGAGTTCCCATAGCTTCTTGGAAACTATTCCAGAATCTGGAGGTGAAGAGGCTGCCACGATCAGAACTGATCTCCAACGGAACACCGTGGAGTGACACAATTCGGGAAACATACAAGTCTGCTAACTGACTAGCAGTGATTGTCTCCTTAACTGGCAGAAAGTGAGCAACCTTTGAGAATCGGTCAATGACGACAAAGATAGCATCATGACCCTTCTGAGATCTAGGAAAACCAGTAATGAAATCCATTTGGACCATGTCCCATTTCCATTCAGGAACATCAAGTGGTTGCAGAGTTCCAGTAGGCCTTTAATGTTCTGCTTTAATGCGGCGGCAAATGTCACACTCAGAAACATAACGAGCAATGTCTCGCTTCATATTAGGCCACCAGTATCTCTAACAAATGTCACGGTACATCTTTGTGCTACCAGGATGAATTGACAGAGGAGTGTCATGAGCTTCTTTCATAACGTGTTCTCTCTCATCCTTGAACTTGGGTACGAAGAGACGGTGTTGGAAAAATAGGATCCCATCCTTATCAAGATGGAATTCCGACGGCTTTCCTTTTTCGAGGTATCGCTTAATCCTTTCAACTTCAGAGTCATACTTTTGTATAATCTTAATGCTGTGTTCTAAATCTGGTTCAACAACCAAGGTATTGAGAGGACCCTGTGGAACAATATGGAGGTTCAATTTGCGAAGTTCTTCATAAAGGAGAGGTTGTGCTTCCTGAACCATAAGATTGTTGCAATAAGCCTTGCGACTCAAAGCATCGGCCATTACATTAGCCTTGCCAGGAGTGTATGAGATATTCATATCATAATCGGCAATTGTTTCGAGCCATCTTTGTTGACAAAGGTTCAGATCTGGTTGAGTTTATAAATACTTCAAACTTTGATGATCCGTGTATATCTCGCAACGGTTACCGAGAAGGTAATGTCGCCATAGCTTCAGAGCATAAATAACCGCAGAAAGTTCAAGGTCATGCACTGGGTAATTTTCTTCTTGAGGACGCAATTGTCGAGAGGCATAAGCAATCACTTTACGCTCTTGCATTAGGACACAGCCTAATCCTTGACGAGAGGCATCACAGTATATCACGAAATCCTTTTGGGAATCTGGGGGTGATTCCTTCCAGAGGTGAGGTGTTCAAAGCATTCAGAGCATATATCTGAGCTTCAGCATCTCGAGTAATTCGGGCGGTGTAGTTCACTATCTCATCGGAGGGGTGAAGAAGTTGGATGACTTTAGTGGCACAACTGATCGAAGCAATGTGAGCTTTCAACCAATCCATTCCGAGGATGAGGTCTATGGTGGAAGACTTCAGGATAATGGGCGAAACAAGGAATTCCAACCCTTTAATTTTAACGGGGACATTGTGTGCCATCATAGTGGTTTGACACTGGCCGCCAGGGGTGCGGATAACTACTGGCAGATTCATCTTTTGAAATGCAATGTCATGCGATAATGCAAATGCTTCTGACATGAATGAATGCGATGCTCCTGAATCAAATAATACAGAAGCGGGTACTGAGTTAACAAGAAGGGTACCCATCACAGTAGCAGGTTGATCCTGGACTTCTTCAATATCAATGTTGTAAGCGTGTCCACGACCATGTGCAGCAGACCCAGTATTATAGTTGCGGGCCTGATTGTTGCCACGACGATTGCCATGGCCAGTACGAGGAAAAGTAAACTGATTCTGAGTCTGGCGGCAGTCTCTAGCATGGTGACCTGGCTTGCGGCACTTGAAGCACAGACCATCTTCAGGATGAAGAGGAGCATTTTGTTGAATAGCTTGAGCTCTTGGCTGCCTCGGTGGTGGAGGAGGCAGACGTGGTGCAGCATAGTTGTTCTTTGGCGCAGGGGCATTTGGACGGAACACGTTGTTGGGAATCCAGACTCGACGCTTCTGTGCTGAGCCCGAAGATGAGCCAGCATCACGATAGCGCTTCTGCGAGTCCTTATGCTTCATCTGAGCGGTCTCCACCAGAATAGCCTTGTTCACAAGAGTAGAAAAATCATTGAAGTCTTGAGCAGCAAGTGCAAGCTCGAGGTCTGGGTGGAGTCCACTACGAAACTTCTCTTGTCTATGGGCATCTGTGGCGATGTCTTCTTCTGCATAGCGGGACAGGTCACGGAATTCCCGCTGATAAGCTTCGATAGTCTTGTTGCCCTGAGTGAGGTTGCGGAACTGGGTCTTCATCCGTTCCATAATTCCCTGAGGAATATAACGGGCACGGAAAGCAGCCTGGAACTCATACTAGGTAACCACTGTTCCAGCGGGAACTGTACGCTTGTGGGTGTCCCACCATTGAGCAGCGGGACCCTTTAGGAAAAAGGCCGCGAAGGTGACGAAGTTGGCAGGGGCGACATTAGCAGACTCCATCTCATGAGTGATGTCGCGGAGCCAGTCATCAGCATCCAGTGGCTTGTCAGAGTTGCGGAACTGAGTGGGGTTGAGTCTCATAAACTCTGTCAAAGTTATTGAAGGAGGGTTCTGGTTCTGGTTGTTCTGATGCGGAAACTGAGCCATAATTCCGGTCATGAACTGACGGTTGAGCTCGAATTGTTGCATCATAGCTGCCATATAATCTAGCGGTGGTGGGCATTCAGGGGCACGACCACGACCACCTGGTCTAACCATCCTGCTAAGTATCAATAGGGGGTAGTTTAGTAAAAGCAATTACGAGTGTTTAGCGACAAGCATGATGTAACTCGACAACAATTTAAGCAGTGTAACAGATACATAACAGTAGTCAATTAAGACATACAGATCCATACACAGAGTCGGGTACATGCGGACAGCATAACAGCACAAATTCAAAAGCTAGACATACTAGGCGGCGCGCAGGCACGCGGTAAGGAAGTACACAACGAGACATAGCAAAGGCTACATCAACGTCGGAGAAAACCACTGAAACGGGGTAACTGCGAGTGCGGACGACAAATAGCCGTTGCAGGAGGATCTTGCGCTCCATGTGCACTCTGATGCAGAATCCGGTCTTGAGCTGAAAGAAGAGGTCCACGTGCAGGTGTGTGACCTCCAACAGCAGGCCAATCAATACCAGCATACATCTGAGTCCTGCGTGGATAAAGGATGTGCTCCGGATGTATCCCTGCACGAACAGCGGGTAGCAACTGCGTCATAGCATCGTAGAGACGTGCTCGAGTGGCAACCAACTCGACGGCAAGAGCCCGAACAGTGCGATCAGAGCCTGAGTGCACTGAATCAGAATGCGCGGGTCGTAGCGACGAGGATCGTACGGGGCACAGATAGCTGTGTAGTATCCAGTAGCATCTCCAGCAAGGGCATAAGGAATGTATCGGAACTCAGAGTCATCCAAGATATCGCTGAACTCTCCTCGGAGACGTGCGACAGCAGAGTAGGCGGCATCATGGACTGCCATCTCAATCGTCACGCCGATACCGTGGAAAAGGTGCAGCTCAGTGTCTGAGTCATCTTGCTGATCATAGATACGAACATCAGCATGGTACTGCTCCTGATTGAACTCACGGTAATCCTCGTAGACCATGTACTCGGGGTACCAGCGGTAGCCAAGTCTGGTCAGGAGGGCGATCAGAACAGCTGGAAACCCAGGGGCATCACGAGCCCAAGTGCGAAGCACAAGCTGTGTCGTAGGACGTGGTGGAAACAAATGATCCATCTGAAATTGAGGAAATTCAGGATTGTTAAGTGACAATGAGAAGTTTAATACAACTCGGAGAGAAAGGTTAAACAAAAGAATGGAAAGGAAAATGATTATCAGACTAATCAGATCAATGACAGGGAAATCGCACAGATATCCAGCTCTCCGGGTAGACGGAATTTACGAGATCCTAAGCGTCGGCGTTAGTAAAATTTATTAATTCTTTGAAATACTTGCACAGATAATATCTCTCGCTTGTGCATCCAAACGCATCATAGCCTTGTCATCAGAAGATGGAGCATCAGGGTGTTGAATGGTGTAACCATCTTCTACAATCTGCCACAGATCATAGTCGATAGCTTGAATTCTGATTCTCATCCGTTCCTTCCAGTACAGATAGTCTTTTCCATCAAAGATAGGAAAACCTTCAGAGTGCAAGGATCTACCTGCATACGACATACTCAAAACTCCAAGGATGTTAGACCTTTAATAAACAGAGACAGGGACTACCTGCTCTGATACCAATTGTTAGGACCGAGAGTATATCGACCAGAGCGGGGTGAATGGGAGATTAAAAAATTATTGAGAATGTTTTGAATGGAACCCAATCACAGCAGCGGAATAGAGTATTGAAGGAAATGGACAAAATCAATATTCTTCGTCAGAAGCATATTCATCGATAAAAGCATTGACAATACTCCGAACTTGATATATCACAGGTTTAACTACGATAAGAGTAACCCAGCATGTAAATAGATGTAGCAGAATGAGACACAACATGATCGAGACTGAATAAAAAGCTAAAGATTGATTTCACAAAAGAACATGAAATACAGTATGGTAACGAAAGAGTACTTGAACGAGGATTAACGCAGATACATAGGATGGAGGCAACAGAACAAATTGATCAAGTATTCTATCGGCACATAGCACGAATAATAACTGCTGAAGGAATTGCAGTAGAGTAGAAATAACCAGTGGTGCTCGATGGCGACAGAGAGATTTGGTAGAGCAGTTCACCCTTCTGCCAAAGGGCTATGTCTGGTTGGAGGGGATGTGACTTAACACAGAAGATAAACTCTCTTCACCCTATTCTCCTTCAACGCTGAGCTGATCAGACTCAGATTGATTTCACTCATGGTAGATCCTTGTCGGCGATCTACAAACCTTCGGTTAACCTTCGCAAACCACAATCACTCTTGGTTGCTGAAGATCAGGCTCGGTGAAGACAAAACCTCTTCAACACTCGAAGCCAAACCTACCCGTCTAGAGAGTGCGCAGCTCTCAAGAGTAATAGGTACAAGAACTCTCACTCAGAACTACTGTGATGCTAAACCACTGTCTAAGTTTGGGCTCTTGGTTTTTCTCTCGGTGGATCTTAAACTCAAATCACTCAGAGAGGGGTTGCTCAAATCAATCTTCTCAGAAATCTCAAGCGGAGCAGCCAACGGACAAAGTTGGAGCGGGGTGACTATTTATAGCCGCAGCCTTCCCTGACGGGAAATGACCATTTTGGACACGAGGTCCAGCCAATGGCCAACCGACACGTTCACAACGGTCGGATTTTTGGAGCAACGGTAACATTACTTGAGGAACAAGTAATGCTAACTCCTCGGTCCAAGTCAAATCTCTTGCAGCGAAGAAGATCACAGTCTTTTGCTGGCAAGTATTTACTCGGAACACAAAGAGATTTCTCTTGCATCTTTCATAGGTTATGGCTAAGCATCACATTCGATCTAAGCATCGAGAACCTATACCCCTCTTAATAGTACGAAGGTCCTATGATTCGAAAGAATGAAAGAAGAACAACGAAATGAATACTACGTCTTCACTTTGTCTCCGACTTCCATCGCTGCAGTCAATTTCTTCGGACGACAGTACCGAAACAAAAGCTATGCTTCAGCAGTAAACTTTTGAGGGGTCGATTTCTTCACATCAATCTTCTCGACTCTATCTCTTCAACAGATATAGCTCGTTCTTCTCTGCAACACAGATGCGCTTCGGTGAAGTTCCTCGAACTCAACACACGAGACAACATTCTCTTCGGTTGTGTATGGACTTTTTCTCTCTGTATGCAGTAGCAAACAAATCAGTCCATACATGTTTCTGTCAACAATCTCCAAAACACAAGGTAGGCAGATATTGCACCAACAAAACCCTTGCCGTTTAGAGTGTATAGCTTATCAAAGGACGCACATACATTGGCCTTGGTCATGGTCCAACAACTACAAATGAATTCCGCCAGTAATCCATCGGGGTCGGGCGCCTTGCCGGTAGGAAGAGACTTCACTGCCACCCAGATCTCATCCTCGGAAAAGGGGGTGCCTAGCGTGGAAAGATCGAACGCACCAGGATGGATCTTGGCCAGATTAATGGTGAAATCACGCATGTCGACAGTGCTAAGGATGTTGGTGAGGTGGTCATATGCAGCCCTAGCCAGATCATCCAGTTTCGAGACGAAAGCATCCCCCACCTTGACAGAGAATATGTGGTTCTTTTGCTTCCTGTGCGACAGTGCGAGGCATGCAAATGACGGAAGGAAGGCGATGGATCGGTCCAGGCGTGCCAAACCAAGGTACACAACCTTGAGCTTGCGGCGGAGCCAGACTTCAGAGGGAGAGAGCAGCCGAAGGTCTTGCGCGGCATCGAAGAGAGTGATGACCTCACGGGCGGCCTTTAGATGAAGGGTGACGTTGTTGATGGTGCGGGCGCTCCAGCTCTGGAGTTGGCAAGGAGTGTCCAGAAGACGCGGATAGAGGTGGCGGAAGGGGTCGGGGTACGGGGTCACCGATTGCCATGCTTTGAAGATGACGTCTAGGAAGCCCTCGAGCTGCGGCCAGAAGTGCTCAAAGTGGAAGTGAGCCGTGCAGTCCACAAAAGAGCGGGCAATTATCCGATGCAGCAGATGAGCGACAACACATCGGGTAATTGCAGGTGAGGGTTTCCGGAGAGGATGCGAAGAGAACGCGGTCGTTCCGGACGAGCGTGGGATGATCGCGCTCGTTCGACCAAGTATAGCGGCGCCCATGAAGACAGAGGTCAGGAAGTTCCTCATCCACGATGAATCGCCGGAAGCAATGCCTGACACAACGATTCATGCAGTGGTTGTTCTTACCAGCGGTGGATGTAATTATGTTGAAGTCACCCCCAAGAGCCAAGGCCCAGCATGTGAAGCCCGTACTTCCCGAAGGTCTCCGATGAGGAAGCTTTCTCGTCGTCATCGTCGTCGTCGTCTAGAAGGTAGGTTGGTCGCCCGCCGGAGAGGAGACCAGAGCGTGATGTAATGGTTGGCATTGGCTGAGTTCGAGATGGAAACCTCAAAGCGGCGCCGATGATCAAATAGTCACAATTTTGTAATCACGGGATTTGTACCGCGCATCTCAAATTTCATGACCAGACAAAAATCCAAATTTTAAGTATGCATTTTTCATTTTGCGAATCACAAACTGGGTAGCATGGTCGAACGAGTCGAGCTACGGAGAAAGTAACCGAGAGAATACAAGTGTGATATAACCTTAGAAGAAACACAAGCGTGGCAAGCACAAGGCCACCAAGATGATTGCTACTCCCAAGCAAGATCCCAGATGCTTCTAGCTGATAGTAGCTTAGTTCACGCAGGAGCACCGTATTTGGTCACGTTTCAGCGGTGTTTAGCTGTTAGACATTATATTATGGATCTATTAATAGCGGTTGCCCCACTTGACGGGTTCTTTCTTGGTCCACAAGCAAAAACTAGGATGGATGGATGGGCATCCGCCGGAACACATCTCCCATTTCGCTTTGTTTCCTTTCCGCCAGATATTTGCCAACCGTAAAGATAAACTGCAAGTTTAAAGTAAAGTAATCCCTTAGCAGCCACTGGCCTAAAAAATACGTACAGTGTTAAAAGAATCCCCGCAAAAAAACAAAAAATTCAAAATTAAATTGAACGAAATTAAAACGAGTGCTTACATGGCTAACAACGAGACGTAATTCGTGTCCCGCCTAGGCATCACACGCCGGTCCGGTCGCAAAGCTGCAAACACGTGAGCCTCTCGTTGGATGCTAGTAGTCACAGGCCGTTTCCACGCGGAAGGAAAAAAAAAAGGAGAGGAAGAAAATCGCAACGACCCATTAATGCGATCGACTTGGAGGAGAAGAAAAGACCCCCTCAGTTCCTGGGATCCCCGGGGGGCACGGCCGGCTCCCCCGCCACTGACGGCGCGGCCCCACCCGCGAGCCTGCCCTGCCCTCGCCGCCTCCGCCATTGATCCTCCTTCCCAGTATAAAATCCCTCCGCGGAAAGACCCTTCCATTCGCAAACCGCAACCCCCCAACCCACCACAGCAACAAACAAGCGTGCGTCAACGTCACACCCAGGGCCCGTTCCGGATTGTGATTCGCGGAGGCGTTTCCCGGCGCCCAGATGAGCTCCCGGATGGCCGGATCGGTCCTCCTCCGCCGCGCCGGCGCTGGCGCCAGCCGCCTCTTCGCCACCACCGCGTCCCCGGCGGCCAGGACCGCCCTCGCCGGCGGCGAGGGCGCGTGGGTGCGGATGATGTCCACTTCCGCGGCCACCCAGGCCAAGGACCAGGCGGCCAAGTCGGCGGCGGCGGCGGCGGAGGCGGGCAAGGGCGACGGGGAGAAGAAGGAGGTGGCGATCAGCAGCTACTGGGGGATCGAGCAGTCGAAGAAGCTGGTGCGCGAGGACGGCACCGAGTGGAAGTGGTCTTGCTTCAGGGTACGCTCTTCGCTTGCTCTGCTCCGCCCCGCTCTGCTCTGCTTTTCCCGTTTCTATTCCGTCACCGGCGACGGGTCGCCAGATCGGAGCGCGTGTGCGGTTGATGGGCGCTATTATTTTATTTCCTTGTTGCGCCGCCGCCGTGTGTGATTGATTGGTTGGTTTTGCTGCCGCAGCCATGGGAGACGTACACCGCGGACACGTCGATCGATCTGACCAAGCACCACGTGCCCAACACGATGCTCGACAAGATCGCCTACTACACCGTCAAGTCGCTCCGGTTCCCCACCGACATCTTCTTCCAGGTATGCGCGCCTCCCCCCTCCCCTCGCCGGCCGCCACAACCGCCGGTTGATTCTCCGGATGGTTCGTTCCGTGTTTTTTTTAGTCCAACCCGTTTCGCCGAAGATAGCACGAACCGCGGTGTCTGCATCTTTGCGTGTCATGGCCTCGTGGGTGTTTTTGGTCCCTATCACGCTTTTGATTCTGTTTCCCCCTGCTTTCCGGGGAGACGGCGTTTGGACTTGCTATTTAGAACGCGGACCCAAGCGGTCAAGCGGAGTATTTTTACCTAATCGTTCGTGGGGATTGGTGTTTTACATTCTGCATCAGATTACTGTGGAATCATAGTGGCATCTCCGTGCGGGAGGCAGAAATCCGCTGATTATTTCTATCTGGAATACAAGTAGGCGACAGTGGATAGAAGTACCGACAGATTATAGACTGTCAGCAAACATTAGGAATTGAAAACACAAATAACATGGTGATCTTGACATGACTACTACATAGGATATTTTATTGGTTGTAAAGCACCAGAGAGGATTCCATTTGTTTTGACATGTATTTTATTATTGATTTTCGCACAAGTTTTGTCATCTTGATCTCCTCTCTGTATTTCAAAGTTTTATCATGATCTGAAGCTGACCCGTCATATTGGCTGCAGAGGAGGTACGGCTGCCGCGCAATGATGCTGGAGACTGTTGCCGCAGTGCCGGGGATGGTGGGCGGTATGCTCCTCCACCTGCGCTCCCTCCGGCGCTTCGAGCAGAGCGGCGGCTGGATCCGCGCGCTGCTGGAGGAGGCCGAGAACGAGCGCATGCACCTCATGACCTTCATGGAGGTGGCGCAGCCGAGGTGGTACGAGCGCGCCCTCGTCATCGCCGTCCAGGGCGTCTTCTTCAACGCCTACTTCTTCGGCTACCTCATCTCCCCCAAGTTCGCGCACCGCGTCGTCGGGTACCTCGAGGAGGAGGCCGTCCACTCCTACACCGAGTTCCTCAAGGACCTCGACGACGGCAAGATCGACAACGTCCCCGCCCCGGCCATCGCCATCGACTACTGGCGCCTCCCTGCCAACGCCACCCTCAAGGACGTGGTCACGGTGGTGCGCGCCGACGAGGCTCACCACCGCGACGTCAACCACTTCGCATCGGTACGGATCCTTCCGAATCCCACGAGATCGGCATCCTTTCTTGACCCCATTTCCTGACCAGTCCATGTTTATCTGTTTTGTGTGGATTGGTTCTGAATTTCTGATGATTGCGTCTGTCGCTTGTGTCGTGCAGGACGTCTACTACCAGGGTATGCAGCTGAAGGCCACCCCGGCGCCGATCGGATACCACTGAGGCTGGGCGTGTGCTGCTGAATTTTGCATCGCTGCTACTACTACCACCAAGCAAATGAGTGTTTCGTTTTGAAGGCAGAGGAAATGAGAGCTCTTTAGCTGTATAGGATGTTGCAACTGTTGCTCGTTTGGTAACTATTGAGTACTGAGAAATAAGCAGTGTGCTTGTCAGTTACGTATCTAGGATATTGTTGAACCACCATTTCGCTCTAAGATGAACCTATTTGGCGTACGCCACAATGTCTTCGTTATCAGACCACCATTGATCTAGTACCTCGCTATGTACATATCCCCTATTTGAATATTCTTCCTTTTCCTTTCTACTGTTGCATTTTCTGATCTGCAGTAGATCAGGTGTTTGTGGCTTGACTGAACGCAATTGACGTCTTTCCTCATACTCGGGCTTCTGAAGGTTGGAGTTGTCAGATCATCTATAGCCGCACCCCTCACAACATACCTACACATCCCCGGGTTGAACGGCTAAAAACCTTTTTCGCAAAAAAAAAAAGAATGGCTAAAAGCCTGACTCGTCCGCCCGGTCATTGACCGGTCACAAAACCCTGATTCAACCGAACCCATCAAACCACCCTACGTCCAGCTGTCCGGAAACCGTGCATATTTCTGACGGCAGATATTAGAAGGCTTGACGCGCCCATCATGTTGGATCCGGCCTAAGCGGGCCCACCTCAAACCCTAAACACTTGCCACTCCAATTCCTCTCTGCCCCCCTCCCCCCATCCAATCATAGGTGATCTTTTCAGCATGGCGGGCAACGGATCCGAATCCGATCCCAGTAGGAAACGAATCTGCCCGGCGCTCCACCATTCAGTCCTTTCGACAGGAATCCATTGCTTTTGTGCAAGTGGGCGCTGTCGGCTCGAGGCGGCCAACCCTTGCGCTCCGCACCGGCCTTTCTCGGGCTGGTCGCAAAACCCCTGCGGCAGGTCATCGTCGCGGTGTCGTCCAACTCCCAGTCCAAGGTAAATGCAATGCCCACTGCCTCGGATGCAATGCCCAAGGTGTGGTAGCAAGACCACGGCCGAGGCCCGGCGTGCCCGCCGTGTGAGGAACAAGGCGTGGAACGCCGCCGAGGCCAAGTCATGCTTCGCCACCCCGGACAAGGGTTCGGAGGCCAGGGCCGTCAAATACGCCCATGCCCGCATTTGGGTGAAGCGGCAAGCCCGGGCCGCGTGTGCCTTTGCACTGGAGCAAAGCTTGGCTATTTGTGGCCTCTCCGAGCTGCTCTCTTCGGAAGAGGAGGAGGGAAATGAGGGTGCCGCATCCAACCCTTACAGCTTCGGGAGCGAGCAAATCCGCCTTGACCCTTATTGCATCTTCGAGCGCTACGGGGATAAAGAGGACAAGGGAAAGGGTACAGACACAGGCAGGCGTGGGTGAAGTTTCTCCATAGCTCTAGTATTTAGAACATGCTAATTTTTGGTTGTCCGATGGCATATATGATGAACTATTGAAGAATGAATGGATTAGAGGATTTGGGATAAGGGATACGGCTATGGACGCAAACATTTGAAGGGTGACCAGACGCTGTCTGCGGATGCGTCCTAACGTGTTCACAGACGTTTGAGGGATGATATTTGATGGATCCTGCTGTAGATGCTTTCAGCGAGCATTTCTAACCCTTTCTAGTTCTGAATCCTCGCAAGCACCACAATTGTTCGATGTGCAATCTATTCAACCGTCCGACGTAGAGAAAAAGAGTGGTGTATTCCTTTTTTTTTCTCTACTCATGAAAAGACCTCTGATCCATTATGAAAGTTCATCGAAAGCACAAAGTATCCCAAACATTAAAAATTACAACGAGGTGTTGAAGTCTTCGTGCACGCGCCCCTAAGGATCAACACCACAAAAACCGTAGTCATCGTCATTCAACCCTTGAATCGATGTAAAGAATCTGACATCAAATCTTATCGTCGTGTAAGCATGGAAAAAACCCTAATATCGGCGTCTCGAGGAGCTGGTGGGACTCTACGCCGAAGCTCCTTTTAATCCGTCCTGACGAACGAACTTGAGGAGGATCGGAGTCCGAAAAACTGGCCCCAAAAAGCTCTGCCATTCGTCCTCCCGTCGACCTGCGAGGACTAAACCCTAATCAATCTATTAGTCGAAGCCAAGGCACTAGAATTCCCCTCCCGATCATTGGCCGTCAGAGTGGCAGGTCAAAGGAATGTGAATTCACGGGCTCGGCGACATTACCGACATAGATCGACGGAAGGAAGGCTTGCCATAGTCTCTTTGTGACAGGGATTGGCATATTCTGTAAATGAAGAGAAATTCAACTTCATTTCGAGCTGAGGGATTGGACGATGTAACTGACACGCCGATGGTCTCTCCATAATATCTTGCTTTCTAGTGATTCTCTTCATTGTCATAGGCACGGTTGCTGCGTGGGGATCTTCCATTGGAGTTGTCAGCGTCCATCAGCAGTGTGTGCCAAGAAAGGGACAAAGCTAGCATGCATCGCAAGGTAGAACAAAATAGAGCCAAGGAAAGAACATGTTCATGCGTATAGCTCAGAGCCAAAGAAACGAATCTTCTTCGGTTAGCAACCCTCTCAAGTCATGCTCCAGAAATTACCACACTGCACATCACTCCTCTTGTACTAACTGCACATCGCTCGTCATATATTTGTTGACAAATGGATCGATCTCTCCTCCATTTCATTGACACACATCACTCCATATCACTCCACTACCAGCTGCTGAACTAAAGCAGCATCCCGTAGTCTGGGTAGTCGATGATGATGCACGCGCCAATTTTGATCCTCCTGCTGTCGTCGATCGCCGCCGCGGACGCGGCCGGCATCGGCGTCACGTACGGCAGGCGAGCGACGAGCCTCCCGCAGCCGGCCGACGTCGCGCGGTTCCTCGCCCGCGGCACCGTCCTCGACCGCGTGAGGCTCCTGAACGCCGACCCGCTCGCCCTGCGGGCCTTCGCCGGCATGGGCCTCGCCGTGGACGTGACCGTCCCGAACGCCCTCGTCCCGCGCATCGCCGACAGCGTCGCCTTCGCGCGGCGCTGGGTGCGCGACAGCGTCGCGCCCCACGCGGCGGCCGGGACCAACGTGTCGCGGATCCTCGTGGGCCGCGACGTGCTCTCGCAGGCCAACCGGACGCTGCTGCTCTGCCTCGTGCCGGCCATGCAGAACCTGCACGCGGCGCTGCTCGCCACGTCGCTGCACCGGCGGATCAAGGTCTCCGCCGCGCACTCCCTCGGCGTCCTGGCCGTGTCCACGCCGCCGTCCGCCGCGCGGTTCCGCGAGGGGTACGACGCCGCCGTCGTCAAGCCACTCCTCGGCTTCCTGCGCGCCACGGGCGCGCCGTTCATGGTGAACGCGTACCCGTTCTACGGCCTCACCAGCGACGCCGAGCTCGACTTCGCGCTGTTCCGGGTGGGCGCCGAAGGCGTCATGGACGCCGGCACCGGGCTGGTGTACACCAACGCGCTGGACGCGCAGCTCGACGCCGTGCACTCGGCGATGAAGCGGCTCGGCTTTGGGGACGTCGACGTCGTCGTGGCCGAGACGGGGTGGCCGTGGGCTGGGGAGGACTGGGAGGTCGGCGCGGGCGTGGACCACGCCGGGGACTACAACAGGAATGCCATCCGCCACCTCGGGTCCGGCGTGGGCACACCGCTCATGCCCAACCGCACCTTCGAGGTCTCCATCTTCTCCCTCTTCGACGAGAACCTGAAGCCCGGCCCGATGTCCGAGCATCACTTCGGCCTGTTCCAGGCCGACATGACGCCGATCTACGACGCCGGCATCCTCACCGCTCCGGAGGTAATTCATTCGTGACACCATCGGTTCAACACTCCGCTCTTTTTCACAGTGATGTTAACTAGCCACATTGCGGGCGTGCAGTCCGTTGGGCCGGTGAGCGCCAAGGTAACACCGGCATCGCCGGCGCCAGCGCCAGACGCGGGAGCGGCGGACTCGGGCGGGCGGCAGTGGTGCGTGCCGACGCCGGCAGCGGATGCGGCGGTGCTGCAGGAGAACATCGACTTCGTGTGCGGAGGGGGCATGGACTGTGGTCCGATACGGCCGGGCGGGCGTTGCTACGAGCCGGACACGGTCCAGGCCCACGCGGCGTACGCCATGAACCTCTATTTTCGGAGCAACGGGCAGCATGCGTTCGACTGCGATTTCGGTCGCACCGGCGTCGTTACCACTGTTGACCCAAGTAAGGTTTCTTCATCTTCGTCTTCTACGTGAAGTATTTCAGCTGGATCGATCTTGTCTATAATTACACGGCCACATACTCTGTTTTACCATGGCAGGTTTTGGAAGTTGCAACCTTACATAAGGAGGGCGTACTTGGCAAGAAGCAAGAAGACTTTGTCATTGTGTTTGGTGCTCAACAAGTTTCTTATGCAACTTTGTTTGTCAAATTTATTAAAAGACGAAACAAAATGTTTTTAGACCCTTTAGTTGTTGCGTGGTTGCATTTGGTGTCCCAACTTATTTCCTATACATTTTTGTCCTCGTGTTCCTCAAATTTGCGAGTTTGAACTGTTTGAATTAAGGGATGGGGTAGCCTTGGACATGTCCGCGGACATTTGAGATGATCCGTTTAAAGATGGCCTTGGAGATGTCCTTAGGACTAGATATACCCCCCAAATGTCATATTTAGGGAGAGAATTTCTGGTTTGGGGTATTAACCCTTAGGTAGCATATCTCTCAAACAGTTAATCCTTCAAAATTATAGTTTTTTATCCCAAAAAGGCACCATGTAGCTTGTTTTTGCTCCAAGAAGGGCAACTCAGCAAAAATTAGGAAACCACGCTGATGGGGTCGTCTACTACGGATAGGGTCAAGGAGTAGACATTCTGGACTAAACCTAGGATCCCACATCAACATACAAGAAGGTTGCTCAGTCACCCGAACACTCGGGTGTTCACTGAAGCTTATTTCACTCGGAAGTCATCTGTCCACTCATAGGACGCCAAGCCACTCGACCGCATCGCAGTCACTCTGCTAGCCCACTCACACTCGGCTGAGGAAGATGAAAGGACCACGTGGGACCTGAAGCGACCGAAGAGCACGATGCCGGGCGTTACTAATAATTAGACCTTCAGTTACACATAGTAACGTTTGTAATTAACAAGACCATCAACTCCGCCACGTAGCGGGCTAGCTCAAGGGGTGGCACACTCTATATAAGCCACCCCGTAGCACTTGTGGAGGGGTTCACAATCCTTTTGTAACCATCCAGACATAAGAAACAACTCCAGCAGCTCGAGACATAGGGTCTTTACCACTTTCGAGAGGGGTCTGAACTCGTAAAACTCTTGTGTCACATTTGCGTTGTAGCTAGACCACACTCCTTCATCCTACCCCTCTCTTACTGTCAGATTCGTTCCCACGACACGCGCTGCCCCTCTCGGCCTCCAGCCGCGCCGCCAAAGAGCCATGGACGTCGGAATCAGTCTGCGTATCCCCCCTCCCATAGCCCTACCACCCCCTTCTCTTTCGTCGCTGGCGCCAGAATAGACCCGATTCGTTACCATAATCTTCGCAAAGCTTCAATCCGTCGATGGTGAGCCCTGTTGTGATCACGGATGAGCTTGGGAAAGCAGTAGTAGCCCCGTGTGTGAGCCCACGCTGGTCGGCAACACCGGAATGGGCCTTCTTCACTGCCATCATTGCCAATCTCCCCGCCATTCCTATAAACTCGGCCATGAGCTCTCTGTCGTGGCCTATGCATTTCGGCGCATCATCGCGTTGTAGAAGCTTCTTCGTTGAATCCGCCCGCAAATCATACATCACCGGTGGCGATGCCGTCCGAAATCTGGCAAGGCATAACACAAAACCCCTCTATGTTTGCAATTTGGTATACGATTTTTCGTTGCTCAGAACATTACACACACAGAGAGAGGATTCTCTTGCAATACATGGATGTGGATTAAGCTTTATGTTAACTATATGCTAGACTACTAGTATCGATCACTGAGAGAGAATCTAGATGATGCATTGATATAATCATGCAAGAAGCAAGTCCAAAATCAAGGAGAAGCAACTCCAAATCAATGAGATGCAAGCCTAGACAAGGAAAATTTAAAAAGCTTCACTGTGCACTGATAACCTACAAGTATAGGGGATCAGTTGTAGCCTTTCTCGATAAATAAGAGTGTCGAACCCAACAAGGAGCTAAAGATAGAACAAATATTCCCTCAAGTTCTATCGACCACCGATACAACTCTACACACGCTTAACGTTCGCTTTACCTAGAACAAGTATGAAATTAGAAGTACTTTGTAGGTGTTGTAGGACAGGTTTGCAAGATAATAAAGAGCACGAAAATAAAAACTAGGGGCTGTTTAGATAAATAAACAGTTAAGTTAGTTTTAGTAGAGAGCATTTTTGTCACAATAAAGTTATTTGTCCCTAGGCAATCGATAACTAGACCGGTAATCATTATTGCAATTTTATATGAGGGAGAGGCATAAGCTAACATACTTTCTCTACTTGGATCATATGCACTTATGATTGGAACTCTAGCGAGCATCCGCAACTACTAAAGATCATTAAGGTAAAACCCAACCATAGCATTAAAGTATCAAGTCCTCTTTATTCCCATACGCAAACAACCTACTTACTCGGGTCTGTGCTTCTGTCACTCACGCCACCCACCATAAGCAAATCATAAACATATTGCAAAACCTACAGCGGGGATCCCTCACGCTTGCGCGAGACGGAGAGCGCCATAGGACAACACCAATAATAAAACATGCAACTCAAACCAATCATGATCATCAATCAACCCATAGGACAAAACGGATATACTCAAACATCATAGGATAGCCATACATCATTGGGAAATAATATATAGCGTTGAGCACCATGTTTAAGTAGAGATTATAGCGGGGAGAAAAGGTGTTACACCACTGCATAGAGGGGGAGAGAGTTGGTGATGACGGCGGCGAAGTTGTTGGTGTAGATCGCCGTCACGATGATGGCCCCGGCGATGTTCCGGCGCCACCTGGAGAGAGGGGGAGAGAGCCCCCCTCCTTCTTCTTCTTCCTTGACCTTCCCCCTAGATGGGAGAAGGGTTTCCCCTCTGGTCCATGGCCTCATGGCGGCGGAGGGGCGGGCGCCCCTCTGAGATTGGATCTCTCTCTCTGTTTCCTTCTGCTTCTGCGCTCCCAAATTCTGGCCATTCACCGTTTCTTAAATTCCCGGAGATCCGTAACTCCGTTTGGGCTGAAATTTTAACACGATTTTTATCCGGATATTAGCTTTCTTGCGGCCGAAGAAGGGCACCAACCGCCTTACAGGGTGGCCACGAGGGTCCCAGGCGCGCCCTACCCCCTGGGACGCGCCCTCCACCCTTGCCGCCGCCTCGGGCATTGTCTCGCGTTGATTCCAATTCCCAAAAATCACATATATTCTAAAAAAAATCTCCGTAAGTTTTTATCGCGTTTGGACTTCGTTTGGTATGGATATTCTATGAAACAAAAAACATGCAACAAACAGGAACTGGCACTGGGCACTGGATCACTATGTTAGTCCCAAAAAATAATATAAAAAGTTGCCAAAAGTATATGAAAGTTGTAGAATATTGGCATGAAACAATAAAAAATTATAGATACGACGGAGACGTATCATGCACTCCTAACTTCTATAATGATTTGGTTGATACTCCTTGGATCAGTAGCAGCAGTTCTTCTTGGGCAAGCCATTGCATTGATGATGTTCTTAGTGCAAGAAATTAGCTAGAGAAACTGCTGTGTTCTCAGTAATTTCCGCTCTGCATTGGCAACACTGGTTCTTAATGTGCAACATTATATTTGATTTGTATCCTAGATCAAGTTTCGAATAAAATATGTTATGAAAAATATATGTCTAATTGAACTTTGTATACAAACATATGAATTTTTTTCTAAGATTAAGTGTTTGAGGATCTTCTAGATGAAGAAAAGATTAATTCTTTAAAAGATACTCCCTCCTTCACATAATATAAGATCGCTTTTGACACTACACCAGTGTAAAAAAGGCTCTTATATTATGGGATGGAGGAAGTAGCTTTTTTAAGGATAGAGAGTAGGATGAGGGATGAAGAAAAGATTAATTCTTTAAATCCCTACTGTCTCTACTTCCTAAGAAGGATGAGGCACTAGATGTGGATGGTTTTAGGTCAATCAATCTTGTGCATGGATAAAGATCTTTGAGAAGGTGCTCTCATCTAGGCTTGCGGTGGAACTTCCAAAGCTTGTCGGAAATCATCAAAGTGCATTCGTCAAAGGAAGATCTTCGCACGACAATTTCATGTTGGTTCAGACCACGGCTCGCTAGTTACATGCCTTGAAGAATCCCACGGTGCTCCTCAAGCTGGACATATCAAAGCGTTCGATTCGGTTCAATGGCCCTTTCTACTTGAGGTAATGCAGCAACTTGGATTTGGACCAAGGTGGAGATCATGGGTTTGTGGAATTCTCGCAACATTGACTACCAAGATTATGGTGAATGTGTTGGAGAACGTAGAATGCAATTTCAAAAAATTTCCTACGCTCACGCAAGATCTATCTAGGAGATGCTTAGCAACGAGAGGAGGAGAGTGTGTCCACGTACCCTCGTAGACCGAAAGCGGAAGCGTTAGCTTAACGCGGTTGATGTAGTTGAACGTCTTCGCGATCCAACCGATCAAGCACCGAACGTACGGCACCTCCGAGTTCAGCACACGTTCAGCTCGATGACGTCCCTTGAACTCTTGATCCAGCAAAGTGTTGAGGGAGAGTTTTGTCAGCACGACGGCGTGGTGATGGTGATGTGATCCGCGCAGGGCTTTGCCTAAGCACTACGACAATATGACCGGAGGAGTAAACTGTGGAGGGGGCACCGCACACGGCTAAGAGAATATCTGATGTGCTCTAGGGTGCCCCCTGCCCCCGTATATAAAGGAGGGGAGGAGGAGGCCGGCCACCAAAGGGGGCGCGCCATGGGGGGGAGTCCTACTAGGACTCCACTCCTAGTAGGATTCGCCCCCCCCCCCCCCACTTTTCCTTTCTCCGGAGGTGGAAAGAGGGAAGGAGAGGGAGAGGGAGACGGAAAGGGGGGCGCCACCCCCTTCCCTAGTCCAATTCGGCCTCCTCCCTTGTGGAGGGCGCACCAGCCCCATGTGGGCTGGTTAGCCTCCCTCCTATGGCCCATATGGCCGATATCTTCCACCGGGGGGTTCCGGTAACCCCTCCGGTACTCCGGTATGTACCCGATACACTCCGGAACCCTTCCGGTGTCCGAATACTACCTTCCAATATATCAATCTTTACCTCTTGACCATTTCGAGACTCCTCGTCATGTCCGTGATCTCATCCAGGACTCCGAACAATCTTCGGTCACCAAAACACATAACTCATAATACAAATCGTCATCGAACGTTAAGCATGCGGACCCTACGGGTTCGAGAACTATGTAGACATGACCGAGACATATCTCCGATCAATAACCAATAGCGGAACCTGGATGCTCATATTGGTTCCCACATATTCTACGAAGATCTTTATCGGTCAAACCGCATAACAACATACGTCATTCCCTTTGTCATTGGTATGTTACTTGCCCGAGATTCGATCGTCGGTATCATCATACCTAGTTCAATCTCATTACCGGCAAGTCTCTTTACTCGTTCCGTAATGCATCATCCCGTAACTAACTCATTAGTCACATTGCTTTCAAGGCTTATCATGATGTGCATTACCGAGAGGGCCCAGAGATACCTCTCCGATACTCGGAGTGACAAATCCTAATCTTGATCTATGCCAACACAACAAACACCTTCGGAGACACCTGTAGAGCATCTTTATAATCACCCAGTTACGTTGTGACGTTTGATAGCACACAAGGTGTTCCTCCGGTATTCGGGAGTTGCATAATCTCATAGTCAGAGGAATATGTATAAGTCATGAAGAAAGCAATAGCAATAAAACTTAATGATCATTATGCTAAGCTAACGGATGGGTCTTGTCCATCACATCATTCTCTAATGATGTGATCCCATTCATCAAACGACAACACATGTCTATGGTCAGGAAACTTTAACCATCTTTAATGAATGAGCTAGTCAAGTAGAGGCATACTAGGGACACTCTGTTTTGTCTATGTATTCACACATGTACTAAGTTTCTGGTTAATACAATTCTAGCATGAATAATAAACATTTATCATGATATAAGGAAATATAAATAACAACTTTATTGTTGCCTCTAGGGCATATTTCCTTCAGTCTCCCACTTGCACTAGAGACAATAATCTAGATTACATAGTAATGATTCTAACACCCATGGAGTCTTGGTGCTGATCATGTTTTGCTCGTGGAAGAGGCTTAGTCAACGGGTCTGCAACATTCAGATCCATATGTATTTTGCAAATCTCTATGTCTCCCTCCTTGACTTAATCGCGGATGGAGTTGAAGCGTCTCTTGATGTGTTTGGTTCTCTTGTGAAATCTGGACTCCTTCGCTAAGGCAATTGCTCCAGTATTGTCACAAAAGATTTTCATTGGATCCGATGCACTAGGTATTACACCTTGATCGGATATGAACTCCTTCATCCAGACTCCTTCATTTGTTGCTTCCGAAGCAGCTATGTACTCCGCTTCACACGTAGATCCCGCCACGACGCTCTGCTTAGATTTGCACCAACTGACAGCTCCACCATTCAATATAAATACTTATCCGGTTTGTGACTTAGAGTCATCCGGATCAGTGTCAAAGCTAGCATCGACGTAACCATTTACGACAAGCTCTTTGTCACCTCCATAAACGAGAAACATATCCTTAGTCCTTTTCAGGTATTTCAGGATGTTCTTGACCGCTGTCCAGTGATCCACTCCTGGATTACTTTGGTACCTCCCTGCCAAACTTATGGCAAGGCACACATCAGGTCTGGTACATAGCATAGCATATATGATAGAACCTATGGCTGAGGCATAGGGAATGACTTTCATTTTCTCTCTATCTTCTGCAGTGGTCGGGCATTGAGTCTTACTCAACTTCATACCTTGCAACACAGGCAAGAACCCTTTCTTTGACTGATCCATTTTGAGCTTCTTCAAAACTTTATCAAGGTATGTGCTTTGTGAAAGTCCTATTAAGCGTCTCGATCTATCCCTATAGATCTTGATGCCCAATATATAAGTAGCTTCACCGAGGTCTTTCATTGAAAAATTCTTATTCAAGTATCCTTTTATGCTATCCAGAAATTCTATATCATTTCCAATCAACAATATGTCATCCACATATAATATTAGAAATGCTACAGAGCTCCCACTCACTTTCTTGTAAATACAGGCTTCTCCAAAAGTCTGTATAAAACCATATGCTTTGATCACACTAACAAAGCGTATATTCCAACTCCGAGAGGCTTGCACCAGTCCATAAATGGATCGCTGGAGCTTGCACACTTTGTTAGCACCTTTAGGATCGACAAAACCTTCTGGTTGCATCATATACAACTCTTTTTTAAGAAATCCATTAAGGAATGCAGTTTTGACGTCCATTTGCCAGATTTCATAATCATAAAATGCGGCAATTGCTAACATGATTCAGACAGACTTAAGCATCGCTACGGGTGAGAAGGTCTCATCGTAGTCAACTCGTTGAACTTGTTGAAAACCTTTTGCAACAAGTCGAGCTTTGTAGACAGTAACATTACCATCAACGTCAGTCTTCTTCTTAAAGATCCATTTATTCTCTATGGCTTGCCGATCATCGGGCAAGTCAACCAAAGTCCACACTTTATTCTCATACATGGATCCCATCTCAGATTTCATGGCCTCAAGCCATTTCGCGGAATCTGGGCTCATCATCGCTTCCTCATAGTTCGTAGGTTCGTCATGGTCTAGTAACATGACTTCCAGAACAGGATTACCGTACCACTCTGGTGCGGAACGTACTCTGGTTGACCTACGAGGTTCGGTAGTAACTTGATATGAAGTTTCATGATCATCATCATTAGCTTCCTCACTAATTGGTGTAAGCATCACGGGAACTGTTTTCTGTGATGAGTTATTCTCCAATTCGAGAGAAGGTACAATTACCTCATCAAGTTCTACTTTCCTCCCACTCACTTCTTTCGAGAGAAACTCCTTCTCTAGAAAGGATCCATTCTTAGCAACAAAGATCTTGCCTTCGGATCTGTGATAGAAGGTGTACCCAACTGTTTCTTTTGGGTATCCTATGAAGACGCACTTCTCCTATTTGGGTTCGAGCTTATCAGGCTGAAGCTTTTTCACATAAGCATCGCAACCCCAAACTTTAAGAAACGACAGCTTAGGTTTCTTGCCAAACCACAGTTCATACGGTGTCGTCTCAACGGATTTAGATGGTGCCCTATTTAACGTGAATGCAGCTGTCTCTAATGCATAACCCCAAAACGATAGTGGTAAATCGGTAAGAGACATCATAGATCGCACCATATCTAATAAAGTACGATTACGACGTTCGGACACACCATTACGCTGTGGTGTTCTAGGTGGCGTGAGTTGCGAAACTATTCCACATTGTTTCAAATGAAGACGAAACTCGTAACTCAAATATTCGCCTCCGCGATCAGATCGTAGAAACTTTATTTTCTTGTTACGATGATTTTCCACTTCACTCTGAAATTCTTTGAACTTTTCAAACATTTCAGACTTGTGTTTCATTAAGTAGATATACCCATATCTGCTTAAATCATCTGTAAAGGTCAGAAAATAACGATACCCGCCGCGAGCCTCAACACTCACCGGACCGCATACATCAGTATGTATTATTTCCAATAAGTCAGTGGCTCGCTCCATTGTTCCGGAGAACGGAGTCTTAGTCATCTTGCCCATGAGGCATGGTTCACAAGCATCAAGTGATTCCAAAAGCCCATCAGCATGGAGTTTCTCCATGCGCTTTACACCAATATGACCTAAACGGCAGTGCCACAAATAAGTTGCACTATCATTATTAACTTTGCATCTTTTTGCTTCAATATTATGAATATGTGTATCACTACAATCGAGATTCAACAAAAATAGACCACTCATCAAGGGTGCATGACCATAAAAGATATTACTCATATAAATAGAACAACCATTATTCTCTGATTTAAATGAATAACCGTCTCGCATCAAACAAGATCCAGATATAATGTTCATGCTCAACGCTGGCACCAAATAACAATTATTCAGGTCTAAAACTAATCCCGAAGGTAGATGTAGAGGTAGCGTGCCGACGGCGATCACATCGACCTTGGAACCATTTCCGACGCGCATCGTCACCTCGTCCTTAGCCAATCTTCGTTTAATCCGTAGCCCCTGTTTCGAGTTGCAAATATGAGCAACAGAACCAGTATCAAATACCCAGGCGCTACTACGAGCATTAGTAAGGTACACATCAATAACATGTATATCAAATATACCTTTGTTCACTTTGCCATCCTTCTTATCCGCCAAATACTTGGGGCAGTTCCGCTTCCAGTGTCCAGTCCCTTTGCAGTAGAAGCACTCAGTTTCAGGCTTAGGTCCAGACTTGGGCTTCTTCCCAGGAGTGGCAACTTGCTTGTCATTCTTCTTGAAGTTCTCCTTCTTTCCTTTGCCCTTTTTCTTGAAACTAGTGGTCTTGTTAACCATCAACACTTGATGCTCCTTCTTGATTTCTACCTCCGCAGCCTTTAGCATTGCGAAGAGCTCGGGAATCGTCTTGTTCATCCCTTGCATATTATAGTTCATCATGAAGCCTTTATAGCTTGGTGGCAGTGATTGAAGAACTCTGTCAATGACACTATCATCCGGAAGATTAACTCCCAGCTGAGTCAAGTGGTTATGATATCCAGACATTTTGAGTATATGTTCACTGACAGAACTGTTCTTCTCCATCTTGCAGCTATAGAACTTGTTGGAGACTTCATATCTCTCAACTCGGGCATTTGCTTGAAATATTAACTTCAACTCCTGGAACATCTCATATGCTCCATGACGTTCAAAACGTCTTTGAAGTCCCGATTCTAAGCCGTAAAGCATGGCACACTGAACTATCGAGTAGTCATCAGATCGAGCTTGCCAGACATTCATAATGTCAGCATATGCTCCTGCAGCAGGCCTTTCACCCAGCGGTGCATCAAGGACATAATTCTTCTGTGCAGCAATGAGGATAATCCTCAAGTTACGGACCCAGTCCGTGTAGTTGCTACCATCATCTTTCAACTTAGCTTTCTCTAGGAACGCATTAAAATTCAAGGGAACGGTAGCACGGGCCATTGATCTACAACATAGATATGCAAATACTATCAGGACTAAGTTCATGATAAATTAAGTTCAATTAATCATATTACTTAAGAACTCCCACTTAGTTAGACATCCCTCGAGTCATCTAAATGATCACGTGATCCATATCAACTAAACCATGTCCGATCATCACGTGAGATGGAGCAGTTTTCAATGGTGAACATCTCTATGTTGATCATATCTACTATATGATTCACGTTCGACCTTTCGGTCTCAGTGTTCCGAGGCCATGTCTGTAGATGCTAGGCTCGTCAAGTTTAACCCGAGTATTCCGCATGTGCAAAACTGTCTTGCACCCGTTGTATGTGAACGTAGAGCTTATCACACCCGATCATCATGTGGTGTCTCGGCACGACGAACTGTCGCAACGGTGCATACTCAGGGAGAACACTTATACCTTGAAATTTTAGTGAGGGATCATCTTATAATGCTACCGCCGTACTAAGCAAAATAAGATGCATAAAAGATAAACATCACATGCAATCAAAATATGTGACATGATATGGCCATCATCATCTTATGCCTTCGATCTCCATCTCCAAAGCACCGTCATGATCTCCATCATCACCAGCTTGACACCTTGATCTCCATCGTAGCGTCATTGTCGTCTCGCCAACTATTGCTTCTACAACTATCGCTAACGCATAGTGATAAAGTAAAGCAATTACATGGCGATTGCATTTCATACAATAAAGCGACAACCATAAGGCTCCTGCCAGTTACCGATAACTTTTACAAAACATGATCATCTCATACAATAATGTATATCACATCATGTCTTGACCATATCACATCACAACATGACCTGCAAAAACAAGTTAGACGTCCTCTACTTTGTTGTTGCAAGTTTTACGTGGCTGCTATGGGCTTCTAGCAAGAACCGTTCTTACCTACGCATCAAAACCACAACGATTTTTCGTCAAGTGTGCTGTTTTAACCTTCAACAAGGACCGGCCGTAGTCAAACTTGATTCAACTAAAGTTGGAGAAACAGACACCCGCCAGCCACCTGTGTGCAAAGCACGTTGGTAGAACCAGTCTCATGAACGCGGTCATGTAATGTCGGTCCGGGACGCTTCATCCAACAATACCGCCGAATCAAAGTAAGACGTTGGTGGTAAGCAGTATGACTATTATCGCCCACAACTCTTTGTGTTCTACTCATGCATATCATCTACGCATAGACCTGGCTCGGATGCCACTGTTGGAGAACGTAGCATGCAATTTCAAAAAAAATCCTATGCTCACGCAAGATCTATCTAGGAGATGCATAGCAACGAGAGGAGGAGAGTGTGTCCACATACCCTCGTAGACCGAAAGCAGAAGCATTAGCTTAACGCGGTTGATGTAGTTGAACGTCTTCGCGATCCAACCGATCAAGCACTGAACGTACGGCACCTCCGAGTTCAGCACACGTTCAGCTCGATGACGTCCCTCGAACTCTTGATCCAGCAAAGTGTTGAGGGAGAGTTTCGTCAGCACGACGGCGTGGTGATGGTGATGGTGATGTGATCCGCGCAGGGCTTCGCCTAAGCACTACGACAATATGACCGGAGGAGTAAACTGTGGAGGGGGCACCGCACACGGCTAAGAGAATATCTGATGTGCTCTAGGGTACCCCCTGCCCCCGTATATAAAGGAGGGGAGGAGGAGGCCGGCCACCAAAGGGGGCGCGCCATGGGGGGGAGTCCTACTAGGACTCCACTCCTAGTAGGATTCGCCCCCCCCCCCCCCACTTTTCCTTTCTCCGGAGGTGGAAAGAGGGAAGGAGAGGGAGAGGGAGAAGGAAAGGGGGGCGCCACCCCCTTCCTTAGTCCAATTCGGCCTCCTCCCTTGTGGGGGGGCGCACTAGCCCCTTGTGGGCTGGTTAGCCTCCCTCCTATGGCCCATATGGCCCATATCTTCCACCGGGGGGTTCCGGTAACCCCTCCGGTACTCCGGTATGTACCCGATACACTCCGGAACCCTTCCGGTGTCCGAATACTACCTTCCAATATATCAATCTTTACCTCTTGACCATTTCGAGACTCCTCGTCATGTCCGTGATCTCATCCGGGACTCCGAACAATCTTCGGTCACCAAAACACATAACTCATAATACAAATCGTCATCGAACGTTAAGCGTGCGGACCCTACGGGTTCGAGAACTATGTAGACATGACCGAGACATATCTCCGATCAATAACCAATAGCGGAACCTAGATGCTGATATTGGTTCCCACATATTCTACAAAGATCTTTATCGGTCAAACCGCATAACAACATACGTCATTCACTTTGTCATCGGTATGTTACTTGCCTGAGATTCGATCGTCGGTATCATCATACCTAGTTCAATCTCGTTACCGGCAAGTCTCTTTACTCGTTCCGTAATGCATCATCCCGTAACTAACTCATTAGTCACATTGCTTGCAAGGCTTATCATGATGTGCATTACCGAGAGGGCCCAGAGATACCTCTCCGATACTCGGAGTGACAAATCCTAATCTTGATCTATGCCAACCCAACAAACACCTTCGGAGACACCTGTAGAGCATCTTTATAATCACCCAGTTACGTTGTGATGTTTGATAGCACACAAGGTGTTCCTCCGGTATTCGGGAGTTGCATAATCTCATAGTCAGAGGAATATGTATAAGTCATGAAGAAAGCAATAGCAATAAAACTTAATGATCATTATGCTAAGCTAACGGATGGGTCTTGTCCATCACATCATTCTCTAATGATGTGATCCCATTCATCAAATGACAACACATGTCTATGGTCAGGAAACTTTAACCATCTTTAATGAATGAGCTAGTCAAGTAGAGGCATACTAGGGACACTCTGTTTTGTCTATGTATTCACACATGTACTAAGTTTCCTGTCAATACAATTCTAGCATGAATAATAAACATTTATCATGATATAAGGAAATATAGATAACAACTTTATTATTGCCTCTAGGGCATATTTCCTTCAGAATGGAGATCCTGGTGACACTATATACAACTGCAAAGGCTTGCGTCAAGGCGATCCTCTATTGCCTATGTTGTCCATTCTCACCATGGAGCCTCTGCAAAGATTGTTTGAGTTGGCCTCTAACAAAGGGGTCTTTGAGCCCTTGGCTCGTGTGGGTATGAGGAAGCGGCTATCTATTTTCGCCGATGACGTAGTCTTGTTTGTGAAGCCTAGACTAGTGGATCTCGCTGTTTGCAAGTGCAATTTTGAACTATTTCGTGAGGCGTCAGAGCCGCGCATCAATATGAACAAATCTAAAATGCTATCGATAAGATGCTCGGAGCAAGACATCACCATGGCAAGTGCTGAGCTCGGATACTCGATGGGCTCGTTCCCAACAAAATACCTTGGCTTGTCGTTGTCTTTGAGGAAGCAATCAACAACGCAGTTACAGTACCTCGTTGGTCAGATGGCGAATTGCTTGCCAAAGTGGAAGGTAGTTCTAATGCCGAAGAGTGGAAGACTAACCCTGGTTCAGTCTGTATTGTGCGCCATGCTAATCCATGCGATGGTGGCCTTGGACGTTCCCATGAAAACAATTGCATCAATGAGCAAGGTGTGTAGGAGGGTTTTGTGGTGTAGGAAGGCAGAAGCAAATGGTGGTAATTATGCTGTCGCATGGGAATCTGTGTGTGCCCCGAAATGGGTAGGAGGACTAGGGTTGCCTAACCTACAGTGGATGAATGTGGCCATGCAAGCCAGATGGCTCTGGCTTAAGCGGACTGATACGAGTAGGCCATAGAACGAGTTCACAATTCATGTGCCGGAGGAATCTATGCTCATTTTCCAAGCGGCAACAAGAAGTAATACACAAAATGGCCTCACTACTCTCTTTTGGGAAGACCGATGGCTAGACGGGATGCAGATTCAGGAGATTGCACCGCCGCTCTATGACATGATCCCGACGCAACGATCGTCTAGTTTGGTTGGACGGGACGTGGAGAATGGGATGTGGGAGAAAGATATTGGCCCCAACGCGGGGAATGCTGCTCTGTGAGAGTTCTTCATGCTATGGCAGTGGGTAGCCACCTGGGAGCCGACAGCAAATGTGCCTGATACAATTACATGGTCTTGGGAGGCCAACGACAAGTTCTCTGTGAGGTCAGGGTATGCTGCCAGGTTTTGGGGTAGGGAAGTAATACCCATGGTGGAGCTGACATGAAAATCGCAGGCCCCATCGTAGTGCCGTTTCTTTACTTGGTTAGCACAACATAATAGATGTTGGACATCGGATCATCTTGGCGGGAGAGGGTTACTGCACCAAGACACGTGCCCTTTCTGTGATCAAGAGGAGGAAACAATAAACCACGTGCTACCTACATGTGTGTTCACCAGGACGACATGGGTGGCGGTTTGTGAGGCTTTGGGTAGGCAGGAGTTGACACCTACTCAGCAGGACTCCCTCGAATCATGGCTATGCAGTAAGAAAGGGCTCAACACCATGAGCAGGAAAGATCTTCACACCCTCTTCTTGTTAAGTTTGGGGAGTTGTGGAAACATCAAAACACCATTGTGTTTGATGTGGCATCAACACCCTCGATTGAGCTCCTACGTAAGGTGAGGTTCGAAGGCATGGTGTGGTCATCGGCCGGACTAGTAAAGGGAACGTGGAGCTTTTGTTTGGTAGACTAGAGAGGTGGGTGAGTCGAGAGGAGTAGCGTTGTAAACATGTAGATGGAGTGGAGTTAACGTAAGTGTAAATTTTTGGTGGAGGCATTCTATGCCTTTCTTCTTTAATACAGTATATGATATGCACACTCTTGCATGTTCGAGAAAAAAAGTGGGACCAATTTTAGAGGGTCTGCTAGAGATGCCCTTAAGAGCATCTACAGCCGTATATGACAAATATGACCCCTCAAACGCCTGCGGACGCGCCCGGACGCGTCCGCGGGCTGTGATTAGCACTCCTCAAATTAGTACAACTGCATTCGGACATCTCATACTAGATTCCTAAATCCATACAAAACCTTGCAAAGGAAATAAACCTACGTACTACGTCGATCACCTAGCTACTTGTTGGAGATGTCGACAATCTCTGTGCCCGGCTCCGGCAGCATGGGCGGCAATTGCAGCTCCCGCTCCTTTGGCTGCTCCGCTCCGGCCTCCTCCTCCTCTATCTCCGCGTTGAGTTCGGCGAAGAGCGCGTCGGATGCCGCCTGCTCCTGCCGGAGGAACTGTCGATTGGCCTTCACGTAGGCCTCATCCTGGATGGACTCTAGGATGGCCTGCTGCTCTGCCATCTCCGCGGCTTGGGTGACGGTGAACTCCGCCTCCGCCTCCGTCATGTTGAAGCCCTGCTCCGGCAGCTCCGCCTCGTCCTCCTCCGGATTTGCCTCCTCCATCGGCTCCGGCAGCGGCTCTCCCTCCTCCTCCTCCTCCGGCTGCTGCTCCTCGTGCTTCTCCGGCTTCGGCGAGTCCAGAGGCAACCCGACAGTGATGCGGGCAGCGCGCCTTGCCTGGATCTCCTCCGCGATCTACCTCCGGCGCTCGGGCGTGAGCATAGCGTACGTGGTGATGAGCCGCCGGACCATGGCGATGCCGGAGAGCGTGGGAGAGCAGGGGAGAGGAGGCGAACGAGCTCGGGTGACGGAGCAGAGAGGGAGGAGGTGGATGCGCTAGAGTTGGGGGACGCCGGCCGGCTTAAATAGCCGGCTTTGGCCTCGAGCGGCGAGCCGGAGCGGCGTCACGCGACGTTCACACCGCGGCGACGTAGGAGGCGTCCTTTCGGACCGCCAGGTTTTCGGGCAAGTCCGTGTGGGACCCCATCGTCTGTCCTATGTGGCGGACGGCTCGGGCGCGCCCGGGCGCCCCTATATCCGCCTCATATTTGGGTTGGAGATGAGGGGTGCCGGTTTGAGGGGGCCGTATGTGTAGATGCTCTAATTATCACACCGAAACGGAATATTTATGAAATGTTCAACAGGCGAACAAATTTATTTCATTTGTCCTCACTTCTGTTTTGTTACGAAAGGAAGAAGGTCAGTTGTGCATGCAAAACGGCTAACATGTTAATTGTTGATAGCAGTGAATGTCATTAAGAGCAAGTACAATAGAGTGACATAAGCAGGCTATAAGGAATAGAATAATATATATGTGCTTAGTTGGAGGAAAGAGAAGAGGAGAAAGAAGAGAAACGGGCTCTTGGTTAGTAGCCAGCTGCAACACGAGACCCAAGACACTTTGTGAGGATGTAAGATGGGCCAACTATTTATAAACTAGTACATATTTAAAACTTATTATTATACATGCCGGCTAAGAGGTTGGCTGTATAAGACATGACAACTTCTTATAGCCGACTGTTGGCTGTATTATTAACCATGCTCTAATTACTCGGAGATGAACGCTCCATCTTAATTCTCACAAGTCCAAACTGACGCACAGCAAACTTACGTCAAAAACGCTTCTGCAAGTTAACCCTCGTGTTGTCCTATATAATCACGTCAATTCCTCTAAAACTTCACCAAATCAACTGAGCTCAGTCAGAGATGCAGCAGATGACCATGTCTACTTTCGTCTGCGCCGCCGCCGTCGTGCTCCTTGCACTGATCTCACCATCGCCGTCATCAGCCAACAGCCCCAGCACTAGCAACAATGGCGTCACCGTCGCGGCCCCTAGCGTGCCCACGGCGACGCAGTTCCTGCAGGCGCACAACGACGCGCGCCGCGATGTTGGCGTGGCACCCCTGGAGTGGTTACCAAGATGGCGCCGCCGTCACCGCCTCGTGGGTGAACGGGCGGCGGTGGTACGACTACCTCGCTAACGCATGCGCGCCCAGCCAGGAATGCGGGGCCTACAAGCTGGTGGTGTGTAACACCACGCAAGAGCTCGGCTGCGCCCGCTGCACCTGCCGGAGCAGCCCCGACACCGTGGCTGTTTGCAGCTGCTTCCCTGCCTGCGACTACAACGACCGGCCATACTGAGTACGGAAGCTAAATCAGGAAAGATGTGTTCAAATAATATATGATGCGAAATAAGGTCGTTTGGTCCGGCGTTTTTTGGTCAAGTAATGGGAAATTCGGACTACGTACACTGTGACTGAAGCTGTCTGTTACTTTTGTTTTGTTCAGTTCGCCCGTAAACCACTTTATTTATCTGTAATCCCCGTACCGCAATGTTATTCGTAGCTGAATCTGGTACTGCTATCGCCTCAACCAAATAGCAGAGGAGTGTGACTAGTTTTCCAAATCCCATAGGCCCATGTGGCACGTTCATACATGACAAGAAAGAAGCTAAATTTTTTGCGCTAGTGGAAAATGAAACCGAACGGTGGTGAATGATGACATTCATCTCCTCATTGATGGCATCAATATTTTGGTTTCGGTTTAATTTCTTCATTAGTATATTGGTTTCTTCATACCGTACGTGCTAGCATATTTTGTCATGCAAGAACTTGAAACGATTTGCCTACTAATGGGAGACGAAACTGACCACTTAATAGGATTTTTAGTGCGTCTGTTTCTCCTCTCCTTAATGAGAATAAGTGCGTCCATTTCAGTTTCATCTCGTTACTTCTATAAGAGGTCGCTCCTCTTCCCGATGAGACACAACTCCTCGCATTGTTCCAGAGCATTGCACCGCCTACCTCTTTCCCATCTCGCTTCCCGGCGTGCACCGGAGAGTGAGACAGCAGGCCTCCGAAACCCGCCTCTTGTGATCCGGTACGGGAGAGGGGCGATCAGATTTTTTGGGAGCGTCCTTGCGCGACTGCTGGATTTTTGTTCATCGTGGCTGCGAACGGCGACATCACCGACGACGAGTTCCCCAACGACGACTTCTTCCCCGACGTCAACGACCTCTTCAGTGACATGACGATCGGGACATCTGCACCTTCTGCTACTGCGCCGTATGCCATCTTATCCTCATTGTTAGAGCTAGCATTTGGTTTATTGCTAGTAGCAATTGACATGGATATGATGCATTTTGCTTATGATTTTGATTGCATGACTAGTCTCAACGAATTGTTGCTACTTTCTAGTTTCACCACTATATTGCTATTCATGTTTTATCCACTATTTTTCTGGGTTAAATTAAACAGGAAAATGCCTAATTATTCAACAAACCAAAAACCTGATGTGTGTAGGCAATTTTCTCCAATTGCATTTGCTGCTACTCTTAAGCCTTCTGTGTTCGAGGGTGTGAACTATAAGAGGTGGCGTGCGAGGGCCGTTCTTTGGCTTACCACCATGAACTGTTTTCACGCCTCTAAGGGAAAGCCAGAGGGAGAGCTAACTGATGAGCAGGAGCAAGCTTTCCAGGCTACGGACACCCTCATCCGAGGTGCTGTTCTGAGTGTTCTTGGCGACAAGATTGTCGCCCCCTTCATGACCATCATGGTCGGTAAGGATATGTGGGATGCGCTTGAGGCCAAATTTGGAGTCTCAGACGCAGGAAGTGAGTTGTACGTCATGGAGCAACATCATGACTACAAAATAACTGATGAGCGCTCCATTGTAGAGCAGGCACATGAGATTCAGTCGCTCACGAAAGAACTTGAGCATCTTAATTGTGTGTTACCGGACAAATTCATTGCCGGAGGCATCATTGCCAAGCTTTCTCCTTCATGGAGGAATTTTGCTACCTCTCTGAAGCATAAGAGGTAAGAGTTTACTGTTGTCAATCTAATTGACACTCTTGATGTAGAAGAGAAGGCGAGGGCAAAAGACACACGTGCTCGTTTCCATGAGGGGAATTCTAGTGCCAATTTGGTACAACAGAGAAATTTTCAAACCCACAAACCCAAGAACAAAATAACTATGTGAGCAAAGAAAAATTTGAGGGCAAGTACAAAGCCCCACAACCTGTCAACTTCAAGAAGAAGAAGGAGACTTATAAGAAGAAAGGAAAGTGCCATGTATGTGGCAGTGAAGAACATTGGGCTTCATCCTGCAAGGACCACTGGGACATGGTCAGAATGAGAACAATGGCAAGACCGCTAATGTTGTTATTGGCGACCTTGAGATGAAAGATGTCGGGTATGGTAAATTTCCTACCATTCTTTCAGTATGTCATTCTCCTGATTGGTGGATTGACACCGGTGCAAATGTACATGTGTGTTCTGACATAAACATGTTTTCTTCTTATCAGGTCGCAAGAACTACACCTGTGTTGATGGGAAACAGGACACATGCTTCTGTTCATGGTGTTGGTACGGTCGATCTGAAGTTTACTTCGGGAAAGATCGTGCGGCTGAAGAACGTGTAGCATGTCTCTGCTATAAATAAAAATCTCGTCAGCGGTTCTCGTTTGTGTCGAGATGGTTAAAAATTAGTATTTGAGTCCAATAAGGTTGTAGTATCTAAGTGTGGACAATTTGTTGGGAAGGGCTATGAGAGCGGGGGCTTGTTCCGCTTATCTTTGTCAGACTTTGGCACTAAAGTTATTAATCATGTTTGCAGTGAAACTGAATCAAATGTTTGGCATTCACGACTTTGTCATATTAACTTTGGTGTCATGACGCGGCTAGCAAATTTGAGTTTAATCCCGAAATTTACAATTGTCCAAGGTTCTAAGTGCCAAGTTTGTGTGCAAGCAAAGCAACCTCGCAAGTCCCATACGACTGTTGAGGCGAGGAATTTGGCACCACTTGAACTCATACATTCAGATTATTGCGAGATGAATGGTGTGTTGACAAAAGGTGGAAAAAGATATTTCATGACTAATCGATGACTCTACTAGATATTGCATGATATATTTGTTGAAAACAAAAGATGAGGCTTTGCACTACTTTAAAATCTATAAAGCCGAAGCAGAGAATCAACTCGATCGAAAGATCAAAAGGCTTAGGTCGGATCGCGGTGGAGAGTATTTTTCCAACGAGTTCAATTTATTCTGTGAGGAACATGGTATAATACAGAGAGGACACTCCCTATTCTCCCCAGTCAAACGGGGTTGCGGAACGAAAGAACCGAACTATGACTGATTTGGTTAACGCCATGTTAGACACGGCGGGACTTTCCAAGGAATGGTGGGGGGAGGCTTTGATGACTGCAAGTCATGTCCTAAATAGAGTTTCCATGAAGAATAAAGAGATTACCCCATTTGAGGAATGGGAAAGGAAAAGGCTTAAACTCTCCTACTTACGAACTTGGGGTTGTTTGGCGAAGGTCAATGTACCAATTACCAAGAAGCGTAAGCTTGGACCAAAAATAGTTGATTGTGTTTTCCTAGGTTATGCTTTCCATAGCATTAGCTATAGATGTCTAGTGGTGAAATCTTAGGTACTTGACATGAATGTTGGTACAATCATGGAGTCGAATGATGCGACTTTCTTTGAGGATATTTTTCCTATGAAGGATATGCCTAGCTCATCTAGTCAGAGGTCAGAGACAACTCCTGGACATACTGTTCCATTGGAACATTCCGAGAAGAAACACACAGATATTCCTGAGGAGGATGACAATGAAGCTCCTAGAAGGGGCAAGAGACAAAGGACCGCAAAGTCATTTGGTGAAGATTTCATTGTGTATCTCGTGAATGATACTCCCACTTCTATTTCAGAAACTTATTCATCTCCTGATGCTGACTACTGGAAAGAAACTATGCATAGTGAGATGGATTCCATCATGGCTAACGGGACATGGGAGATCACTGATCGTCCTTATGGGTGCAAATCTGTAGGGTGTAAGTGGGTGTTAAAGAAAAAAAACTTAGGCCTGATGGTACAAGTACAAGGCGCGACTTGTGGCCAAGGGATATACCCAAAAAGAAGGTGAAGATTTCTTTGATACTTATGCGCCTGTGGCCAGATTGACCACCATTCGAGTACTACTCTCATTGGTCGCCTCACACAATCTTCTCGTTCATCAAATGGACGTTAAGACAGATTTCCTAAATGGAGAGTTGGAGGAGGAAATTTACATGGAGGAACCCAATGGTTTTGTAGTAGATGGTCATGAAGTAAAAGTGTGTAAATTGTTGAAACACTACTGCAGGATGCTGCTAACGCGACACTACGATCAGAGACCCTTTGATGAAACTGTGTGCGATGCATTAATCACAAACGGTGATGTAAAAAACCCATCAAAAAAGATGTAAAACATTTGCGATGGCGGGTACATCAAACACGGTTCAGATTTTACTTGCGTGTGCGATGCTGGGCATACGGTTGATCCAGACGAACTGTTTGCGATTAGACAGAACAACAGAAATGGGCAGCCATATCAATGTGTGTGCGATATACGGCATACAGTTCGCTCCGATGAACTGTATGCTATTAGGGAAAGCAACAGAAACGGTCAGCCAGATCAAGTTGTGTGTGATATACGGCATACGGTTCACTCGAATGAACTGTTTTCAATTAGGGAAGAGAACATAAATGGTTCAACTTAACAAGATGTGTGTGATACGTGGCAAATAGGCCCGGAGGTTAATTTGAGAACAAGTACACAGAGGTTAATTTGACATACATGACTTATAAGTTTCACAGAAATCATATCACTTTTTTTGGAAAACATTTAATTGCGTTGAATGTATATAGTGCTCCGTCCTATTAGTTGAATTAACCTCGAAGCCAATCAACATGTGTTCAAAAAACAAAAAATGTCAAAAATTACAAAATAAGGACCTCGAGGTTAATTCAACTAATAGGAGGGAGCACTGAGATAATTAAATGTTTACAGTGACCCATACCATCAGTTAATTTAACATCGAGGTCACTTCCCATCCGGTCACCCATCTGATGACTACTCAAGCCTCAGCACAGTTAACTTGGGAGTTTTGCTAGATGAGCTATCGGTAGGGAAGCTGGACCTTGCTGTTGTAGGATCCCTCTTTGCATCCTTTATTGCGCACCCGGATGACTGACTATTGCCGCCCAATGGTCAATGCCATGTCCCCCGCGAATGTAGAAGCTTCCCTCCATTGGATGAGTGGCAAACGGTTAATCAAGAAGAACTGTTTGCGATGATGCAGAATAATAGAAACGGACAGCCAAATGAGGATGTGTGCGATATACGGCATACAGTTCACTAGGATGAACTATGTGTGATTAGGCAACACAATGGAAATGGTTTAACTGAACAAGATGTGTATGATACGCGGCAAACAGGTCCGTAATCAGAAATGTTTGCGAAGACCAATAATAACACAGACGATTGCTGCTAATAAGCCGTGTGATTTGCTCTGTCTACAGAAGAATAACATGTACATATATATATAACTGAAATAAATATCCAATTACATAAGTGACTATACAGATCATTCGCACACACCTCAATAAACAATTGCATGCATTCTAAAGTAGGAGAAACGATCGTCTAGTCATCTACTTCTTGTGACGCTCCCGCCACTGCTCTGTGGCTCGATCCCTCGTCTGGGGCAGGAAGAAGACACTTCCTCATGTCAACGATCCGCCTGTACATCTCGTAGCTTGTGTACGCGTCCTTGGCCGCGTACTTGACGTGTTGTTCATCCAGTCCCTCATGCCAAACACTGTGCCAGGCGTTCCTGTCCTTCTTGCTCTCATCCTTCATCTTCATGTAGTAGGGGTCGATGATGGCCGAGGCGAGGTCAACCAGGGAGTTCAGTTTGTTGTTGTCGCTGCCCCAGACCTTGTAGTGGTGCTGGATGTTGACAAGATTCGGGCATTTCAAGCCCGAAACCTTGAGCACTTTTAGATCGTTGGTGGTGTCCACCGTAGCGAAACTGTAGTCGGAGCTGTTGATAAACCTGGAGAAACGCTCGCAAGGCCTTCTGGCCAGGTGGTAGTGGTAGACGAGGACGTCATGTCGCACGCACAACTGGGCGACGACAACCTTCTGATCATGCCCGGCATGACCGATGGTGTACTCGAGGTTGAGGCCGACCACTTGGTAATTGTCCTCGGCAAGGAACTGCTCCATAGTTTGGATGGAGCTCTCCACCGAGACCGGATCGTTCATGTACACCACCGAGAGGGCCTTCCCCCTCACGTGGGTGTCCACTATGTGATGCTTGGTTTACTGCCCGCCGTTGTCGTCGTCGGCCGCTGGGAGCGCCATTGGAGCCACGGGGAGCGCCATTGGAACCGCTGGATGTCCTCTCTGTATGTGTCATTGTGGGTGTGCTTATTGTGTCGTGTGACGCGAGAGATGAAGGTAAATGGCCGCAGGAATAAAAGGGGGCCGGGCGGCCTGGATTCTTGGCGTGTCCGCATGGTAGTTTTTGCAGCGGGTAACTGCATCGTCGCGCCGTGCCCGACTCAACCGCATGCACATGAACGTGCGTGATCGTGCGCCGGCCCCAAACACTGGCAGCGCGCGTTGAGGGACGAGGGCAGAGCACCCGGAGGGACGCGAGAGCAGAGCGCGCGCGGCGGGACGCGAGCAGAGCGCGCCGCGGCCGCCTCAACCGCAAGCAACCACACGCATAGAGCAATTGAACACGTAGGAAATGGTCGCCTACAAGCCGGCCGACAGTTGCGTCGCTGCGTAGAGAGCGGCCGTGTGCTACTACTTCCGTCTTGGTCTATAGTCCCCTTTATATTCTGTGCCATACTTTGCCCTTAAATTTAACCAACAAAATGTTAATGCATGTTATAGAAATTATATAATTGGAAACTATGTTCAAATACGAATCCAACTATATAATCTTTGGCGACATGCATTCGTATTTTATTAGTTAAATCCTACTTATAAACCAGGACGGGGGTATAGTAGGTAATTAAACCGCAAATGTTTTTTTTTGTATTAACCGTATGTGTACATGGCCTTTCGTCCTCATCTCGCATGTCTTGTCACCCCGCTGCCGCAGACGGCTTACAATGCAAGCTTGCGCAGCGCGCGGGGGCGTTCTTTTGGCCAAACAGTGGCTCGAAGTGGCGCCAATGAATCGTCGGTGAGCCCGTTCCTACGCAACCTCGCAGGTTCCCGCACAAGCTTCCCGCCCGACTCGGTGAAATCCCCCAAAATCCCAATGCTTACCAGCCTGCTATATAAACCCTCATGGCCGGCGAGTCCTGCGTCGCATTTTCCGCTCCCTCCCTGTAGCTTATCTTGTCTGCTTCTCCCACAATCGCCAATGGCACCAGTCCGTCGTCGTCGCTCAGCCACTCTGCCGTCATCAGAGGACAGCTCCAGCTGGGAGGCTACACCGCGGCGGCGGCGCAGTCCCCGGCGTAGTGTAGTGCGCGTGGCGTCCCTATTGGGTGTGCTCGGAACACCCACTGTCGGTGTCAAAACCGGCAGATCTCGGGTAGGGGGTCCCAAGCTGTGGATCTAGGATCGATGGTAACAGAGATGATGAACACGGTGTTTTACCCAGGTTCGGGCCCTCTCTATGGAGGTAAAAACCCTACGTCCTGCTCTTGTTTATATTGATGAAGTATCAAGGTACAGAGTTGATCTACCTCGAGATCAAATGTTGTGGTCTAAACCCAAGGGGTATGATGAGTACTGTCATAATCTATCTATCAACGAGCCTGGCCTCGGCTTATATAATGTACCGGAGGCCCAGGATGACAAGAGTCCTAGTCGGCTACGTTGGTGGAGAGAAGTCCTTGTCTTGATCACCAAGTCTTGTGGAATCTTCCTTGTATATGTCATCGGCTGTCCGAACTGGCCCATTAGTGAACCGCCACGGGGGTCCTCGGCCCAACCCACTGGTCGGGAGACGACATGGTGAGTACCCCCTAGTCCAGGACACCGTCAGTAGCCCCCTGAACCGGTCTTCAAGTTGGGGACGCTCCTCAATTCTTCCGAACTGTTCTTCATCTTCGGTCGTCGGTCTTGAAAAACTGGTTCAACAAATCTTCCCATCTCCGATCTTGAGGATCGCAGAGGTGTATCCGAAGAGTTCATACGTCGTGTATCCGAGGAGTCTTTTTAAGTTATCGGCCTTTATCAATGCCTTGTAAGTTTTTTATGCCACACCTCGGGTTTGAAGTTGTTCCCATGCGGTGGTGTCCTCTTGCATCCAAGCTCCAATGCCGGACTGTATTTGAGGTATCTTTTGCAGCCGAGCACCAACGCCGGACTGTATCCGAGCTCCAATGCCGGACTGTATCCGAGCTCTAACGCCGGACTGTATTCGGGCTCTAACGATGGTCAGCGTCCGAGGTGTCATAAACTACCTCGGTCTTTAAAAGATTGAATGAATTCAGCCGAGCTTAATGCCGGAAGTGCCCTCTATGGAGCCAGCCACTGGCGTCCGAGCTTTATGCCGGACTGCTTCCGAGGTGGTGCACCACCCCGACTGCAGGCTGATTTTTTGTGAATATTTTTTATTGGTGCAATTTATTCTCCACCGAGAAATATAGCCAGTAGCCCTCAAGGTGTGTGTCGGTCTAAAACCCGATATGCACCTGAAGGATGGCATAAAATCGGTGATCCCAGTAGCCCCTGAGACTCAGGTCGATTCACAAAATCGGCCTGAGGATCAACTCCTAGCTCTGTAGCATACTTAGGAATAGAAATGTGGTGTGCATATTCCTCGAGACTCAGGTTGGGTGCGGCCGACCAACCTGAGGATCATAATCTCCTCGGGAACTATTTCGCACTTTGTAAACTGTCTGCATTGAATCGTCGATGCAGTAGCCCCCGAGCCAATGATCAGGTGGCAACATCAGATTAGGGGATCGATGTGCCCCTTAAATATTTGTAACTGAGAAGCGCGAAGCCCAGTAGCCCCCGAGCCTTAATGTGGGCACGGGTGGCCGAATTAAGGATCAATGTCCGGAGTATATCACAATTTATGTGTAATGATTCCATGTATCCAAGTACTTTACATCACTAATGCTCGGATCTGCATTGTACAAAACTTTGTTGACCGACCATCGGCTTCAATCTCTTCGGCCAGCAGCTGAAGAGTGTTCGTCCTACTTTATAAAGCCTTTATAAGGGCAAAGATTTACGACAAACAAGGCAATCCGGCCGTACGGTTTTATAAACAAAGGTACGTAGAGAGATATGTTATAAAACATCTTCTGGGAAAAATAGTTCCGTTACAGGTTCCTTTTCCCAGGCTGTCATGTTGATCATGATCATGAGACCTCAACTCCGATCAATGTGGGAGGAAAATATTGAGGATTTAGTTCGGGGAAAGTTCCCGAACTCTATGGTATTAATGAACCAAAATTTTCACTTCCGTCGTTGCCGACCAATGTGATCCTTTAAGATTGCTAGCTTTCGGCTTCACCCAGTCTGAGGTACTTACTCGGATGACCCGGTAGTAACAATCACAGAGGTGCTCCCTTTACCACCTAGCCGAACAATCGGGAACGTAGGGGTAAGCACAGGAGCCAGGCAACCCAGCTTGGCCAAAATCTTAAGTCAAATTGATGCATATTTATGGCTTTATAACGATGATTACGGAAGGCAGCCCTCGTATACTAAATACAAAGGCCGACGATATGATTATTTTGACTCCGTTGCGACCGTTTATCAAGTGAAAGTGGCCCATCGTCGACTTCTACCCCTTTGTAGATACTACGCAGGGTGTTTCCGTAGTAACCAGACAACCCTTAGCCGACGTCTCGGTGCCCGAAGGCGGTTGTGTTAGGAGAAACAAGGCAATCAGATATGCGGGCTTTATAACTTTCACTTAGTCATAGGAGCTTTAAACTGGGAAAGCTAGCTACGAGCCACCGGTTAGTGTTCGGCACCAACCGAAGTCTTGCCAATAACACTTTGGTCAATATTATGAAAGGCCCATCGTTAAACACGGGGCAATCGGTATCGATCTATAGTGTGACACCGTCATCGGATCGCTGACCAGTTTACGCCCATTGTGACAGTCAGTTTTTGGCTTTCTCCACTGAGGTGCTTAACCATTCGAGCCGGAAGCACAATCGTAGTGGTTCTCCCTTTGCACACCTAGCCGAATAAAGCGGAACATAGGAGGCAAGCACAGGAGCCGGGCAACCCAACTATTGACCGAAGACACAATTCGAAACCAATGCATATATAGCAATATCCGACAATGTTTTTGCCGAATCTCTAAAGGTGTCCAGCGTTGCACTGCGAGACTTATGCTGCAAACACAGAAATAGGTTAAAAGTGCATAGGCTTGAAAAACCAAAAAACTTCAGTAAAAACGTTACGTCCGAACTAAATCAAGTCGTTTGGTGCCAATCCGAAAATTGGTCTTAAATTTTTTGTGCTTCTGTCGCGCATTAATATGACACATCCGATCTCAAGGCTTCAAGCGGGTCAGCCTTCGGCTTCAACCTCCTATCCCAAAGGCGGAGTGCTTCTCAGGCCAGTTTAGCGAACTAAACTCGAGCGGCTTTAGAGGGAAGCCAGGCTATCCGGCTATTGACCACACACTCGAGTCGAGAAAGGAGTAGTAGAAAAAGACTTTGCAACGACAAAGAAGAAAACACATTTATTATAAAATGGCTCATATAAATTTAAGAGCCCCCAAGTGACTTGGGTAAAAGAATTTTATGTAAAATGATTGTATGTACCGAAGTACTTATATAATATCTGCGTTCGCCCAAACTTTGAACGCGTCTTAACCGACCGTCGGCTTCTCCCTCTTCGGCCAAGGGCCGAAAAGTGTTATCTACTCCGCCTACCGAGAATATCGGCGGTGTTTCGGATAACCAGGCAATCAGGCCATGAGGCTGTAACAGACAAAGCGCGCCCAGGGAACTTATGCTATATTACTTATGTAACGTAAGAAGCATCTTCAAAGAAAATAGTGCCCCCAACGGTACCTTTCTTTGGTCGCTCATGATTACTATGAGACTTGTGCAATAGATTTGTGTACGCGTGAGTTCCGTCGTGTGCCGACCATAGTTGAAAACAATAAGAGCGCTAGCTTTCGGCTTCACCCGTCTGAGGTACGAGTTCGGATGACCCGGTCGTAACAATCGCAGAGGTGCTCCCTTTACTCCCTAGCCGAACAATCGGGAACGTAGGGGTAAGCATAGGAGCCAGGCAACCCAGCTTTGAGGAACACTTAGGTCAACATGATGCATATTTTGGCATAATACACGAACAAGGAATGACGCGATACATTAATAATCATATGCAAGAAGAATGGCTTCATAAAGGAAGCCCCCAAATAAACGGGGTATTTTGAATTTGTTTGTAACAAGCAAGATTTTGACAAAGAAAGTTTTTCACAAACGACTTTTTGTCAAAAAAGTATAATGCTTGGTCGAACCGAAGAAAATTTAAAACTTTGGGCATGAAAGCGACTTAGCTGGTTAATGTGCTCGGCATCGATGACGCAGTCCGAGTTTACGGCGGGACGAGGTCCCAGCCCCTAAGCCGGTCCCGAGATGGAGGAGCGAAGAGCTCGGCACTCCGAAGTGGCGACACAGCACGGCCAATGTGGCGAGGTGGAACCCCCCGTCCGTCCGAGGCGACGGAGTAGGCCGACAGTATGACGCCGAAGTTCCCGGTGTGGGTTAATGAAGTGACGATGAAGCCCCCGGTTCAACCGAGGTGACAGCGCTGCCCAATCTGGATCATTTACCCGACGAGGTAGGACCCTCTTGATGATGCCGAAGTCCCCGAGGCAACCGAACATGTCGGTATGGCAATTCAATCAACAAGATAATCATGCGAGCCGATTTATGCCAATTGGGACGACAACGTTGGCTTGCCGAAGTGACCGCGTGACGCAGTCGAAATCAATCACCTGCACACATAAAATAGTGCGGTCCAAAAAGAATAATATAAATATATATAAAAATCCTTGCATAATGGCTTTTCGCAAAGATAATTTATTTAAAGAGATGTGGCCTGGCGCCGAAGTCAATGTCGATGCAGGGCGTCGGTGTGATGCGGTAAAGGCGTGGCAAAGCCCGAATTCACAGGTCGGTTCGAGTTCCGGATGCGGCCTTCGCCGAACTATGTACGGAAACTGACCGAACCACCACGCGACCGTCATTAATGCGGCCACCATTTGATAGACATGTGTACAGATGATGGAACAAACCAGAGTAATAATTCCTTGGGAAAAATAAACCCAAACAAGCAAAAATTGCTAGGATTAATAGCACCTGGTTTATTTGTTGTAGCAGTCCGAAGAAAGGTTACTCCCAAAATTGGGACTCGATCCGCACACCCATTGCCTGATGGATGATGAAGCGACGGCATGGCGATGCAGTAAGGAGACATTGCAGTTGCCATGTCAGCCGAGGTGTCGAAGCAGTTCGGCGTGACGGACATCGGTTTGAAGAAGCAACAGTGCGGCCATGCCGATGCAGGTCATAACTTGTGACGCGGTCAATGCCGGCTTGATGAGGTGGCCATGCGGCGATCCCGTACGGTCGATGCGGTGAGGCGAAGCACCCGGTCCAGCTAACGTGACGAAGCTGGTTGGCTGGTGATGTCGAAGTCACCGGAGTAGTTTGATGAAGAGATGGCGAAGCCCCCGGTCTAGCCGAGGTGACGGGGCAGATCAGTAGTATGACGTTTGCTGCCCCATGCCGGCCGAGGTGTCGAAGCAGGTCGGCGTGGTGGACATCGGCTTGGTCAGCCGGATTAGTATTTGAGATTTCTTCGGAATCGTCCTCTGGTACTATGGTGAGAGGGGCGAGTCCGGCCAGGGTTGACTCCTGATGTTCGGACGCCGAAGTTCCGTCCGGGATTGAAGCTGGATACAGGATAAGAGAGGCGAGTCCGGCCGGAATTGACTCCCGATCTTCGGACGCCGAGGTCACATCCAGGCTTGAAGAAGCAATAATGCGGCGATGCCGTTGCGGGCCGGATCTTGTGACGCGGTCGATTCCCTCTTGATGAAGTGACCATGCAGCGATGCTGGTGTGCCCGCTCCGTATAATTCGTGGGGCGACAATGTTGGTGATGATTTACCCTTCATGATGCCGAACTATTGTTCGGCTTGCCGAGACAATGATCCGAAGAGGTTGATTTTGGCTCGATGAAGCGACGACCCGTCTAGCGCAGGTCGGCAGCCATGCAGCAACGTTGTCAGGCTGGTTTGGCACCGGCGCAACGGTGAAGGTTACCTCCGAAAAGGAGCAAAATTTGTGAGCATGTGTTCGGAAACAAAACACAATACGCTAGAAAAAATTTTCTTCAAAAAGGATGTTCAATATCCCGTTCATGAAGAAGATGAATTCGGGTCGGATTCGTTTTCGCGCAGAAAAAAGATCCGAAAATCGCTGCGCTCATTGGAGGTTTCCCGGAGTTTGAACGGTCGGATCGAGCTGAAATTTTGAGGGGTGGTAGATATGGGAATTCCGCAGCCAACCAACGATTGGATCTTCCAAAGGATGTCCGAGCTAGACGCTGGACTCTACGCCCTAAACTCATCCAGATTCCCGTCCAGATTCGACAGGGGTCCGGTATATCGTAGATCGCCGGAGATTCCTCCGAATACGACGAAATTTTACAGGGTTGTTATATACCCAATTACGCACTATGCCACCAAAGCAATCGTCAAAGCGACACTCGAGGAAGCGGCGACAGCGAATACGAATACACTGTATAGACAAACAGCACGGTCGCCCGAGGACAATGTTGAAGTTGAGCCCCCGAGCTATATGGATGATTCCTCCACGATCTTGATAGAGATCGGAGTTGATGTTGATGAAGGCCCTCATCTGATCATGACGATCTGAGGCGGAGCACAGTCCTCGGTCGAACCAAGGTGACCAGTCGAGCTGGCGACGAATTTGCAAACGTCGCAGTTGATCTGCAAGCGAGCCATTGATCCATTGCCGATCACATAGCGGAACTCTCAATGAAAGCACCAATGTCGGTGTCAAAACCGGCAGATCTCGGGTAGGGGGTCCCAAGCTGTGGATCTAGGATCGATGGTAACAGAGACGATGAACACGGTGTTTTACCCAGGTTCGGGCCCTCTCTATGGAGGTAAAAACCTTACGTCCTGCTCTTGTTTATATTGATGAAGTATCAAGGTACATAGTTGATCTACCTCGAGATCATATGTTGTGGTCTAAACCCAAGGGGTATGATGAGTAATGTCATAATCTATCTATCAACGAGCCTGGCCTCGGCTTATATAATGTACCGGAGGCCCAGGATGACAAGAGTCCTAGTCGGCTACGTTGGTGGAGAGAAGTCCTTGTCTTGATCACCAAGTCTTGTGGAATCTTCCTTGTATATGTCATCGGCTGTCCGAACTAGCCCATTAGTGAACCGCCATAGGGGTCCTAGGCCCAACCCACTGGTCGGGAGACGACATGGTGAGTACCCCCTAGTCCAGGACACCGTCACCCACCACATGCTCCGCCGCCGCTGCCCGTCGGCAGCTGTTGCCGGCCACCGTTGCCACCACACCACCGTCGAAAGCCAGGGGCATCGCCCGCTCCGCCGCCACGGCCCAAAGGCGGGAGGTGGCCGTCGTGGCCGCCACCCCACTGCCGGCCATCACCCGCTCCGCCACCGCGGCCCGAAGGCGGGAGGTGGTGGTCGTGGCCGCCACCCCATCGTCGGCCGCCGTGGCCGCCAGCCCATCGTCGACCGCCGGGGTCATCACCCGCTCCGCCACCGCCGCAACCGTTTGCGTTGAAGGGATGCACAAATCCTGCGCTGCGAATGTTCCCTTGACTTAAGGGGGAAGACCATAGCTCTCACGTTGCATACGGGTGTTCTATCTAAAACGTTTGCGATCAAGAGCTGCACAAATCCTGCTCGGCACATTTTCCCTTGGCTTCCTGGGGAAGCTGTCGGTTTGCATATGGGTGTTCTAACTAAAACGTTTGCGATGAGTGTTTTATATTTAAAAACCATTGACGTTATTTTCAAAAGAAAATCGTTTGATAAGTCTGTACATTAAGAGAGAAAAACGCAAGTTTGTTCAAACCATATCTTTCATTCAGTCACACTGCGAATTCCATGATAACATGCCAAGTTTCATGAATTTCAGACGAGTGTTGGATTTACTAGAATTTAAAAACCAGGTATCTCAATGTTTGCGGCCGAGTGATGGTGGCAGGGTGTTTGAAATTCATTCCCATTTTTTGCATGGGACCTAAGCATGCACCCAAGGACACAGATTTGATTTTTCAACCAATGTATATGCACTAGAGCATGTGCATGTAGTTCAAATTTGAATTATGCACATAAAATGCCTAGAAAACCCAGTTAATGTATAAAAATTTCCAAACGAATCCCGAAAAATTCCAAAATTTAACACAACACTCCTGTTATTCTATGTTGACACTAGAAAAAAAATTAAATCAAGAAGAGGCAACGGATATCGTTTCGTCCCCAAAGGTGAAACGTTCCCTACCGAAAACATCAGGCTTGTTGTGAGAAGATCTGGTTTGTGAGAAGCTTATACCCAAACCTGCCCCAAACGGGACAAAAATTTACCACGGCATGTTGATGCCGCTCCATGATAGCATGCCAAGTTTCATGAATTTCAGACGAGTTTTGGATTTCCTAGAATTTAAAAACCAGGTATCTCAACGTTTGCGGCCGAGCGACGGTGGCAGGGTGTTTGAAATTCATTCCCATTTCTTGCATGGGACCTAAGCATGCACCCAAGGACACATATTTGATTCTTCAACCAATTTATATGCACTGGAGCATGTGCATGTAGTTCAAATTTGAATTATGCACATAAAATGCCTAGAAAACCCAGTTAATGTATAAAAATGTCCAAACGAACCCCAAAAAATTCCAAAATTTAACACAACACTCCTGTTGTTCTATGTTGACACTAGAATTTTTTTGAAAGCAATAAGAGGCAACGGATATCGTTTCGTCCCCAAAGGTGGCACGTTCCCTACCGAAACCATCAGGCTTGTTGTGAGAAGCTCTGTTTTGTGAGAAGCTTATACCCAAACCTGCCCCAAATGGGACAAAAAATTTACCACGGCATTTTGATGCCGCTCCATGATAGCGTGCCAAGTTTCCTGAATTTCAGACGAGTTTTGGATTTACTAGAATTTAAAAACCAGGTATCTCAATGTTTGCGGCCGAGTGACGGTGGCAGGGTGTTTGAAATTCAGTCCCATTTCTTGCATGGGACATAAGCATGCACCCAAGGACACAGATTTGATTTTTCAACCAATTTATATGCACTGGAGCATGTGCATGTAGTTCAAATTTGAATTATGCACGTAAAATGCCTAGAAAACCCAGTTAATGTATAAAAATGTCCAAAAGAACCCCGAAAAATTCCAAAATTTAACATAACACTCCTGTTGTTCTATGTTGACACTAGAAATTTTTTGAAAGCAATAAGAGGCAACAGATATCGTTTTGTCCCCAAAGGTGGCACGTTCCCTATCGAAATCATCAGGCTTGTTGTGAGAAGCTCTGGTTTGTGAGAAGCTTATACCCAAACCTGCCCCAAATGGGACAAAAAATTTACCACGGCATGTTGATGCCTCTCCATGATAGCATGCCAAGTTTCATGAATTTCAGACGATTTTTAGATTTACTAGAATTTAAAAACCAGGTATCTCAACGTTTGCGGACGAGCGACGGTGGCAGGGTGTTTGAAATTCATTCCCATTTCTTGCATGGGACCTAAGCATGCACCCAAGGACACAGATTTGATTTTTCAACCAATTTATATGCACTGGAGCATGTGCATGTAGTTCAAATTTGAATTATGCGCATAAAATGCCTAGAAAACCCAGTTAATGTATAAAAATGTCCAAACGAACCCCAAAAAATTCCAAAATTTAACACAACACTCCTTTTTAAAAGCAATAAGAGGCAACGGATATCGTTTCGTCCCCAAAGGTGGCACGTTCCCTACCGAAACCATTAGGCTTGTTGCGAGAAGCTCTGGTTTGTGAGAAGCTTATACCCAAACCTGCCCCAAATGGGACAAAAAATTTACCACGACATGTTGATGCCGCTCCATGATAGCATGCCAAGTTTCATGAATTTCAGACAAGTTTTGGATTTACTAGAATTATAAAAGCAAGTACCTCAACGTTTGCCGGAGAGCGACGGTGCCGTGGTGTTCGAAATTCATCCCCATTTCTTACATGGGACATAAGCATAAACCCATGGACACATATATGATTTTACAACCCATGTTGGTGCACCGGAGCATGTGCATGTAGTTTAATTTTGAATTGTGCACCTAAAATGGTTAGAAAACCAATTTAATGTATAAAATGTCCAAACAAACCCTGAATAATTCCAATTTTTTATGACACACGTGTAGTTGCATGTTCACTGCAGATAAAAGTTCTAGCAATTCAGACACCGTCCATTGTCGCTATGAGCACTTTATGTAATTCAAATCAAGATGAAAAATCAAGTAGATCCCACACAGTTTATTATCACCAACCGTGTGAGATGCAGTACAAAATATCCTCGAGCACCGTCGGTGTATAGTACGCCTATGGCTTACACGAGAAGGTGCGTCGGCTACAGTCCACAGCCGGCGTGTCAAGCACACTAGCTCGCTCCGCAAATATCATTTCACTATTCAATCGTCGCCGATGAAAGATGGGGACGTGGACCCGCGTCGTGAGGGCAACTTCGGCAGCCCACTCCGGCGAGAGCGTGGCCGCAGCCGCCATGCGCGTGCTAACAAGGTGCATGAGCGTGGCCGCAATCTGCGACCGGGCGGCCAGGGCAGCCCAAACGGTGGCTGTTGCTTCTTAGGTGGCGGCAGCAACATCTGCCTCGGGGATAGCAACTGGCGAGAGCGGCACAGCAGCTGTCCGTTCCGCAGCGGTGGCCTTAGCCCTGATGAAGGCCACCCACGACCATGTCGAGGCCGCCCACACCCAGCTTGTGGCGGTCACCGCACAAATCGAATGAAGCTTCTCTGACAACGGTCGGCAACCCACGGCCGAAGAGTTGGCAATCACCGAGAGCATTTGAGCAGCCGTCCGTTCCTCCGCCACATACCTTGCCACGACGGAGCCCGTCCAAGCCCAGATCGTGGCCGCCCATGCCCAGCTCGTGGCGGCCTTTTCCAAAGAGATGGCGGACGCGGATGGCGAGATGCTTGCCGAGTATGGTGCGATGGATGCCATGGAGCCCCTTTCCTAGGAGACCGTCGGGCGTGAGCTGGACATGGAGGCGGTGGCGGAGATCGACGAGCACCAGCCGTAGTAGTACTCTTTGTTTTGTTTAATTAAGAGCGCCGGTCTTTAATTTGTTAGAGTAATGTTTAGGTTAGCTAGCTCTGTTTAATTGCTGAACTTGCTCGATTAAGAAGTGTGGGTATGCTGTAGTCTCCTTTGTGTACCCAAATTATGCAATGACGTGGATGACCAGTGTAACCAGGGAAATTCGAACCAAAATTTTTGATGTTCAAACTCATCACACACGGGTTAAGCTATCTGAATCGTTTGTGATGTTCACATCTCGTACACAGTTCTGAATAAGGGACCGTGTCTGATGACACTTTACGCGCCAGTTTTTTCGCTGAAGCGATTCAAAAATTTTGGCTTCCGCGGAAATATCTGCCTGCCCGCCCCCTCCGCCTTACTAAAAGCCACATTTTCCCTATTTCCAGCTTCCTTTCCAAGCTGAAACCTTCACTCCTTGCTTGCAGCGCCACCTTCTCGCCGGCGACCCTCCTTCACGCTGCTCGGCCTCGTCTATCCAGGCAAGTAATCCACACCCGACCCCCATCCTCCTCCTCCTTCCACATCCCACATGCCCCGACCACCGGCGCGACACCTTCCACCCAAATCACCGACCCCTCCACCAAATAAGTGCCACCCTGAGCCATGGTGCACGCAGTATAGCCAGGAGCTCAAGGAGCATTTGGCAGTAGAGAAACAAATCGCGGCCGCACGTGTGGATAAGGTTGCGATGGTTGCCATTTGTGCCGACCCCCCAGATCTTGGAGGAGCACCTTGCCATTTGCTAGCTACGCCGGTTAAGCATGCTCGGTTTACCCGTTGCATGTGCTGCTCCTGCCTTTCCTTAACAAATTCTAGTGAATTGTGCTATCTAATTTTACCATGCAATCTGTTGCTCTAGTGTATATGTTCTATATGTCATGTAGTGTGGTGCTTACCCGGACTTCAGTTAACTGTTTGGTTCAATTCTGCAAATGTGATGTTCAATTCTTCAGGCTGCAATTTTGTATTGTCTTCCATGTGAGAAATAAATCGAATTTATCTTTACAAAATACATGAGAAACGAATACAATTGCTATATTTCCAAGTTGTCAAGCATGCTTGGTTTGGTTATACATTGTGCAATGTGGTGCTCAGTTAACGTTTGGTTCATTTGTTGTGGTGTTTAGTTAACAGTTTGGTTCAATTCTGCAATGCGATGTTCAATAGTTTTGGGTGCATTCTATTATTGTATACCATGTGAGAAGTAAATCGAATTTGGCTATACTAAATACATGAGAAACAAATACAATTGCTATATTTCCAAGTTGTTAAGCATGCTTGGTTTGGTTAACTATCTGATCTTCTATTAGGAGTATGTTATATTGTGCAATGTGGTGCTCAGTTAACATTTGGTTCATTTGTTGTGGTGTTTAGTTAACTGTTTGGTTCAATTCTGCAATGCGATGTTCAATTGTTGTGGGTGCATTCTGTTATTGTATACCATGTGAGGAATAAATTGAATTTGGCTGTACTAAATATTTGAGAAACAAATACAATTGCTATATTTCCAAGTTGTTAAGCATGCTTGGTTTGGTTAACTATCTGATCTTCTATTAGGAGTATGTTATATTGTGCAATGGTGCTCAGTTAATGTTTGGTTCATTTGTTGTGGTGTTTAGTTAATTGCTTGGTTCAATTCTGCAATGCGATGTCCAATTGTCGTGGGTAGAATTTTGTATTGTTGTGCATGTGAAGAATAAATCAAATTTGGCTGCACTTAATACACGAGAAACATATACAAGTGCTATATTTCCTAGTTCTTAATCATGGTTGGTTTGGATAAATGGGTTTTCCATGTGGCTTGAATTAATCTGATGAATGTGCAATGTGCTTATTTTTCATCAACATATTTTACTGATAGCATGCGAGCCCTTACTTAACCTGATGACTAACTACCTTATATGTGTTGCAGGGAAACAATGGGAAGCACTGAGGTTTACAATCGAGGTTAGCACGTGCATGGTCCGTTGTCTAATAGCACATTATTGTGCAATTGCAGGAACCATTCTAATATTTAGGTTTTTACCAATTTGCTCTTGCACATGTAGGTCCTGCTGTCAGAGGTTTTGACCCACTGTTCGACCTTTTTTGCATATGGGGAAATGAGTTGTCCATGAATATTAATCAAGTCAAGAAACTCAGAAAGATTGTTAGGATAAAGAAATTAGCGACAAAAAACAACAAGATCTTTGTCTGCACAATGAAGAAGACATCAGTTAACTACAAGATGGTATTAACTATTATACCTTGCCTTTTTTTATTCCTTTGCCCCATTTCCAATACAGAGAAGATATTTGTGCACATACTTGTTTTCAGGCCTTTCCAAAGCAGTTCACTGATGATTACCTCTCAAACCACCTCTATGGTCAGGAGGCGGGGAAGGTTTTCATACAACACCCACGGTTCAATATTGAAGTGTTCCTGAAGAGGACGAAGGATGGACGGTCAATCATCCACAGGCACTGGCCTAAAGTTGCAAAGACCTTCAATATCAATGAAGGCTCAATATTCTCCTTCCGCTTGAGCAGTTTTCCAGATGAGATGCATCTGTCTATGTACTGTCTATGATGCTAATTTCGAAAGGTCTAGATGTTGGATGTGAAACTTGGTGCTGGTGCAGTTGTGTAATGGGGTAGCTGAGTGCTGAAGCTATATCATGTTGTACTCTTATGTATTTCAATTATGAAATCCTGCTTCCTTAATATGGAAATGAAATATATTATTTGCTTAATATGAATGTCAATTAGATTAATAAATGGATTATTAATAATAGGGCAATTAGCCTGCTAATTGGGTTTTTTCTATTGCAAACGGTTATTCAGAAAACACCATGGGCGATGACCTCAGGCAACGCACACAGTTTCTAGGAATAAACCGTGTTGGATCATTGAACAATCACACACGACATTCTCTTGAAAACTGTTTGCGTTAGGCCACCTTGCGCAAACGGTTACCACATAAAAACTGTGTGTGATGGACAGCCTTTGCCACATAGTTTCTTCTACGCACCGTGTGTGATGCATTCAATAACGCAAACGATAAAATTGTTAATATCGTGTGCAATGGCAACGCTATCACAAACGATTTAACGAGGAAAATTGTGTGTGATGTACCTACGAACGGAAACATTTTCCTTGGAGCGACTGTGTGGGATGTATATACGAACGAAAATGTTTAGCGAGGACTGACTATGTGGGATGTACTTACGACCGGAATCGATTTCTCCTGTATAACTGTATTTTTTTTAGCACTACTGTACGTATAACCGTATTTGATCGCTCGCCGGTCGCACACGACCTCATTTTGCCGAGCGTATTTGCCAAGAGGGCATATCCCCGACGGTTTCTGGGTCGTGTGGGAAGCACCCCCCTATCACCCACACTCACTTGGCGACGGTTCCAAATGCCGTCGCGGAAAGGGGTTAAAAACCGTTTGTATAGCACCTCGATGTACCAATGAAATCTTTGTATGGTTTAAGACAAGCACCTAAGCAATGGCACGGGAAGTTCGAAAGAACTTTGACATCTACGGGCTTTGCTGCAAACGAAGCCGACAAGTGTGTGTACTATCGCCATGGTGGGGGCGAGGGGGTTCTATTATGTTTGTATGTTGACGACATACTTATATTTGGAACAAATCTCAAGGTCATTGAGGAAGTGAAAGATTTTCTAAATCAAAACTTTGAGATGAAAGACCTTGGAGTAGCTGATGTTATCTTGAACATCAAGCTTTTAAGAGGTGGTGATGGTGGGATCACTCTGTTGCAGTCTCACTATGTGGAGAAGGTTCTGGATCGTTTTGGAAAATCAGATTGCAAACCTTCTCCAACACCTTATGATCCGAGTGTTTTGATTCGGAAGAACGAAGGAGAAACAAAGGATCAATTGAGATATTCTAAAATCATTGGCTCTCTTATGTATTTAGCTAGTGCTACGAGGCCTGATATCTCGTTTGCTGTGAGTAAACTAAGCCGGTTTGTTTCAAACCCGGGAGATGTTCATTGGCATGCACTTGAGAGAATAATGCGCTATCTGAAAGGTACTGCAGTTATGGACTTCACTATACCGGGTATCCAAGAGTACTTGAAGGTTATAGTGATGCAAATTGGATAGCTGATGCTGATGAGCTTAAATCAACAAGTGGTTATGTGTTTACACTTGGTGGTGCTGCTGTTTCCTGGAAGTCTTGCAAGCGGACCATCTTAACAAGGTCAACAATGGAAGCAGAACTCACAGCATTAGACACGACAACAATTGAAGCAGAATGGCTTCGAGAACTTTTGATGGACTTGCCGGTGGCTGAAAAACCAATTCCAGCTATTCTAATGAACTGTGATGATCAAACTGTGATCCTCAAGGTAAACAGTTCTAAGGATAATAAGAAGTCATCAAGACATGTGAGAAGGAGACTGAAATCTATCAGGTTCATGAGAAACTCCGGAGTTATAGCGTTGGACTATATAAACACATCGAAGAATCTGGCAGATCCCTTCACAAAGGGTTTATCACGAAATGTGATAGACAATGCATCGATGGAGATGCGATTGAGACCCACTATATAAGTTGTTCATGGTGGTAACCCATTCTTTGTGATCGGAGATCCCGTGAATTAGAATTGGCGAGACAAGCTTTTGGATAACTGAAAGGAGAATATTTATTTTATAAAGATCTACTCCATTATGATGCAATTCTCTCCTAATCTGTATGGTAGGCTGATATTTATCTTAATGTGTTCTGAATGGCTTGGGTAGGCAAAGATGTTGTCCTACAGAACATCTAGAAAGAACACACCTATATGAGTTAGGCTGTTAAACGTCGTAGTCTGTGAGACTTGGGTGCTCTCTAATAAACTCATGAAGAGGCCCCGGAGTATGACGCATATGCTCCTACCCGCGGGAAAGTTTTTCAGCGGTCTAGTATCGGTCAAGTATTTTACGTTAAACTTATTTGCACAAAACTTGCAGTTCAAGGCACAGTCCACTGTTCAAGTTGTGAACGAGTGTAGCGTGGAGTTCTAGGTGGAAGTTCAACTTAACAGTCTTCACCGAAATACCGGTATATAAACAATGTTTTGGAAACATGGGCAAACTTGATGTGACTCTGGGATGTGGTGGAGGATTGTTACAATTATTGGGATTTAGACCATCTGTTATATCCAATAATTTCTAGGAAAATCCCATAGGCCCATGTGGCACGTTCATGCATGACAAGAAAGAAGCTAAATTTTTTGCGCTAGTGGAAAATGAAACCGAATGGTGGTGAATGATGACATTCATCTCCTCATTGATGGCATCAATATTTTAATTTCGGTTTCATTTCTTCATTAGTACATTGGTTTCTTCATACCGTACGTGCTAGCATATTTTGTCATGCAAGAACTAGAAACAATTTGCCTACTAATGGGAGACGAAACTGACCACTTAATAGGATTTTTAGTGCGTCTGTTTCTCCTCTCCATAATGAGAATTAGTGCGTCCATTTCAGTTTCATCTTGTTACTCCTATAAGAGGCCGCTCCTCTTCCCGACAAGACACAACTCCTCGCATTGTTCCAGAGCATTGCACCGCCTACCTCTTTCCCATCTCGCTTCCCGGCGTGCACCAGAGAGTGAGACAGCAGGCCTCCGAAACCCCGCCTCTTGTGATCCGGTACGGGAGAGGGGCGATCAGGTTTTTGGGGAGCGTCCTTGTGCGACTGCTGGATTTTTGTTCATCGTGGCTGCGAACGGCGACATCACTGACGACGAGTTTCTGAACGACGACTTCTTCCCCGACGTCAATGACATCTTCAGCGACATGACGATCGGGACATCTGGACCTTCTGCTACTACACCGTATGCCATCTTATCCTCATTGTTAGGGCTAGCATTTGGTTTATTGCTAGTAGAGATTGACATGTATATGATGCATTTTGCTTATGATTTTGATTGCATGACTAGTCTCAATGAATTGTTGCTACTTTCTAGTTTCACCACTATATTTCTATTCATGTTTTATCCACTATTTTTTTGGATTAAATTAAAAAGGAAAATGCCTAATTATTCAACAAAAACAATAGGTAAAACATGATCAACATGATAGAGAGAACAATTGAGACATGCAACTGGTTGGTGAAACTAGTCATGCAGTTGAGATAATAAGCAACTAGCAACATATCCATGTCGATCACTAGTAGCAGTAAACCAAATGCTAGCCCTGACAGAGAGGATAAGATGACGTATGAAATAGCAGCAGAAGATGCAGAAGTGTCGTTCGTCATGTCATCGAAGAGGTCGTCGACGTCGGGGAAGAAGTCATCGTTGGGGAACTCATTGTCGAGGATGTCGTCGTTCGCAGCCACGAGGAACAAAAATCCAGCAGTCATGCAGAGGCACTCCCCAAAAACCTAATCGCCCCTCTCCCGTACCGGATCACAAAAGGCGGGGTTTCGGAGGCCTGCTGTCTCACTCCACGGAGCACGCAAGGAAGCGAGATGGGAAAGAGATAAGCAGCGCAATGCTTTGGAATGAGACGAAGAATCGTTGTTCTTGCGAAACAGAGGAGCGACCTCTTATATACACGAGAAGAGTTGAAACTGGCCCTTCGTTGGTAGAAGAGAAACCGGTGCAATAAACACCATTAAATAGACGCACTAAACACCATTGAGGAGATAAGAAACGAGCGCACTAAAACCACATGAAGTGTTCTGTTTCTTCTCCCATTTATGCACCATTCGTTTCAACTTCTTTCTTGCATGATAGAAACAAAGCAGCGCATACATGTATTTTCCACACCACCTTGTCATGCATGAATGGGCCACGTAAGCCTCTGAGATTTCCCTTGAATTATTGGAAGAAAATATGAATTATTATATGGGCTAGACCCAATAATTCCAACAATCCCCCACCAGATCCCAGAGACACATAAAATTTGCCTGTGGTTCCAAAACATTGTTTATATACCGGTGTTTCGGTGGAGACTGTTAAGTTGAACTTCCACCTAGAACTCCATGCTACACTCGTTCACAACTTGAACAGTGGACTACACCTTGAACTGCAAGTTTTGTGCAAACAAGTTTCACGTAAAAGCCTTGACCGATACTAGACCGCTGAAAACTTTCCCGCGGGTAGGAGCATATACGTCATACTCCGGGGCCTCTTCATGAGTTTATTAGAGAACACCCAACTCTCACAGACTGCGACGTTTAACAGTCTAACTCATATAGGTGTGTTCTTTTTAGATGTTCTGTAGGACAACATCTTCGCCTACCCACGCCATTTAGAACACATTAAGATAAATATCAACCTACCATACAGATTAGGAGAAAATTGCATCATAATGAAGTGGATCTTTACAAAATAAATATTCTCCTCTCAGTTATTCAATAGCTTGTCTCGCCAATTCTAATTCACGGGATCTCCGATCACAAAGAATGGGTTACCACCATGAACAACTTATGTAGTGGGTCTCAATCCCTTCTCCTTCGATGCATTGTCTATCACATTTCATGATAAACCCTTTGTGAAGGGATCTGCCAGATTCTTTGATGTATTTATATAGTCTAACGCTATAACTCCGGAGTTTCTCATGAACCTGACAGATTTCAGTCTCCTCCTCACATGTCTTGATGACTTCTTATTATCCTTAGAACTGTTTAACTTGGTGATCACAGTTTGATTATCACAGTTCATTAGAATAGCTGGTATTGGTTTTTCAACCACCGGTAAGTCCATCAAAAGATCTCGAAGCCATTCAGCTACAACTGTTGCCATGTCTAATGCTGTGAGTTCTGCTTCCATTCTTAACCTTGTTAAGATGGTCTGCTTGCAAGACTTCCAGGAAACAGCAGCACCACCAAGTGTAAACACATAACCACTTGTGGCTTTAAGCTCATCAGCATCAGATATCCAATTCGCATCACTATAACCTTGAAGTACTCTTGGATACCCGGTATAGTGAAGTCCATAACTCGTAGTACCTTTCAGATAGCGCATTATTCTCTCAAGTGCAAGACAATGAACATCTCCCGGGTTTGAAACAAACCAGCTTAGTTTACTCACAGAAAATGAGATGTCAGGCCTCATAGCACTAGCTAAATACATAAGTGAGACAATGATTTGAGAATATCTCAATTGATCCTTTGTTTCTCCCTCGTTCTTCCGAATCAAAACACTCGGATCATAAGGTGTCGGAGAAGGTTTGCAATCTGAATATCCAAAGCAATCCAGAATCTTCTCCACATAGTCAGACTGCAACAGAGTGATCCCACCATCACCACCTCTAAAAAGCTTGATATTCAAGATAACATCAGCTACTCCAACGTCTTTCATCTCAAAGTTTTGATTTAGAAAATCTTTCACTTCCTCAATGACCTTGAGATTTGTTCCAAATATAAGTATGTCGTCAACATACAAACATAATATAACTCCCTCGCCCCCACCATGGTGATAGTACACACACTTGTCGGCTTTGTTTGCAACAAAGCCCGTAGATGTCAAAGTTCTTTCGAACTTCTCGTGCCATTGCTTAGGTGCTTGTCTCAAACCATACAAAGATTTCAACAATTTGCACACTTTTTCTTCATGACCATCTACTACAAAACCATCAGGTTGTTACATGTAAATTTCCTCCTCCAACTCTCCATTTAGGAAAGCTGTCTTAACATCCATTTGATGAACAAGAAGATTGTGTGAGGCAGCCAATCAGAGTAGTACTCGAATAGTGGTCAATCTAGCCATGGGCGCATAAGTATCAAAGAAATCTTCACCTTCTTTTTGGGTATATCCCTTGGCTACAAGCCGTGCCTTGTACTTTTCAATTGTACCATCAGGCCTAAGTTTTTTCTTAAACACCCACTTCCACCCTACAGGTTTACACCCATAAGGACTATCAGTGATCTCCCATGTCCTGTTAGCCATGATGGAATCCATCTCACTACGCACAACTTCTTTCTAGTAGTCAGCATCAGAAGATGCATAAGCTTCTGAAATAGAAATGGGAGTATCATTCACGAGGTACACAATGAAATCTTCACCAAATGACTTTGTGGTCCTTTGTCTCTTGCCCCTTCTAGGAGCTTCATTGTTATCCTCTCGATGAATCTCAGTGTGTTTCTGCTCGGAATGTTCCAATGGAACAAAAGATTCAGGAGTTGTCTCTGACCTCTGATTAGATGAGCTAGGCATATCTTTCATAGGAAAAAATATACTCAAAGAAATCTGCATCATTCGACTCCATGACTGTACCAACATTCATGTCAAGTACCTCGGATTTTACCACTAGAAATCTATAGCCAATGCTATGGAAAGCGTATCCCAAAAAACACAATCAACTATTTTTGGTCCAAGCTTACGCTTTTTGGTAATTGACACATTGACTTTAGCCAAACAACCCCAAGTTCGTAAGTAGGAGAGTTTAAGCCTTTTCCTTTCCCATTCCTCAAACGGGGCAATCTCTTTATTCTTCATGGGAACTCTATTTAGGACATGACTTGCAGTCATCAAAGCCTCCCCCCACCATTCCTTGGAAAGTCCCGCCGTGTCTAACATGGCGTTAACCAAATCAGTTAGAGTGCGGTTCTTTTGTTCGGCAACCAGATTTGACTGGGGAGAATAGGGAGGCGTCCTCTCAATTATTATACCATGTTCCTCACAGAATAAATTGAACTCATTTGAAAAATACTCTCCACCGTGGTCTGACCTAAACCTTTTGATCTTTCGATCGAGTTGATTCTCTGCTTCGGCTTTATAGATTTTAAAGTAGTGCAAAGCCTCATGTTTTGTTTTCAACATATATATCATGCAATATCTAGTAGAGTCATGAAATATCTTTTTCCACCTTTTGTCAACACACCATTCATCTCGCAAAGATCTGAATGTATGAGTTCAAGTGGTGCCAAATTCCTTGCTTCAGCAGTCGTATGAGACTTGCGAGGTTGCTTTGCTTGTACACACACTTGTCACATTGAACCTTTGACAATTGTAAATTTCGGGATTAAACTCAAATTTGCTAGCCGCGTCATGCAACCAAAGTCAATATGACAAAGTCGTGAATGCCAAACATTTGATTCAGTTTCACTACAAACATGATTAATAACTTTAGTGCAAAAGTCTGACAAAGATAAGCAGAACAAGCCTCCGTTCTCATAGCCCTTTCCAACAAATTGTCCACACTTGGACACTACAACCTTATTGGACTCAAACACCAACTTATAGCCATCTCGACCCAAACGAGAGCCGCTAACAAGATTTTTATTTATAGAAGGGCCATGCTGCACATTCTTCAGCCGCATGATCTTTCCTGAAGTAAACTTCAGATCGACCGTACCAACACCATGAACAGAAGCATGAGGCCCATTCCCCATCAGCACGGGTGTAGTTCTTGCGAGCTGATAAGAAGAAAACATGTTGATGTCAGAACACACATGTATATTGGCACTGGTGTCAATCCACCAATCAGGAGAATGACATACTGAAAGAACGGTAGGAAATTTACCATACCCGACATCTTTCATTTCGACATCGCTAATAACAACATTGGCGGTTTTGCTGTTGTTCTCATTTTGACGGATGTCCCAGCGGTCATTGTAGGATGAAGCCCAATGATTCTCACTGCCACATACATGGCATTTTCCTTTCTTCTTATATGTCTCCTTCTTCTTCTTGAAGTTGGCAGGCTGTTGGACTTTGTTCTTGACGTCAAAGTTTCCTTTGCCCGCATAGTTGTTTTTGTTCTTGGGTTTGTGAGGTTGGAAATTTTTCTTCTGTACCAAATTGGCACTAGAATTCCACTCATGAAAATGAGCACGTGTGTCTTTTGACCTCGGCTTTTCTTCCACATCAAGAGTGCCAATAAGATTGACAACAGTAAACTCTTGCCTCTTGTGCTTCAAAGAGGTAGCAAAATTCCTCCACGAGGTGGAAGCTTGGCAATGATGCCCCCGACAATGAATTTTTCTGGTAACACACAATTGAGATGCTCAAGTTCTTTAGTGAGCGACTGAATCTCATGAGCCTGCTCAACAACAGAGCGGTCATCAGTCATCTTGTAGTCATGATACTGTTCCATGATATACAACTCACTTCCTGCGTCCGCGACCCCAAACTTGGCCTCGAGCGCATCCCACATATCCTTACCGACCATGATGTTCATGAATGGATCGACAATCTTGTTGCCAAGAACACTCAGAATAGCACCTCTGAAGAGGGTGTCTGTTGCCTGGAAAGCTTGCTCCTGCTCGACAGTCAGCTCTCCCTCTGGCTTGCCTTTAGAGGCATGAAAACAGTTTATGGTGGTAAGCCAAAGAACTGCTCTTGCACGCCACCTCTTATAGTTGACACCCTCAAATGGTGCGGGCTTGAGAGTTGCAGCAAAAGCAATAGGAGAAAATTGCCTACACATTTTAGGTTTTTGGATTGTTGAATAATTAGGCATTTTACCATTATGTTTAATCCAGAAAAACAATTGGTAAAACATGATCAACATGCTAGAGAGAACAATTCATACATGCAACTGATTGGTGAAACTAGTCATGCAGTTGAGATAATAAGCAACTAGCAACATATCCATGTCGATCACTAGTAGCAGTAAACCAAATGCTAGCCCTGACAGAGAGGATAAGATGACGTACGAAACAGCAGCAGAAGATGCAGACGTGTCATTCATCATGTCGTCGAAGAGGTCGTCGATGTCGGGGAAGAAGTCGTCATTGGGGAACTCGTCATCGAGGATGTCGTCGTTCGCAGCCACGATGAACAAAAATCCAGCAATCGTGAACAAAAATCCAGCAGTTGTGCGGAGGCACTCCCTAAAAACCTAACCGCCCCTCTCCTGTACCGGATCACAAAATACGGGGTTTCGGAGGCCAGCTGTCTCACTCCCCGGAGCACGTTGGGAAGCGAGATGGGAAAGAGATAAGCGACGCAATGCTTTGGAATGAGACGAAGAATCATTGTTCTTGCAAAATAGAGGAGCGAGCTCTTATATATGCGAGAAGAGTTGAAACTGGCCCTTCGTTAGTAGAAGAGAAACCGGTGTAATAAACACCATTAAACAGACGCACAAAACACCATTAAGGAGAGAAGAAACGAGCGCACTAAAAACACATGAAGTGTTCTGTTTCTTCTCCCATTTATGCATCATTCGTTTCAACTTCTTTCTTGCATGATAGAAACAAAGCAGCGCATACATGTATTTTCCACACCACCTTGTCATGCATGAATGGGCCACATAAGCCTCTGGGATTTCCCTTGAATTATTGGAAGAAAATATGAATTATTATATGGGCTAGACACCAAGTGTAAACACATAACCACTTGTGGCTTTAAGCTCATCACCATCAGATATCCAATTCGCATCACTATAACCTTCAAGTACTCTTGGATACCCGGTATAGTGAAGCCCATAACTCATAGTACCTCTCAGATAGCGCATTATTCTCTCAAGTGCATGCCAATGAACATCTCTCGGGTTTGAAACAAACCGGCTTAGTTTACTCACAGAAAACGAGATGTCAGGCCTCGTAGCACTAGCTAAATACATAAGCGAGCCAATGATTTGAGAATATCTCAATTGATCCTTTGTTTCTCCTTCGTTCTTCCGAATCAAAACACTCGGATCATAAGGTGTCAGAGAAGGTTTGCAATCTGAATATCCAAAGCGATACAGAATCTTCTCCACATAGTGAGACTGCAAGAGAGTGATCCCACCATCACCACCTCTTAAAAGCTTGATGTTCAAGATAACATCAGCTACTCCAAGGTCTTTCGTCTCAAAGTTTTGATTCCGAAAATCTTTCACTTCCTGAATGACCTTGAGATTTGTTCCAAATATAAGTATGTCATCAACATACAAACATAATATAACTCGCTCGCCCCCACCATGGCGATAGTACACAGACTTGTTAAATGAGAAAACATGAATTATAAGAAAACATATTTTAACGAAGATGTGTAGGCGGTAACATATTTTAACGAAGAGTACTATTTTTCAGCGGTCTAGTATCAGTCAAGTATTTTACGTGAAACTTGTTTCCACAAAACTTGCAGTTCAAGGCGCAGTCTTGTAACACCCCAAAAATTTAACCATGATTTATTAATTAAAATTTTGCCGGGTAATTAAATTTTTATTTTTTTGGGTTATCTTTTGATTTCAGAATCACGCTTTTTCTTCTGAATTGTGGAGTTTTTCCCTCCCAATGGAAACTTTTCAAAAAAAATGTTGTTGGACTTAAGTACCAACTCAGAGAACATTTCACTTTATTTGATATGTTCAGTGAGAGCATTTTTTTTAATATTATTTTACCAAAACTTTATCTCTTTTAGTATGACTTTTAATTCTTTTAAGAGCCTCTTTTGCACTATGACCATTTGATAACTTCATTTAAAGATTCCACAAATATTTGGGGATGACATGTGATGTCCCTGGATCACTTTTATGCAAAAACCCAGGCATGTGTTTTGAAAAATTTGAGCAAACCATCCTCATCTTCATTCTGGTCCAGTTTGGTGTTTTGCACTGCAACCATATTTTATTTTGCTCTATTAATCTTGGGATTTTTCCTACTTGTAGTCCACCCTACCAAACCCTTAAGTCCAGAAGATTGGACCCATTAGAATATTTTTGACACATGCAATAATGGCATATATTTTCTGTCCAGATCTGGTTTTCTCAAAAACTTGCACTAACTAGTTTCTGTTTTTGTCAAACTAACCTTACCACCCTCTTTACCATCTAAAGAGACTCTAATCTGGAGATTTTGGCCACCAGAGGAGATGCCTAGATGCCCATGGCATTCTGTCGAGCACCTTGTGTTCATGGACAGAGTTGGCATAGTTTTTAGTTTGCATTATGAACCTGCTTGCTTTGCCTAACCAGCATGTCTCATGGCTCTACCCTGGTCTAGAGCCCCACCCTGCTAAACCTCATCTGGATTAGAGCCCCCTGGCAGGCATTGGCATTTTGCCAAGCACCTCGCGTGCGTGCGCTAGGCGCGAGCAGAACGCGCGTTTTGCACGTGCGTGCGCTCGAGTCGCCGCGTCCCGCTGCCGCCTCCCCGCGCCCGTTCTGATCCTTTTTCCACTCGCAGCCAACGCGCCCGACCCCTCTCTCATCGCAGAGTCGCTCTGGCCACCTCCTGGAGCCCCGCAGCGCCACCGTCAGGTCGGCCATGGCGGCTAGCGGACGGCCGCAGCAGGCCCCGGCCTTGGCAGCGCCGCCCGAGCCTTCCCCGCGCGCCAGCTGCCCTCTGGAATAGCTCGAGCTCATCCGCGAGCTCGTCGGTTAGCGCCGACCAGCGCCACATCGCCCTGCTAGCAACAGAGCGGCAGTTCACCGGCGTTCTTATCCACTGCCGCCGTCGAACCGACCTTCCCCGGCTATAAATGGCCCCCAGACCTCGCTCGAGCTCGTGAGCATCCTCAGGCAAGCCGTAGAGTTCTCCCCCTCGCTCAAATCCATCTGGAACCGCCGTCTTCTCCACCTCCAGCAACTTCGGCCGTCACTATCCCTCGGCTAAATTCGCCGTAGCCGGAGCTCCCTAGTCCTTCCAGCGCCACCATCCGATTCCCCTCGACCGTATAGAGCCGCCCAACACCGCTAGATCGGTCGGGAGCCATTGTAGGCCGAGACCCCGATCCACCAGAAGCCACCACCCGCTGAGGAGCTCGCCGCCGGCGACCCCCTTCATCCCCGCTAGCCTATCGACCACCGGGAGGACCGCCCTGGACCAGCGGATCCATCCCCCCCCCCTCAGAACCCCGTGGGGAGCCGCCGTTCGTCGGCGGCAATCGCCGGAGCCCCGCCTCTGCTCGGCCAGAGGAGGAAGGAGGCGGGGGTGACTGGTCAAACCTGACCAGTGGGCCCGATGGACCCACTGTCAGTGACCCAGCCCCGCCGAAACGTTTTTAAGTGGAAACGTATTCCCCCGGAATACGCTTTCATCAAAGGAAAGCGTAAGCCCTCCGAACCGTTTTCTTTTTCTGATTTTTATTAAAAACATATTTTGACCTGAACTTTGACTGGCTCTAGTTTCTAAAATACAACTCCATTTGACTTGATTCTTTTTCTGTTGTCTCTCAAATTCCATCTAGTTTATTTTCATATTTATTTGAAAATGTTCTGAACAAATTTTTTGTACTGTTTTCGAATTATGTGTTGATTCAATCTTTTCAAAAATAGGATATTGGAGGGAAGATGAAAACTTTCAAAAGTGCACCCCACCTACATACACATGGAAGGCAAGCATTCTGAACCCTGGCATAATATTTATTGTGTGTTGTTTGATGCGAATACAACACCACCTTGTCGCAAAGTATTCCTTATTTTATGTGATGATATGATCATATTCATGAGTGCATAATGAAGATTCTTTGCTGTTGGAATTTGATATGCTTGTGATAGTAATCACCCTCATATGCCTTTCATGCCTACCGAAAGGAATCCGGGAAAGTCTCTGTCTTGAGTGGACAAGAGCTTGTCACTGATATTTCGCTGAGACGGGTATATTCAGTGAGGCATGGTGAGGTATGATAAGTGGTGATTCTGTCTGTTGGTGTGAAATATATTTGTTATGCTAATCATGCAGGGAACACTTAGACCTCCTGAGACGACCATAGATCGAGTCTTGTGCCAGTAACCCCCATACTTGCTTCGTGCTACCACTTGTCCCTGCCTTAGGTAGGGTACGGTTCAGTAAGTTGTCAACCCCTTTCTTAGCACACACCGTACAGAGAGGCCATGGTGGAAGATAACGGCTGCATCCGGTAGACATGCCACCTGGTCCGGGGGCATGGGTGTTTCCGGTTGGAGCCGAAGGGGTAGCTCCCCTAGTTTGCGCGCGTTATAAATTTTGTGATCCCATGCTAGTCGAGGTTGTAGCCTCCCCACTTAGAGTTTTGCTTAACGGGTGTCGTGGGTGATTCCAGACACCGGTAAGTTAAGCTGGTGTGTGCGGGTCAGGTGTGTTTTTAAGTAAAAGACCGTAAACGGAATTAGTCCCGATGGACTAAAGGAATCCGTTACTCGTGGGTAAAGAGTACACCCTCTGCAGAGATTATATCTATTCGAATAGCCGTGTCCATGGTTAAGGACTACAGTCTGGGATAGGTCAAGTGTCGGTCTTAGTGTCGGTCTTCGGAGGAAAAACTGCTAAACCAGAACATTGATCATGACATGCGACATATGATGATTATGATTATTATTATTATGGACTAACCATTTGTATTATTTGAATTATTGAGTATCCCTGGGACGGTTCTACCTCCTGGATATTCACTGTGTTTATTCCTATATAAGCCCTTTATGTGGTGTCGCTCAAACGCCCGACTGTGGCTCGCTTGTTATTTAATTCCTTTATAAGCCCTTTATGTGGTGTCGCTTAGACGCCCGACTGTGGCACGTTTGTTATTTACTTTCTTTATAAGCCCTTTATGTGGTGTCGCTCAGACGCCCGACTGTGGCACGTTTGTTATTTACTTTCTTTATAAGCCCTTTATGTGGTGTCGCTGAGACGCCCGACTGTGGCATGCCTGCTATTTATTTCTTTATAAGCCTTTTATGTGGTGTCACTGAGACGCCCGACTGTGGCATGCCTGCTGTTTATTTCTTTATAAGCTCTTTATGTGGTGTCGCTGAGACGCCCGACTGTGGCATGCTGATTATTTAATTTCCTTTACAAGCCCTTTATGTGGCGTCGCTCAGACGCCCGACTGAGGCATGCTTTATATTTTTTTTTTCCTTTCGAGGCGTCGCTTCAGACACCCGATCGGTTTATTTTATTCTTATTATCTAGATTACTTTTTCATATTTATTAACCTTTTTGCATGCGGCATGAATTTTACTTCGTGACTGGCTAAGCGATCATGAAAATATTTCAGAGCATGATTACCATCTGTTATATTATACCTGTGTTCATAATGTTTGCGAGTACATTCAAAGTACTCACTGGCTTGTCCCTGGCTATTGTCTTGGCCAGATTTCTTGCTTGGAGAGGAGCGCTGCGATGACAGCCCCGGAACCTAGGCAGTGATGATAACAGCCTCGCGAAGATAGGAGTTATCCAGGTCAGCTGTTCCTGTGGGAAATGGAGTCCCATAGACGCTGATGATCCGCAAACCGCTTCCGCCATCAACCACTAGAAACCATTTGTTGTACCCATAGGCCAGAATGGTCTTGTACTTCATATTTTGTATTTTGCTTGGAATTTCTGTATCATGTTGGTGTCTCATCAGCTAACAGTAATCCTGGGGCTGGTGAGCACAAGGGCCATTTACCGAGAAATTAATATCCTGGAAAACCGGTCCCGACAACCTTGGTACCAGAGCCAGGCTGACCATTGGCTAATCCTATCTTAACCAACCCACCAGACCTTAACCTAAACCCGGCCAAGCTTCTCGTGTAAGATAGCCACACAGTGACCCCGACACCTTTTTGGCAGTCGGTGCCTAACCTATCCGCCTAGCCTGTCGATCACGCGCCAGTGACCGACACCTAATTTGTCACACTCGCAAGCGTGCGAAGGAAGACTCCGTCCTCTTTTTCTATAAAAAGGGAACGCTAGCCCCAACCCAGCACCGCACAGCCTCTACCCCAAAACCGAGCCAAGATGCCTGGCCCCATTGTTCATAATGAGACCACAGCAACCGACCTTGGAGGTTTTGTGACCGTGCTAGCAAACCTCACCCGCCGTGCCTTTGCATTAGAAGAGCCCCCAGAGTATGTTGTGTACCAAGGGCCCATGAGCGGTGAGAGCCGTCAATTCTGGGCCACTGTGCATGTCTATGGTAGGGGTATGTCGCCAGAACGCCCCTACAGGTTCACCGGAAGGACAACTTCCTTTGGGCCACAAGCCATTCAGCTAGCTGCTCGAGAGGCTATAGTTCAACTCCGGCACCTGTCGCCCAGAGTTAACTGCTGCTCGTTCTACTACTACCCCAGCCGTGACGGGTATGGTAGGCCACCCCAGGTTGCCAACGGAGACCACGAGATGGACCCTGCATTGCTGCATCTGGTGCGCTATGTAAGTGCACTAGAGGCACTATTCGATCAGATCACCCTTGATCTGATCGTCGCTCGTGGAGAGCTTGTTCGCCGAGCCCCGGCAAGAGGAGAAGAGGAGCCCGACACCGACAACCCAGTTGTGCTGTTCGGGCAACCAATCGACTCCTTGAGGTCTGCCCCTGCCATCGACCGAAATGCTTTGGTGTCCCAGAAGTGTTTCGTCGCCTTTTGGGAACACGCTCCAACGGGATTGTGGCCAACAACCCCCGCGATGGTCATCATCGCTACCCCGACCCTGCAGCTCCTCAACCCCATCCAGCTAATCCCGATGGTGAAGCCCATGGAGAAGCCTCGACGTCCACCAGGCACGCCCACTTAGATATTAACGAGGTATACTAAGCCACTCGAGTAATACCGAGTCTTAGTATTTCTATGCCTTGTAATAGTGTGACCTTGTACTCGCCTTGAATGGATGCAGACTGCTTGTGCACCTTTGTTTTGTTTAGTAGCCCCGCATAAGTCAGTTGGCGTGCGGTTGCATTTTTTTTAATTCCGGGCATAGCTACCAAAAACCACCCCGACGACACCCACAGTAACACGTCACTTTTGTGAGATATGTGTATCTGTGGCTTTGACCCCGACCCCATAGAGCAGAACCGACAAACTAGTTGCCCCCACACCGCTATCGGTAACCCAACCCTGATGCTATATAAGAGGCCACCCCGTGACCTTACCAAGCATCCCTCCCTTTTTGCACAACTCTCACAGCCATTTCTTTGCCATGCCGAGCCCTAGTATTTATCTGATAACTCCAGATGCAACCCCAGGTAGTTTTGTAAAAATATTGTGGGACTTTACCTGCAGTACCATGAGTTCTACCCATCCACCCCAGTACGAGCTGCTCAAATCGAGAATCACCCCATCCACCTCGAAATATTGGGTAGTAGTGCACATCCCTCCCGCAAACCCAAACCAAGACCCAACGGAAGTCTCCTTCGTGGGGAAATCTATGCCGACTCCACAAATGGCCATAGAAGCTGCTGCGTACGAAGCTATCACTCGTCTTCGCTTCGCAGTACCCTATGCCAGCGAAAGGGGGTATTATTACTTCCCAAGTCGTGCAGCACCCGGAGAAGTAGCATCTTTTCTCGGTGGGCGAATTGAGAGGGACCCAGTACTGGCCAACCTTGCCCAGTATGTCATCGCTCAAGAGCGTTTGACCCAGCAAGTAATGGGTTATCTCTAGAGCCTCGCCGATTTGAATCCTCAGATCGCTATTGGCAAACCACTGAGGCCAGACCAGGAGAGACGCGTTCTTTGACTAGTCAATCCGCTTTCCCCGGTAGAAGAAGATTGTGCCCAAGTGCCGGGAACATTTTCTCAGGACCCAGCATATTTTGCGTTTGCGTCGTAGACGCCACTTCTGTGTTTATTAGCCTAGCATGTGTTGTAGCTTATGCGTTGTATCCTAAGTTTGTGTGGTGAATTAATTGTTTGGTTTCAATTAATGAGAGTAGTTTTTATTGCTGTTATTTTTGATTAACTGTTTTCGATCTCAGAAAATTCCGAGGTGGGACTTTCCCTTGAGTTATTGCAACAATTAATTCTCCACGACATAATTTTTAATTCACGCAGCACCAAGACAGCAGGCTCACAACCACAACCACTCAACCACAGGCACTAATTACTAAACCACGTACACATTTTGCACCTAACTGATCACCTCACTAACACACCACAGTTTCTGAAGGAGAAATTTGTGGGTAAATTATTCTAGTGCAGATTGCCTCCAGCACGCTGACAGCAGTTAGCACCCGACACCAGCACCTAATCCTCATGATCACCGCCGCCGCGAAGAGCTAGCACTCGAGCAGCAGCATCACGACGATCATCGAGGATCATCGCGCACAAGAGCCCGGAGAACCCCAGCAATGCCGCCAACCCTCCGCACATCAGGATCATGTACCAATCCGGCATCACCTCCACCATTAGAGCCTCGTCTCGAGCTCCTGCAGACAGCAATGGAGGAGAAGGAAGGAGAAGAAGAAGCGAGGCCAGGTATGAGGAAGAAGAGTGGAGCACCGCGGTCATTTTATAGCTCGAGATCGGTGTACGATGGGCGAAGTCCACCAGCGCCGCTCGTCGCTCGATCGCCGGTGTTCGGAGGTGAATCCGCGAGCAGTGCCGACAGCGCACTAGCCCGCGAGGTGAGTGCACGCTGCGCTGGCAGCTAGCACGCCGCGCACTACCGCAGTACGGCCTAGGTGCCCTACTCGCTAGGTGTCGCAGGTGGAGAAAGCGCGGACGCGCGCGAGAGAGAGAAGGAAGAAGAGAGACGGAAGAGGAAGAAGAGACTGACAGTGGGCCCCGGGTCCACTTGTCAGCCAGAGAGAACTATGCACTCGGGTACGACCAGCGAAATTTAGAATTTTATTCTAAATTTACCCAAGCCAATAGTAGAAATTTCTCGGTTTCCCCAACCGTAGATTTTTTTTCCATGCAGCGCCAGTGCCCCACTGTAGTTGTACAAATTATCTGCCCTCTCGCTGTAGCCTCGTCATATCGCGTGAGCAGATTATTTAATGGTCGAGTTATTATTGCATGATAGTCGGAGTTATATTTTTGATACCATTCTCAGCAAATCTCGAGGATGAGATTTTTCTTAAGGGGGGTAGTGTTGTAACACCCCAAAAATTTAACCATGATTTATTAATTAAAATTTTGCCGGGTAATTAAATTTTTTTTTTGGATTATCTTTTGATTTCAGAATCACGCTTTTTCTTCTGAATTGTGGAGTTTTTCCCTCCAAATGGAAACTTTTCAAAAAAATGTTGTTGGACTTAAGTACCAACTCAGAGAACATTTCACTTTATTTGATATGTTCAATGAGAGCATTTTTTTTAATATTATTTTACCAAAACTTTATCTCTTTTAGTATGACTTTTAATTCTTTTAAGAGCCTCTTTTGCACTACGACCATTTGATAACTTCATTTAAAGATTCCACAAAAATTTGGGGATGACATGTGATGTCCCTGGATCACTTTTATGCAAAAACCCATGCATGTGTTTTGAAAAATTTGAGCAAACCATCCTCATCTTCATTCTGGTCCAGTTTGGTGTTTTGCACTGCAACCATATTTTATTTTGCTCTATTAATCTTGGGATTTTTCCTGCTTGTAGTCCACCCTACCAAACCCTTAAGTCCAGAAGATTGGACCCATTAGAATATTTTTGACACATGCAATAATGGCATATATTTTCTGTCCAGATCTGGTTTTCTCAAAAACTTGCACTAACTAGTTTCTGTTTTTGTCAAACTAACCTTACCACCCTCTTTACCATCTAAAGAGACTCTGATCTGGAGATTTTGGCCACCAGAGGAGATGCCTAGATGCCCATGGCATTCTGTCGAGCACCTTGTGTTCACGGACAGAGTTGGCATAGTTTTTAGTTTGCATTATGAACCTGCTTGCTTTGCCTAACCAGCATGTCTCATGGCTCTACCCTGGTCTATAGCCCCACCCTGCTAAACCTCATGTGGATTAGAGCCCCTGGCAGGCATTGGCATTTTGCCAAGCACCTCGCGTGCGTGCTCTGGGCGCGAGCAGAACGCGCGTTTTGCACGTGCGTGCGCTCGAGTCGCCGCGTCCCGCTGCCGCCTCCCCGCGCCCGTTCTGATCCTTTTTCCACTCGCAGCCAACGCGCCCGACCCCTCTCTCATCGCAGAGTCGCTCTGGCCACCTCCTGGAGCACCGCAGCGCCACCGTCAGGTCGGCCATGGCGGCTAGCGGACGGCCGCAGCAGGCCCCGGCCTTGGCAGCGCCGCCCGAGCCTTCCCCGCGCGCCAGCTGCCCTCTGGAATAGCTCGAGCTCATCCGCGAGCTCGTCGGTTAGCGCCGACCAGCGCCACATCGCCCTGCTAGCAAAAGAGCGGCAGTTCGCCAGCGTTCTTATCCACTGCCGTCGTCGAACCGACCTTCCCCGGCTATAAATTGCCCCCAGACCTCGCTCGAGCTCGTGAGCATCCTCAGGCAAGCCGTAGAGTTCTCCCCCTCGCTCAAATCCATCTGGAACCGCCGTCTTCTCCGCCTCCGGCAACTTCGGCCGTCGCTGTCCCTCGGCTAAATTCGCCGTAGCCGGAGCTCCCTAGTCCTTCCAGCGCCACCATCCGATTCCCCTCGACCGTATAGAGCCGCCCAACCCTGCTAGATCAGTCGGGAGCCATTGTAGGCCGAGACCTCGATCCACCAGAAGCCACCACCCGCTGAGGAGCTCGCCGCCGGTGACCCCCTTAATCCCCGCTAGCCTATCGACCACCGGGAGGACCGCCCTGGACCAGCGGATCCATCCCCCCCCCTCAGAACCCCATGGGGAGCCGCCGTTCGTCGGCGGCAATCGCCGGAGCCCCGCCTCCGCTCGGCCAGAGGAGGAAGGAGGCGGGGGTGACTGGTCAAACCTGACCAGTGGGCCCGATGGACCCACTGTTAGTGACCCAGCCCCGCCGAAACATTTTTAAGTGGAAATGTATTCCCCCGGAATACGCTTTCATCAATGGAAACGTAAGCCCTCCGAACCGTTTTCTTTTTCTGATTTTTATTAAAAACTGATTTTGACCTGAACTTTGACTGGCTCTAGTTTCTAAAATACAACTCCATTTGACTTGATTCTTTTTCTGTTGTCTCTCAAATTCCATCTAGTTTATTTTCATATTTATTTGAAAATTTTCCGAACAACTTTTTTGTACTGTTTTCGAATTACGTGTTGATTCAATCTTTTCAAAAATAGGATATTGGAGGGAAGATGGAAACTTTCAAAAGTGCACCCCACCTACATACACATGGAAGGCAAGCATTCTGAACCCTAGCATAATATTTGTTGTGTGTTATTTGATGCGAATACAACACCACCTTGTCGCAAAGTATTCGTTATTTTATGTGATGATATGATCATACTCATGAGTGCATAATGAAGATTCTTTGCTGTTGGAATTTGATATGCTTGTGATAGTAATCACCCTCATATGCCTTTCATGCCTATCGGAAGGAATCCGGGAAACTCTCTGTCTTGGGTGGACAAGAGCTTGTCACTGATATTTCGCTGAGACGGGTATATTCAGTGAGGCATGGTGAGGTATGATAAGTGGTGATTCTGTCTGTTGGTGTGAAATATATTTGTTATGCTAATCATGCAGGGAACACTTAGACCTCCTGAGACGACCATAGATCGAGTCTTGTGCCAGTAACCCCCATACTTGCTTCGTGCTACCACTTGTCCCTGCCTTAGGTAGGGTACGGTTCAGTAAGTTGTCAACCCCTTTCTTAGCACACACCGTACAGAGAGGCCATGGTGGAAGATACCGGCTGCATCCGGTAGACATGCCACCTGGTCCGGGGGCATGGGTGTTTCCGGTTGGAGCCGAAGGGGTAGCTCCCCTAGTTTGCGCGCGTTATAAATTTTGTGATCCCATGCTAGTCGAGGTTGTAGCCTCCCCACTTAGAGTTTTGCTTAACGGGTGTCGTGGGTGATTCCAGACACCGGTAAGTTAAGCTGGTGTGTGCGGGTCAGGTGTGTTTTTAAGTAAAAGACCGTAAACGGAATTAGTCCCGATGGACTAAAGGAATCTGTTACTCGTGGGTAAAGAGTACACCCTTTGCAGAGATTATATCTATTCGAATAGCCGTGTCCATGGTTAAGGACTACAGTCTGGGATAGGTCAAGTGTCGGTCTTAGTGTCGGTCTTCGGAGGAAAAACTGCTAAACCAGAACATTGATCATGACATGTGACATATGATGATTATGATTATTATTATTATGGACTAACCATTTGTATTATTTGAATTATTGAGTATCCCTGGGACGGTTCTACCTCCTGGATATTCACTGTGTTTATTCCTATATAAGCCCTTTATGTGGTGTCGCTCAGATGCCCGACTGTGGCACGCTTGTTATTTAATTCCTTTACAAGCCCTTTATGTGGTGTCGCTCAGACGCCCGACTGTGGCACGTTTGTTATTTACTTTCTTTATAAGCCCTTTATGTGGTGTCGCTCAGACGCCCGACTGTGGCACGTTTGTTATTTACTTTCTTTATAAGCCCTTTATGTGGTGTCGCTGAGACGCCCGACTGTGGCATGCCTGCTATTTATTTCTTTATAAGCCCTTTATGTGGTGTCACTGAGACGCCCGACTGTGGCATGCCTGCTATTTATTTCTTTATAAGCCCTTTACGTGGTGTCGCTGAGACGACCGACTGTGGCATGCTGATTATTTAATTTCCTTTACAAGCCCTTTATGTGGCGTCGCTCAAACGCCCGACTGAGGCATGCTTTATATATATTTTTTTATCCTTTCGAGGTGTCGCTTCAGACACCCGATCGGTTTATTTTATTCTTATTATCTAGATTACTTTTTCATATTTATTAACCTGTTTGCATGCGGCATGAATTTTACTTCATGACTGGCTAAGCGATCATGAAAATATTTCAGAGCATGATTACCATCTGTTATATTATACCTGTGTTCATAATGTTTGCGAGTACATTCAAAGTACTCACTGGCTTGTCCTTGGCTATTGTCTTGGCCAGATTTCTTGCTTGGAGAGGAGCGCTGCGATGACAGCCCCGGAACCTAGGCAGTGATGATAACAGCCTCGCGAAGATAGGAGTTATCCAGGTCAGCTGTTCCTGTGGGAAATGGAGTCCCATAGACGCTGATGATCCGCAAACCGCTTCCGCCATCAACCACTAGAAACCATTTGTTGTACCCATAGGCTAGAATGGTCTTGTACTTCATATTTTGTATTTTTCTTGGAATTTCTGTATCATGTTGGTGTCTCATCAGCTAACAGTAATCCTGGGGCTGGTGAGCACAAGGGCCATTTACCGGGAAATTAATATCCTGGAAAACCGGTCCCGACAAGTCCACTGTTCAAGTTGTGAACGAGTGTAGTGTGGATTTCTAGGTGGAAGTTCAACTTAACAGTCTCCACCGAAATACCGGTATGTAAACAATATTTTGGAACCATATGCAAACTTGATGTGCCTCTGGGATCTGGTGGGGGATTGTTAGAATTATTGGGATTTAGACCATCTGTTATATTCAATATTTTCTAGGAAAATCCCATAGGCCCATGTGGCATGTTCATGCATGACAAGAAAGAAGCTAAATTTTTTGCGCTAGTGGAAAATAAAACCGAATGGTGGTGAATGATGACATTCACTACAGGAATCAGCTTCTTTGCCATCTGCCATGGCAGACGGCAAAGGAACCAAAAGCGGACGGCAAACCTCTTTGCCGTCTGCCACAGATGGCAAAGGTGCCCGGCAAAGAAAGCTACGGTAAACAGGTTCTTTGCCGTCTGCTTTCTCAAAGCGGACGGCAAAGACCCTTTGTCGTCTGTGGCAGACGGCAAAGAAGTTGGACGGTATATAACAGGCGTTAGCCACGTTAGGTGGCTAATGGGAGGCTTTGCCGTCCGCCAGCGGATGGCAAACATGCCCTCCCCTTTGCCGTCTGCTAACTGACGTCGGCCACGCGTCATGCCCTCCCTAGCCTTTGCCATCTGCCACAGACGGCAAACTCCCACATCCTTTGCCGTCTGCCACAGACGGCAAAGTAACCAAATGGGTCAGCTCCCAGATTGCACAGGCTGCTGCCACGTGGCCACTTTGCCATCTGCGGTAGACAGCAAAGAGCCCTTTGCCGTCGGTGGCAGACAGCAAAGAGCCTGCATTGCCTCTTTTTATTCTGTTTTTTCTTATATCCAACCATTTCCACAGCAAATATATGATATTTCACAGCAAACATATTATATATATACTTCACAGCAAACATATGAGATATCAAACACATAGATAGCAAGTTCCACATACATATGAGATATCGAATACATAGCAAGTTCAACATACATAGTTCATCCATACATATTACAATTTCCACATAGCAAGTTCCACATTGTTAAAAAATGAAAACAGAAAGGGAAAACAAGCCCTCCATCAATGCAAGCTTCCGTGAAGTGAATGAAATCTGCAAAATAGGAAATAAGAAAGTTAAAAGAAAGTTAGAAGAAGACTAGAAGAAGAAGAAGACTAGAAGAAGAAGAAAATGAAGAAGAAGAAGAAGAAGAAAGTGAATGGAATCTGCAAAATGGGTCATTTTGGAGCTAACTTAGGTAAAATGGATCATTTATGAGCTAACTTAGGTAAAATGGATAATTTTGGAGCTAAGTTAGGTAAAATGGATCATTTTGGAGCTAACCTAGGTAAAATGTGTCATTTTGGAGCTAACTTAGGTAAAATGGATCATTTTGGACCTAACTAAGGTAAAATGGATCATTTTGAGCTAACTTAGGTCAAATGGATCATTTTGGAGCTAACTTAGGTAAAATGGATCATATTGGAGCTAACCTAGGTAAAATGGGTCATTTTGGAGCTAACTTAGGTAAAATGGATCGTTTTGGAGCAAACTACGATAAAATGGATCATTTATGAGCTAACTTAGGTCAAATGGATCATTTTGGAGCAAACTACGGTAAAATGGATCATTTATGAGCTAACTTTGGTCAAATGGATCATTTTGGAGCTAACTTAGGTAAAATGGATCATATTGGAGCTAACCTAGGTAAAATGGGTCATTTTGGAGCTAACTTAGGTAAAATGGATCATTTTGGAGCAAACTAAGGTAAAATGGATCATTTATGAGCTACCTTAGGTCAAATGGATCATTTTGGAGCTAACTTACGTAAAATGGATCATATTGGAGCTAACCTAGATAAAATGGTTCATATTGGAGCTAACCTAGCTAAAATGGATTATTTTGGAGCTAACCTAGGTAAAATGGATCATATTGGAGCTAACCTAGGTAAAATGGGTCATTTTGGAGCTAACCTAGCTAATTATGCCATTTTTGAGTTAACTAAGCATATTATGCCATTTTTGACATAATTAAGCTAAGTATAGGTCTTTATTGAGCGAACCTAGGTAACTAAGCATATTAGAGCTAATTTAGCATTTTAGAGCTAACTGAGGTCATTTTGCAGCTAACTTAGGTAAAATTGATTATTTTGGAGCTAATTAAGCTTATTATGTCATTTTGGAGGAAAATAAGCTAAGCATATGACATTTATGAGGTTACCAAGGTTGATATGCACATTTTGACCTAAGTAAGCTAATTATGCCATTTTTGACATAAGTAAGCTAAGTGTATGTCATTATTGAGCAAACCTAGGTAACTAAGCATATTAGAGCTAACTTAGGTCATTTTGGAGGAAACAAAGCTAAGTGTAGATCATTTTAGAGCTAACTTAGGTAAAAAGGATCATTTTGGAGCTAAGTAAGCTAATTCTAGGTCATTATGGTAAGCACATTGGAGGAAATAACGCTAAGTCTAGTCTAGGTCATTATGCATTTGTTAAGCAAAACACTATGGAAAACTTACCGTCATCACGGAGGTGAAGCGCTCGTGCCGGTACCACGTGGAGAATGGATCGTGCGATGCTTGTCTGGAGTTACGCTGCACCAAAGATCATTTGCAATGTCTCGTTAGCATGAAGACACTGAAATGTTAAGACTAGTAACTAATGACCATTCAAATTAAACTCACCGTGGTCCCCGGAGCAATCTCTGGCATCGGCGGAGGGGTCTGACCGGCCTTCCCGCACACAGACTGCACATTTGGTTTTGACGAGTCAGTCATACTAGTTAGTAATGAAACGACATTACGTGAACGATTTGGCTAATATGCAGAAGAAACTTACCACGAGGAGCTCGTACATGGCCCGGTTCTGCATGTCATTCCGTGCCCTCTCCTCCTCCAACATCTTTGCCGTCTTCTCCTCCAACTCCCGCTGCTTCTCCTTCGTCTGCCAATCCCTCTCCGCCAGAAGCGCCTGGGTTCTATCTCTCTCACTCTGAAGAGCAGCCTGCAACACCACTCCTCGTTAGCATTGTAATCATCGATGGCCGCACACACAATGTAATGAAGGAAAGATAGCTGAGTCCGTATAACTAACCTGGAAGGCGAGCTCGACTGGCCGTTGACAAGGCCTTATCTCAGGAGCGGAGCTCGACTGGCGTGCCTTGATCTCCGGGAGAGTGCGAGGATAACGGATAAGTCCATCTCCAATGGCTATCGAGTCATGGGACCTCCCGCCACCAGATAACATCATCAACTCTGGATCAAACTGTTGGCTCGGGTTAAAGTCCTCCCCTTTCGTCGCCTTCCCCACATCTCTGTACCTCACGAGCTTGTTGTGGGAGGAGATGTTGGTTAAGTTCTTTGGATCATCGAGGTCAGACGTAGAGAATGCCTTGACCTTCTTGTACGAGGCGATATGGGCCATGGCATAGAGGTCGTACACCTTTGGCACCTCCGCCTTATTGTGTTTCGCCTGAAAGAGAGGAACAGAGTAAAGTAGTAATTAAAGGGCTCAAGCTAGCATGAAGAATGAATTGCATGAATCATGAAGCAAACCACATACCCATTTCCGCCTAAACTGAAATAAGTTGGTGCTGCCTTGATGGTGTGGCACACCTTCCATTTGGGCACGCTTGTCCTTGGCACTGTTGTGGAGGGCGCGCCATTGGTCTGAGCACCACTCATCCACCAACACCTCCCAACAATCCATCTGATCCGCACACCATCTCGGGGGCACCTAAGTTAGTAAAGAGAAACTTGAGCGCTACACCTATGAATCAAATCAAGGAAACTAAGTACAAGGCCTTAAGAATAGGTAATTACCGCCATGTACAGCTCCTTCTTCAGATACTTCTCACGGCATGCCGGCTTGGGCTTCTTAATACCACGCGAGGCGTAGTGGTCTCGAACAGCCTGCACCCGAGCCTCGTGCCGTAAGTTTTGTAGTAGGCGCTTGCACTCGGCATCGATAACCTTTGCCGCGGCCTCCTTGTATCCCTCCTCACACCTGTAGAAGGTCTGCAATCAAACGAGACAACATTGATTAGTACAATAACTAGCTATTTGAAGATTTTTAATTGTGTAAAGGAGAAATTACCCAAAACTTTCTGATCACCATCTCTGCCCTTGTGTGGCACAAGACACCGTCGATCATCTCCTCCAGCGGGGCCGGAGCAACCAAGTAGTGCTCCCAGCTCAATCCTAGCTCTGGAACCTGACCCTCACCGGGCAACATGACAAACCCCGGGAAGTTTTGCCGGCAAAGCACACCAAGGACGGTGTTGGGCCTGCGGACATCTTGAGCATGGTCCCAACCCCTGCAGTATGACAAGGCCAACGCATTAGATATTTGAAGAAACATGAAGGCAAATGGTACAAAAAGAGTAAATGCACTTACCTCTCCCCATCAGGGAAAATCAACCACCTCTGCTCGCGGGTCGCCGGCATGGGCGAGAGCCATGGACAACCACGCTGGTAGACGGTGGCCCCCTCAACCACCTCACCCTCGCTATCAGTCGGATCTCCGCCACTAGCAGCATGGCCACTCGGCCCCTCAGGCGGATCCGTCCAGCTACCCCATCCGGACGTCTCCTGGGACGTACCCAGGTCCGGAGTCTGGTGGGGCCAAGTCTTGTGGGCCGAAGGCCCGTCGACCCAAGGCTCGTGGACTGGAGTCTGCGTAGCCTCCTCCTCAGAGGTGTCCACCGTAGCAGTCCTGTGCTCTGGTGAATCAGCTAGGGGTGGTGGCGAGGAAGGTGTAGGAGCCTGCCTAGCTCTCCCACGGCCATGTCCTCCCCGACCTCCTCTCTTCTTCCCTCCCCGACCTCCTCCCTCGGTGGGTAACGACGTCGACAAAGAAGCGCCCACCGGTGTCTTCATACTGTCGACCAACGCTCTCCTGAGAGTCTGGGGTGGAATGGAAGTACCCCTCCCACCACGCGCCGACGAAGAAGGAGCCTCGGAGCGCTCCTTACCCTCGACCCCTCGGCGACCGTCAACTCCTCGACCCCTGACCCCTCGGCAATCCTCGACCCTTGACCCCTCGGCAGTCCTGTCGAACACCTTCACTGTGAGCATGGTGCGGATGTTGTTGTAGCTTAAGATGCGGACATGCCCGAGCTGAAGGTCATCAGCGCGGGTGAACTGCTTCCATCCGTTCTTCGTGCATGGATGGAAGCAGTTCACCCATGCTCATGACCTTCAGCTCGGGGACGTCCTCATCTTAAGCTACGACACCAGTCGATCAGCACTCGGACCGGAAGATCCTCGACCATCGACCCCTCGGTGACCCTCGACCCCTCGGCGATCCTCAACCCCTGACCCCTCGGCAATCCTCGACCCTCGACCCCTCGGCGGTCTTGTTGAACACCTTCGCTGTGAGCATGGTGCGGCTGTTGTCGCAGCTTAAGATGCGGACGTGCTTGAGCTGAAGGTCATCAGCACGGGCGAACTGCCTCCATCCTTTCTTCGCGCACGGATGGAAGCAGTTCACCCACGCTCATGACCTTCAGCTCAGGGACGTCCTCATCTTAAGCTACGACGCCAGTCGGTCAGTACTCGGATCGAAAGATCCTCGACCATCGACCCCTCGACCCTCGACCCCTCGGCGACCCTCGACCCTCGGCGACCCTCGACCCCTCGGCGATCCTCGACCCCTCGGTGACCGTCGACCCCTGACCCCTTGGCAATCCTCGACCCTCGACCCCTCGACCCTCGACCTTCTTTTCCTTCTTTTCTTTCTTTTTCTACTTTTCCTACTTCTTTTTTTCATCTTCTTCTTCCTTCTTTTTCATCTTCTTCTTCTACTTCTTCTTCTTTTTTTCATCTTCTTCTTCTTCTTCTTCTTCTTCTTCTTCTTCTTCTTCTTCTTCTTCTTCTTCTTCTTCTTCTTCTCCTCCTCCTCCTCTCCCTCCTCCCTCCTCCTCTCTTCTTCTTTCTACCTCCTCCTCTCCTTCGCTACCTCCTCCTCTTCTCTTCTTCTTCTTCTTCTTCTCTTCTTCTTTCTTCTTTCTTTCTTTCTTCTTTCTTCTTTAGCTTTGCTTCTTCTTGTGTCTTCTTCTTCTTCTTCTTTCACATTGCTTTCTTCTTTCTTCTTCATTCCTTGGGTTTCTTCGTTCTGTTGCTTATTCTGTTTTTCTGTCTTCTTGAGGAGGAGGTCCTCGGCTCGCCTCCTGCCTGCTCTCTAAGTCTTTCTCTTTCTCTTTGTGGCCCCTTCCTCGCGAACACTGAGGACTCCTCCTAGCCTGCGGCTCGATTCATGCTTCCTCGAAGTAGTTCTTGGGGGAGGGACCTCCTCGCTTCCTCCTGTGCCTCCTTCCTCTCCAGTCCTCTTCTTCTTCTTTCTTCTTCTTCTTCTCTCTTCTTCTTCTTCTTATTTTCTAAACTAAACTAAACTAAACTAAAACTAAAACTAAACTAAACTACACTAAACTAAAATAAACTAAACTAATCCTAAAACTAAACTAAACTAAACATAAACCTAAAACTAAACATAAACGTAAAAGTAAAAGTTAAAAAATAGAAAAAATGGTGAGGAGCTCACCGCAGGGGAGGGGGGGCCGGTGAAGGAGGGGGGGCGATGGAGTAGGTCCGCCGCAGGGGAGGGGGCGGCGCCGCGGCCTGCCTCACGGCGGCGCTTGGGCGGCCGCCGCAGGGGAGGGGGGCAGGGCGGCCTGGGCAAGGCGGCGGGACGGCCACGGGGCGGTGGGGCGACGTGTCTGGGGCGGCGGGGCGACATGGCCGGGGCGGCGGGATGGCCGCCGCAGGGGAGGGGGGCGGGGCAGCGGGACGGCCACGGGGCGGTGGGGCGACGTGGACGGGGTGGGGGTGCGGTGGGGGTCAGGGGCGCGGTGGCCGGCGGCAGTTGGGGTTGGGTGCGCGGTGGCCGGTGGCGGTTGGGGTCGGGTGCGGGGGGTCGGGTCGGGGAGGGAGAGAGAGAAGAGAGAGAGAGGAGGTGGCGGGACGACCGTTAGATAGTCAATTCTTTGCCGTCTGCCAGCGGATGGCAAAGATTCTTTGCCGTCTGCCAGCGGACGGCAAAGATTCTTTGCCGTCCGCTGGCAGACGGCAATGAGGTGGGGCTGCTGGGCTGTTAGGGTTTAGGCCTCCACTGGACCCCACCCACCTCTTTGCCGTCCGCTGGCGGACAGCAAAAAATTGGCTGATGGCAACTAGGCTCTTTGCAGCCAGCCTTGTCTTTGCCGTCCGTTTTTTATAAGCAGACGACAGAGACCTTCTTTGCCGTCCGCTAGCTGACGACAAAGAGCTGACTGATGGCAAATTCTCTGTTTCCAGTAGTGATTCATCTCCTCATTGATGGCATCAATATTTTGGTTTCGGTTTCATTTCTTCATTAGTACATTCGTTTCTTCATACCGTGCGTGCTAGCATATTTTGTCATGCAAGAACTTGAAACGATTTGCCTACTAATGGGAGATGAAACTGACCACTTAATAGGATTTTTAGTGCATACATTTCTCCTCTCCTTAATGAGAATTAGTGCGTCCATTTCAGTTTCATCTCTTTACTCCTATAAGAGGTCACTCCTCTTCCCAATGAGACACAACTCCTCGCATTGTTCCATATCATTGCACCGCCTACCTCTTTCCCATCTCGCTTCCCGGCGTGCACCGGAGAGTAAGACAGCAGGCCTCCGAAACCCCGCCTCTTCTGATCCGGTACGGGAGAGGGGCGATTAGGTTTTTGGGGAGCGTCCTTGTGCGACTGCTGGATTCTTGTTCATCGTGGTTGCGAACGGCGACATCACCGATGACGAGTTCCCCAACGACGACTTCTTCCCCGACGTCAACGATCTCTTCAACGACATGACGATCGTTACATCTGCACCTTCTGCTACTGCGCCGTATGCCATCTTATCCTCACTGTTAGGGCTAGCATTTGGTTTATTGCTAGTAGCGATTGACATGGATATGATGCATTTTGCTTATGATTTTGATTGCATTACTATTCTCAATGAACTGTTGCTAGTTTCTAGTTTCACCACTATATTGCTATTCATGTTTTATCCACTATTTTTCTAAATTAAACTAAATGGGAAAATGCCTAATTTTTCAACAATCCAAAAATCTGATATATAGATATATTTAACCCAGAAAAATAGTGCATAAAACATGAACAGCAATATAGTGGTGAAACTAGAAAGTAGCAACAATTCGTTGAGACTAGTCATGCAATCAAAATCATAAGCAAAATGCATCATATGCATGTCAATCACTACTAGCAATAAACCAAATGCTTGCCCTAACAATGAGGATAAGATGGCATACGGCACAATACCAGATTGTCCAGATGTCCCGATCGTCATGTCGCTGAAGAGGTCGTTGACGTCGGGGAAGAAGTTGTCGTTGGGAAACTCGTCGTCGGTGATGTCACCGTTCGCAGCCACGATGAACAAAAATCCAGTAGTCGTGCAAGGACGCTCCCCAAAAACCTGATCGCCCCTCTCCCGTACCGGATCACAAGAGGCGGGGTTTCAGAGGCCTGCTGTCTCACTCTCCGGTGCACGCCGGGAAGCGAGATGGGAAAGAGGTAGGTGGTGCAATGCTCTGGAACAATGCGAGGAGTTGTGTCTCGTCAGGAAGAGGAGCGACCTCTTATAGGAGTAACGAGATGAAACTGAAATGGACGCACTAATTCTCATTAAGGAGAGGAGAAACAAACGCAGTAAAAATCCTATTAAGTGGTCAGTTTTGTCTCCCATTAGTAGGCAAATCGTTTCAAGTTCTTGCATGACAAAATATTCTAGCACGTACGGTATGAAGAAACCAATGTACTAATGAAGAAATGAAACCGAAACCAAAATATTGATGCCATCAGTGAGGAGATGAATGTCATCATTCACCACCATTCGGTTTCATTTTCCACTAGTGCAAAAATTTTAGCTTCTTTCTTGTCATGCATGAACGTGCCACATGGGCCTATGGACTTTTCTCTCGCACGATTAATTTCCCACTAGAAACTCTATAGGCCTTTCTCCCCGCAATCTGATCTGCTCGATCCTACTCTCTATCCACAATATACTGATTTATGTTTCTTAAAAAATGATTTGCATAGAAGATCATTTTCACTGTCCGATTATAGAAAGAAGAAAAATGTATTCGAATAGCCATGGCATCAAGAAGTACCAAAAAGTGAAATTAGAGGAAACAAATCTCCAACGCTGCATAGGGAGCCAGACAAAAGGATAGAAACTAACAACCTCGAGAGACTCGTTAAGATGAGGGAAAACCAAATATAATAGGATTAAGATTATGTCCAATGCGTTCTTTAAAAAAAGATTATGTCCAATGCGGTGTAGTAGAGTTAACACTCGCAATAAAGACGCAGGATGACGATCGAAATGAAATGATCCCGTTCTACCATGGACATCAAAACCATAACCCTTCTCTTTCTCATGGAAATCATGAGAGGAAACATAAACAAACAAAAAGTGGCAGTTCATGCACCAATAACAAAAGACAATGATCAGCAGAGGTGAAGGTGAACAACACTCCACAAGGCTGCATGAGACATAAACATCAATTGCATATTACTACAGTTTTAGTTCACATGTTCATAAAATGCAGGAAATATGAGTATGGAATTCGAGCAGTACAAAGATTACTACATGTCAATTTCAGTTAGTTACTGAAAATTGGACTACAAAATCTGCTACATTAGTCCCTAAGAAAACTCAATCAAGGATTGCCTTCATCTGGATCACTGCACCATGACTGCCCTCCTTCACTTCTTGGGTCCCTTTAGTATTCTTCAGGCAGTAGATCAAACCCACAGCTTTGCGGCTGATATCCATCAGCAGTGTTTGATTCTTCAAAATTCTCTTCCGCAAATACATTGAAGTTTCCTAAGCTCGCCGATTTCAGCTCATAGCCATCATTGTTGTCTATCTGACCTCCATCCGCCAACCCCTCAAAGGGTTGTGCAGCTCCAAGACTCACCGTCTACCGATGTACTTTGGCCTTCTGCTACCTTCCCCAGTGCTTTCACTATACTTCTTCACCCCCCGACCCTCTTTTTGGTTCTCAGCAGCAGAACCAGTTTCCTCAGAATGTTCTTCATTGTTGTCCACCTCACCTCCATCAGTCAACACCTAAAAGTGTGAAGCACCAAGGCCCTTCCGCCTGCTCTTATGCATGCTTTGGCCTTCTGCTACCTTCTCGAGTGCTTTTGGTATTCCTGAACGAGTGCATCTCCAGTTGACAATGGTGATATTGTTACTCCGTGCAGGACACGAGAGCCTTGCAATTGCATGTCCTGATGGTTCCCATTCCTAGGATGTACGTGGCTATCAATGAAACTCACGGAGCAATTCCAATTGAGCACAAAAATTCATGCATGTATGAACCTAAGAATGATTGGGCTCTACTCCTTGGTTAGCTCAGGTGGCCAATATGGTTTGCTTGTGAAGTATTGTTCCATCTCTCATCCCACGCTTAAATAAGAACATCGTGTGTTGCAACAACCATGGAATGGATGCTTTCTTGAAGTTTAGTACTTCCATAATGGGCACATGGGCATTCATGTATTGTTCAGCATCACTCCCTCAATGAAGTAATTGAACTGACTTAGGTTCAACAGTAAGTCTAGTACAACAGAAGTTACACGATCAGTCTGCAAGGGCGCGTACAAGTTCAAAGTGCTCCCCTAATTGGCTATACTATGAGGCACTTTATTACAGTTCTTCCTAGCCAAAATAAAGCAACTTTAGAGTTTTGCTTTAAGCATCCTTTAATTCTGCCAGTGCCAGCAAGCAGGTGATCAGTCAAACTCTTCGCTGTTAATCCCTTGCAACAACAACGTATCCTCAGTTTCAAAGCACACATATTTTAAGCCCGTTGTTGCTTCTAGATGGGCACCCTGCAAGACAACCATGATCTCAGCGTGGAAATGATTAAGGACTTTCTCCAATTTTCCTGCACCACAAGGTTCTACCTCACTTTTGCGATTCCTGATAATAGCAACCCACCCACCCTACAGTGCTTGATTTAGTATTAAAAGTGCCGTCAATGTTGGTTTTCAGTTTATTCTCATTGGGAGGGGTACATCTGTTTTGTACAACCTGAACTACTAACCAGTTTGTTTTTCAACAATAATACACATAGCATCATTATCTCCATGTTTACCTTCCTCCTTGATTCTATTCCTCTCATTCCACCATTGTCGTAGGAGCACAACACCTTGATCTTATCTTTTTCCAAATCCAAAAATGCATATACTTTCTAGTTTGGGGGATTAACCCTTAGCTAGCATATCCCTCAAATGGTCAATCCCTCAAAATTATAGTTTTATCTCCAATAATAGACCTAGCCAAATGTACATAATTTATTTCAGAGCCTTTTGAATTTATATTCTATAATATATGAGTATAACTTCAAATCCAAGTACAATCTGATCTAAATTCAGTGCCCAAAATATTCTTTAAAAATGTTCAAATTTTTTAATTGGGCATAAAGAATTTTAAAACATTGCCAAATATTAAATAAGGCATTTTTGGAAACATATAATGAGATTTTTCAGGGTTCTTTTGCCCTTTTTATGTAAATTTTGAGGCTTCAATTTTCCCCCAATTCAAATTTATTTGAAATAAACATGATGCATGGATGCTTCACACTAAAATAATTCTAGGGCTATGACATCTTCTAGCTTGTGTTTGCGACGTTAGCTTATAGTTTGTGGACGACGTTGAATAATATGTAATATGGTGATTGAGCGGGTCTTTCTTAGGCGGGCCTCTGCATCTATTTTCAAATTATTAGCAATTTTGTAGCACTAGCACCTACTATCTAGACAGGGAGATCGGGCTCGCTTGGGTGTTATGATGGATGCGATGACTGCTCTCGCTCGCCAACTTGCCTCGCAGCAAGCCCTCTGAGACTTCGGCCACTTAGTGGTCTTTTTTCCTATTTCTTTCATGCTTTTTTTAGGCGTGTTTGTGTTGATGTCCCAACAGACAAGTTTATTTTACGACACTTGAACTTATTGTATGGATGCGTTGTTGACTTTATAAAGCGGGGCGAAAGCCGAAAATGCCAAATGGAAGCCGAGCTCCATGGAGGCCTTAATTTGGAAACTTCAAAATTCAAACTTTTTAGTTTCAGAAAATTCTAAAAAAAATCACATATACCTAGAGACATAATATACATGTGTAAAATTTCAGATCGAAATAGATTAAAATGAGAGCTACAAAAAAAAAGACAAATATGTGGCTCTTTTAACATATGTGTACTCTTTATCCTCAAAGTCCATGAGTTTTTTTTTTTTTTTGCAGCTTGCAATTCAATGTATATAATAATGAAATTTTGCACATGTACACATTACATCGCTGTATACATGTGTATTTTTCAGATGTTTTTGAAACTGAGAAGTTTGAAATTTAAAATTTTCAAAATTAAGGCCTTCATGAAGCTCGGTCTCCAAAATGACCTATTCGGCGAAAGCCTCTTACGGGAAACGAAATGTTTAAGAAATGTTCAACAGGCGAACAAGAGGTGTGTCTCCGGTGGATCTGACTTTGGTGGATTTGCTCGGATCTGTTCATCGTTCGTCTTCGGTCGCGTGCCTTCAGGTTGGATCCTTTTGATTTACAATCTTCATCCGCGACGGTTGCTGTTCTGGTGTGTTGGTTATATGGGGCCTTAGCACGATGACTTCCCGACTGTCTACTACAACAAGGTTTGCACGGCTCTGGCGAGGGAGGGGTGATGACAGCGGCTCGCCTTCGGCTCGCTTCAATGCTTGTAGTCGTCGCTAGGTGGTCTACGGATTTGGATGTAATTTTTATTATTTCTAGTGTTTGTTGTACTACCATGATTGAAGATGAATATATTTAAAGTTTTTGCCGTAAAAACAATTATTTTATTTGTCCTCACATTTTTTTTGTGTGCGAAAGGAAGTCTGTTGTGCAAGTATCAGGGTGAAGGAAGTCGTATGTACATGCCAAACGGCTAACCTGTTAATTCTCGGTAACAGTGAATCCCATTAATTACTCGGAGATGAACGCTTCATCTTAATTCTCCCAATTCCAAACTAACGCATACACAGCACACTTAGATCCAAAACGCTTATCTGCAAGTTAACCCCTCGTGTTGTCCTATATAAGCACGTCAATTGCTCTACAACTTCACCAAATCAACTGAGCTCACAGTCACATATGCAACAGATGAGCATGTCTCCTTCCGTCTGCCTCGCCATCTTGTTGCTTGCACTGGCCTCGCCGTCGCCGGCATCAGCCAACATCCCCAGCATTAGCAACAATGGCGTCGCCGTCGCAGCCCCTAGCGTACCCACGGCGACCCAGTTCCTGCAGGCGCACAACGACGCGCGCCGCGAGGTCGGCGTGGCACCCCTGGAGTGGAACTCGACGCTGGAGCAGGACGCCAAGCGGTACGCGGACCGGCTCAGCATCGGCTGCAAGCTGGAGCCACTAGACATCGAGCTGATCTACCTGCAGAACACCTACCAGGGCAGCGGTTACCAAGATGGCGCCGCCGTCACCGCCTCGTGGGTGAACGGGCGGCGGTGGTACGACTACCGCGCTAACGCATGCGCGCCCGGCCAGGAATGCGGGGCCTACAAGCTGGTGGTGTGTAACACCACGCAAGAGCTCGGCTGCGCCCGCAGCACCTGCCGGAGCAGCCCGAACACCGTGGCTGTTTGCAGCTACTTCCCTGACTGCGACTACAACGACCGGCCATACTGAGTACGGAAGCTAAATCAGTAAAGATGTGTTCAAATAATATATGATGGGAAATAAGGTCGTTTGGTCCGGCGTTTTTTGGTCAAGTAATGGGAAATTCGGACTACGTACACTGTGACTGAAGCTGTCTGTTACTTTTGTTTTGTTCAGTTCGCCCGTAAACCACTTTATTTATCTGTAATCCCCGTACCGCAATGTTATTTGTAGCTGAATCTGGTACTGCTATCGCCTCAACCAAATAGCAGAGGAGTGTGACTAGTTTTCCAAATCCCATAGGCCCATGTGGCACGTTCATGCATGACAAGAAAGAAGCTAATTTTTTTGCTCTAGTGGAAAATGAAACCGAATGATGGTGAATGATGACATTCATCTTCTCATTGATGGCATCAATATTTTGGTTTCGATTTCATTTCTTCATTAGTACATTGGTTTCTTCATACCGTACGTGCTAGCATATTTTGTCATGCAAGAACTTGAAACGATTTGCCTACTAATGGGAGACGAAACTGACCACTTAATAGGATTTTTAGTGTGTCTGTTTCTCCTCTCCTTAATGAGAATAAGTGCGTCCATTTCAGTTTCATCTCGTTACTCCTATAAGAGGTCGCTCCTCTTCCCGATGAGACACAACTCCTCGCATTGTTCCAGAGCATTGCACCGCCTACCTCTTTCCCATCTCGCTTCCCGGCGTGCACCGGAGAGTGAGACAGCAGGCCTCCGAAACCCTGCCTCTTGTGATCCGGTACGGGAGAGGGGCGATCAGGTTATTGGGGAGCGTCATGACGATCGGGACATCTACACCTTCTGCTACTGCGCAGTATGCTATCTTATCCTCATTGTTAGAGCTAGCATTTGGTTTATTGCTAGTAGCGATTGACATGGATATGATGCATTTTGCTTATGATTTTGATTGCATGACTAGTCTCAACGAATTATTGCTACTTTCTAGTTTCACCACTATATTGTTATTCATGTTTTATCCACTATTTTTCTAGGTTAAATTAAACAGGAATATGCCTAATTATTCAACAAACCAAAAACCTGATATGTGTAGGCAATTTTCTCCAATTGCATTTGTTGCTACTCTTAAGCCTTCTGTGTTCGAGGGTGTGAAATATAAGAGGTGGCGTGCGAGGGCTGTTCTTTGGCTTACCACCATGAACTGTTTTCACGCCTCTAAGGGAAAGCCAGAGGGAGAGCTAACTGATGAGCAGGAGCAAGCTTTCCAGGCTACGGACATCCTCATCCGAGGTGCTGTTCTGAGTGTTCTTGGCGACAAGATTGTCAACCCCTTCATGACCATCATGGTCGGTAAGGATATGTGGGATGCGCTTGAGGCCAAATTTGGAGTCTCAGACGCAGGAAGTGAGTTGTACGTCATGAAGCAATATCATGACTACAAAATGACTGATGAGCGCTCCGTTGTAGAGCAGGCTCATGAGATTCAGTCGCTCACGAAAGAACTTGAGCATCTTAATTGTGTGTTACCGGACAAATTCATTGCCGGAGGCATCATTGCCAAGCTTTCTCCTTCATGGAGGAATTTTGCTACCTCTCTGAAGCATAAGAGGTAAGAGTTTACTGTTGTCAATCTAATTGACACTCTTGATGTAGAAGAGAAGGCGAGGGCAAAAGACACACGTGCTCGTTTCCATGAGGGGAATTCTAGTGCCAATTTGGTACAACAGAGAAATTTCCAAACCCACAAACCCAAGAACAAAATAACTATGCGGGCAAAGGAAAATTTGAGGGCAAGTACAAAGCCCCACAACCTGTCAACTTCAAGAAGAAGAAGGAGACTTATAAGAAGAAAGGAAAGTGCCATGTATGTGGCAGTGAAGAACATTGGGCTTCATCCTGCAAGGACCGCTGGGACATGCGTCAGAATGAGAACAATGGCAAGACCGCTAATGTTGTTATTGGCGATGTTGAGATGAAAGATGTCGGGTATGGTAAATTTCCTACCATTCTTTCAGTATATCATTCTCCTGATTGATGGATTGACACCGGTGCAAATGTACATGTGTGTTCTGACATAAACATGTTTTCTTCTTATCAGGTCGCAAGAACTACACCCGTGTTGATGGGAAACAGGACACATGCTTCTGTTCATGGTGTTGGTACGGTCGATCTGAAGTTTACTTCGGGAAAGATCGTGCGGCTGAAGAACGTGTAGCATGTCTCTGCTATAAATAAAAATCTCGTCAGCGGTTCTCGTTTGTGTCGAGATGGTTATAAATTGGTATTTGAGTCCAATAAGGTTGTAGTATCTAAGTGTGGACAATTTGTTGGGAAGGGCTATGAGAGAGGGGGCTTGTTCCGCTTATCTTTGTCAGACTTTTGCACTAGAGTTATTAATCATGTTTGCAGTGAAACTGAATCAAATGTTTGGCATTCACGACTTTGTCATATTAACTTTGGTGTCATGACGCGACTAGCAAATTTGAGTTTAATCCCGAAATTTACAATTGTCCAAGGTTCTAAGTGCCAAGTTTGTGTGCAAGCAAAGCAACCTCGCAAGTCCCATACGACTGTTGAGGCGAGGAATTTGGCACCACTTGAACTCATACATTCAGATTATTGCGAGATGAATGGTGTGTTGACAAAAGGTGGAAAAAGATATTTCATGACTAATCGATGACTCTACTAGATATTGCATGATATATTTGTTGAAGACAAAAGATGAGGCTTTGCACTACTTTAAAATCTATAAAGCCGAAGCAGAGAATCAAATTGATCGAAAGATCAAAAGGCTTAGGTCGGATCGCGGTGGAGAGTATTTTTCCAACGAGTTCAATTTATTCTGTGAGGAACATGGTATAATACAGAGAGGACCCTCCCTATTCTCCCCAGTCAAACGGGGTTGCCGAACGAAAGAACCGAACTATGACTGATTTGGTTAACGCCATGTTAGACACGGCGGGACTTTCCAAGGAATGGTGGGGGGAGGCTTTGATGACTGCAAGTCATGTCCTAAATAGAGTTCCCATGAAGAATAAAGAGATTACCCCGTTTGAGGAATGGAAAAGGAAAAGTCTTAAAATCTCCTACTTACGAACTTGGGGTTGTTTGGCGAAGGTCAATGTACCAATTACCAAGAAGCGTAAGCTTGGACCAAAAACAGTTGATTGTGTTTTCCTAGGTTATGCTTTCCATAGCATTAGCTATAGATGTCTAGTGGTCAAATCTTAGGTACTTGACATGAATGTTGGTACAATCATGGAATCGAATGATGCGACTTTCTTTGAGGATATTTTTCCTATGAAGGATATGCCTAGCTCATCTAGTCAGAGGTCAGAGACAACTCCTGGACATACTGTTCCATTGGAACATTCTGAGAAGAAACACACAGATATGCCTGAGGAGGATGACAATGAAGCTCCTAGAAGGGGCAAGAGACAAAGGACCGCAAAGTCATTTGGTGAAGATTTCATTGTGTATCTCGTGAATGATACTCCCACTTCTATTTCAGAAACTTATTCATCTCCTGATGCTGACTGCTGGAAAGAAGCTATGCATAGTGAGATGGATTCCATCATGACTAACGGGACATGGGAGATCACTGATCGTCCTTATGGGTGCAAACCTGTAGGGTGTAAGTGGGTGTTAAAGAAAAAAACTTAGGCCTGATGGTACAAGTACAAGGCGCGACTTGTAGCCAAGGTGAAGATTTCTTTGATACTTATGCGCCTGTGGCCAGATTGACCACCATTCGAGTACTACTCTCATTGGTCGCCTCACACAATCTTCTCGTTCATCAAATGGACATTAAGACAGATTTCCTAAATGGAGAGTTGGAGGAGGAAATTTACATGGAGGAACCCAATGGTTTTGTAGTAGATGGTCATGAAGTAAAAGTGTGTAAATTGTTGAAACACTACTGCAGGATGTTGCTAACGCGACACTACGATCAGAGACCCTTTGACGAAACTGTGTGCGATGCATTAATCACAAACGGTGATGTAAAAAACCCGTCAAAAAAGATGCAAAACATTTGCGATGGCGGGTACATCAAACACGGTTCAGATTTTACTTGCGTGTGCGATGCTGGGCATACGGTTGATCCAGACGAACTGTTTGCGATTAGACAGAACAACAGAAACGGGCAGCCATATCAATGTGTGTGCGATATACGGCATACAGTTCGCTCCGATGAACTGTTTGCTATTAGGGAAAGCAACAGAAACGGTCAGCCAGATCAAGGTGTGTGTGATATACGGCATACGGTTCACTCGAATGAACTGTTTTCAATTAGGGAAGAGAACATAAACGGTTCAACTTAATAAGATGTGTGTGATACGCGGCAAACAGGCCCGGAGGTTAATTTGAGAACAAGTACACAGAGGTTAATTTGACATACATGACTTATAAGTTTCACAGAAATCATATCACTTTTTTTGGAAAACATTTAATTGCGTTGAATGTATATAGTGCTCCGTCCTATTAGTTGAATTAACCTCGAGGTCCATGTTTTGGAAACATGTCGTAAAGTAACGGGATAGACCTTCATTCAAGTCAATCAACATGTGTTCAAAAAACAAAAATTATCAAAAAGTAACGAGATAGACCTTCTTCAAGCCAATCAACATGTGTTCAAAAAACAAAAAATGTCAAAAATTACAAAACAAGGACCTCGAGGTTAATTCAACTAATAGGAGGGAGCACTATATACATTTAAGACAATTAAATGTTTACAGTGACCCATACCATCAGTTAATTTAACATCGAGGCCACTTCCCATTCGGTCACCTATCTGATGACTACTCAAGCCTCAGCACACTTAACTTGGGAGTTCTGTTAGATGAGCTATCGGTAGGGAAGCTGGACCTTGCTGCTATAGGATCCCTCTTTGCATCCTTTATTGCGCACCCGGATGACTAACTATTGCCGCCCAATGGTCAATGCCACATCCCCCGCGAATGTAGAAGCTTCCCTCCATTGGATGAGTGGCAAATAGTTAATCAAGAAGAACTGTTTGCGATGATGCAGAACAACAGAAACGGGCAGCCAGATGAGGGTGTGTGCGATATACGGCATACAGTTCGCTAGGATGAACTGTGTGTGATTAGGCAACACAATGGAAACGGTTCAACTGAACAAGATGTGTGTGATACGCGGCAAATAGGTCCGTAATCAGAAATGTGTGGTAAGACCAATAACAACATAGACGATTGCTGCTAATAAGCCGTGTGATTTTCTCTGTCTACAGAAGAATAACATGTATATATATATATATAACTGAAATAAACATCCAATTACATAAGTAACTATACAGATCATTCGCACACACCTCAATAAACAATTGCATGCATTCTAAAGTAGGAGAAACGATCGTCTAGTCATCTACTTCTTGTGACGCTCCCGCCACTACTCTGTGGCTCGATCCCTCGTCTGGGGCAGGAAGAAGACACTTCCTCATGTCAACGATCCGCCTGTACATCTCGTAGCTTGTGTACGCATCCTTGGCCGCGTACTTGACGTGTTGTTCATCCAGTCTCTTATGCCAAACACTGTGCCAGGCGTTCCTGTCCTTCTTGCTCTTATCCTTCATCTTCATGTAGTAGGGGTCGATGATGGCCGAGGCGAGGTCAACCAGGGAGTTCAGTTTGTTGTTGTCGCTGCCCCAGACCTTGTAGTGGTGCTGGCTGTTGACAAGATTCCGGCATTTCAAACCCGAAACCTTGAGCGCTTTTAGATCGTTGGTGGTGTCCACCGCAGCGAAACTGTAGTCGGAGCTGTTGATAAACCTGGAGAAACGCTCGCAAGGCCTTGTGGCCAGGTGGTAGTGGTAGATGAGGACGTCATGTCGCACGCACAACTGGGCGACGGCAACCTTCTGATCATGCCCGACACGAGAGATGGTGTACTCGAGGTCGAAGCCGATCACTTGGTACTTGTCCTCGGCAAGGAACTGCTCCATAGTTTGGATGGAGCTCTCCACCGAGAGCGGATCGTTTGTGTACAGCACCGAGAGGGCCTTCCCCCTCACGTGGGTGTCCACTACATGATGCATGGTGAACTGCCCGCCGTTGTCGTCGTCAGCCGCTGGGAGCGCCATTGGAGCCACGGGGAGCGCCATTGGAACCGCTGGATGTCCTCTTTGTATGTGTCGTCGTGGGTGTGCTTATTGTGTCATGTGACGCAAGAGATGAAGGTAAATGGCTGCAGGAATAAAAGAGGGCCGGGCGGCCTGGATTCTCGGCGCGTCCACATGGCAGTTTTTGCAGCGGGTAACTGCATCGTCGCGCCGCGCCAGGCTCAACCGCATGCACATGAACGTGCGTGATAGTGCGCCGGCCCCAAACACTGGCAGCGCGTGTGGAGGGACGAGGGCAGAGCACCCGGAGAGACGCGAGAGCAGAGCGCGCGCGTTGGGACGTGAGTAGAGCGCGCCGCGGCCGCCTCAACCGCAAGCAACCACACGCATAGAGCAATTGAACACGTAGGAAATGGTCGCCTACAAGCCGGCCGACAGTTGCGTCACTGCGTAGAGAGCGGCCGTGTGCTACTACTTCCGTCTTGGTCTATAGTCCCCTTTATATTCTGTGCCATACTTTGCCCTTAAATTTAACCAACAAAATGTTAACGCATGTTATAAAAGTTATGTAATTGGAAACTATGTTCAAATACGAATCCAACTATACAATCTTTGGCGACATGCATTCGTATTTTATTAGTTAAATCCTACTTATAAACCAGGATGGGGGTATAGTAGGTAATTAAATCGCAAACGTTTTTTTTTTGTATTAACCGTATGTGTACGTGGCCTTTCGTCCTCCTCTCGCACGTCTTGTCACCCCGCTACCGCAGACGGCTTACAGCGCAAGCTTGCGCAGCGCGCGGGGGCGTTCTTTTGGCCAAACGGTGGCTCGAAGTGGCGCCAATGAATCATCGGTGAGCCCGTTCCCGCGCAACCTCGCAGGTTCCCGCGCAAGCTTCCCGCTCGACTCGGTGAAATCCCCCAAAATCCCAATGCTTACCGGCCTGCTATATAAACCCTCACGGCCGGCGAGTCCTGCGTCGCATTTTCCCTCCCTCCCTGTAGCTTATCTCATCTGCTTCTCCCACAATCGGCAATGGCACCGGTCCATCGTCGTCGCTTAGCCACTCCGCCGTCATCAGAGGACAGCTCCAGCTGGGAGGCTACACCGCGGCGGCGGCGCAGTCCCCGGCGTAGTGTAGTGCGCGTGGCGTCCCTATTGGGTGTGCGCGGAATACCCACCACACGCTCCGCCGCCGCTGCCCGTCGGCAGCTGTTGCCGGCCACCGTTGCCGCCACACCACCGTCGAAAGCCAGGGCCATCGCCCGCTCCGCCGTCGTGGCCCGAAGGCGGGAGGTGGCCGTCGTGGCCGCCACCCCACTGCCGGCCATCACCCGCTACGCCACCGCGGCCCGAAGGCGGGAGGTGGTGGTCATGGCCGCCACCCCATCGTCGGCCGCCGTGGCCGCCAGCCCACTGTCGATCGCCGGGGTCATCACCCGCTCCGCCACCGCCGCAACCGTTTGCGTTGAAGGGATGCACAAATCCTGCGCTGCGAATGTTCCCTTGACTTAAGGGGGAAGACCATAGCTCTCACTTTGCATACGGGTGTTCTATCTAAAACGTTTGCGATCAAGAGCTGCACAAATCCTGCTCGGCACATTTTCCCTTGGCTTCCTGGGGAAGCTGTCGGTTTGCATACGGGTGTTCTAACTAAAACGTTTGCGATGAGTGTTTTATATTTAAAAACCATTGACGTTATTTTCAAAAAAAAATCGTTTGATAATTCTGTACATTAAGAGAGAAAAACACAAGTTCGTTCAAACCATATCGTTCATTCAGTCACACTGCAAATTCCATGATAGCATGCCAAGTTTCATGAATTTCAGACGAGTTTTGGATTTACTAGAATTTAAAAACCAGGTATCTCAATGTTTGCAGCTGAGTGACGGTGGCAGGGTGTTTAAAATTCACTCTCATTTCTTGCATGGGACCTAAGCATGCACCCAAGGACACAGATTTGATTTTTCAACCAATGTATATGCACTAGAGCATGTGCATGTAGTTCAAATTTGAATTATGCACATAAAATGCCTAGAAAACCCAGTTAATGTATAAAAATTTCCAAACGAACCCCGAAAAATTCCAAAATTTAACACAACACTCCTGTTATTCTATGTTGACACTAGAAAAAAATTTAAATCAAGAAGAGGCAACGGATATCGTTTCGTCCCCAAAGGTGAAACGTTCCCTACCGAAAACATCAGGCTTGTTGTGAGAAGATCTGGTTTGTGATAAGCTTATACCCAAACCTGCCCCAAATGGGACCAAAAATTTACCATGGCATGTTGATGCCGCTCCATGATAGCATGCCAAGTTTGATGAATTTCAGACGAGTTTTGGATTTACTAGAATTTAAAAACCAGGTATCTCAATGTTTGTGGCCGAGCGACGGTGGCAGGGTGTTTGAAATTCATTCCCATTTCTTGCATGGGACCTAAGCATGCACCCAAGGAAACATATTTGATTTTTCAACCAATTTATATGCACTGGAGCATGTGCATGTAGTTCAAATTTGAATTATGCACATAAAATGCCTAGAAAACCCAGTTAATATATAAAAATGTCCAAACCAACCCCGAAAAATTCCAAAATTTAACACAACACTCTTGTTGTTCTATGTTGACACTAGAAAATTTTTGAAAGCAATAAGAGGCAACGGATATCGTTTCGTCCCCAAAGGTGGCACGTTCCCTACCGAAACCATCAGGCTTGTTGTGACAAGCTTATAGCCAAACCTGCCCCAAATGGGACAAAAAATTTACCACGACATGTTGATGCCGCTCCATGATAGCATGCCAAGTTTCATGAATTTCAGACGAGTTTTGGATTTACTAGAATTTAAAAACCAGGCATCTCAATGTTTGCGGCCGAGTGACGGTGGCAGGGTGTATGAAATTCATTCCCATTTCTTGCATGGGACCTAAGCATGCACCCAAGGACACAGATTTGATTTTTCAACCAATTTATATGCACTGGAGCATGTGCATGTAGTTCAAATTTGAATTATGCACATAAAATGCCTAGAAAACCCAGTTAATGTATAAAAATGTCCAAACGAACCCCAAAAAATTACAAAATTTAACACAACACTCCTGTTGTTCTATGTTGACACTCAAAATTTTTTGAAAGCAATAAGAGGCAACGGATATCGTTTCGTTCCCAAAGGTGGCACGTTCCCTACCGAAACCATCAGGCTTGTTGTGAGAAGCTCTGGTTTGTGAGAAGCTTAGACCAAACCTGCCCCAAATAGGACAAAAAATTTACCACGGCATGTTGATGCCGCTCCATGATAGCATGCCAAGTTTCATGAATTTCAGACGAGTTTTGGATTTACTATAATTACAAAAGCAAGTACCTCAACGTTTGCCGGAGAGCCACGGTGCCGTGGTGTTCGAAATTCATCCCCATTTCTTGCATGGGACATAAGCATAAACCCATGGACACATATATGATTTTACAACCCATGTTGGTGCACCGGAGCATGTGCATGTAGTTTAATTTTGAATTATGCACCTGAAATGGCTAGAAAACCAATTTAATATATAAAATGTCCAAACAAACCCTGAATAATTTCAATTTTTTTATGACACACATGTAGTTGCATGTTCACTGCAGATAAAAGTTCTAGCAATTCAGACACCGTCCATTGCCGCTATGAGCCCTTTATGTAATTCAAATCAAGATGAAAAATCAAGTAGATCCCACACAGTTTATTATCACCAACCGTGTGAGATGCAGTACAAAATATCCTGGAGCACCGTCGGTGTATAGTACGCCTATGGCTTATGCGAGAAGGTGTGTGTGACGCCCCCGGCCCGATCGTGCACTAACCATACACGCAAATGCACACGATCAAGCCTAAGGACTCACGGGAAGATATCACAACACAACTCTAAAACATAAATAAAGTCATACAAGCTTTATATTACAAACCAGGGGCCTCGAGGGCTCGAATACATAAGCTTGCGAACAAGCGTCAGCGGAAGCATCAGATATCTGTGTACAGATATGAAACAGAAACAGAAAGGCCTTTAGAAAGGCGGGGCAAAATAAAACACTACCATCGAAAGGCGTAGGCCTCCTGCCTGGGACCCTCCGATCCTACTCCTGGTCGTCAGTCAACTCATAGCAGAATCCATCCTCTGGGTAGTAGTAGTAGCGATCGTCGGCAGGGCAGCTGTCTCAGGGGCTCCGTCATCTTGGTCATGATAAACTGATATGGGGAGAAAAGGAAAACAAAGCAACCGTGAGTACTCAGAAGTACTCAGCAAGCAAGGATCTACACTACATATGCAACATTTTCAAGGGGAGGCTGTATATGTGGACTGGGCTGCAGAAATGCAAGAATAGAGAGAAGGCCTAGTCCTATCGAAGACTAGCATCTTCAGAGGTCTTGTAGCAGTAGAAGAGAGTAGAACAGTACAATATAATGTAGTAGTATCATTAAGTCTCAACCTCACCCAGAGATCCTTTCTCGACTCCCTGCGAGAAAGCAATCCCAGAGCCATACAGTCATCAACCTCGTCCTGAGATTCCTTCTCGACTCCCTGCGAGAAGCAATCCCAGAGCCATAGTATCCAAGTATCCAGTTCTAAATTGTATCAATCAGGATACAACTCCGAGTGTCCTTTACCGTAGGACAGGCTATCGATAGAAGTATTCTTCCCTGCAGGGGTGCACCAACTTACCCAACACGCTCAATTAACTCCGGCCGGACACACTTTCCTGGGTCATGCCCGGCCTCGGCCAAACGATACATCGCAACCCTACCTACAGCTCAGCAGAGAGGTCCCCGCCGGTCTACATCCTAAGCGCAAGGGGGTCTTGGCCATCGCCCCTCGCCCTCCGGGTCGTTGCGCACATGGCCCAGATCCAAGCACCACCGAAATGACGCCAATCACTCCATGCCGCACTGCTGAACTGGACGTCTGACAGGGCTTTCGGCTGATGCATACGATGCAGAACGCCCATACTATGCCCACGTGATGGTTAGTGCTATCAGACCAGAGGCCTGCTCGGATCAAATATCCAAATCATTAGGACTGGGGGCTTGCGGTAACGAGCGGAGACTCACGAAAGATGTGACCCCGTCGCCCCGTCTCGAGGACTTGCTGCAAGGGTTAAGAATGCCCGGCCGCGCCTCGTATTCACCAATCAGGCACCACACTGGCACCCGTCTTCACAACACTCGCCTCTCAGGCGCACGCGGGTACCCCTCAGGGTCGACCCGCCTTTCCAAGTAATCAACAGTACAGTCCAAGTATCCGTGTGTCCATAACATCAGGGGAATCTGAGGTATCACCCTCGTTTGATTTCCCACTCGATGTATCCGTCAAGGTGAACTCGGAGGAATCACCCTCGCTGGGTTCACACTTGAGGTGCTGTACGACAGCGTCGTTACCGGAAGTGGTGAAGGAGGAATCACCCTCGATGACCACGACCGAATAGCTACTCTACAGAGTTAACATCAAAAGTGCTACACGAGGTTTCACCCTCGGCACTCGATAGTAACGCTGCAGTGTCGTTAAAACTAAAGGGGGTGATGTGCGGTGTCGGGGCCTGGCCTTCAATTCCCGTTGTTCGGGTCTTCTGACGATCCAGCGCGGCAGTCGGGATAAGTGGGGTCACTGATAGGTCTCTACCCAGCCTAGACTAAACAGTTTAGGATATGCAGGTAATTATCAACAGCAGGTTACAATGAACAGGCTATGCATCAGAATAGGTAAAGCAGCAGCAGCAGCAGCAATTCTAATGCAAGCATGAGCAATAGAATGGGCGATATCGGGATGATCAAAAGGGGGGGGCTTGCCTGGTTGCTCGGCGGCAAGGGCAAGGTTGTCAGTGGTGTCTCCGGGCTCCGGAGCTGCGTCGGTCTCGGGGACGATGTCGGTGTCGGGGTCTAACGAGAGAGAAGAGGGGGAGGAAACAGTATAAATACACAGCGAACAAGTGCAGCACAAAGCATATCATGGCAATACGCGGTGACGGAGGTGACCTAACGCAGTGCCGGGTGATACTGGCGAAGGTGGGATTCATCCGGGAATGTTTTCCCGTCTCCGGACATTTGTCAGACAGATGACCGGAGAGGAACGGTTGCATGTTCGGATAGTTAGGGACGTGTGACGGACGAACGGACCGCGTATTCGGATTCGTCTCGTCGTTCTGAGCAATTTTCATGTACAAAGTTTTTCGATCGGAGTTACGAATTAAAAGATATGATTTTCTAAAGTTTTTATTGATTTCTGGAATTTATTTAATTTATTTAAATCAAACATTATCGGAAACAGTGTCTGCTGACGTCAGCATGACGTCAGGACCAGTGGGTCCCACCTGTCATACACTGTTTAGCTTAATTAGGTTTTAACTAATTAAATTACTGTTTAATTAACACTAACTACTTAATTTGGTTAACCTAATCTGGATTAATTAACTAATTAATTAAATATTTATATTTTTATATTTTTTTTTAATTTTCTAAAACGTTTTTGGGGCTGGGCCCCGTCTGTCAGCGGCACAGGGGCCTCGGGCCCCACTAGGCAGTGACCCAAAGGCCCCAGCGGGTCGGGCGCGGGCGATGGGCGCGGCCCGCTCGGGCGCTCGCCCAAGGGCGCGCGGGTGCGGGCGCCGGCAGCCCCGGCGCCGCCCAGGGGAGGCGGCGGAGGGGCGGCCGCGGACCGGCTGGGCAGAGCGGGCGCAGGGGGCGTGGCTGGAGGTGGTGGTGGCGGCGGCGAGCGGTGAGCAGGGCGGGGGGTGGTGGCTGGCGGGCGCGGCGGCGAGGCGCGCGCGGGTGAGGCGGCCACGGGCGTCGGCGGCAGCAGCAGCAGCGCAGCGACGGGAGCAGCAAGCGGGCGGTGCGAGCGAGGCCACGGGAAAAGGGCAGCGGGCGCGAGCCGCGGAGCCAGGGCGCGGCCGGCGCGGCGACGCACGCGAGCAGCGGCGGTGACCAGGGGGCGACGGGCGGTGAGCGGGCGACGGGGAAAGCTCACATGGGGGGCCGAGTCGGGGAGGGCAGCGTGCTCGGGGTGGAAGGCGAGGTGAGGGGATGGAGGAGCTCGGCGACGGCGTGGTGGCGTCAGGGCGACGAGCACGGCGAGGACGAGGTGGCGCCGATGGGGAGGAGGACGAGGCGACGCGGGGCAGCTCCGGCGAGTGGCGGTGGTCGGTGACGAGGCCGGGGCAGCACCGTGCGGCGAGCGGTGACGGGCCTCCTCTCACGATCTCGATCCAGTTCTGGATCGGATCGGGGGGGTGGGGGTGTGTGTGGCGTGCGTGTGTGTGTCGGTGGAGGGGGCCAGGGGGGAGTGGGGGGTTATGGGGATGGGGTGGGCCGGCCGGCTGGGCTTTGGCCCAGTTGGGCCGGGGGGGTTCTCCCTTTTTCTTTTCTTTTTCTTTTTTCTTCTGTCTTTTTCTTTTTCTTAATTCATATATCTCTGTTTAGTAAATAGTTAGGCCCCAAACCGAATTTTGTAAAAAGGGAGACCTAGTCCTTAAATACCAGTGCTTTATTCCCTAACACCTAAAATTAGTTTGGGCAAAACATCATTTCATACTTAAGGTAGGTTTAATAAATGGTTATTAAATATTGTTTTTAGTCGCTGTTTCAAGATGTTTGAGTCACTTACCCGACTCCAATGATGTTGGTTTCAATTTTAGAATTGTCTCTGATTTATTTGCTATTTAATGAACAATTTAGTTTCTATGTTGGACAACTTTTATTTTCCACTTTCATTTAAATTTGAATTTGAGGTTTGGAGTTGAAATGCAATATGATGTTAATGATGATCATGCACTGATAATCATGCTGACTTGGCATTATCAAAATGGGATTACTGTGGCTAACCACTGGGGGTGTTACAAATCTCCTCTACTAACAAGAATTCTCGTCCCGAGAATTAAGAGGTAGAAGGAAAAAGTTCGGGGTATTCCGCACGAAGATTATCCTCGCGTTCCCAAGTGGCTTCATCTTTAGTATGATTTGACCACTGCACTTTGAGGAACTTGGTAACCTTCTGACAGGTCCGACGTTCAGTTTCATCGAGAATGCGGATCGGATGCTCCTTATAAGATAGGTCATCTTGCAATTCGAGCACCTCGTGATCCACAGCTCGGTGTGGAGATTCCTTGAAGCATTGACGAAGTTGCGACACATGGAAAACGTCGTGGATATGAGAGAATTGCGGCGGCAATTCCAATTTATACGCCACCTGTCCACACCTTGCAACAATGCGGAAAGGACCAATATAGCGTGGAGCTAGCTTGCCCTTGATTCCAAAACGGTGAGTGCCTTTCATAGGAGTGACACGAAGATAAGCCTGGTCACCAGGTTGATAAGTCAAACCCCATCGTTTGCAATCATAGTTGCTCTTCTGGCGGTCCTGAGCCGCCTTGAGATTTTCCCGGACAATACGAACTTGTTCTTCGGCGTGTTGAATAATATCCGGACCCACGAGCGGTCGTTCCCCAGTTTCTGACCAATTCAGAGGGGTTCGACACTTACGTCCATAAAGTACTTCGAAGGGGGCCATTTTCAAGCTGGCTTGATAGCTGTTGTTATAAGAGAACTCAACATACGGAAGAGATTCTTCCCACTTCTTGCCGAAAGAAATAACACAAGCCCGAAGCATGTCTTCAAGCACTTGATTGACTCGTTCGACTTGGCCTTGGGATTGGGGGTGATAAGCTGAACTCCAGGTAATATGAGTTCCCATAGCTGTTTGGAAACTTTCCCAGAATTTGGAAGTGAAAAGACCGCCACGGTCCGAACTGATCTCCTTCGGAATACCGTGGAGTGAAACAATTCTGGAGATATACAACTCTGCTAACTGACTAGCAGTGATAGTCTCTTTGATAGGCAGAAAGTGTGCAACTTTAGAGAGTTGGTCGACGACGACAAGAATAGCATCGTGACCCTTCTGTGACCTGGGAAGTCCTGTAACGAAATCCATCTGAACCTTATCCCATTTCCATAGAGGAATAGGAAGTGGTTGCAGAATTCCAGCTGGCTTCTGATGTTCTGCTTTAACGCGTCGACACACATCACATTCAGCAACATAACGAGCAATGTCCTGCTTCATTTTAGACCACCAGTACCTTTGACGGAGATCACGATACATCTTGGTGCTACCCGGATGAATAGACAGCGGGGTATCATGTGCCTCCTTCATGACCTTGTCAGTCATAAGTTCGAAACGAGGTACGACAATGCGGTTTCTGAAATACAAGGTTCCATCTTCAGACAGCGAGAAATCCCTATACTTTACAAGGTGAAGGTCTTTCTTCATCAGATCAATTTCAGCATCTTTAGCTTGCGCATCCTTAACAGCTTTCTCGAGATCTGGTTGTATCACAAGGTTATTAAGAGAACCCTGTGGAACAATACGGAGATTCAGCTTGCATAGTTCTTCAAAAATACGAGGTTGAGCTCGCCTAACCATGAGGTTGTCGCAATAGGACTTGCGGCTTAAGGCATCAGCCATCACGTTAGCCTTGCCAGGGGTATAGGAAATACCCAAATCATAGTCTGCAATGGCCTCCATCCATCTTTGCTGACTGAGGTTTAGAGAAGGTTGAGTGAACAAGTACTTCAGACTTTTATGATCCATGTATATCTCGCAACGATTACCGAGAAGGTAATGTCGCCACAACTGCAATGCATAGATCACAGCAGCTAGTTCTAGATCATGTACCGGATAATTCTCTTCATGTGGGCGCAACTGACGAGAGCCGTAAGCAATCACTTTACGCTCTTGCATTAGGACACAGCCTAATCCTTCACGGGATGCGTCACAATAAATCACAAAGTCTTTGCGGGTATCTGGAGGAGATAGTACTGGGGTATTGTAACGGATTGACATCTGCCCCAGTGGATAAAGAATGTACTCTGGATGTATCCCTGCTTGAACAGCTAGAAGCTGCGTCGCAGGGTGTGGTGGAAACAAACGATCCATCTGAAACAGAGGAAACTCATGATTGTCAAAAGACAAGGAGAAGTATAACCGATCTCGGAGAGAAAGGTTAAACAAAACAATGGAAAGGAAAATGATTATCAGACTAATTAGATCAATGTCAGGGAAATCGCATAGATATCCAGCTCTCCGGGTGGACGAGAATTACGAGATCCTAATGTTAGAGTTAGTAAAATTTTAACCCGAATAGACGAGAGGTCAGAGTCCCAGAGTAAAGATGAGGAATAAAAGATACTAATACTACCCAATTGGCGACGTGGGCCCGTAAGCCACACAGCCAAGTTAGTAAAATAGTTTTGGACCACTAGACTCAACTTCGGCCAAGGAGTTGGAAAGGGGGTTTCCTACAGTCAGTCGGCTCTGATACCAACTTGTGACGCCCCCGGCCCGATCGTGCACTAACCATACACGCAAATGCACACGATCAAGCCTAAGGACTCACGGGAAGATATCACAACACAACTCTAAAACATAAATAAAGTCATACAAGCTTTATATTACAAGCCAGGGGCCTCGAGGGCTCGAATACATAAGCTTGCGAACAAGCGTCAGCGGAAGCATCAGATATCTGTGTACAGATATGAAACAGAAACAGAAAGGCCTTTAGAAAGGCGGGGCAAAATAAAACACTATGATCGAAAGGCGTAGGCCTCCTGCCTGGGACCCTCCGATCCTACTCCTGGTCGTCAGTCAACTCATAGCAGAATCCATCCTCTGGGTAGTAGTAGTAGCGATCGTCGGCAGGGCAGCTGTCTCAGGGGCTCCGTCATCTTGGTCATGATAAACTGATATGGGGAGAAAAGGAAAACAAAGCAACCGTGAGTACTCAGAAGTACTCAGCAAGCAAGGATCTACACTACATATGCAACATTTTCAAGGGGAGGCTGTATATGTGGACTGGGCTGCAGAAATGCAAGAATAGAGAGAAGGCCTAGTCCTATCGAAGACTAGCATCTTCAGAGGTCTTGTAGCAGTAGAAGAGAGTAGAACAGTACAATATAATGTAGTAGTATCATTAAGTCTCAACCTCACCCAGAGATCCTTTCTCGACTCCCTGCGAGAAAGCAATCCCAGAGCCATACAGTCATCAACCTCGTCCTGAGATTCCTTCTCGACTCCCTGCGAGAAGCAATCCCAGAGCCATAGTATCCAAGTATCCAGTTCTAAATTGTATCAATCAGGATACAACTCCGAGTGTCCTTTACCGTAGGACAGGCTATCGATAGAAGTATTCTTCCCTGCAGGGGTGCACCAACTTACCCAACACGCTCAATTAACTCCGGCCGGACACACTTTCCTGGGTCATGCCCGGCCTCGGCCAAACGATACATCGCAACCCTACCTACAGCTCAGCAGAGAGGTCCCCGCCGGTCTACATCCTAAGCGCAAGGGGGTCTTGGCCATCGCCCCTCGCCCTCCGGGTCGTTGCGCACATGGCCCAGATCCAAGCACCACCGAAATGACGCCAATCACTCCATGCCGCACTGCTGAACTGGACGTCTGACTGGGCTTTCGGCTGATGCATACGATGCAGAACGCCCATACTATGCCCACATGATGGTTAGTGCTATCAGACCAGAGGCCTGCTCGGATCAAATATCCAAATCATTAGGACTAGGGGCTTGCGGTAACGAGCAGAGACTCACGAAAGATGTGACCCCGTCGCCCCGTCTCGAGGACTTGCTGCAAGGGTTAAGAATGCCCGGCCGCTCCTCGTATTCACCAATCAGGCACCACACTGGCACCCGTCTTCACAACACTCGCCTCTCAGGCGCACGCGGGTACCCCTCAGGGTCGACCCGCCTTTCCAAGTAATCAACAGTACAGTCCAAGTATCCGTGTGTCCATAACATCAGGGGAATCTGAGGTATCACCCTCGTTTGATTTCCCACTCGATGTATCCGTCAAGGTGAACTCGGAGGAATCACCCTCGCTGGGTTCACACTTGAGGTGCTGTACGACAGCGTCGTTACCGGAAGTGGTGAAGGAGGAATCACCCTCGATGACCACGACCGAATAGCTACTCTACAGAGTTAACATCAAAAGTGCTACACGAGGTTTCACCCTCGGCACTCGATAGTAACACTGCAGTGTCGTTACAACTAAAGGGGGGTGATGTGCGGTGTCGGGGCCTGGCCTTCAATTCCCATTGTTCGGGTCTTCTGACGATCCAGCGCGGCAGTCGGGATAAGTGGGGTCACTGATAGGTCTCTACCCAGCCTAGACTAAACAGTTTAGGATATGCAGGTAATTATCAACAGCAGGTTACAATGAACAGGCTATGCATCAGAATAGGTAAAGCAGCAGCAGCAATTCTAATGCAAGCATGAGAAATAGAATGGGCGATATCGGGATGATCAAAAGGGGGGGCTTGCCTGGTTGCTCGGCGGCAAGGGCAAGGTTGTCAGTGGTGTCTCCGGGCTCCGGAGCTGCGTCGGTCTCGGGGACGACGTCGGTCTCGGGGTCTAACGAGAGAGAAGAGGGGGAGGAAACAGTATAAATACACAGCGAACAAGTGCAGCACAAAGCATATCATGGCAATACGCGGTGACGGAGGTGACCTAACGCAGTGCCGGGTGATACTGGCGAAGGTGGGATTCATCCGGGAATGTTTTCCCGTCTCCGGACATTTGTCAGACAGATGACCGGAGAGGAACGGTTGCATGTTCGGATAGTTAGGGACGTGTGACGGACGAACGGATGGCGTGTTCGGATTCGTCTCATCGTTCTGAGCAATTTTCATGTACAAAGTTTTTCGATCGGAGTTACGGATTAAAAGATATGATTTTCTAAAGTTTTTATTGATTTCTGGAATTTATTTAATTTATTTAAATCAAACATTATCCGAAACAGTGTCTGCTGACGTCAGCATGACGTCAGGACCAGTGGGTCCCACCTGTCATACACTGTTTAGCTTAATTAGGTTTTAACTAATTAAATTACTGTTTTATTAACACTAACTACTTAATTAGGTTAACCTAATCTGGATTAATTAACTAGTTAATTAATTATTTTTATTTTTATATTTTTTTTTATTTTCTAAAACGTTTTTGGGGCTGGGCCCCGTCTGTCAGCGGCACAGGGGCCTCGGGCCCCACCAGGCAGTGACCCAAAGGCCCCAGCGGGTCGGGCGCGGGCGATGGGCGCGGCCCGCTCGGGAGCTCGCCCAGGGGCGCGCGGGCGCCGGCGCCGGCTGCCCCGGCGCCGGCCAGGGGAGGCGGCGGAGGGGCGGCCGCGGACCGGCTGGGCAGAGCGGGCGCAGGGGGCGTGGCTGGAGGTGGTGGTGGCGGCGGCGAGCGGCGAGCAGGGCGGGGGGGTGGTGGCTAGCGGGCGCGGCGGCGAGGCGCGCGCGGGCGAGGCGGCCACGGGCGTCGGCGGCAGCAGCAGCAGCGCAGCGACGGGAGCAGCAAGCGGGCGGTGCGAGCGAGGCCACGGGAAAAGGGCAGCGGGCGCGAGCAGCGGAGCCAGGGCGCGGCCGGCGCGGCGACGCACGCGAGCAGCGGCGGTGACCAGGGGGCGAAGGGCGGTGAGCGGGCGACGGGGAAAGCTCACATGGGGGGCCGAGTCGGGGAGGGCAGCGTGCTCGGGGTGGAAGGCAAGGTGAGGGGATGGAGGAGCTCGGCGACGGCGTGGTGGCGTCAGGGCGACGAGCACGGCGAGGACGAGGTGGCGCCGATGGGGAGGAGGACGAGGCGACGCAGGGCGGCTCCGGCGAGCGGCGGTGGTCGGCGACGAGGCCGGGGCAGCACCGTGCGGCGAGCGGTGACGGGCCTCCTCTCACGATCTCGATCCAGTTCTGGATCGGATCGGGGGGGTGGGGGTGTGTTTGCTTGCGTGTGTGTGCGGTGGAGGGGGCCAGGGGGAGTGGGGGGTCTGGGGATGGGGTGGGCCGGCGGCTGGGCTTTGGCCCAGTGGGCCGGGGGGTTCTCCCTTTTTTTTTCTTTCTTTTTTTCTTCTGTCTTTTTCTTTTTCTTATTCTATATCCTCTGTTAGTATAGTTAGGCCCCCAAACCGAATTTGTAAAAGGGAGACCTAGTCCTTAAATACCAGTGCTATCCCAACACCAAAATTAGTTTGGGCAAAACACATTTCAACTAGGAGGTTTAATAAGGGTATAAATATGTTTTTAGGTCGCGTTCAAGATGTGTGAGTCATTACCCGACTCCAATGATGGGGGTTTTCATTTTAGAATTGTCTCTGAATTTGCGATTAATGAACAATTTAGTTCTAGGACAACTATTAGTCCACGCATTAAATTTGAATTTGAGGGTTTGAGTTGAAATCAAGATGATGTTAATGATGATCATGCACTGATAATCATGCTGACTTGGCATTATCAAAAGGGATTACTGTGGCTAACCACTGGGGGTTTTACAATCTCCTCTACTAACAAGAATTCTCGTCCCGAGAATTAAGAGGTAGAAGGAAAAGTTCGGGGTATTCCGCACGAAGATTATCCCCTCGCGTTCCCAAGTGGCTTCATCTTAGATGATTTTGACCACTGCACTTTTGAGGAACTTGTGTAACCTTCTGACAGGTCCGACGTTCAGTTTCATCGAGAATGCGGATCGGATGCTCCTTATAAGAAGGTCATCTTTGCAATTCGAGCACCTCGTGATCCACAGCTCGGTGTGGAGATTCCTTAAGCATTGACGAAGTGCGACACATTGAAAACGTCGTGGATATGAGAGAATTGCGGCGGCAATTCCAATTTATTACCCACCTGTCCACACCTTGCAACAATGCGGAAAGGACCAATATAGCGTGGAGCTAGCTTGCCCTTGATTCCAAACGGTGAGTGCCTTTCATAGGAGTGGACACGAAGATAAGCCTGGTCACCATTTGATAAGTCCAAACCCCATCGTTTGCAATCATAGTTGCTCTTCTGGCGGTCCCTGACCCCCTTGAGATTTTTCCCGGACAATACGAACTTGTTCTTCTCGGCGTGTTGAATAATATCCGGACCCACGAGCGGTCGTTCCCCAGTTTCTGACCATTCAAGGGGTTCGACACTTACGTCCTATAAGTACTTCGAAGGGGCCATTTCAAGCTGGCTTGATAGCTGTTGTTATAAGAGAACAACTCAACATACGAAGATTCTTCCCACTTCTTGCCGAAAGAAATACACACAAGCCCGAGCTGTGTCTTCAGCACTTGATTGACTCGTTCGACTTGCCTTGGGATTGGGGTGATTATGGCTGAACCCTAGTAATAAGTGGTTGCCCATAGCTTTTGGTAAATCTTGGCGAGGGACGCCACGGCTTGACTTGTACCGTGGAGTGAATGGGAGTATCTGATGGAGCAATCTGCTTGTGGACAAGTTGTTGGTGGACGCTGGGTGTCGGCTGAACTGACGTTGCCTTCTAGTAAGAGCCGTGGGAATCAATTCTGGATATACAACTCTCTGAACTTACTAGCTGATCTCTTGGGCAAAGTGTCCTAGATGATAAGGGAAAAGATGCGTATCGACCAAGAATTCAATCGGAGCCCTACGCATAGAAGTTGCCTTGACATCTTAGCACGTACATTTGAGAGGGAATCGACAATGCGGTCGGTCAGTGGCCTGTGTGAACCCACACACACACAGCACACTAACGAGCAATGCCGCTCAGAGACCACAAGACCTTTGACGGAGATCACGATCATCTTGGTGCTACCCGGATGAATAGACATAGCGGTATCATGTGCCTCCTTCATGACCTTGTCAGTCATAAGTTCGAACGAGGTACGACAATGCGGTTTTCTGAATACAAGGTTCCATCTTCAGACAGCGAGAAATCCCTATACTTTACAGGTGAAGGTCTTTCTTCTTCATCAGATCAATTTCACAGCTCTTTAGCTTGCGCATCCTTAACAGCTTTCTCGAGATCTGGTTGTATCACAAGTGATTAAGAGAACCCTGTGGAACAATACGGGAGATTCAGCTTGCATAGTTTCTCAAAAATACGAGGTTGAGCTCGTCCTAACCATGAGTTGGGTGGTGCTCGCAAGTGAGCTTGGGCTTAGAGGCATCAGCCATGCACGTTAGCCTGCAGGGTGTTAGGAAATCCCCATCATAGTCTGCAATGGCCTCCATCCTTCTTGCTGACGAGGTTTAGAGAAGGGTGAGTGAACAGTATTTCAGACTTTTATGATCCATGTATATCTCGCACGATTACCGAGAAGGTAAGTCGCCACACTGCAATGCATAGATCACAGCGCTAGTTCTAGATCATGTACCGGATAATTCTCTTCATGTGGGCGCAACTGACGAGAGCCGTAAGCAATCACTTTACGCTCTTGCATTAGGACACAGCCTAATCCTTCACGGGATGCGTCACAATAAATCACAAAGTCTTTGCGGGTATCTGAGGAGTAGTATCAACTGGGGTATTGTATACGGATTGACATCTGCCCCAGTGGTAAAGAATGTACTCTGGATGTATCCTCTCTTGAACAGCTAGAAGCTGCGTCGCAGGGTGGTGGAAACAAACGATCCATCTGAAACAGAGGAAAACTCTGATTGTCAAAAGACAAGGAGAAGTATAAACCGATCTCGGAGAAGAAAGGTTAAACAAAACAATGGAAAGGAAAATGATTATCAGACTAATAGATCAATGTCAGGGAAATCGCATAATATCCAGCTCTCCGGGTGGACGAGAATTACGAGATCCTAATGTTAGAGTTAGTAAATTTTTAACCCGAATAGACGAGAGGTCAGAGTCCCCAGGTAAAGATGAGAATAAAAGATACTAATACTACCCAATTGGCGACGTGGGCCCGTAACGCCACAGCCAAGTTATTAAAATAGTTTTGGACCACTAGACTCAACTTCGCGCCAAGGAGTTGAAAGGGGGTTTCCTACAGTCAGTCGGCTCTGATACCAACTTGTGACGCCCCCGGCCCGATCGTGCACTAACCATACACGCATGCACACGATCAAGCCTAAGGACCCACGGAAGATATCACAACACAACTCTAAAACATAAATAAAGTCATACAACTTTATATTACAAGCCAGGGGCCTCGAGGGCTCGAATACATAAGCTTGCGAACAAGCGTCAGCGAAGCAATCAGATATCGTGTACAGATATGAAACAGAAACAGAAAGGCCTTTAGAAAGGCGGGCAAAATAAACACTATGATCGAAAGGCGTAGGCCTCCTGCCTGGGACCCTCCGATCCTACTCCTGGTCGTCAGTCAACTCATAGCAGAATCCACCTCGGGTAGTAGTAGTAGCGATCGTGTTGTTGGGCGTGTTGCAGGTGACGTGTCTGCGGGTAGCTCCGTCAGTCTTGTGTCTGGTGGGGGATAACTGATGCGGGGTGAATGGGGTGAGAATGGGGTAAAAATGCTAAGTCCGGGGGGTGTCGGGGGAGACGTCGTGAGTCTCTGAGAGTGATCTCACAGCTCAAGTGTGCACGGGACTACTTGGCGAACTAATTATTTCAAGGGAGGACTGTATCAGGGTGGGAGTCGGTGGCAGGTTATATGGCTTTCTTCAGAAGATGGGCCGTAGGGAAGAGAAGGCCGTAGGCCATTCTGAGACGTATGCATCTTCAGTGTCTGGTACAGTAGAAGAGAGTAGAGGGAACAGTTACAATATTAATGTATAGTAGTCATTAAGTCTCATCCAACCTCCACCCAGAGATTCCCTTCTCGACTCCTGGGGGCCGGGGGTTGGGTGGGGGGGGGGGGGGTTGGTGGGTTGTGGGGGGGGGGTGGGGGGTGTTGGGGGGTGGTGGGTGGGGGGGGGGGTTGGGGGGTTGGGTTGGGTTGGGGGTTGGTGGGGTTGGGGTGGGGAGTGGGGTGGGGTTGTTGTGTGTTTGTGGGGTGGGTGGTGGTGGGGGTGTTTGTGTGTTGGGGTTGTGGTGGGGGGTGGTTGTGGTTGTTCTGGTTTGGTTGGCGAGGAAAGCAATCCCAGAGCCATACAGTCACAACCTCGTCTGAGATTCCTTCTCGACTCCCTGCGAGAAGCAATCCCAGAGCCATAGTATCCAAGTATCCAGTTCTAAATTGTATCAATCAGGATACAACTCCGAGTGTCCTTTACCGTAGGACAGGCTATCGATAGAAGTATTCTTCCTGCAGGGGTGCACCAACTTACCCAACACGCTCAATTAACTCCGCCGGACACACTTTCCTGGGTCATGCCCGCCTCTCGGCCAAACGATACACATCGCAACCCTACCTACAGCTCAGCAGAGGTCCCCCGGTCTACATCCTAAGCGCAAGGGGGTCTTTGCCATCGCCCCTCGCCCTCCGGGTCGTTGCGCACATGCCCAGATCCAAGCACCACCGAAATGACGCCAATCACTCCATGCCGCACTGCTGAACTGGACTCGGACGGGGCTTTCGGCTATGCATACGATGCAGAACGCCCATACTATGCCCCATGATGGTTAGTGCTATCAGACCAGAGGCCTGCTCGGATCAAATATCCAAATCATTAGGACTAGGGCTTGCGGTAACAGCAGAACTCCGAAAGATGTGACCCGTCGCCCCGTCTCGAGGACTTGCTGCAAGGGTTAGAATGCCCGGCCGCTCCTCGTATTCACCAATCAGGCACCCACACTGCGACCCCCGTCTTCACAACACTCGCCTCTCAGGCGCACGCGGGTACCCCTCAGGGTCGACCCGCCTTCCAAGTAATCACAGTACAGTCCAAGTATCCGTGTGTCCATAACATAGGGGAATCTAGTATCACCCTCGTTTGATTCCCACTCGATGTATCCGTCAGGTGAACTCGGAGGAATCACCCTCGCTGGTTCACACTTGAGGTGCTGTACGACAGCGTCGTTACCGGAAGTGGTGAAGGAGGAATCATCACCCTCGATGACCAGACCGAATAGCTACTCTACAGAGTTAACATCAAAAGTGCTACACGAGGTTTCACCCTCGGCACTCGATAGTAACACTGCAGTGTCGTTACAACTAAAGGGGGGTGATTTGCGGTGTCGGGGCCTGGCCTTCAATTCCCATTGTCGGGTCTTCTGACGATCCAGCGCGGCAGTCGGGATAAGTGGGGTCACTGATGGTCTCTACCCCCCTAGACAAACAGTTTAGGATATGCAGGTAATTATCAACAGCAGTTACATGAACAGGCTATCATCAGAATAGGTAAAGCAGCAGCAGCAATTCTAATGCAGAGAAAATAGAATGGGCGATATCGGGATGATCAAAGGGGGGGCTTGCCTGGTTGCTCGGCGGCAAGGGCAAGGTTGTCAGTGGTGTTCTCCGGGTCCGGAGCTGCGTCGGTCTCGGGGACGACGTCGGTCTCGGGGTCTAACGAGAGAGAAGAGGGGAGGAAACGTATAAATACACGAACAATGCAGCACAAAGCATATCATGGCAATACGCGGGTGACGGAGGTGACCTAACGCAGTGCCGGGTGAACGGCGAAGGTGGGATTCATCCGGGAATGTTTTCCCGTCTCCGGACATTTGTCACAGATGACCGGAGAGGAACGGTTGCAGTTTCGGATAGTTAGGGACGTGTGACGGACAACGGATGGCGTGTTCGGATTCGTCTCATCGTTCTGAGCAATTTTCATGTACAAGTTTTTCGATCGGAGTTACGGATTAAAAGATATGATTTCTAAAGTTTTATTATTTCTGGAATTTATTTAATTTATTTAAATCAAACATTATCCGAAACAGGGTCTGCGGACGTCAGCATGACGTCAGGACCAGTGGGTCCCACCTGTCATACACTGTTTAGCTTATTAGGTTTTAACTAATTAAATTACTGTTTTAATTAACACTACACTTAATTAGGTTAACCTAATCTGGATTAATTAACTAGTTAATTAATTATTTTTATTTTATATTTTTTTTTTATTTTCTAAAACGTTTTTGGGGCTGGGCCCCGTCTGTCAGCGGCACAGGGGCCTCGGGCCCCACCAGGCAGTGACCCAAAGGCCCCAGCGGGTCGGCGCGCGGCGATGGGCGCGGCCCGCTCGTGCACTCGCCTGGAGGGGCGCCGCGGCGCCGCGCCGGCTGCCCCGTCGCCGGCCAGGGAGGCGGCGGAGGGCGCTCGGACCGGCTGGGCAGAGCGGCGCAGGGGGTGGCTGGAGGTGTGGTGGCGGCGGCGACGGCGAGCAGGCGTGGGGGTGTGGCTAGCGGCGCGGCGGCGAGGCGCGCGCGGGCGAGCGCCACGGGCTTCGGCGGCAGCACAGAGCGCAGCGACGGAGCAGCAAGCGGGCGGTGCGAGCGAGGCCACGGGAAAAGGGCAGCGGGCCGGCAGGCGGAGCCAGGCGCGGCCGGCGCGGCGACGCACCGAGCAGCGGCGGTACCAGGGGGCGAAGGGCGGTGAGCGGGCGACGGGAAGCCACATGGGGGGCCGAGTCGGGGGGGAGGGCACGTGCTGGAGTCGGGGTGAAGCAGGTGAGGGGATGGAGGAGCTCGGCGACGGCGTGTGGCGTCAGGGCGACAGCACGGCGAGGACGAGGTGGCGCCGATGGGGAGGAGGACGAGGCGAGCAGGGCGGCTCCGGCGAGCGGCGGTGGTCGGCGACAGGCCGGGCACACCGTGGGGCGAGCGGTGACGGGCCTCCTCTCACGATCTCGATCCAGTTCTGGATCGGATCGGGGGGTGGGGTGTGTGTGGCGTGCGTGTGTGTGTCGGTGGGAGGGGGCCAGGGGGGATTGGGGGTTATGGGGATGGGGTGGGCGGCCGGCTGGGCTTTGGCCCAGTTGGGCCGGGGGGGGGGGTTCTCCCTTTTTCTTTTTTCTTCTTCTGTCTTTTTCTTTTTCTTAATTCATATATCTCTGTTTAGTAAATATTTATTGCCCCAAACCGAATTTTGTAAAAAGGGAGACCTAGTCCTTAAATACCAGTGCTTTATTCCCTAACACCTAAAATTAGTTTGGGCAAAACATCATTTCATACATAAGTTAGATTTAATAAATGGTTATTAAATATTGTTTTTAGTCGCTGTTTCAAGATGTTTGAGTCACTTACCCGACTCCAATGATGTTGGTTTCAATTTTAGAATTGTCTCTGATTTATTTGCTATTTAATGAACAATTTAGTTTCTATGTTGGACAACTTTTATTTTCCACTTTCATTTAAATTTGAATTTGAGGTTAGGAGTTGAAATGCAATATGATGTTAATGATGATCATGCACTGATAATCATGCTGACTTGGCATTATCAAAATGGGATTACTGTGGCTAACCACTGGGGGTGTTACAGTGTGTCGGCTACAGTCCACAGCCGGCGTGTCAAGCACACTAGCTCGCTCCCCAAATATCATTTCACTGTTCAATCGTCGCCGATGAAATATGGGGACGTGGACCCGCGTCGTGAGGGCAACTTCGGCGGCCCACTCCGGCGAGAGCGTGGCCGCAGCCGCCATGCGCGTGCTAACAAGGTGCATGAGCGTGGCCGCAATCTGCGACCGGGCGGCCGGGGCAGCCCAAACGGTCGCTGTTGCTTCTCAGGTGGCGGCAGCAACATCTGCCTCGGGGATAGCAACTGGCGAGAGCGGCACAGCAGCTGTCCGTTCCGCAGCGGTGGCCTTTGCCCTGATGGAGGCCGCCCATGCCCAGCTCATGGCGGTCACCGCACAAATTGAACGAAGCTTCTCCGACAACGATCGGCAACCCACGGCCGAAGAGTTGGCAATCGCCAAGAGCGTTCGAGCAGCCGTCCGTTCCTCCGCCGCATACCTTGCCACGACGGAGCCCGTCCAAGCTCAGATCGCGGCCGCCCACGCCCAGCTCATGGCGGCCTTTTCCAAAGAGATGGCGGACGCGGATGGCGAGATGTTTGCCGAGTATGGTGCGATGGATGCCATGGAGCCCCTTTCCCAGGAGACCATCGGGCGCGAGCTGGACATGGAGGCGGCGGTGGAGATCGACGAGCACCAGCCGTAGTAGTACTCTTTGTTTTGTTTAATTAAGAGCACCGGTCTTTAATTTGTTAAGTAATGTTTAGGTCAGCTAGCTCTGTTTAATTGCTGAACTTACTCGATTAAGAAGTATGGGTGTGCTGTAGTCTCCTTTGTGTACCCAAATTATGCAATGATGTGGATGACCACTGTAACCAAGGAAATTCGAACCAAAATTTTTGACGTTCAGAGTCATCACACACGGGTTAAGCTATCTGAATTGTTTGTGATGTTCACATATCGTACACAGTTCTGAATAAGGGACCGTGTCTGATGAAACTTTGCGCGCCAGTTTTTTCGCTGAAGCGATTCAAAATTTTCGGCTTCCGCGGAAATATCTGCCTCCCCGCCCCCTCCCCCTTACTAAAAGCCACATTTCCCCTGTTTTCGCCTTCCTTTCCAAGTTGAAACCTTCACTCCTTGCTTGCAGCGTCGCCTCCTCGCCGGCGACCCTCTTCACGCTGCTCGGCCTCGTCTATCCAGGCAGGTAATCCACACCCGACCCCCATCCTCCTCCTCCTTCCACATCCCACATGCCCCGGCCGCCGGCACGACACCTTCCACCCAAATCACCGACCCCTCCACCAAATAAGCGCCGCCCTAAGCCATGGTGCACGCAGTATAGCCAGGAGCTCGAGGAGCATTTGGCAGCGGAGAAGCAAATCGCGGCCGCACGCGCAGATGAGGTCGCGATGACTGCCATTTGTGCCGACCCTCCAGATCTTGGAGGAGCACCTTGCCATTTGCTAGCTACGCCGGTTAATCATGCTTGGTTTACCCGTTGCGTGTGCTGCTCTTGGCTTTCCTTAACAAATTCTAGTGAATTGTGCTATCTAATTTTACCATGCAATCTGTTGCTCTAGTGTATATGTTATATATGTCGTGCAGTGTGGTGCTCACTTATTAACTGTTTGGTTAATTAGTTGTCGTCTTCAGTTAACTGTTTGGTTCAATTCTGCAAATGTGATGTTCAATTCTTCAGGCTGCAATTTTGTATTATGTTCCATGTGAGAAATAAATCGAATTTATCTTTACAAAATACATGAGAAACGAATACAATTGCTATATTTCCAAGTTGTCAAGCATGCTTGGTTTGGTTATACATTGTGCAATGTGGTGCTCAGTTAACGTTTGGTTCATTTGTTGTGGTGTTTAGTTAATAGTTTGGTTCAATTCTGCAATGCGATGTTCAATAGTTGTGGGTGCATTCTGTTATTGTATACCATGTGAGAAGTAAATCGAATTTGGCTGTACTAAATACATGAGAAACAAATACAATTGCTATATTTCCAAGTTGTTAAGCATGCTTGGTTTGGTTAACTATCTGATCTTCTATTAGGAGTATGTTATATTGTGCAATGTGGTGCTCAGTTAATGTTTGATTCATTTGTTGTGGTGTTTAGTTAACTGTTTGGTTCAATTCTGCAATGCGATGTTCAATTGTTGTGGATGCATTCTGTTATTGTATACCATGTGAGGAATAAATTGAATTTGGCTGTACTAAACACATGAGAAACAAATACAATTGCTATATTTCCAAGTTGTTAAGCATGCTTGGTTTGGTTAACTGTCTGATCTTCTATTAGGAGTATGTTATATTGTGCAATGGTGCTCAGTTAATGTTTGGTTCATTTGTTGTGGCGTTTAGTTAACTGCTTGGTTCAATTCTGCAATGCGATGTCCAATTGTCGTGGGTAGAATTTTGTATTGTTGTGCATGTGAAGAATAAATCGAATTTGGCTGCACTTAATACATGAGAAACATATACAAGTGCTATATTTCCTAGTTCTTAATCATGCTTGGTTTGCATAAATGGGTTTTCCATGTGGCTTGAATTAATCTGATGAATCTGCAATGTGCTTATTTTTCATCAACATATTTTACTGATAGCATGCGAACCCTTACTTAACCTGATGACTAACTACCTTATATGTGTTGCAGGGAAACAATGGGAAGCACTGAGGTTTGCAATCGAGGTTAGCACGTGCATGGTCCGTTGTCTAATAGCACATTATTGTGCAATTGTAGGAACCATTCTAATATTTAGGTTTTTAACAATTTGGTCTTGCACATGTAGGTCCTACTGTCAGAGGTTTTGACCCACTGTTCGACCCTTTTTGCATATGGGGAAATGAGTCGTCCATGAATATCAATCAAGTCAAGAAACTCAGAAAGATTGTTAGGATAAAGAAATTAGCGATAAAAAACAACAAGATCTTTGTCTGCACAATGAAGAAGACATCAGTTAGCTACAAGATGGTACTAACTATTATACCTTGCCTTTTTTTATTCCTTTGCCCCATTTCCAATACAGAGAAGATATTTATGCACATTCTTGTTTTTAGGCCTTTCCAAAGCAGTTCACTGATGATTACCTCTCAAACCACCTCTATGGTCAGGAGGTGAGGAAGGTTTTCATACAACACCCATGGTTCAATATTGAAGTGTTCCTAAAGAGGACAAAGGATGGACGGTCAATCATCCACAGGCACTGACCTAAAGTTGCAAAGACCTTCAACATCAATGAAGGCTCAATATTCGCCTTCCGCTTCAGCAGTTTTCCAGATGAGATGCATCTGTCTATGTACCGTCTATGATTCTAATTTCGAAAGGTTCTAGATGTTGCATGTGAAACTTGGTGCTAGTGCAGTTATGTAATGGGGTAGCTGAGTGCTAAAGCTATATCATGTTGTACTCTGATGTATTTCAATTATGAAATCCTGCTTCCTTAATATGGAAATGAAATATATTATTTGCTTAATATGAATGTCAATTAGATTAATAAATGGATTATTAATAATAGGGCAATTAGCCTGCTAATGGCCAATTAGCCTGCTAATTGGGTTTTTTCTATTGCAAACGGTTATTCAGAAAACACCGTGGGCGATGACCTCAGGCAACGCACACAGTTTCTAGGAATAAACCGTGTTGGATGAATGAACAATCACACACGACATTCTCTTGAAAACTGTTTGTGTTAGGCCACCTTGCGCAAGCGTTTACCACATAAAAACTGTGTGTGATGGACAGCCTTTGGCACACAGTTTCTTCTACGCACCATGTGTGATGCATTCAATAACGCAAACGATAAAATTGTTAATATCGTGTGCAATGGCAACATTATCACAAACGATTTAACGGGGAAAATTTTGTGTGATGTACCTGCGAACGGAAAGGTTTTCCTTGGAGCGACTGTGTGGGATGTATATACGAACAGAAACGTTTAGCGGGGAGTGACTGTGTGGGATGTACTTACGACCGGAAACTATTTCTCCTGTATAATTGTATTTTTTTGAGCACTACTGTACGTATAACCGTATTTGATCGCTCGCCGGTCGCACAGGACCTCATTTTGCCGAGCGTGTGTGCCAGGAGGGCATATCCCCGACGGTTTCTGGGTCGTGTGGGAAGGACCCCCCTATCGCCCACACTCACTTGGCGACGGTTCCAAATGCCGTCGCGGAAAGGGGTTAAAAACTATTTTTATAGCACCTCGCTGTACCAGTGAAATCTTTGTATGGTTTGAGACAAGCACCTAAGCAATGGCACGGGAAGTTCGAAAGAACTTTGACATCTACGGGCTTTGTTGCAAATGAAGCTAACAAGTGTGTGTACTATCGCCATGGTGGGGGCGAGGGGGTTATATTATGTTTGTATGTTGACGACATACTTATATTTGGAACAAATCTCAAGGTCATTGAGGAAGTGAAAGATTTTCTAAATCAAAACTTTGAGATGAAAGAACTTGGAGTAGCTGATGTTATCCTGAACATCAAGCTTTTAAGAGGTGGTGATGGTGGGATCACTCTGTTGCAGTCTCACTATGTGGAGAAGGTTCTGGATCATTTTGGATATTCATATTGCAAACCTTCTCCAACACCTTATGATCCGAGTGTTTTGATTCGGAAGAACGAAGGAGTAACAAAGGATCAATTGAGATATTCTCAAATCATTGGCTCGCTTATGTATTTATCTAGTGCTACGAGGCTTGATATCTCGTTTGCTGTGAGTAAACTAAGCCGGTTTGTTTCAAACCCGGGAGACATTCATTGGCATGCACTTGAGAGAATAATGCGCTATCTGAAAGGTACTGCGAGTTATGGACTTCACTATACCAGGTATCCAAGAGTACTTGAAGGTTATAGTGATGCAAATTGGATATCTGATGCTGATGAGCTTAAAGCAACAAGTGGTTATGTGTTTACACTTGGTGGTGCTGCTGTTTCCTGGAAGTCTTGCAAGCGGACCATCTTAACAAGGTCAACAATGGAAGCAGAACTCACAGCATTAGACACGACAACAATTGAAGTAGAATGGCTTCGACAACTTTTGATGGACTTGTCGGTGGTTGAAAACCCAATTCCAGCTATTCTAATGAACTGTGATGATCAAACTGTGATCATCAAGGTAAACAGTTCTAAGGATAATAAGAAGTCATCAAGACATGTGAGAAGGAGACTGAAATCTGTCAGGTTCATGAGAAACTCCAGAGTTATAGCGTTGGACTATATAAACACATCGAAGAATCTGGCAGATCCCTTCACAAAGGGTTTATCACGAAATGTGATAGACAATGCATCGATGGAGATGGGATTGAGACCCACTATATAAGTTGTTCATGGTGGTAACCCATTCTTTCTGATCGGAGATCCCGTGAATTAGAATTGGCGAGACAAGCTTTTGGATAACTGAGAGGAGAATATTTATTTTATAAAGATCTACCCCCATTATGATGCAATTCTCTCCTAATCTGTATGGTAGGCTGATATTTATCTTAATGTGTTCTGAATGGCTTGAGTACGCAAAGATGTTGTCCTACAGAACATCTAGAAAGAACACACCTATATGAGTTAGGCTGTTAAACGTCGCAGTCTGTGAGAGTTGGGTGCTCTCTAATAAACTCATGAAGAGGCCCCGGAGTATGACGCATATGCTCCTACCCGCGGGAAAGTTTTTCAGCGGCCTAGTATCGCTCAAGTATTTTATGTTAAACTTATTTGCACAAAACTTGCAGTTCAAGTCACAGTCCACTGTTCAAGTTGTGAACGAGTGTAGCATGGAGTTCTAGGTGGAAGTTCAACTTAACAGTCTTCACCGAAATTCCGGTATATAAACAATGTTTTGGAACCATGGGCATACTTGATGTGCCTCTGGGATGTGGTGGAGGATTGTTACAATTATTGGGATTTAGACCATTTGTTATATCCAATAATTTCTAGGAAAATCCCATAGGCCCATGTGGCACGTTCATGCATGACAAGAAAGAAGCTAAATTTTTTGCGCTAGTGGAAAATGAAACCGAATGGTGGTGAATGATGACATTCATCTCCTCATTGATGGCATCAATATTTTGATTTCGGTTTCATTTCTTCATGAGTACATTGGTTTCTTCATACCGTACGTGCTAGCATATTTTGTCATGCAAGAACTTGAAACAATTTGCCTACTAATGGGAGACGAAACTGACCACTTAATAGGATTTTTAGTGCATCTTTTTCTCCTCTCCATAATGAGAATTAGTGCGTCCATTCCAGTTTCATCTCGGTACTCCTATAAGAGGCCGCTCCTCTACCCGACGAGACACAACTCCTCGCATTGTTCCAGAGCATTGCACCGCCTACCTCTTTCCCATCTCTCTTCCCAGCGTGCACCGGAGAGTGAGACAGCAGGCCTCCGAAACCCCGCCTCTTGTGATCCGATACGGGAGAGGGGCGATCAGGTTTTTGGGGAGCGTCCTTGCGCGACTGCTAGATTTTTGTTCATCGTGGCTGCGAACGGCGACATCACCGACGACGAGTTTCCGAACGACGACTTCTTCCCCGACGTCAATGACCTCTTCAGCGACATGATGATCGGGACATCTGGACCTTCTGCTACTACACCGTATGCCATCTTATCCTCATTGTTAGGGCTAGCATTTGGTTTATTGCTAGTAGGGATTGACATGGATATGATGCATTTTGCTTATGATTTTGATTGCATGACTAGTCTCAATGAATTGTTGCTACTTTCTAGTTTCACCACTACATTGCTATTCATGTTTTATCCACTATTTTTCTGGGTTAAATTAAAAAGGAAAATGCCTAATTATTCAACAAAAACAATAGGTAAAACATGATCAACATGATAGAGAGAACAATTGAGACATGCAACTGGTTGGTGAAACTAGTCATGGAGTCGAGATAATAAGCAACTAGCAACATATCCATGTCGATCACTAGTAGCAGTAAACCAAATGCTAGCCCTGACAGAGAGGATAAGATGACGTACGAAACAGCAGCAGAAGATGCAGATGTGTCATTCGTCATGTCATCGAAGAGGTTGTCGACGTCGGGGAAGAAGTCATCGTTGGGGAACTCGTCGTCGAGGATGTCGTCGTTCGCAGCCACGATGAACAAAAATCCAGCAGTCGTGCGGAGGCACTCCCTAAAAACCTAATCGCCCCTCTCCCGTACCGGATCACAAAAGGCGGGGTTTCGGAGGCCTGCTGTCTAACTCCCTGAAGCACGCGGGGAAGCAATGCTTTGGAATGAGACGAAGAATCGTTGTTCTTGCGAAACAGAGGAGCGACCTCTTATATACACGAGAAGAGTTGAAACTGGCCCTTCGTTAGTAGAAGAGAAACCGGTGCAATAAACACCATTAAACAGACGCACTAAACACCATTGAGGAGATAAGAAACGAGCGCACTAAAACCACATGAAGTGTTCTGTTTCTTCTCCCATTTATGCACCATTCGTTTCAACTTCTTTCTTGCATGATAGAAACAAAGCAGCGCATACATGTATTTTCCACACCACCTTGTCATGCATGAATGGGCCACGTAAGCCTCTGGGATTTCCCTTGAATTATTGGAAGAAAATATGAATTATTATATGGGCTAGACCCAATAATTCCAACAATCCCCCACCAGATCCCAGAGGCACATAAAATTTGCCTATGGTTCCAAAACATTGTTTATATACCGGTGTTTTGGTGGAGACTGTTAAGTTGAACTTCCACCTAGAACTCCATGCTACACTCGTTCACAACTCGAACAGTGGACTACGCCTTGAACTGCAAGTTTTGTGCAAACAAGTTTCACGTAAAAGCCTTGACCGATACTAGACCGCTGAAAACTTTCCCGCGGGTAGGAGCATATACGTCATACTCCGAGGCATCTTCATGAGTTTATTAGAGAACACCCAACTCTCACAGACAGCGACGTTTAACAGTCTAACTCATATAGGTGTCTTCTTTTTAGATGTTCTGTAGGACAACATCTTCGCCTTCCCCAGCCATTCAGAACACATTAAGATAAATATCAACCTACCATACAGATTATGAGAAAATTGCAGCATAACGGAGTAGATCTTTACAAAATAAATATTCTCCTCTCAGTTATTCAATAGCTTGTCTCGCCAATTCTAATTCACGGGATCTCCGATCACAAGGAATGGGTTACCACCATGAACAACTTATGTAGTGGGTCTCAATCCCATCTCCTTCGATGCATTGTCTATCACATTTCATGATAAACCCTTTGTGAAGGGATCTGCCAGATTCTTCGATGTATTTATATAGTCCAACACTATAACTCCGGAGTTTCTCATGAACCTGATAGATTTTAGTCTCCTCCTCACATGTCTTGATGACTTCTTATTATCCTTAGAACTGTTTAACTTGGCGATCACAGTTTGATTATCACAGTTCATTAGAATAGCTGGTATTGGTTTTTCAACCACCGGCAAGTCCATCAAAAGTTCTCGAAGCCATTCTTCTTCAACTGTTGCCATGTCTAATGCTGTGAGTTCTACTTCCATTGTTAACCTTGTTAAGATGGTCTGCTTGCAAGACTTCTAGGAAACAGCAGCACCACCAAATGTAAACACATAACCACTTGTGGCTTTAAGCTCATCAGCATCAGATATCCAATTCGCATCACTATAACCTTGAAGTACTCTTGGATACCTGGTATAGTGAAGTCCATAACTCGCAGTACTTTTCAGATAGCGCATTATTCTCTCAAGTGCATGACAATGAACATCTCTCGGGTTTGAAACAAACCGGCTTAGTTTACTCACAGAAAATGAGATGTCAGGCCTCGTAGCACTAGCGAAATACATAAGTGAGCCAATGATTTGAGAATATCTCAATTGATCCTTTGTTTCTCCCTTGTTCTTCCGAATCAAAACACTCGGATCATAAGGTGTCGGAGAAGGTTTGCAATCTGAATATCCAAAGCGATCCAGAATCTTCTCCACATAGTCAGACTGCAACAGAGTGATCCCACCATCACCACCTCTAAAAAGCTTGATATTCAAGATAACATCAGCTACTCCAAGGTCTTTCATCTCAAAGTTTTGATTTAGAAAATCTTTCACTTCCTCAATGACCTTGAGATTTGTTCCAAATATAAGTATGTCGTCAACATACAAACATAATATAACTCCCTCGCCCCCACCATGGCGATAGTACACACACTTGTCGGCTTCGTTTGCAACAAAGCCCATAGATGTCAAAGTTCTTTCAAACTTCTCGTGCCATTGCTTAGGTGCTTGTCTCAAACCATACCAAGATTTCAACAATTTGCACACTTTTTCTTCATGATCATCTTCTACAAAACCATCCGGTTGTTACACGTAAATTTCCTCCTTCAACTCTCCATTTAGGAAAGCTGTCTTAACGTCCATTTGATGAACAAGAAGATTGTGTGAGGCAGCCAATGAGAGTTGTACTCGAATAGTGGTCAATCTAGCCATGGGCGCATAAGTATCAAAGAAATCTTCACCTTCTTTTTGGGTATATCCCTTGGCTACAAGCCGTGCCTTGTACTTTTCAATTGTACCATCAGGCCTAAGTTTTTTCTTAAACACCCACTTCCACCCTACAGGTTTACACCCATAAGGACGATCAGTGATCTCCCATGTCCTGTTAGCCATGATGGAATCCATCTCACTATGCACAACTTCTTTCCAGTAGTCAGCATCAGAAGATGCATAAGCTTCTGAAATAGAAGTGGGAGTATCATTCATGAGGTACACAATGAAATCTTCACCAAATGACTTTGTGGTCCTTTGTCTCTTGCCCCTTCTAGGACCTTCATTGTTATCCTCTCGATGAATCTCAGTGTGTTTCTGCTCAGAATGTTCCAATGGAACAAAAGGTTCAGGAGTTGTCTCTGACCTCTGATTAGATGAGCTAGGCATATCTTTCATAGGAAAAAATATCCTCAAAGAAATTCGCATCATTCGACTCCATGACTGTACCAACATTCATGTCAAGTACCTCGGATTTTACCACTAGAAATCTATAGCCAATGCTATGGAAAGCGTATCCCAAAAAACACAATCAACTATTTTTGGTCCAAGCTTACGCTTTTTGGTAATTGACACATTGACTTTAGACAAACAACCCCAAGTTCATAAGTAGGAGAGTTTAAGCCTTTTCCTTTCCCATTCCTCAAACGGGGTAATCTCTTTATTCTTCGTGGGAACTATATTTAGGACATGACTTGCAGTCGTCAAAGCCTCCCCCCACCATTCCTTGGAAAGTTCCGCCATGTCTAACATGGCGTTAACCAAATCAGTTAGAGTGCGGTTCTTTCGTTCGACAACCCCATTTGACTGGGGAGAATAGGGAGGCGTCCTCTCAATTATTATACCATGTTCCTCACAGAATAAATGAAACTCATTTGAAAAATAATCTCCACCGCAGTCTGACCTAAACCTTTTGCTCTTTCGATCGAGTTGATTCTCTGCTTCGGCTTTATAGATTTTAAAGTAGTGCAAAGCCTCATCTTTTGTTTTCAACAGATATATCATGCAATATCTAGTTGAGTCATGAAATATCTTTTTCCACCTTTTGTCAACACACCATTCATCTCGCAAAAATCTGAATGTATGAGTTCAAGTGGTGCCAAATTCCTCGCTTCAGCAGTCGTATGAGACTTGCGAGGTTGCTTTGCTTGTACACACACTTGGCACTTTGAACCTTTGACAATTGTAAATTTCGGGATTAAACTCAAATTTGCTAGTCGCGTCATGCAACCAAAGTCAATATGACAAAGTCGTGAATGCCAAACATTTGATTCAGTTTCACTGCAAACATGATTAATAACTTTAGTGCAAAAGTCTGACAAAGATAAGCGGAACAAGCCTCCGTTCTCATAGCCCTTTCCAACAAATTGTCCCCACTTGGACACTACAACCTTATTGGACTCAAGCACCAACTTATAGCCATATCGACACAAACGAGAGCCGCTAACAAGATTTTTATTTATAGAAGGGACATGCTGCACGTTCTTCAGCCGCACGATCTTTCCTGAAGTAAACTTTAGATCGACCGTACCAACACCATGAACAGAAGCATGAGACCCATTCCCCATCAGCACGGGTGTAGTTCTTGCGAGCTGATAAGAAGAAAACATGTTGATGTCAGAACACACATGTATATTGGCACTGGTGTCAATCCACCAATCAGGAGAATGACATACTGAAAGAATGGTAGGAAATTTACCATACCCGACATCTTTCATTTCGACATCGCCAATAACAACATTGGCGGTTTTGCTGTTGTTCTCATTTTGACGCATGTCCCAGTGGTCATTGCAGGATGAAGCCCAATGATTCTCACTGCCGCATACATGACATTTTCCTTTCTTCTTATATGTCTCCTTCTTCTTCTTGAAGTTGGCAGGTTGTTGGACTTTGTTCTTGACGTCAAACTTTCCTTTGCCCGCATAGTTGTTTTTGTTCTTGGGTTTGTGAGGTTGGAAATTTTTTCTTCTGTACCAAATTGGCACTAGAATTCCCCTCATGAAAACGAACACGTGTGTCTTTTGACCTCGGCTTTTCTTCCACATCAAGAGTGCCAATAAGATTGACAACAGTAAACTCTTGCCTTTTGTGCTTCAGAGAGGTAGCAAAATTCCTCCACGAGGTGGAAGCTTGGCAATGATGCCCCCGACAATGAATTTGTCCGGTAACACACAACTGAGATGCTCAAGTTCTTTAGTGAGCGACTAAATCTCATGAGCCTGCTCAACAACGGAGCGGTCATCAGTCATCTTGTAGTCATGATACTGTTCCATGATATACAACTCACTTCCTGCATCCGCGACCCCAAACTTGGCCTCGAGCGCATCCCACATATCCTTACCGACCATGATGGTCATGAATGGATTGACAATCTTGTCGCCAAGAACCCTCAGAATAGCACCTCTGAAGAGGGTGTCTGTTGCCTGGAAAGCTTGCTCCTGCTCGACAGTCAGCTCTCCCTCTGGCTTGCCTTTAGAGGCATGAAAACAGTTCATGGTGGTAAGCTAAAGAACTGCTCTTGCATGCCACCTCTTATAGTTGACACCCTCAAACGGTGCGGGCTTGAGAGTTGCAGCAAAAGCAATAGGAGAAAATTGCCTACACATTTTAGGTTTTTGGATTGTTGAATAATTAGGCATTTTACCATTATGTTTAATCCAGAAAAACAATAGGTAAAACATGATCAACATGCTAGAGAGAACAATTCAGACATGCAACTGATTGGTGAAACTAGTCATGCAGTTGAGATAATAAGAAACTAGCAACATATCCATGTCGATCACTAGTAGCAGTAAACCAAATGCTAGCCCTGACAGAGAGGATAAGATGACGTACGAAATAGCAGCAGAAGATGCAGACGTGTCATTCGTCATGTCATCGAAGAGGTCGTCGATGTCGGGGAAGAAGTCGTCATTGGGGAACTCGTCGTCGAGGATGTCATCATTCGCAGCCACGATGAACAAAAATCCAGCAGTCGTGAACAAAAATCCAGCAGTCGTGCGGAGGCACTCCCTAAAAACCTAATCGCCCCTCTCCCATACCGGATCACAAAATACGGGGTTTCGGAGGCCTGCTGTCTCACTCCCCGGAGCACGCCGGGAAGCGAGATGGGAAAGAGATAAGCGACGCAATGCTTTGGAATGAGACGAAGAATCATTGTTCTTGCGAAATAGAGGAGCGAGCTCTTATATATGCGAGAAGAGTTGAAACTGGCCCTTCGTTAGTAGAAGAGAAATCAGTGCAATAAACACCATTAAACAGATGCACAAAACACCATTAAGGAGAGAAGAAACGAGCGCACTAAAAACACATGAAGTGTTCTGTTTCTTCTCCCATTTATGCATCATTCGTTTCAACTTCTTTCTTGCATGATAGAAACAAAGTAGCGCATACATGTATTTTCCACACCACCTTGTCATTCATGAATGGGCCACATAAGCCTCTGGGATTTCCCTTGAATTATTGGAAGAAAATATGAATTATTATATGGGCTAGACACCAAGTGTAAACACATAACCACTTTTGGCTTTAAGCTCATCAGCATCAGATATCCAATTCGCATCACTATAACCTTCAAGTACTCTTGGATACCCGGTATAGTGAAGTCCATAACTCATAGTACCTCTCAGATAGCGCATTATTCTCTCAAGTGCATGCCAATGAACATCTCCCGGGTTTGAAACAAACCGGCTTAGTTTACTCACAGAAAATGAGATGTCAGGCCTCGTAGCACTAGCTAAATGCATAAGCGAGCCAATGATTTGAGAATATCTCAATTGATCCTTTGTTTCTCCTTCGTTCTTCCGAATCAAAACACTCGGATCATAAGGTGTCAGAGAAGGTTTGCAATCTGAATATCCAAAGCGATCCAGAATCTTCTCCACATAGTGAGACTGCAAGAGAGTGATCCCACCATCACCACCTCTTAAAAGCTTGATGTTCAAGATAACATCAGCTACTCCAAGGTCTTTCATATCAAAGTTTTGATTCCGAAAATCTTTCACTTCCTGAATGACCTTGAGATTTGTTCCAAATATAAGTATGTCATCAACATACAAACATAATATAACTCCCTCGCCCCCACCATGGCGATAGTACACAGACTTGTTAAATGAGAAAACATGAATTAGAAGAAAACATATTTTAACGAAGATGTGTAGGCGGTAACACATTTTAACGAAGAGTACTATTTTTCAGCGGTCAAGTATTTTACGTGAAACTTGTTTGGACAAAACTTGCAGTTCAAGGCGCAGTCCACTGTTCAAGTTGTGAACGAGTGTAGTGTGGATTTCTAGGTGGAAGTTCAACTTAACAGTCTCCACCGAAATACCGGTATGTGAACAATGTTTTGGAACCATATGCAAACTTGATGTGCCTCTGGGATCTGGTGGGGGATTGTTAGAATTATTGGGATTTAGACCATCTGTTATATCCAATATTTTCTAGGAAAATCCCATAGGCCCATGTGGCATGTTCATGCATGACAAGAAAGAAACTAAATTTTTTGCGCTAGTGGAAAATAAAACCGAATGGTGGTGAATGATGACATTCACTACAAGAATCAGCTTCTTTGCCGTCTGCCATGGCAGACGGCAAAGGAACCAATAGCGGACGGCAAACCTCTTTGCCGTCTGCCACAGATGGCAAAGGTGCCCGGCAAAGAAAGCTACGGTAAACAGGTTCTTTGTCGTCTTCTTTCTCAAAGCGGACGGCAAAGACCCTTTGTCATCTGTGGCAGGCGGCAAAGAAGTTGGACGGTATATAACAGGCGTTAGCCACGTTAGGTGGCTAACGGGAGGCTTTGCCGTCCGCCAGCGGACGACAAACATGCCCTCCCCTTTGCCGTCTGCTAACTGACGTCAGCCACGCGTCATGCCCTCCCCACCCTTTGCCGTCTGCCACAGACGGCAAACTCCCACAGCCTTTGCCGTCTGCCACAGACGACAAAGTAACCAAATGGGTCAGCTCCCAGATTGCACAGGCTGCTGCCACGTGGCCACTTTGCCGTCTGTGGCAGACGGCAAAGAGCCCTTTGCCGTCGGTGGCAGACGGCAAAGAGCCTGCATTGCCTCTTTTTATTCTGTTTTTTCTTATATCCAACCATTTCCACAGCAAATATATGATATTTCACAGCAAACATATTATATATATACTTCACAGCAAACATATGAGGCTATGCTCCATCTTCGTCACACAAAATACTCAAATCATGCACAACCCCGGTTTCAGCCAAGCAATTGTTTCATACTTTTGATGTTCTCAAACCTTTTCAACTTTCACGCAATACATGAGCGTGAGCCATGGACATAGCACTATAGGTGGAATAGAAGGTGGTTGTGGAGAAGACAAAAAGAGGGAGATAGTCTCACATCAACTAGGCGTATCAACGGGCTATGGAGATGCCCATCAATAGATATCAATGTGAGTGAGTAGGAATTGCCATGCAACGGATGCACTAGAGCTATAAGTGTATGAAAGCTCAAAAAGAAAACTAAGTGGGTGTGCATCCAACTTGCTTGCTCATGAAGACCTAGGGAAATTTGAGGAAGCCCATCGTTGGAATATACAAGCCAAGTTCTATAATGAAAATTCCCACTAGTATATGAAAGTGATATCATAGGAGACTCTCTATCATGAAGATCATGGTGCTACTTTGAAGCACAAGTATGGAAAGAGGATAGTAACATTGCCCCTTCTCTCTTTTTCTCTCATTTTTCTTTTTTCTTTTCTCTTTTTTTTCTTTTTTCTTTTTCCTTTTTTTTCTTTTTTTCTTTCTCTCTCTTTTTTTTCTTTCTTTCCTTTTTTTTCTTTTATTTCCTCACATGGGACAATGCTCTAATAAGGAAGATCATCATACTTCTATTTACTTACAACTCGAAACTAGAACAAAATATGACTCTATATGAATGCCTCCAGCGGTGTACCGGGATGTGCAATGACTCAAGAGCGACATGTATAAAAAATGATGAAAGGTGGCCTTGCCACAAATACGATGTCAACTACATGATCATGCAAAGCAATATGACAATGATGGTACGTGTCATAATAAACGGAACAGTGGAAAGTTGCATGGCGATATATCTCGGAATGGCTATGGAAATGCCATTATAGGTAGGTATGGTGGCTGTTTTGAGGAAGGTATAAGGTGGGTGTATGGTACCGGCGAGAGTTGCGCAGTACAAGAGAGGCAAGCAATGGCGGAAAGGTGAGAGTGCGTATAATCCATGGACTCAACATTAGTCATAAAGAACTCACATACTTATTGCAAAAATCTATTAGTCATCGAAACAAAGTACTACATGCATGCTCCTAGGGGAAGGGTTGGTAGGAGTTAACCATCGCGCGATCCCGACCTCCACACAAAGGATGACAATCAAAAAATCCCTCATGCACCAAATTTGTTACACAACTGTTACCATACGTGCATGCTTCGGGACTCACAAACCTTAACACAAGTATTTCTCAATTTCACAATTACCCCACTAGCATGACTCTAATATCACCATCTTCATATCTCAAAACAATCATCAGGAATCAAACTTCTCATAGTATTCAATGCACTTTATATGAAAGTTTTTCTTATATCCCTCTTGGATGCCTATCATATTAGGACTAATTTTATAACCAAAGAAAATTACCATGCTGTTTATAGACTCTCAAAATAATATAAGTGAAGTGTGAGAGTTCATAAATTTCTATAAAACAAAACCACCGCCGTGCTCTAAAAAGATATAAGTGAAGCACTAGAGCGATATTGCCTAGCTCAAAAGATATAAGTGAAGCACAAAGAGCATTCTAATAAATCACGATTCATGCGTGTCTCTCTCAAAAAGTGTGTACAGCAAGGATGATTGTGGCAAACTAAAAAGCAAAGACTTAAATCATACAAGACGCTCCAAGCAAAACACATATCATGTGGTGAATAAAAATATAGCCTCAAGTAAAGTTACCGATAGACGAAGACGAAAGAGGGGATGCCTTCCCTGGGCATCCCCAAGCTTAGGCTCTTGGTTGTCCTTGAATATTACCTTGGTGTGCCTTGGGCATCCCCAAGCTTAGGCTTTTGCCACTCCTTATTCCATAGTCCATCAAATCCTTACCCAAAACTTGAAAACTTCACAACACAAAACTCAACAGAAAATCTCATAAGCTCCGTTAGTATAAGAAAATAAATCACCACTTTGGTACTGTTGTGAACTCATTATTTATTTATATTGGTGTAATATCTACTGTATTCCAACTTTTTCATGGTTCATACCCCCTGATACTAGCCATAGATTCATCAAAATAAGCAAACAACACATAGAAAACAGAATCTGTTAAAAACAGAACAGTCTGCGAAGATCCGAATTGTTCTAATACTTATGTAACTCCAAAAATTCTGAAAAATTAGGAAAACATAGGGAATTTGTATATAAATTTAGTATAAAAAATTCAGGGTTTTTCAACGCTCCAGTGAATTAATAATATTCTGGGACTGGACGCAAAAGTTTCTGTTTTTCAGTAAGAGCAAATCAACTATCACCATAAGCCATCCCAAAGGTTTTACTTGGCACAAACACTAATTAAAATATAAAACCACATCTAACCAGAGGCTAGATGAATTATTTATTGCAAAACAGAACCAAAAAGCAAAGAACAAAAATAAAATTGGGTTGCCTCCCAACAAGCGCTATTGTTTAACGCCCTTAGCTAGGCATAAAACACAAATAGATCTAGGTATTATCATCTTTGGCATGCAATCCATAAGTGGCTCTCATAATAGATTCATAAGGCAATTTAATTTTCTTTCTTGGAAAGTGTTCCATGCCCTTCCTTAACAGAAATTGAAATCTAATGTTTCCTTCTTTCATATCAATAATTGCACCGATCGTTCTAAGGAAAGGTCTACCAAGAATAATAGGACATGTAGGATTGCAATCTATATCAAGAACAATGAAATATACGGGCACATAATTCCTATTTGCAACAATAAGAATATCATTAATCCTTCCCATAGGTTTCTTAATAGTGGAATCCGCGAGATGCAAATTTAAAGAACAATCATCAAGTTCACGGAAACCTAACACATCACATAAAGTTTTTAGAATCATGGAAACACTAGCACCCAAATCACACAAAGCATGGCACTCATAATATTTAATATTAATCTTAATAGTAGATTCCCACTCATCATAAAGTTTTCTAGGGATAGAAACTTCCAATTCAAGCTTTTCTTCAAAAGATTGCATCATAGTATCAACGATATGTTTAGTAAAAGCTTTATTTTGACTATAAGCATGAGGAGAATTCAACATGGATTGCAACAAGGAAATACAATCTAGCAAAGAGCAATTATCATAATTAAAGTCCTTGAAATCCAAAATAGTGGGTTCATTGCTACCTAAAGTCTTGACCTCTCCAATCCCACTTTTATCAATTTTTGCATCAAGATCTAAAAACTCCGAATCATTGGGACGCCTTCTAACTAAAGTTGACTCATCTCCAGTCCCATCTTTATCAAGATTCACATTAGAAAACAAAGATTCAATAGGAGTCACATCAATCACTTTTAGATCTTCATCATTATTTTCACAGAAACTAGAAGAACATGTTTTTATGAACCAATCTTTTTTAGCACGCATCTTAGCGGTTCTTTCTTTGCACTCATCAATGGAAATTCTCATAGCCTTGAGAGACTCATTGATATCATGCTTGGGTGGAATAGATCTAAGTTTCAAAGAATCAACATCAAGAGAAATTCTATCCACGTTCCTAGCCAAATCATCAATCTTAAGCAATTTTTCTTCAATCAAAGCATTGAAATTCTTTTGCGAACTCATAAATTCTTTAACACTATTCTCAAATTCAGAGGGTATCTTATTATAATTTCCATAAGAATTGTTGTAGGAATTACCATAATTATTAGAGGATTTACTAGGAAACGACCTAGGATTAAAATTACCTCTATACGCGTTATTACCAAAATTGTTCCTACCAACAAAATTCACATCCATAGATTCATTATTATTCTCAATCAAAGTAGACAAAGGCATATCATTAGGATCAATAGGAGCACTCTTGCAAGCAAATAATTTTATAAGTTCATCCATCTTTCCACTCAAAACATTAATCTCTTCAATTGCATGCACTTTTTTAGTAGTGGAAGATCTTTCGGTATGCCATTGAGAATAATTTACCATAATATTATCTAGGAGTTTAGTAGCTTCTCCTAGAGTAATTTCCATAAAAGTGCCTCCCGCGGCCGAATCTAAAAGATTTCTAGAAGCAAAATTCAATCCAGCATAAAAAAATTGTATAATCATCCACAAATTCAAACCATGAGTAGGGCAATTTCGTATCATCAATTTCATCCTCTCCCAAGATTGTGCAACATGTTCATGATCAAGTTGCTTAAAATTCATAATATCGATCCTAAGGGAGATGATATTAGCGGGAGGAAAGTACTTGGAGATAAAAGCATCTTTACACTTATTCCATGAATCAATACTGTTTTTAGGCAAAGATGAAAACCAAGTTTTAGCACGATCTCGTAGTGAGAACGGAAATAGCTTCAATTTAACAATATCATTATCCACATCTTTTTTCTTTTGCATATCACACAAATCAACGAAATTGTTTAGATGGGATGCGGCATCTTCACTAGGAAGGCCGGAAAATTGATCTTTCATAACAAGATTCAGCAAAGCGGCATTAATTTCACAAGATTCCGCATTAGTAGCGGGAGCAATCAAAGTACTAATAAAATCATTATTATTGGTGTTGGAAAAATCACACAATTTGGTATTCTCTTGAGTCATCGTGACAAGCAAGTAATCCAACACACGAGCACACAAAAAGCAAGTGGAGAAGACGAACGGAAGAGGGGCGAAGAAAAGGCAAATCTTTTCGAAAATCATTTTAGAAGTGGGGGAGAGGAAAACGAGAGGTGAATGGCGAATAATGTAATGCGAGGGATGAGAGTTTATGATGGGTACTTGGTATGTCTCGGCTTAGCGTAGATCTCCTCGGCAACGGCGCCAGAAATTCTTCCTGCTACCTCTTGAGCTTGCGTTGGTTTTTCCCTTGAAGAGGAAAGGGTGATGCAGCAAAGTAGAGTAAGTATTTCCATCAGTTTTGAGAACCAAGGTATCAATCCAGTAGGAGACAACGCTCAAGCCACCGAATACCTGCACAAACAACACCAACTTGCACCCAACGCGATAAAGGGGTTGTCAATCCCTTCACGGTTATTTGCAAAGTGAGATCTGATAGAGATAGATAAATGGTAAAGTAATATTTTTGGTTTATGGAACGGAAAGTAAAAGATTGCAAAGAAAGTAAATAGGAAACTAAAATTATAGGTCGGAAACTTATATGATGGAAAGTAGAAGATTATATGATGGAAAGTAGACCCGGGGGCCATAGGTTTCACTAGAGGCTTCTCTCAAGATAGAAATTATTACGGTGGGTGAACAAATTACTGCCGAGCAATTGATAGAAAAGCGCAAAGTTATGACGATATCTAAGGCAATGATCATGAATATAGGCATCACGTCCGTGTCAAGTAGACCGAAACGATTCTGCATCTACTACTATTACTCCACACATCGACCGACTCCTGCCTGCATCTAGAGTATTAAGTTCATGAAGAACAGAGTAACCCATTAAGTAAGATGACATGATGTAGAGGAATTAACTCAAGCAATATGATGAAAACCCCATCTTTTTATCCTCGATGGCAACAATACAATACGTGCCTTACTGCCCCTACTGTCACAGGGAAAGGACACCACAAGATTGAACCCAAAGCTAAGCACTTCTCCCATTGCAAGAAAAACCAATCTAGTTGGCCAAACCAAATCAATAGTTTGAAGAGGCTTGCAAAGATATTAAATCATGCATAAAAGAATTTAGAGAAGATTCAAATAATATTCATAGATAAGCTGATCATAAATCCACAATTCATCGGATCTCAGCAAACACACCGCAAAAAAGTATTACATCGAATAGATCTCCAAGAACATCGAGGAGAACTTTGTATTGAGAATCGAAGAGAGAGAAAAAGCCATGTAGCTACTAGCTATGGACCCGTAGGTCTGTGGTAAACTACTCACGCTTCATTGGAAGGGCAATGGTGTTGATGTAGAAGCCCTCCGTGATCGAATCCCCCTCCGGCAGGATGCCGGAAAAGGCCCCAAGATGGGATCTCACGGGTACAGAAGGTTGCGGCGGCGGAAAAGTGGTTTCGTGGCTCCCCTGATAGGTTTTGGGGTATTTGAGAATATATAGGCTGAAGAAATAGGTCGGTGGAGTCACGAGGGGCCCACAAGGGTGGGGGGCGCGCCCTCCGACCTTGTGGCCGCCTCGTGGCTTTCCTGACGTGCACTCCAAGTCCTCTGGATGTCTTCTGGTCCAAGAAAAATCATCGCGAAAGTTCCATTCCGTTTGGACTCCGTTTGGTATTCCTTTTCTGCGAAACTCTAAAACAAGGAAAAAACAGGAACTGGCACTGGGCTCTAGGTTAATAGGTTAGTCCCAAAAATCATATAAAATAGCATATTAATGCATATAAAACATCCAAAACAGATAATATAATAGCATGGAACAATAAAAAATTATAGATACGTTGGAGACGTATCAATCGACATACTGTCATCCTCGGGTATATCAAGAATAACAAAGTCCATTAAGATAGTAACATTTGCAACTACGACAGGTACATCCTCACAAATACCGATGGGTATAGCAGTTGATTTATCAGCCATTTGCAAAGAGATTTCAGTGGGTGCCAACTTATTCAAATCAAGTCTTCGATACAAAGAGAAAGGCATAACACTAACACTGACTCCTAAATCACATAAAGCAGTTTTAACATAGTTTCTTTTAATGGAGCATGGTATAGTTGGTATTCCTGGGTCTCCTAGTTTCTTGGGTATTCCACCTTTAAATGTGTAATTTGCAAGCATGGTGGAAATTTTAGTTTCTAGTATCTTTCTTTTATTTGTGACAATATCTTTCATATACTTAGCATAAGGAGACATTTTTAGAATATCAGTCAAACGAAGGCGCAAAAAGACAGGCCTAAGCATTTCAACAAAGCGCTCAAATTCTTCTTCATCCTTATTCTTTGAAGCTTTAGGAGGAAAGGGCATGGGTTTCTGAACCCATGATTCTTTTTCTTTACCATATTCCCTAGCAATGAAGTCTCTCTTATCATATCTTTTATTCTTAGGTTGTGGATTATCAAGATCAACAGCAAGTTCTATTTCCATATCATTTTCATTATTAGGTTGAGCATCAACATGAACATCATTATTATCATTGTCACTAGGTTCATGTTCATCTCCAGATTGTGCTTCAGCATCAGAGATAGAAATATCATTTGGGTTCTCAGGTGTGTCTATAGTAGGTTCACTAGAAGCATGCAAAGTCCTATCATATTTCTTTTTCTTTTTAGATGGACTAGCTGCATTAGTATTAATTTCCTGAGAATCTTGTTCAATTCTCTTAGGGTAACCTTCAGGATACAAGGGTTCCTAAGTCATTTTACCACCCCTAGTCATAACTCTAAGAGCGTGATCATCCATCTTATTGTTCATCTCATTAAGCAAATCATTTTGTGACTTGATGACTTGTTCGACTTAGGTTTTATCATGAATGCATGTTTACTCACACCATTGACATCACTAACAGTTCTAAACATATAGTCACTCAAGCGTTCAATCATATAAGCATTTCGTTTCAATTGTCTATTAACATATGCATTAAAATTTTCTTGTTTAACAATAAAGTTATTCAATTCATCCAAGCATTGACTAGCAGATTTAGTATAAGGAATATCTCCTTCATCAAATCTATAGAGAGAATTCACCTCTACTACCTGTGTCGGGGTATCGAGACCATGTATTTCTTCAATAGGTGGTAAATTCTTAACATCTTCAGCTTTAATACCTTTTTCTTTCATAGATTTCTTTGCCTCTTGCATATCTTCAGGACTGAAAAATATAATACCTCTCTTCTTCGGAGTTGGTTTGGGTGGTGGTTCGGGAAGAGTCCAATCATTATCATTCCTCAATATATTACTCAGTAGTTCTTCATCTTATTCAATAGTTCGTTCCCTGAAAACACAACCAGCACAACTATCTAGGTGGTCCCTAGAAGCATCGGTTAGTCCATTATAAAATATATCAAGTATTTCATTTTTCTTGAGAGGATGATCAGGCAAAGCATTAAGTAATTGGAGAAGCCTCCCCCAAGCTTGAGGGAGATTCTCTTCTTCAATTTGCACAAAGTTAAATATTTCCTGTAAAGCAGCTTGTTTCTTATGGGCAGGAAAATATTTTTCAGAGAAGTAATATATCATATCCTGGGGACTACACACACAACCAGGAGCAAGAGAATTAAACCATATCTTAGCATCACCCTTTAATGAGAAAGGAAACAACTTAAGAATGTAATAGTAGCGATTTTTTTCCTCATGAGCAAATAGGGTGGCTATATCATTCAACTTAGTAAGATGTGCCACAGCAGTTTCAGATTCATAACCATGGAAAGGATCAGATTCAACCAAAGTAATTAACTCAGGGTCGACAGAGAATTCATAATCCTTATCAGTGACAAATATAGGTGAAGTAGCAAACTTAGGATCATATTGCATTCTAGCATTCAAAGATTTTTCTTTCCACTTGCATAGTAATTTCTTAAGATCATCTCTATCCTTACAAGCAAGAAAGTCCATAGCTACCTCTCCATCCATAACATAACCCTCAGGTATCTTAGGAAATTCATATCTAGGAGAGCTAGGTCTAAAAGGTGTTTCAAGATTTTCAGTTTCAATAATTTCATCAGTTTCAGCATTCCCAATTTTCTAGCTCTAGCAAGTTGTTCATCAAGAAATTCACCTAGTGGCACAGTATCATCAAGCAAAGTACTAGAATCATTCATAGCAGAAGTAGCATCATCAATTACTTGTGACATATCAGAAGTAATAGCAGGTGGTGGTATTGCAAGTTTACTCAAAACAGAAGGCGAATCAAGTGCAGAGCTAGATGGCAGTTCCTTACCTCCCCTCGTCTTATAGGGAACGATCTTGGTTCTATCATACTTAAGATTCCTCATAGTGATCAACAGATATAAATCCCAAGTGACGCAGCAAATATAGTTATGCTCCCTGGCAACGGTGCCAGAAAAAGGTCTTGATAACCCACAAGTATAGGGGATCGCAACAGTTTTCGAGGGTAGAGTATTCAACCCAAATTTATTGATTCGACGCAAGGGGAGTCAAAGAATATTCGCAAGTATTAGCAGTTGAGTTGTCAATTCAACCACACCTGAAAGACTTAATATCTGCAGCAAGGTGATCAATAGCAAAGTAGTATGATAGTAATGGTAACAGTAGCAATAGTAACAGTAACAATTTTTGTAGTGATTGTAACAGCAGCAACGACGAAAGTAACTTAGCAAAGATCAATATATGAAGATATCGTAGGCATTGCATCAGTGATGGATAATTGCGTTGGATGGCATTCATCATGCAACAGTTATAACCTAGGGCGATAGAGAACTAGCTCCAATTCATCAATGTAATGTAGGCATGTATTCCGTATATAGCCATACGTGCTTATGGAAAAGAACTTGCATGACATCTTTTGTCCTACCCTCCCATGGCAGCGGGGTCCATAAGGAAACTAAGAGATATTAAGGCCTCCTTTTAATAGAGAACCGGAACAAAGCATTAGCACTTACTTAATAGATGAACTCCTCAAACTATGGTAATCACCGGAAAGAATCCCAATTATTGTCACCTTGGGGTATGCGAACCATAACACGCAATAGGTGAATATAACTTGCAAGATAGGATCAAGAACACACATATATTCATGAAAACATAATAGGTTCAAATCTGAAATCATGGCACTCGGGCCCTCATGACAAGCATTAAGCATAGCAAACTCATAGCAACATCAATCTCAGAACATAGTGGATACTAGGGATCAAGCCCTAACAAAACTAACTCGATTACATGATAAATCTCATCCAACTCATCACCGTCCAGCAAGCCTACAAAGGAATTACTCACTCCCAGCGGTGAGTATCATGAAATTGGTGATGGAGGAAGGTTGATGATGACGACGGCGTCGATTTCCCCTCTCCGGAGCCCCGAACGGACTCCAGATCAGCCCTCCCGATGAAGAACAGGAGGTGGGGACGGCTCCGTATCGTAAAACACGATGAATCCTTCTCTCTGGTTTTTTTCTTGGTAAATAGGAATATATGGAGTCGGAGTTAGGGTTGCCGGAGGTCCAGGGGGGCCATAAGCTTGTAGGGCGCGCCCACCCCCTGAGCTTGTGGCTCCTGGGTGGCCCCCCCTCTAGTATATTTTTCCACCAGTATTTTTTATATTTTCCATAAAAATTCTCCGTAAATTTTCAGGTCAATCCGAGAACTTTGATTTTTGCACAAAAGCAACACCATGGCAATTCTGCTGAAAACATCGTCAGTCCGGGTTAGTTTCATTCAAATCATGCAAATTAGAGTCCAAAACAAGAGCAAAAGTGTTTAGAAAAGTAGATACGATGGAGACGTATCAAGGAGCATGCTCGTACTGAATGTCATACCAATCCCCTGTTGTTTCTCAATGTTGAGTCAATTACAATCCATCTCCTCAAGGGTTTCCTCACGTCAACTGTAACTCGAGCCCTCAGGAAGCTACCAACAGGATCAATCGCACCACTTTGGCCTCCTTATCAATTTGTTATGCTATGGAAAGACCCCAGGTATCGTTTCTTACGTTGTATGGAAGATTGATAAGTCTCGCACATAACTGCAGTTTATCAAATTTGGGCTCTGATGGGCGCATGCACTCTTCAAATTGCTCCAGTATCACCGCATGTTTGCTCACATGCCATGGAGACCCATCCAAGACCCTATCTCTGTCCTGCTGGCTTTCAAATTCGGCCACGGACATGTTTTCTCCCAGCAGACGGATCACAACTTCCCTAGGGTTTCCCCAAGCCAGGTGGAGTGCGTTGGAGATCATCTGTATATGAAATAGATTACGGTACAAGATCTTCCCCGCAACCAACCACTTGGGATTCACTCCAATAGGAACATCATCAATCACCAGGGGGTAGCCTCCTCCTCGGTGATATCCATCTTTCTCATCGTCGCCTCCATCTCTGCTCGCGCAGAGCTGGATGATCCAGCGGTTCCCTTCCCGGCACCAGAAGAGGAGCGATTCATGCCTTCTCCGCCGATGCACTGCGCCCCGACGTTGAGAAACAACGAGCTCCTTGGTGTTCACTCGAAACCCTAATCGCCTTTGTTGCCGTCGCCAGAGGAGAGGGAGGGGTTTCAGAAAGGCGGGTGATAGGCGCCGGTTGACCGGCCCAAATTTCGGTCGGTCATGGCACGACCGTCTGATCTATCAAACCTGGGCCGTCTGATCTTCCCCCTCCCACCCCCCACCCCCCAGGACTCGCATGCCTCCCCCTTCTTCCTTCTTCATCTACCCAACCACCCCACTTCCAATCCCCATCTACCCCTCTCATGGCGCGCGTGACATTTACAGCAGAAACTTCGGCGCGCACCCGATCGTGGGACACAGCAACATCGGCATGAACCTCGCTGCTCATAGCTCGCACCGCCGGAATCGCCAGAATGTCGGCCCCAATCCTCGGCAACGCTCACGGTGACACCCCGGGACACAGCGACACCGGCACGCCGTTCTAGCACGGCTGAGCAATGGTTTCCAGCATGGCCCCACCACCATAGCTCACTGGCATCACTGGTCGCAGTAAAAACGTTGACATGCCCCCACCCTTCGTAGCTCCCGGCGTTGCCGGTTCCAGCATTTCAGCTCGCCGGTTGCAGCATCTCACACACCGACCGCTGGCGCACCTACGCCGCAGGAACCCAAATGATGTTGTTGTAGCATTCTCACTCTTCGGTTCCAGCATTTAGAACAACAGTTGTAGCAAAATCGTCGCTGGCGGGATGCCATGGGTGCTGCTGTGGTAGCATTCTCACTCTCCTGTTCCGACATTTCAGAACAATATTTGTAGCAATTTGTCATCGTGGGATTCCATGGGTGCTACTGTTATAGCAATCTCACTCTCCTGTTCCAGCTTCACCATTCACCAGTTCCGGCAATTTTAGAGAGTCGGTTGTAGTAATCATCGCTGGGGATGCATGGGGTGTCCTCCAGGTGCGCAACAAATTTTGTAGCCGGCTCCAGCAAAATTTGCCACCAGTGCCAGCACGACGCATTGCCGGTTCCAGCACGGGCCTCCCTGGACTTGCAGCAAACATAGTGTCTTGTCTCGTCCCCATGGTGCGTCGTCGGTTCCACCATGGCGGCCTAAGCTTGTAGCACGACCAAGGCATCGCCATGCGCGAGGAGGACGACGGGGTGGAAGGCGCACCTGGCGATTGTGTCGCCGTGTCGAGGAGGACGACCGGGATGGATGGCGCATGGCCATGGCGTCGCCGTGGCGCGCAGCTATCGGCTAGCCGGTGTCGGAAGCTCGGTTTCTCAGTAACCTCCATGGCCGTCGGGTTAGCGGCTCGAATTCCACACGGTCCGGCTGAAAAAGGAAGAAGACGAGGATGACGGGATAAGGCTGTTGTGTGCGGGCCCATAGGGGACGTCCTCGACCAATAAAAAAAAGCAGCCCGCGACGCGACCGGTCGAGTTTCAGCCGGTCGATCCATTACAGATGTTTCCCTTTCGGAAAAGACTTCGTGCCTATCCAGCTGCTCTTCAACTTAACAAGCTAGTAGCGAACCAACCTGTGGTTGGATGGTTAGAGGGACTGTGGTATCCCCAGCCCATCAGGGCTCAAGTCCTGGTGCTCGCATTTATTTCTGGATTTATTTCAGAATTTCCGGCGACGCGCATTCAGTAGGAGGAGACGCTCCCGTCGACGACGAGGCGCCTACGGTGACTTCGTAAATTTCAAGATGATATGCCGGCTCAGTCTTTCGGAGGTGCTCATAGGGGTAGGGTGTGCATGTGTGCGTTCATAGGGGTGAGTGTATACGCGTGTATATGAGCGCTTGCGTCTGTACTGATGTTAAAAAAAAAACTTAACAAGCTAGTACAAATCAATTCCGATTTCTTGCCTCCGTATACTCTTCAACATAAGATTTGCTTTGAATTAACACAAGCTACCAATCAATTCCCAGAACGGCAGCACTAAACCGAGGAGAGTAAAGGCAAGCAAACAACGAGGCGACGATTTGAAGTACCCTACAATCAACGTGCAGCGTGTGATCCAAAAAGATGCCCCGACCTTTATCTCTCCATTTTGTTTTTAAATTAAAGTACCCTACCATATCCGCTGCGAGTGAGTCCGGTGAGAGAGGCGGCGAGACGCTCCAACCCCCAACGGTCGGCAGGGAGACGAGACGAGCGGCCGAGAGACGCTCCAACCCCCAACGGTCGGCTGCCCCCGAATTCAAAATCCGAACTTTTCGCCTTTAAATCCAGCCCCGACGCTCCATTCCTCCGGTTTCCCAATCGCACCTCCGCACAGTCGCTCCAGCAAAGATTTCAGAGACAGAGGCGAGGCGGACGAGGAGAGGTAGGTAGGTAAGGTAGGAGACGGACCCCGGCCGCCGGCGAGCATGGACTTCCACGCGCTCCCCCGCCGCGACCTCCAGGCGCTAGCCAAGCGCAACGGCGTCCGCGCCAACCTGAGCAACGCCGCCATCGCCGACGCCCTCGCCGCGCTCCCCGCGGTAAGTTCTTGGTCTTGGAATCACCGTCTCGCGACAGATCTAGGTCGGCGTCGGCTGATTTGACCGAATCGCGCGTTTTTTCCTTGCAGGTCGACGGGATCGAGGAGTACGTCGAGCAGCCGGTCGCCGAAGCGGCGCCTGCGGTTCAGGCGGTCGTGGAAGAGGTGAAGAAGAAGAAGACGAAGAAGCAGGAGGCGGAGGAGAGGAAGAAGCAGGAGGCGGAGGAGGCGAAGAGGAAGCAGGAGGAGGAAGAGGAGAAAAGGAGGAAGGAAGAGGAAGAAGAGAAAAGGAAGCAGGAGGAGGAAGAAGAGAAAAGGAAGCAGGAGGAGGAGGAAGAAGAGAAAAGGAAGCAGGAGGAGGAGGAGAAAGAGAAGAAGAAGAAGCAGGAGGAGGAGGAGAAAGAGAAGAAGAAGCAGGAGGAGATCTCGCTGGAGGTCATCTTACTGGTGGACAGCGAGGAGGAGGAGGAAGAGAAAGCGCCAGCCGCCCGGCGCGGTCGCGGTCGCGGACGAGGACGCGGACGCGGTGCCGGCGGGCGCGCACGGGTCGAGCCTGTGGCTGCTCCGGCCACGAGGAGAAGGGCTGCGGCGAGCAAGACCGAGACGGAAGATACACCTGCAGAGCCTGTGGCGGCTCCGGCTACGAGGAAAAGGGCTGCGGCAAGCAAGACCGAGACAGAGGATTCCGCTGCGGAGGCCGCGCCGGCCCGTGCCACTCGCGCTCGGAGCCAGACGACGGCGGCGCCCGTGGCCGAGGAAGAGGCGCCCAAGACAAGACGGGCGTCGAGGCGGGCCGCGGCGACGAAGACTGGTGCGGACCAGGAAGAAGGAAAGGGGACCCAAGGTAATTTGCTTCAAATCTTTCCATATCAATTTTCTGGTACTGTTTAACTCTTGCCTAATTCTTTCCAAATCAATTCTCAAATCTTTAATTCTTGCCTAATTCGATGATTGATTGCATTCAGCTGTCGCCTCTGAAATGGAAACTGCAGAAATGGAAGAAGATGCCACGAATCCTCAGAACGAGGAGCACAACGAGGTTGAGGAACAGAGCCAGGACGGCCAAGGTGAGACGGCCGGATCCCTCGACTTCGGTAGCAACCTCAAATTGATGCGTGCCCCACGTTTTGTCCCGAACTATGTGTCTGATTCTCAGATCTGTAATTGCAGGGGTGGTAGTCGCGGATACACCAGCACAGGTGCAAGAAGAACCACCAGTGGAGAAGGAGGAGGACGGTAGGCAAGAATCGCCTGCCGTTGGCGTGGGGCGGCGAGGTGCCAGACGACGCGCACGGCCCGAGCCTGTGGCGTCTCCGGCCACGAGGAAAAAGGCTGCAACAAGGAAGACCGTGACATGGGATGATGCTCCGGCCGTGCCTGCTCGGGCCACCCGTGGCGCTCGGAGCCACACGACAGTGACTGAGGAGGCGCCCAAGGGAAGACGGACGTCGAGGAAGACTGCTGCGCAGCAGGAAGAGGAAGGGGAAGAAGGCCAGCAAGGTAAGAACAGCTCGGTTGCTTCAATCAAATCAATTTGCTTGTGAATTTTGTTGGATTTATCTCCTGATACGAATTTTGTTTGCGACCAGCTGATGTCTATGATGCGAAAGCTGCTGCGCCTGCACCTGTTTCCTCGGACGAAGCAGCTGGTGATGCTGCAGAAATGGAGGAAGAAGCTACGAATCCGCAGAACCAGGTTGAGGAAGAAGAACCACCGGTGGAGAAGGAGGAGGATGCTGCAGAAATGGAGGAAGAAGACAGGAAAGAAGAGAAATCGCCTGCCGTTGCCGTGGGGCGGCGCGGTGCCCGCGGGCGCCCGGCTCGGACCACTCGTCGCGCTCGGAGCCAGACCACGGTGGTTCCGGTGGCCGAGGAAGCCGTGCCCAAGACAAGAGGGACGTCGAGGAGGGCTCCGGCGAGGAAGACTGGTACACAGCAGGATGAGGAAGTGGAAGGCCAGCAAGGTAAGAACAGTTTGGTTGCCTCAAATAATATTGCTTGCTCTGTTGAATTTATCGCCTGACGCGAATTTCGTTTGCAAGCAGCTGTTGTCTCTGATGCCGTCGATACTGTCGTGCCTGTGCCGATTGCCTCGGAGGAGAGAGCTGGCGATGCAGCAGAAACGGAAGCGGCCATGGATCCTCAGAACAAGGAGGAGGAACTTGAAATCGGTGCGTGTCCCATGTCTTTCTGTAGCAGCAATGTCCCGCATTATGTGTCTGACTGTCCTATCTGAAACTGATGAGAATTTTGATTGCAATCAATCAGGTGATGATATGGAAACTGTTGTACCTGCACCAGTTCTCTCAGATGAGGGAGGTGATGCTACTAAAGAAATGGAAGAAGAGGCCATTGATCTTCAGAACGAAGAGCAAAGCAAGCTGGTTGAGGACCAGTGTCAGGAAGATGCAGGTGGTGTGCCTGATATGGAAACAGCACCAGTTTCCTCTGACGAGGAAGATGATGGTACTGAAGAGATAGAAGAAGAGGCCGTGGATCCTCAGAACGGTGAGCAAAAGGAGCTACTAGTTGAGGAACAGGGCCAGGAAGAGGAACACGAGACAGGTGATGTCCCTGACATGGAAACTGGTGTACCTGCACCGGTTTCCTCAGACGAGGCCATGCATCTTCAGAACGAAGAGCAAAAGGAGCTACTGGTTGAGGAACAGGGCCAGGAAGATGCAGGTGATGTGCCTGCTATGGAAACTGCGCCAGTTTCTCCTGCCGAGGAAGATGGTGATACTGAAGAAATAGAAGAAGAGGATGTGGAAACTGCACCGGTTTCCTCCGTCGAGGAAAATGATGATACTGAAGAAATAGAAGAAGAGCAGAGCCAGGAAGACGAAGGTGAGAGAAACATCAGTAGCAACTTGAAATTAATACGTCGTCTCCCATGTTTCCGGTAGTGGGTAGTGTCCCGAAATCTGAATTTGATGAGAATTTTGTTTGCAATCAGGTGTGGTGGAAACTGCTGTGCACGCACCGGTTTCTTCAGACGAGGGAGGCAACGGTACTGAAGAAATGAAAGAAGAGGACATGGATCTTCAGAAAGAGGAGGCAAACGAGCTAGTTGAGGAACAGAGCCAGGAAGACGAAGGTGAGACACGTTGATCTCTTCATTGCAGTAGCAACTTGTTTCACGTTTTTCTGTGGCTACAATGTCCCGTACTGAAGATCAGAAACTGATGACAATTTTATTTGCAATCAGGTTGTGTCCCTGATGTGAAAACTGCTGTGCATGGGGTTTCCTCAGACGAGGGAAGTGATGATGGTACTGAAGAAATTGAAGAAGAGGCCATGGGTCCTCAGAACAAGGTGGAAAAGGAGCTAGTTGAGGAGAAAGCTCAGGAAGAAGGTGAGACATGTGTTTCCCTCTCTGAAACCGATGCTTCTTCCACGTTTTCTGTATCGCCAAATTATGTGTCCGACTCCCTGAAATTTACAGGGTTAGCCAGTCCCGACCTAGTGGAAGAAGCAGCACCAGTGGCAGAAGATTGCAGCACGGTTGTTTCATCAGTGGAAGAGCAGCAGAACGATATCCAGCAGTGTGAGCCAGTCGCCCTGAATGTTGTTGAGCAGGAGATTCATCATGCCGGTGAAGACACAGAAATGGGTCCCATGGATGAGGTGGTGGCACAGGCCACGCACAAATCCGGTGAGGCCGCTGAGGAAGCCGAGGATCATCAGTCCACTGAAGAGACTGAAATGGTGCACGTGGAAGAGACGGTGGCCGTTGAGGAAGTTCAGAAAATTCATCAGTACAGTGAAGAGACAGAAATGGTGCACGTGGAAGAGACGGTGGCCATTGAGGAAGCTGAGAAGATTCATCAGTCCGGTGAAGAGACGGAAATGGTGCCCATTGAGGAAGCTGAGAAGATTCATCAGTCCGGTGAAGAGACGGAAATGGTGCCCGTCGACGAGGCGGTTCCAGTGGAGGCAGCTGTGGAGGTTGGTTTCACCTGCGATGCAGACACTGCCAGTGAGAAGGAGAATGAGGTGCTTCAGAGTGCAGCCAAGGCCAGTGAGGAGGAAGACCTGGTTGTTGATGAGGTTGTTGCAGAGGAGGAGAATGAAGCGCCATTCTTTGGTGCTCTGTTCCAGAGCGCAGTCAAAACCTGTGAGAACAAGGAACATCTGGTGGTTGATGAGGTGGTGAAGCATAACATGGATGACTCTGCTGCAGAGGAGGAGAATGAAGCGCCATTATTTGGTGCTTTGTTCCAGAGCGCAGTCAAAACCTGTGAGAACAAGGGTGAGCTGGCTGTTGAAGAGCTGCAGCATGACATGGATGAGGCTGCTGCAGAGGATGACAATGAAGTTTCAGTCCTTGGTGCTCTGTTCCAGAGCGCAGCCAAAGGCAATCAGAACAAGGGAGATGTGGCTGTTGAAGAACTGCAGCATAACATGGATGAGGCTGTTGAAGAGGACAATGATGTGCCATTCTTTGGTGCTCTGTTCCAGAGCGCAGCCAAGTCCAATGAGAACAAGGAACAACATCTGGTTGTTGATGAGATGCAGCATAACATGGATGAGTGTGTTGAGGAGCAGGAGAATGAAATGCCATTCTTTGGTGCTATGTTTCAGAGTGCAGCCAAGTCCAGTGAGAACAAGGAACATTTGGTTCTTGATGAGGTGAAGCATGCCATGGATAATGAATCTGCTGCAGGGGAGGTGAATGAGGTGGCATTCTTTGGTGCTCTGTTTCAGAGCGCAGCCAAGTCCAATGAGAAGAAGGAAGATCTGGTTGCTGATGAGTCTGTTCAAGAGGACAGTGAGGTGCCATTCTTTGGTGCTCTGTTTCAGAGTGCAACCAAGGCCAACGAGAAAAAGAATCATCTGATTGTTGGTGAGGTGCAGCAGCATAACATGGATGATGAGTCTGTTCAAGAGGAGGAAGATATGGCTGTTGATGAGTTGCAGCATAACAAGTCTGTTGAGGAGGAGAACGATGAAGATCAAACAACCTTGGCTGCTTGGCTGCTGCTTCACAGAGCAAGAGCAGCCAAGGCTGATGAAGGCAAGGAAGAAGATCTGATTGTTGATGACACAGAAGAGCCTGTTGAAGAGGAGCCAAAGAAGGAGAGTGTTGAGGCCACTGTAACGGTCACCAGTGAGCTGACAAATGTGCCCGTTGAGGAGGACGACGGCGACGACATGCCACTCAGCCCAGCCACAATGTTTGAAGGCGCTGTACAAGTGATCACCGTCGAGAACCTGTCGCAAGCCACAGTAACTGACGATGAGGGTGCAGTCAAGGGCGGCCTTGCAGATGTGTCCGTTGAAGAGGATAGGGTGGTGGCCACCATGGACGAGAAGGTGGAGGAGGTGCTCATGGTCGACAACCTGTCGCAGGCCACGGTGACTGATGACGAGTGGGCAGCCAGGGAGTGTGCTTTTTCCACCGGTAACCTCACACCGGTGGTGAACACTGCCAAGGAAGTGGTGACCGTCGACTACCTGTCGCAGGCCACAGTGACAGACGACGAATGGGCAGTCAAGGAGCGCGTTTTTGCCGGCGACCGCTCGCCGGTGTTCGACGCTGCCGGAGACTGCAGCGGCCAGGTCATTTCCCCGCTGTTCGCAGGCCTGTTCGAGGCAACAACGGTGCCTGAAGCTGCTGCTGAGAAGAACATCACTGAACCTTTGGCGATGGAAAAAGAGAAGGAAGTGAAGGAGGAAGGCAATGAATCTGAAGCATTGGGCAGCTTGAGCCTAAGGAAGCTTAGGGTCCAGCTCAAGGAGAAGGCACAAGACTTGGGGAGGCCAGTGGATCAATTTTGCATTGAAGTGAAGGAAGGGAAGAAGCCACTGGATACGCTTAGCCTAAGGAGGCTCAGACTGAAGCTCAAGGAAAAGCTGAATGCTCAGAAGGTAACCACCAGAACGTTACTGTGATAATAATGTACTATATGCTCAAGTGTATGTTTTTGTGTACTGACGATCTTGGCGTTTGAAATGCAGAACAGAGAGCCAACAAATAGGGCGCCCCTCGGCAGGCTGGACGAGAACTCGGCGTCTAAGTCGCAGAAGAGGGAGCACAACAGGGTGCCCCTCGGCAGGCTGGACCAGAATTCGGCGTCGAAAACGCAGAACAGAGAACGGAGCAGGGTGCGCCTTGGCAGGCTCGACGAGAACGCGTGCTGATGATTTGACATCGGATTATCTAACTTGGATGCTCACTGAATGAACTCCAGCACTTCGTGTGAGAAGATTTGGTTGTGAAACCATGGTTTCTCCAACCCCCTGATCTAACTTATCTGTGTGCGTTTAGCGTGAGAAGATTTGGCTGTATTTTTTAGTCGACTCTTGTCGTGTTCTGAACTTGTATCAGAGTGATTGTTTTTAGCTTTTAACTTCTAAGTGGTGACAGTTACATATATCAGAGTGTTTGTTGCTTATCTCATCTCTGTGTCACTTTTCAACATCTCTGATCTATACAAATGTCAGTTACCCATGTGGGTTCTGAAGTGTGATTCAAGATTAACTTTGTGTCTTTGTTACTGCTAGATCATGGATGTTCGTGTGTTGAAACCGCCGGCTCGACAAGACGAGTATCTTATCGATGATTGTTTATTATTTTTAGTTCCACATGCCGAAAAGGGCTTTTGTAACCTCGTTCCGTATAATTTAGCAACTGGAAGCATATTTAACAGAAGTGATGTCAGGTACAACAACCCTCTGAATCCCTGAAGAAATCTGAAACTGCCGAATTGCACTGTAAAACCAATAGTGCAATCAAGTGCAAAAATCGGGGCAAAAATCACTATTCTGACATGTGATCGAAATCAATTGACAAACTGAATTGTTGACAAAAAAAAAATTCGCTCCGCTGACCCTTTTGTGTAGCGCCTGACTGACAGGCGCTACACGTTTGGCCAGCGTCGCACCCCTTTCTGCTCGAAAATTACTAGGCATTGCGGCGTGGGCTGCCGCGTTGATTTGTTACGGCCCTGGCGGTACAGTGTCGCGGGCGAGTGCGAGCAGGTGGACGGAGGGAGAAGTCGGTCGGTGTCGGTGGATTCGGGTCGCAGGTCTACGCTCGGCTTCCGTCGGTCGAGACGGGGACGGGCTTGACCAATCAAGTACCGATTTAGCTACGCTTCAGTCGACTGATTCGACTTTGGGTCAGTCGATTTTCAGGGGGATTGGGGGGGGGGGCGGGGGGGGGGGGGGGGGGGGCGCTCGCCGGAGGGAAGGAAGAACAAGCCGCAGCGAGGGGGGGCTCGCCAGAGAGGCTGCCCCACTATCTATCTTAGGGTTCAGGGTGGGGGCGATGGTCGCCGGCGGTGGGGGGGGGGGGGCGCGGTGGTGGGGCGGTTGCGTGGGGATTCATCGGAGAAAAAGCTCGGCGCGGGGGGCCTAGAGGGATGGCCGGGGCGGCGGCGGACCGGCGGTGGGGAGAGGTTCCGGGGAGGGCGGGGCGGCGAGGTGGTCGCGGGAGCGCCGCCGGCCGCGGGCGGCGGTGGCCGGCGGTTCGGCCGGTGGCACGCATGGCGGTCTGGGAAGAAACATATATGAGGAAGAAGAAGGTTTAGATGCCACACGATCTTCATCCAACGGTCCACAAATCGATTGACCCAAATTGAAAAAATCAGTCGACTGAAGTGTAGCCTCACCCATCAAGTACGGGGTCTCTCATTCTCTGATCAGTTCTTCTTTCCATGTTCGAGCGCACGCACGTGTGGGTTTGTTGGTTGTGTCGAGCTAGGCACCACCTGCGCATGCACATGGACATGGCATTCTTGTTCGCTTGGTTTACTGCGTGGGCTGCTGATGGGTGTGCAACGTCTAGACTCTAGACGCTAGCTCTTAGGCGTTGCATACTGACTTAGTAATTTTTAGGCATCTCGAGGTGTGACGCTGGTCAGGTGTGTAGTGCCTATCAGTCAGGCGCTGCACAGTGTAGTGTGGCGCCTGAATGTCGAACGCTACACAAAAGGGTCAGCGGAGCGAATTTTTTTCGCCAATAGTTCAGTTTGTGAAGATCACATGTCATATTTATCGTTTTTGTCAAAAATCGATGGCTCACCTCCTTTTCAAGTGCAGGTCCTTGGATTTAGAATGAGGTGTTCTCCTGGCTCGGGCTTATTATTCCAACGGCTCTTTGGCAGTGGTTCGGCACGGTAAAATCTTGATGGGATGAGCTCCTCACGGGCAATACTCAACCTGTTAAAGCCCTATCTTCTCTCCTCCTTGTGGGATGCGAACTCTGAAAGAAAAGGAATGCGCGTGTTTTCAGAAGCAAGGTGGCGCCTGTGGCAATCATCACGAGAAACATCAAAGAAGAAGTGTCTCTCTGGACCACTGCGGGTGCCAAGCATTTGAGTAATATAATGTCACGAGAGTAATCCGTTTAGGCTTTTGTCGTTTCATGGCGTGTGTCTAATAAAACCCTCTCCTTAATTAATAAAATGGCAAGTTTTTTGCCTAGTTTAAAAAAGTTTACTTCGGAAGAGGGATGGATTCAGAACCTTCTGACGTTATGATGACCTGGAAATTTTTGCACGCTGGATATGCAAGCCCTCGCAAAACTAAACTGAAAGCCAAATTTGTGTCCACCGCCTCTCCAAAGAATCTGAATCCTGGAATAGACATAACTGTCGATGTCTGAGACATAACTGCCGAATCATGAGCTACATCTTCTTTCAGAGATGCTCCCGGCAGACGGGTCTCGGCCACAACAATTCAGAAGCACGAGACACGTTGATCAAATGCCGTCCAAGTATAAATTCAGTTACGTTGTATTCACATCCCTGTCAACACTGAATGCCTGACGGAGGATGAATCCGCATCTACACCGTCTAAAACATATTCACAAATCAAACAATGTGTTCATAACTGATTAGCACAGAACTGTTTTTTTTTTTTGGCATATAATTTTTTTGTGCCAATAGCAGTGTTTGTAGCTGATTTGAGCTATGATTTCCTAAGTGATTTGTTAGTGTTCTGACCTCGTGCCAGCTACACACTTTTATATATCATACTCCTTTTGGGATCAGCAATGACTCTGTAAGAAAAGTTGTTCTTCCTTCACTAATTCAGACAGACCATTGGTGCTGGATTCAGAAGCTTCTGCCTCCTCCTCAAGCTAAACCGAACTGATAAATTCGTGAGCCACTCCAAAGATTTGAATTGTGAAACCGCATGGCTGTCGATGTCAAGGCGATCGAGCATGCCTTCCTTCTTTACTCTGAAAATCTGTCCCGCAGCCCAATCCAACATTTTAGAGCATGAGACAGGTTGATCAAACACCGGCCAAACGCAGTTCAGTGACCAGGTATTCAAGTCCCTGTCAAACCAAAACCAAGATCATCAGAAAGTTTTGAAATGGAAAATCTTCAGTTTACAGGAACAAGCTCGGTTTCTATTAGAAGTATTTTATCTGATTTGCACGACAATATGTTCGAGCTGATTTATGGGTGCTATGCTAGTGCTCCGTCGCGGTGTCAAAGTATTTTTTTGGTATCTGCAATGACAGGTTCACTGTTGCTCTTCTTCTACCACCTCCAGAACAGATATCACGGAAGGATTCAGAATCTTTCATTTTCGGCAAAAGGTCTGCACGCAAAATTCCCAAAAGTAAACTGGACACCCATCTAAAATGAATCTCAACACAAGATTCCACATGACTGCCGAACATCGATGTCGAGGCCCCCCCCCCACACTGCTGAATCATGAACGAGCACCATCTTTATTCAGAAGTTCTGACCGGCAGGCCTGTCTTGGCCACGAAACAATTCAGAGCATAGGACACGTTGAGCAAACATCGCCCAGATAAAAATTCAGTCACATTGTGTTCATGTCCCTCTCAAAACTGAATGCCTCACAGAGCATGAATCCGTCGTCTGGGAAGAACCACAACCAACGCAGGTGTGAATCCACATGACTCTCCACGTCGAAGGCGCGCCACGCTGCTGGATCACGCACGCCATCTTTATTCAGGAATGCTGCCCGGCAGACGGGTCTCGACCATACAAACAGTTCATGGCATGAGCAAACACGTCGATCAAACACCGTCCAAATAAAGTTCAGTCACATTATATTCAGGTTCACGTCAATACGGAATGCCTGACGGAGACTGCTTGCAAGTTGCACCCCCAAACCAACCCCCAAAGGCTGGGAGTACTCCCTCCGGTCATTTTTAGTCTGCATATAAGTTTTGTTCGAAGTCAAAATATCTCAACTTTGACTAAACTTATAGAAAAAATTATCAACATTCATAATATCAAATCAATATTGTTAGATTCATTATGAAATGTAGTTTCATAGTATATAGATTTGGTATTGTAGAAGTTGATATTTTTAATAAATTTGGTCAAACTTTGTAGAGTTTGACTTGACAAAAATCTAATACGCGGAGTAGAAAGGACCAGAGAGAGAGAGTACATCACAGCCACCAACACCCTTGTCATCGCCATCCCTCTTTTTTTTTTTTTTTTTGCTCGTTCTTGTTCTGAACTTTTATCAGTTACATGTTCGCAGCTGATTTGCACGAAAGGTTCTCGTGCCATTGCCTGTTGTGTTGGCTGTGATTTCTGAGTGCTGAGATAGTGCCAAAACAAGTCTGCGTCCTCCCGAACCTGCGCTTGGAACATCGACCTAGTGAATGTATTTTTAAACTGAATCTCTGCAGTGGATGCCCATCGAAAGGATGCATGACTCCACATGGTTGTAGGAACGCCATAGTTATTGGGAAAAGTTGGCGATGGCCAAGTCTGGACCACTCAAAAATCAGACCAGAGACGCGTTCATCAAACACGGGCCAAAATGCAATTCAGGCCCCTCTCAATACAGAATGCCTGACACGGACTGGTCTCACAAACCAACCCCCCAAAAAAAGCATTGCCCAGATCTCCAATTTGCAACATCAGGCTCACAAGAGACTCGTTCTAGAGTGCTAGAGAATATGAGTGCTTTGCTAGTTATCGTCTGTGGCTGTGTCAAAACAGGAGTGCTACATCAATTGCGTATTCATGTCAGCGTTTACAATTGATTAGCAAGACATATGCTCGTCGCATTGGCAAATAAAATCTTTTTTAGTGTCTGCAAGGAAGGTTCACTGATTCATGTGGCTCTTCTTCAACTACTTTCAGAACAGAGATAACTCTTTTTGTGTGTGTGTGTGTGTGTGTGTGTGTGTGTGTGTGTGTGTGTGTGTGTGTGTGTCTGCAAAACGTACACCCTTCTAAAATGAACCTCGACACTGGATACCCACGGAGAAAGAACATGAATCACATGACTGTCGACGTCGAGGCACCCCCACACAGTTTAACCATGAACGCCATCTTTACTGGGAACGGCTGCCCAGCAGATTGGTCTAGACCACACGACAATTCACAGCGTGAAACACGTTGATCAAACACCGTTCAGATGCAATTCAGCCACAAGGTGTTCAAGTCCCTGTCCATACTGAATGCCTGACAGAGAACAGCCCCAAAGGAGCAGAATTTGCAAAATCAAGAGACACACGTAGCGGGTACCAAACACTTGCAATAGCACTGGAGTACATCACAGCCACCAACATCACAGTCATCACCATCATCATCACACATCTTCTGCTCGCTCTTATTCCAGGCAGCAACACCGCGTTACTACTACTGGTTCTGGTGCCTGCCATGTCTGTACTATAGCACAAGCACACTACTGGAGATTATATAGTTAAGTAGGTGGTCGAGCCCAGCTAAGCGGAGTGATAGAGATGTCGAGCTGGGCTATCGTCGTCTTGGTCGTCGTCGGCGATCAGGCGACGGGGGGCTTCTCGACGTCCTCGAGCGGGCGGAACCACACCTTCTGGTCCAGCACGGAGGCGCCACCATTCGCGGCGCTGGCCGGCGCGAGGCTGGCGGCCAGCTTGGGGTCGACCGCGGCCGGGCCGAAGACGCCGGTGGTCGGGTGAGGGCCCCAGTACTTGTCTGGGCTCCCGGCGCCGCCGATCACATCGTCCGGCACGAAGGACGGACGCACCTGCTCGTCCACGTTCTTGTCGTAGGCCGACGCGTGCACCGCCCTCCTGAAAAAAAGAAACACCAAAACCGGATCGTTGGTTAATGAGGTTGTTGGGCTGCTTGTCTAACAACGGCACCACGTTTGCTTGTTTGTTTTTTGAACGCGCGGGAGCTATGCTATGGTACCACGTTGACTTGACAGTAACATGTCAGCAAGACCTTGGGATTCTACATCTAATCATGATGCAAAGAACGAACGATGATGAAACAATATGTACACGTACTACACACGTCGCTGCATCAGCTGATCAAGCCATTGCGTTGACTAGGAACAGGGCAACCAGTAAGTAAGCGTTAAGTTTTTTTTTCCATAAAAAAAAAGGTTTATATCTTGGCCAGTTCGCTGTCCGTTTGCCATTAAGTTACGTTTGCCCGGAACGGAACGACGGGTTCTTGAAAGAAACGCATGCAAAGAGTGCCGTGCCGTGCCGGTTCGACGCCCATCAGTTTTCCTTTCGGGCGTCTGACACGCGCTCTAGAACGTGCCCATGGCGCATGAAGGCACGAAGCATGCCGTTCGGGCCACGCCCACCTGGGGTCAGCAAAGATGTGATGACGAGGTTGTGGGAGAAGGTGGAGCGGCACGACGGCCTAGGCAGGAGGCGTCGGTGGGTGGGTCTTGTGGATAAGACCGGAGCCATCATCCTACTCACCCTAGCGTGTACGTGCACCCAGTACGCCCGTCAGTACACCCCACCCCAGGACCACCCCCCGCCGGATGGTTCGGATCCCGAACCCAGAAGAAGGCGACACGAACGAAACGAAACGGACGGGAGTGGGAACCGTACAGGGCCAGGCGCGGGCGGGCCCGAGGGCCTGGCTCATCTGCCCCTGGATCTGACGGCAACTCCGTGGGCGCCACCACGGACCTCTCCCCTCCCTTGCAAAAGGAAAAGGAAAAAGAAGAAGGAAAAAAAAGCTCTCCTCGCACCTGCCCCACCTCACCCGTCCCGTCCCGTCCCGTGGAGTAAAAACCAAGGGAGGGCGCAGGCCGGCAGATGGCGGGTGGACAGCCACCGGGCACCAACCCGTCCTCCCATTCGCCGTAGTGAAAAAAGCTCCCCCAAAGAAACAACCAAGGAGAGTGATGCGTCCGGCTCCGGCTCCGGCTCGCCCCCATTGGCTGCGCGCACAGTGAACAACAGCAACTGGAGTACAAGGAGCAATAAATACCCCTCCACTATCCCTTCCTCGCCGAGGCTCGGGGCCTCGGGCGATGTTTTGGCCTTTCTCCCACCATCTCCGACGAGGGGGAAATATCTCCATGGATCTATCTTTCTCTGTGTCCCTGTGTGGTGGAGCTCTCCCGTGGGCTGCAGATTCATCAAGACATCCTGTGGCTGTGTTGCCACAGATCGTCGACGCGTATGGGCAGGAGATCAATCTTTTTTCCTAGTCCTAGGGACTAGACAAGTTTGTGAAACTGAAACTTTTTTTAGAGAGGAAAGGCATTTCTGCCCTGCTTTATAAAGAGGTTTGTGAGTACTATTTCCAAAGCCGTGAGGACGTTATAAAGAAACTGAAGAAGACACAATCTTTATAACTTTGGGTTGGAAAATGCCATGGCAAGTTTTAGCGTAGCATGACGCTACCTATCCACAACGCCGCTTCACAGAACAGGGGTTAATCATTCACAGAGCGAGATGATGCTTGCGTAGAGGGAAAACGATGGGAGAAGCAGTACCAACGGATTGTACCAACGCTAGAAGAACTAGTACTACGGATCTCCATGGGACTAAGAGCAAGATCTTGCAGCTACAGTACTAGTACTAGTAGAACTAATCTACTTGGAACATATACTAGTCTGTGTCTCACGGCCATGGCATGCGTATCAGTCTGATAGCTCACAGGAGGCATGTGAGCATACCTCGGGGAGGCGTTGGCCTTGCCGGCGAGGACGCGCGCGACGAGGCTCCCAGCGATCACCCGCCCCTTGGAGGTAGCCACTGCTGCCATGCAAAGGTCGAACTGTCGAGAGGAGGAAGACGAAGGTGAAGGGAGAGGCTCTGCTCTGCTCCGCTCCGAGATGGTTGGGGGAAGAGTGGGTTGTGTGTGTGTGTGTGGATGGACTCCGCAGTTGCACACCGCTCTGCGGGGTATTTATAGCGGCGACCAGCCGAGGGGGCAAGGAACGAATACCAGGGGCGAAGCAGCCGAGGGAGCAGCCGTGCTGAAGGCAACCTTTGGTGCTGCTAATCGCGATCGGCACGGGCCAACTAACTGCACACCGTATCTCAGAGAAAAGTACTACTTACGTATATTGGGTGCTACTGCTAGCCATGCCATGCCCGTATCGTTCACGCCCTCGAACCCAGAAGGCTTAAGAGTAGCAGCAAATGTAATAGGAGAAAATTGCCAACAGACATCAGGTTTTTGAATTGTTGAATAATTAGGCATTTTTCCGTTTAGTTTAATCCAGAAAAATAGTGGATAAAACATGAATAGCAATATAGTGGTCAAACTAGAAACTAGCAACAATTCGTTGAGACTAGTCATGCAATCAAAATCATAAGCAAAATGCATCATATCCATATCAATCGCTACTAGCAATAAACCAAATGCTAGCCCTAACAGTGAGGATAAGATGGCATACGGCGCAGTAGCAGAAGGTGCAGATGTCCCGATCGTCATGTCGCTGAAGAGGTCGTTAACGTCGGGGAAGAAGTCGTCGTTGGCGAACTCATCGTCGGTGATGTCGCCGTTTGCAGCCACGATGAACAAGAATCTAGCAGTCGCGCAAGGATGCTCCCCAAAAACCTGATCGCCCCTCTCCCGTACCGGATCACAAGAGGCGGGGTTTCGGAGGCCTGCTGTCTCACTCTCCGGTGCACTCCTGGGAAGCGAGATGGGAAAGAGGTAGGCGGTGCAATGCTTTCGAACAATGCGAGCAGTTGTGTCTCGTTGGTAAGAGGAGCGACCTCTTATAGGAGTAACAAGATGAAATTGAAATGGACGCACTAATTCTCATTAAGGAGAGGAGAAACAGACGCACTAAAAATCCTATTAAGTGGTCAGTTTCGTCTCCCATTAATAGGCAAATCGTTTCAAGTTCTTGCATGACAAAATATGCTAGCACGCACGGTATGAAGAAACCAATGTACTAATGAGGAAATGAAACCGAAACCAAAATATTGATGCCATCAATGAGGAGATGAATGTCATCATTCACCACCATTCGGTTTCATTTTCCACTAGCGCAAATTTTTTAGATTCTTTCCTATCATGCATGAACGTGCCACATGGACCTATGGGATTTTGCTAGAAATTATTGGATATAACAGATGGTCTAAATGTTGGGGAACGTAGCATACAATTTCAAAAAATATCCTACGCTCACGCAAAATCTATCTAGGAGATGCATAGCAACGAGAGGGGGAGAGTGTGTCCACGTACCCTTGTAGACCGAAAGCGGAAGCGTTTGACAACGTGGTTGATGTAGTCGAACTTCTTCTCGTTCCGACCGATCAAGCACCGAACGTACGGCACCTCCGAGTTCTGCACACGTTCAGCTCGATGACGTCCCTCGCCTTCTTGATCCAGCAAGGTGTCGAGGTAGTAGATGAGTTCCGTCAGCACGACGGCGTGGTGACGGTGATGGTGATGTGATCCGCGCAGGGCTTCGCCAAAGCACCGCGAGAATATGACCGGGGGTGTAAACTGTGGAGGGGGGCGCCGCACACGGCTAACAATTGATGTTGTCGTCCTCTTGGGGTGCCCCCTCTCCTCTATTTATATATGTGTAGGGGCTTGGAGTAGAAGGAATAGTATCATGTGAACAGTAACTGTGAATAGTACACGTGGACTTGGACTCCAAGTCCAATCCTATTCCTACTAGGACTCCTTCCCTTTTTGCCTTCCCTAGCAACATGGGCTTTTGAGGACTTAGTGCGCCTAACCCAATAAGGCCAGGGCGCCTCCCATTAGCCCATGCCAGCCCTTGGGACGTGGTGGACCCACTTGTGGACTTCCGGACCCCTCCAGAATCCTCCTGAACCTTCTGGAAGCTTCCCGGTACAATACCGAAAAAACTGCACTTTTTTTCCGGAACCCAAAATATGACTTCCCATATATAAATCTTTACCTCTCGACCATTCCGAGACTCCTCATGACATCCGGGATCTCATCCGGGACTCCGAACAACATTCGGTCACCAATTCACATAACTCATATAACACTATATCGTCAACGAACGTTAAGCGTGCGGACCCTACGGGTTCGAGAACTATGTAGACATGACCGAGACACCTCTCTGGTCAATAACCAATAGCGGGACCTGATGCCCATATTGGCTCCTACATATTCTACGAAGATCTTTATCGGTCAAACCGTTATGACAACATACGTAATTCCCTTTGTCATCGGTATGTTACTTGCCCGAGATTCGATCGTCGGTATCATTATACCTAGTTCAATCTCGTTACCGGCAAGTCTCTTTACTCGTTTCGTAATGCATCATCCCGTAAGTAACTCATTAGTCACATTGCTTGCAAGGCTTATAGTGATGTGCATTACCGAGAGGGCCCAGAGATACCTCTTCGATACTCGGAGTGACAAATCCTAATCTCGATTCACGCCAACCCAACAAAACACCTTCGGAGATACCTGTAGAGCATCTTTATAATCACCCAGTTACGTTGTGACGTTTGATAGCACACAAGGTACTCCTCTGATATCCGGGAGTTGCATGATCTCATAGTCAAAGGAATATGTATTTGACATGAAGAAAGCAATAGCAATAAAACTGAACGATCATTATGCTAAGCTAATGGATGGGTCTTGTCCATCACATCATTCTCCTAATGATGTGATCCCGTTCATCAAATGACAACACATGTGTATGGTTAGGAAACTTAACCATCTTTGATCAACGAGCTAGTCTAGTAGAGGCTTACTAGGGACTCGGTATTTTGTCTATGTATTCACACATGTATCAAGTTTCCGGTTAATACAATTCTAGCATGAATAATAAACAATTATCATGATATAAGGAAATATAAAATAACAACTTTATTGTTGCCTCTAGGGCATATTTCCTTCACTAAATCCCAATAATTCTAACAATCCCCCACCAGATCCCAGAGGCACATCAAGTTTGCCTATGGTCCAAAACATTGTTTATATACCGGTATTTCGGTGGAGACTGTTAAGTTGAACTTCCACCTAGAAATCCACGCCACACTCGTTCACAACTTGAACAGTGGACTGTGCCTTGAACTGCAAGTTTTGTGCAAACAAGTTTCACGTAAAATACTTGACCGATACTAGACCGCTGAAAAACTTTCCCGCGGGTAGGAGCATATACGTCATACTCCGGGGCCTCTTCATGAGTTTATTAGAGAGCACCCAACTCTCACAGACTGCGACGTTTAACAGCCTAACTCATATAGGTGTGTTCTTTATAGATGTTCTGTACGACAACATCTTCGTCTACCCAAGCCATTCAGAACACATTAAGATAAATATCAACCTACCATACAGATTAGGAGAAAAATGCATCATAACGGAGTGGATATTTACAAAATAAATATTCTCCTCTCAGTTATTCAATAGCTTGTCTCGCCAATTCTAATTCACGGGATCTTCGATCACAAAGAATGGGTTACCACCATGAACAACTTATGTAGTGGGTCTCAATCCCATCTCCTTCGATGCATTGTCTATCACATTTCATGATAAACCCTTTGTGAAGGGGTCTGCCAGATTCTTCGATGTGTTTATATAGTCCAACGCTATAACTCCGAAGTTTCTCATGAACCTGACAGATTTCAGTCTCCTTCTCACATGTCTTGATGACTTCTTATTATCCTTAGAACTGTTTACCTTGACGATCATAGTTTGATTATCACAATCTATGGTTAGGAAACCTTAATGATGTTTTGATCAACGAGCTAGTCTAGTAGAGGCTCACTAGAGACACGGTATTTGTTTATGTATCCACACATGTATTTAAGTTTCCAGTCAATACAATTTTAGCATGAATAGTAAACTTTTATCATGAATAAGGAAATATGATAATAACCAATTTATTATTGCCTCTAGGGCATATTTCCAACACAACATGCGCGCAACACGCGGCGCGCTAAATAATTTTTACAACGCCGAAATAGCCTTTTTTTACGCGCAGCAGAGCGCTGGCTCCAACGACCAGTGCAAAATATGGCGCGCGCGAGCAACTCCAGCAGACGCTGCAAAAAATGGCGCGCGTATAGATAAAACATGAAATTGCATAGTTCAAGCCCAACACCACAAACTAGTCCATACGATACAAATAAAAATAGATAAAAACGATACTAGGATGCAAATATACTAGGAACTACTCCTCGTTGTCGTCCTCCTCCTCAGTGCTGTAGTCCGACGATAGAAAGGCATCATTCCACCGAGGATCATTGTCGTCAAAGGTCAACGCAGATCCCAGTTCGCACTGTGCTATCGCTAGTGCCTTCCGCGCACGCTTGTCCGCCCAATCCGCGGCTCGCAGCGCCCTCCTCTGCGCCCAGAAGTCGTTCTCGGTGGCAACATCCTCTGAGAAGCGCTGGTGCCACTCCGCCATGTCGTACTCGTTCGCCTCGGCGATGAGGAGGCGGCGCTCCCGCCTACGTTGGATGTGGCGGTCCTCGTCGGTGACTAGCCGCGGCGGAGGTGCGAGGTCCTACGCCTGCTGGCGCGTCTGGGTGTCCGACAAATTCATCTAAGAATGTGGCCGGTTGAGGCACCACGCCATCGCGTGCCGCCGCGTCGTACGCGCGGGCGGCCTCGTGGGTGGTCTCGAACATCCCGAGACCGAGGCGTATATTAATAGAGCGGATCTCCACATAATACACGCCGGAGGGGCTGGCGCAGACGCCGCAGTAGCCGGAGGTGCTCCGTACGCGCGGAGGCATGTCGGCGGCGGGGGTGAAGGCGCGGCGGTGTTGGGAGAAGGGCACGGCATCGGCGACGGGGTGCTGGAGAAGAACGGCGCGGCGGGGAAGAAGAAGGCTATGGAGTGGCGGTTGGTGGGCTCGCGCTCGCAGGTTTTATAGGGCGGGCCCAACGCCGCGCGCCAAAACTGTCGCATGCCGGGCCGCTTTTTCGCGCTCATGCGCACTTCTTTTTCCCGCGCCGGATTCTCCCGCACCTGCTGGAGCGCGCCAAACCGGCCCACGCGCGCTAAAAGTAGCTTTTTCCCGGGCGCGATATCTAGCGTGACTGTTGGAGATGATCTTAGAATGGACGAATGGGGGGAGGGGATACATTGAACGACTGCACCTCCCGCTTCGCTCTCTTGGGCGACTCTGGAGGTCCCCGCCGCCACTCTCCAGCCGGCCTACACTAGCCCACCCCTTCCCTCGTCGTCGCCGCCCATCGGGCGAAGCCCCAAGGCGGATGGCGGCGGCGAGGGGAGGGGTGGGCTAGTGGAGGCCGGCGGCGGCGAGGCTGCGCTCATCTCCAGCCTGTTGCATTGTCTCCTCCTCCCTCAGATCTAAAATCCCCCCACCTCCTACTTCCCTGCTTGGTTGGCTATGGCTGTCGGCCGTCTAAATGCGTTGGCTGCTCCTGCTCTAGCCCCATGGCTACCGGATGTGGCTGCTGGTCCTTGTGGACGTGGGTGGTGACCGGTAAAAATTCGATCTGACGGCTTCTGCGGATGACTTCTCGGCACGGCTGCGTGGCCGGCGATGGTTGCCACAGTGGGCCTCGTTCGACAGCGATGGGCTCCCACCCAGATCTGCAGGTTCGGTGGTGGGAGATTGCGGTCACGGGCGTGCTGGCGCGGGGCGTCCTCATCATGGGTGCGTGCGGCCCTGGGCGTGTTGCGCGGTCGCTAGAGTGGCCTCGCGCATGGCGTGGTGGCGCCCGTTGCTGGTGCGGGCGGCCACTAGTGCGCGTTGATGTAGGGGAGCTGCGTTGTGAGGTGGGACTGGAGCGGCCGGTGCACTGGCTCCAGATCTGGCAGTAGTCGGAGTTTGCCGAGGCCCCTGTCCCCGATCTAGCGATCTTCGAGGCGGTTGGTCGTGGGATAGTGCTCGGCGGCTTGGTTGGCGCTGCCGGCAGTGCTGATGGATGCGTGTCTTGCTTCTGGCTCGGGGCAAGCCGGTCGTGATGGCGGGCGGCCCGGGCTGCGATCTCGGGCCAGATCTGACCTACAGTGGTGCGAATCAGGTCCCGTCGGCGGTGTTGTGGGAGAAATCCCTGCTCACCCATTGTGTGAGCCGACCAAGACGGTGCCACCCCGGTGTCGTATACCTTCCTAGAGGCACGGTCTCCGAGCTATTCCGCGTGGATCTGCTTCGACGTGGTTCAGGTCGTCTTGTTGTAGGGATGTGCTCAAACTCCAGGTAAGAACCTTGCATCGACTATGTCGATGTCGGCAGAAGCGACATCTATGGGCGTCGTCTTCCTTGTAGGAGGTGCCTTTGTGGAGCTCCAGCACCTATGGTACTTTGCTTTGTGGTCACCGGGTGAAAACCTAATATCGGGCTCATCGGATCGGGTGATGGTGTTTGTGTCTTCGACACCACTACCTCCTTGGAGGCGTCATCTTGGAGGCCCAAACGACGACTCCTGTTGCTGCGCATGGTTGAGGGTGGTGCGTTTGGTGGGGTGGTGCGGCCAGCTTGGGGCCGACGGTGGTGTGTTCTTCTTCATGTGTTTCTCTTCGGCAGTCCTTCGCGTGGTCTTTGTCCTATTGTTGTTCATGCTCAAGACCCTCCCATGGTTGTCGTTGTGCTACGGCGAGCTTCGGGCTCTTGGTGTTGTCTTGGTTCACCTTTGCTCAATGACAACACAATGATGCCTCCCCAACCTGCTAATTGTTTCGACCGCCCATGAGGGATCTCCCAATCAAGGTTGATGTTAAGGTTTCGCACTCGTTGATTATGGTTAATCCTCTGTTGTGTTGTGGGGTTCAGTACGCACGCTGGTGCGGTGCGGTAGGTTATTTGCAGGGTCTTGGTATTGTGATCCCTCGACAGAACCCCATATCTACTTGTGTCTCTCGTGGTGTTGGTATTTCTACCTGCTAGCTAGGTCATGCCTTCTCCTGGGTGGCAATTTTTTCTCATCTTCTGTAACCTTGTTACCTGTACGGTTTTCGGCACGGTTTCCCTCATAAACGGGGTCAATTTGTTTAGGTTTTTGATCCGGTTTCCCTTATAAATTGGATCAGCCAAAGCTTAAGGGGTGACTATTGGCTTTGGTAGCTTTTTGAGCAATATATTTAGGTGGGTATCCCCCCCCCCGGTGATCGTTCAAAAAAACATTAGAATGGACATTTGGTATTTGACAGGAAGGCTGACACAAGAAAACATCTTACATTTTGAGTTAGATACCAAATGTGGTCTTTCAACTTTCTTGGACAATTTGGGTAGTACCTTTCCTTTTGAGTGCATGGGTGTCGGTGTCAAAACCGGCGGATCTCGGGTAGGGGGTCCCGAACTGTGGATCTTGGATCGATGGGGAACAGTAGATGTAGGACATGATGTTTACCCAGGTTCGGGCCCTTTCTAGGAGGTAATACCCTACGTCCTACTTTGATTATATTGCTTGTGTATGAGGGGGTTACAGATTAGATCTACCACATGATCAGATGAACTAAACTCTAACTAGTAGGATGGGGATTGTTCTTCTAGCCTCTACGGACTAAACCCTCTGGTTTATATAGACACCAGGGGTACTAGGGTTTACATATAGTCGGTTACATAAAGGGGGACGCCAGATCTTCCATCTTGACTTGGAGCACACACCAAGGCAGAAAAGTCTTCGGACCGGACACAGTGCGGCCCAACAGTCCGGCCTATGAGAGGTAGGCCGGCCACCCGAGGACCACTAGTCTAGGACTCCCTCAGTAGCAGATGACCCACAAGTATAGGGGATCTATCGTAGTCCTTTCGATAAGTAAGAGTGCCGAACCCAACAAGGAGCAGAAGGAAATGACAAGTAGTTTTCATCAAGGTATTCTCTGCAAGCACTGAAATTATCGGTAACAGATAGTTGTGTGATAAGATAATTCGTAACAGGTAACGAGTAACAAAAGTAACTAAGGTGCAGCAAGGTGGCCCAATCCTTTTTGTAGCAAAGGACAAGCCTAGACGAACTCTTATATAAAGCAAAGCGCTCCCGAGGACACATGGGAATTGTTGTCAAGTTAGTTTTCATCATGCTCATATGATTCACGTTCGTTACTTTGATAATTTGATATGTGGGTGGACCGGTGCTTGGGTGTTGTCCTTCCTTGGACAAGCCTCCCACTTATTATTAACCCCTCTCGCAAGCATCCGCAACTACGAAAGAAGAATTAAGATAAATCTAACCATAGCATGAAACATATGGATCCAAATCAGCCCCTTACAAAGCAACGCATAAACTAGGGTTTAAGCTTCTGTCACTCTAGCAACCCATCATCTACTTATTACTTCCCAATGCCTTCCCCTAGGCCCAAATCATGGTGAAGTGTCATGTAGTCGATGTTCACATAACACCACTAGAGGAAAGACAGCATACATCTCATCAAAATATCGAACGAATACCAAATTCACATGATTACTTATAACAAGACTTCTCCCATGTCCTCAGGAACAAACGTAACTACTCACAAAGCATATTCATGTTCATAATGAGAGGAGTATTAATTATCATTAAGGATCTGAACATATGATCTTCCACCGAATAAACCAACTAGCATCAACTACAAGGAGTAATCAACACTACTAGCAACCCACAGGTACCAATCTAAGGTTTTGAGACAAAGATCGGATACAAGAGATGAACTAGGGTTTGAGAGGAGATGGTGCTGGTGAAGATGTTGATGGAGATTGACCCCCTCTCGATGAGAGGATCGTTGGTGATGACGATGGCTTCGATTTCCCCCTCCCAGAGGGAAGTTTCCCCGGCAGAACAGCTCCACCGGAGCCCTAGATTGGTTCTGCCCAGGTTCCGCATCGAGACGGCGGCGCTTCATCCCGAAAGCTTCTTCTTTATTTTTTTCCAAGTCAAAACACACCATATAGCAGAAGATGGGCATCGGAGGCCTGCCAGGTGGCCCACAAGGCAGGGGGCGCGCCCTCCACCCTTGTGGATGGCTGGTGGCCCCCTCTAGTGCTTTCTTCGCCCAATATTTTTTATTAATTCCAAAATGACTCTCCGTGAAGTTTCAGGACTTTTGGAGTTGTGCAGAATAGGTCTCTAATATTTGCTCCTTTTCCAGCCCAGAATTCCAGCTGCCGGCATTCTCCCTCTTCATGTAAATCCTGTAAAATAAGAGAAAAGGCATAAGTACTGTGCCATAATGTGTAATAACAGCCCATAATGCAATAAATATCAACATAAAAGCATGATGCAAAATGGACGTATCAACTCCCCCAAGCTTAGACCTCGCTTGTCCTCAAGCGAAAGCCGAAATCGAAAAATATGTCCACATGTTTAGAGATAGAGGTGTCGATAAAATAAAATAAAATACGGACATGAGGGCATCATGATCATCTTTAGAACAACAACATATATTGTCATGTAATTTCTTATGCCAAAGTAACAATTCATTCACAAGGTAAACTATAAATCAGAAACCTCATTGAAAACCAACAAACTATGATCTCAGTCATTGAAGCAATTGCAATTTATCATAACATCAGAAAGAGTCAATTTAAGAGCTTTTCAGCAAGTCCACATACTCAACTATCATTTAGTCTTTCACAATTGCTAACACTCACACGATACTTATGGGTTCAAAGCTTCAGTCGGACACAGAGAAAGATACGGGCTTATAGTTTCGCCTCCCAACCTTTTACCTCAAGGGTAATGTCAACAATAATACTTTATGATGACCTACATCCGAGTGGATATATATATCTGGATCTTTCTCCAACACATAGTGCTTGCCAAAAGGAAAAAAGTGTAAAAAGGAAAGGTGAAGATCACCATGACTCTTGTATAAGGATAGAAGATAAAAGTAAAAGATAGGCCCTTCGCAGAGGAAAGCAGAGGTTGTCATGCGCTTTTATGGTTGGATGTACAAAATCTTAATGCAAAAGAACATCACTTTATATTGCCGCTTGTGATAAAGAACTTTATTATGCAGTCCGTCGCTTTTATTTCTTCCATATCACAAGTTCGTATAAAGCTTATTTTCTTCACACAAATAGATCATACATATTTAGAGAGCAATTTTTATTGCTTGCACCGATGACAACTTACTTGAAGGATCTTACTCAATCCATAGGTAGGTATGGTGGACTCTCATGGCAAAACTGGGTTTAGGGATGTTTGGATGCACAAGTAGTATCTCTACTTGGTGCAAAGAATTTGGCTAGCATAAGAGAGAAAAGCAAGCTCAACATGTTGGAGGATCCATGACAATATAACTTCTATTCGGATATAAGAAAACATAACCCATTATGTTGTCTTCCTTGTCCTACATCAACTTTTTAGCATGTCATATTTTAATGAGTGCTCACAATCACAAAAGATGTCCAAGATAGTATATTTGTATGTGAAACCTCTCTTTCTTTTATTACTTCCTATTAATTGCAACAATGACCAAAACTATGTTTGTCAACTCCCAACAATTTTTTTTTCATCATACTCTTTATATGTGAAGTCATTACTCTCCATAAGATCAATATATGATCTCTTTATTTCTTTTTATTCCTTTCTTTTATTTAATTCCCTCAAGATCATATCAAGGAAGCAAAGCCCTCAACTCAAAACTACTCTTTATTATATATGACTCACGGACTCGATTACATAGATAGATCTCGAAACAAAACTCAAAGCTAGATCATACTAAAACTTTATTCTGCTAGATCAAGATATAACCAAAAGGATCGAACTAAGAAAAACGATAAAAGTAAAGGTGTGATGGTGATACGATACCGGGGCACCACCCCCAAGCTTGGCAGTTGCCAAGGGGAGTGCCCATACCCATGTACTTATGTTTCTTTCTTCGGAGGTGGTGATGTGATATTCTTGGCGATGATGCCCCTTAGGATGCGATTCTCCTCCTCGGGCTTATTATTTTGCTGCTTAAGATCCATTATTTCCTTGCAAAGTTTACCCGTGATGGCCAGAGCTCCAATCACCCATGGATGTTTCATAGCTGCGGGGAAAAAGCAACACTCTTTTTCATATTTTCATAAGAGAGAAATCTAGCATTGGGAGGAATGACCGAATTTGGAATTGCTGAGCTCGGAAGTTCCTCCAGCATGAATCCCGTTTGAAGACGAGACGTAACTTCTTGATCCTCCTCCATAGCATCCACTCTTTTTAAGTCAGCCTCCATCTCTTCCTCCGTTGATTGCCCGAAGTGGTCAGCTTCGCTATTTGCTCTTGGCCCCGGTGTCAGATGAGAGACACGGCTCTCTCCGACCGACTCTTGCAAAGACATCTTGCTCCAAATCTGCTACAGAAACAACTCAAAACGAAAACAGGGGTGTCGGTGCAACAGACCCTGGGTCCATTGCACGGACTATGCACAGGCCAGAGACAAGATTACATGACCAAGATCAGACCAAACAACGAGGATCAATTCCTTTGAAGGATCCAAGTGCAAGTCGAGAAGGCCAAGGTGAGCCAGAGGAATAAGGCATCGCTAAGGGAAGGACCTACCTTGCCGGGCAGGCGAGCCCGGTAGGGTTGGGTTTTGCCCCGGAAGCAAGCTCCCAGATCGTCCCGGCAGGCCTGCTGGGGCTGGCGGAGGCAAGCCACTCCACCGCTCCACCTCACAAGTGACGCAAGTCATTAATCAAAGCGGTGTCGAGATCGAAGGTGACTAAGTGGCTGCTTTTTGCCACATGGCAGCCACTTCCTACAGCAAACACCTCCATATGACACCCGTCCTGAGACGTGTCAAACGAGCAGGCGCGAAGCTGGCAAAACAGCCCGGCAGGGCCTGCCGGGCGAGCTGTGATGTGACACTGAGCGGCGCATTTAATGCGCTCTGTCAGCCTACAGAGTTAGATGTCATAGCAATGTTAGCTATCTAATCAGTATGCAAAGACTGATTTGCCACTGTGATGACCCCTTAATCTATAAAAGGAGGCCCATGGCGACCGTAGAAAGGGTTGGACCCTCGCAAATTCATACGCTCGTAGCCACTCTCGCCCCCAGAGCGACCTTGCCGGCCGAGTGTGCTGCGTCCACCACCATTATCCAGCATCAATCCACCAAAGCAGGAGTAGGGTTTTACGCCTCACGGCGGCCCGAACCTGGGTAAAGTCTGCCCGTGTGATCTCTGTCGTGCTGCACGACGCTTCTCCGCTCTTTGTGCAATGTGTCCATCCCCCCGCCGAACCAAAAGGGGCTCATGGACCCATAGGTGGCCGTGGTTTCCCACGACATCTTTGGCGCGCCAGGTAGGAGGATCACTTGCACGAAACCGAGAGCGTACGCTGCGCGTCATCTTCATCGACATTTTCATCGTCGACGGCGTCATCGACTATGGCGCCCAAGAGGAAGCCCGGAGCTGCAAATCACCCGTCCACCTTGAAGGCTCCGCCGCCCGTGATCGCCGACGCCGGGGGGAATGCGGGGGCTCGCGAGGGTGTGGATGCTGCGGGGGACGTGGTCGGCGCAGGCGGCGCCGTCACCACCTCCCCCATGGCCGAAGCAGGAACGGGAGGTACCGGGGAAGGACAGCATCAGCAACATCCCAATGGCCATGCTCCACGAGGTACGGATGGAGGGATCATTCCGCCTGAACCCCTTCTCCTCGCCAACGGGTGCAGCCGCAGTGATGATGCTCGTTCTGGGGCGAACCGCAACCCTCTGGCCACCCCTGCTGCGGGCACGACCGCAGGGCACGCGCCACCCCTGGGGCAGGCTGACCCAGCTATTGTGCCCAACGGAGCCGCTGGCCCTTAGGCGCCTCCGCCGCGCCACCATGCCGTCCAAACGGCTGGTTCGCAGCAGCAAGGGCGCGGCGCGGTCGCCACCGGCAACGGCAGGAGCCGAGCGACACTACGATCTACATCGTCATCACCTATGCCAAGCACTGCCTTCGAGGCCATGGCGCAAGCCCAACTGCTGTTGAGATTTCCACCGGCGGCAGACCAGATGAATGAGTGGTGAGCCACCATCCAAAGTCTGATTGGTTTTGCCGAGGCGGAAGGATCACAGTGGGCCGGACCGCCACGGCCTTCCCAGGCAGCAACGACTGCTTGTGCGGCTGGTCGTGCGGGAGGGGCCACCCTCACGGTGCAATCCCCACCATGGCAAGCCACCCGGGAGCCACAAAACCAAGCACCTGATGATGACTCGATGGCCTCGTCAGACCCTCGAGCGCGTCAAGGTCGACAGCATGCCCCGGAGGGTAGGCGAAGGGAAGGCGCGCGCGTCATCGATGAGCGGTGCCGCGACAACAACCCCCACTGGTCCAATGGGTGCGATGGCCCCGACGATGGCGGGTGCCTACCTTTTGAGGTTGAGTGCCCTGCATTCACCCGTGAGCTGCGGCAAGTCCGCTGGTCGTCCATTCGCACGTTCAAGCCAGAGATACCCGAGAAGTATGATGGGAGACTAAACCCGGCAGAGTTCTTGAGCATCTACACCATCGCTGTTCAAGCTGCCGGGGGAAGAGATGGGAAGGTGTTCGCCAACTACTTCCCTTTGGCCCTCAAGTCAAATGTGAGGTCTTGGCTGATGTACCTGCCAGAGAACTCCATTTCGACCTGGGCTGACCTGTGCCACGAGTTCATTGGTGCCTTCACGGGCGGCCATCAAGAACCAGGGCAGCCCAGCGACCTGCAGCTTCTCCAGCAGAAAGAGGGAGAAACTCTACAGAAGTACTTGCAGAGATTCAGTCGAGTCCACAAAAATATCCCAGATATCCACCCAGCTGCCGTGATAGCTGCCTTCCAATCCAACGTGTGCAACCGTAGGATACGTTCCAAGATGAACGTCCGGTTGCCCAAGACTGTGAAGGAGCTCTACACTTTGATGGACAAATGCGCTCGGGTGGAGGAGGGGAGGAAACTTCCTGGAGAGGAAGATTGCGTCGACATCGACTCAGAAGATGTCGACGAAACCATCAGTAAGAAGAAGAAGAACAAGAAGCACAACAAGAAGCGCAAGGATAAGACTGTGATGACTATTGAGGGGTCAGGCACGCCTAGTACCAGCAAGAAGGCCAAGGCTGAAGCCCCTGGCAAGGAGGCTACCGCATGCACTGACTGCCGGGAGGCGGCGGCTGCCGAGAAAGCTGGGAAAAGGGATGGGCCGTACTGTAAGATTCATCGAACCAAGGGCCATGATCTCCAGGAGTGTCATCAGGTTGAGCAGCTCGTCAAGAGACAGAAGGCTGAGTATGAAAAGCGCGATAAGAAAAAATGTCAGAATGGCAGTGGCGGGAAGGGCCGGGTGGTGAAGCAAATTGCCCCGGCAAGGCTCCTCGGAACCAAGGGAAACCCGCCAAAGGCCGAGAGAAGGAGGATTGCAGTAATGAGAGTGATGGAGGGAATGAAGAGGAAACCAGCGAGCAGGAATTCCAGAAGGCCACTGACGCCCTGTGCATTGACGGGGGTGCATCTTTGCACTCCTCTCATCGTCAACTTAAACAGTGGGCGCGTGAAGTCAATGCCGTGGAGCCAGCGGCAGATTCTCGGAAGCCGCTCAAGTGGTCACGCACGCCCATCATCTTTGATGAAGAGGACCACCCCAACCGCATTACTACGGTAGGGTCCTTGCCATTGTTGGTCTCACCAACAATTCGCAACCTCAAGGTCACAAAGATGCTGGTTGACGACGGGGCCGGGTTGAATCTGATTTCCCCAAAGGTTATCAGCAAACTCCAGATAGCAGAGGGAGAACTTAAGGCCACAGGCACGTTTCAAGGAGTCAATCCTGGCAGGAGCCGTCCTAAGGGAAAGGTTACGTTGCCAGTGACATTTGGAGGAGGGTTGAACTACAGGACTGAGAAAGTTGTGTTTGATGTGGTTGACCTCCCCCTGCCGTACAACGGGATCCTTGGGCGCCCGGCCCTGGCCAAATTCATGGCAGCATCCCACTATGCCTACAACACCTTGAAGATGCCAGGGCCAATGGGCGTCTTTTCCGTTCCGTCGGACAAGAAAGACGCAATTATTTGCGTGGATAAGATGTACCGGGATGCGGTCGCGGCAGAGGTCACGGAAGCCACAGTTCCCGCCAAGGAAAAGCATAGCAGAGGCACTGGCAAGGAATCCGGGAAGCGTACCTCTGTGGAATGTGCCGCGCCCATTGATGACACGCCAGAGAGTTCCAACAGCAAGAGATCCAAGGCTGCTCCACCCCAAGTGAAAAAGGTCACGGCAGGGCTGGCTGGCGCTGATGGTACTTTCACTATCAGCGCCACCCTTGATGACAAATAGGAAAGCGCGCTCGTTGCCTTCCTGCGGGCGAATATCGATGTGTTTGCCTGGCAACCATCTGATATCCCCGGTGTTCCCAGGAAGGTAATCGAGCACCACCTTGCTGTCTGCCTACATGCCCGGCCCGTCAAGCAGAAGGTTCGGAAGCAGGCCTTGGAGCGGCAACAGTTTATTGCCGAGGAAATCAAGAAACATGAAGCAGCTGGTTTGGTCAGAGGAGTACTGCATCCAACATGGTTAGCAAACCCAGTGGTTGTGCGCAAGGCTAATGGAAAATGGAGGCTTTGCATAGATTTCACGGATCTGAACAAGGCATGCCCAAAGGACCCATTTCCCTTGCCGCGCATAGACCAGATCGTGGATTCTACTTCAGGATGTGAGTTGCTCTCTTTTCTGGATGCATACTCTGGATACCATCAGATTTTTATGTCCAAGGAAGACGAAGAAAAGACCTCATTCATCACCCCATGCGGCACATACTGCTTTGTGCGCATGCCTTTCGGGTTGAAGAGTGCCGGGTCCACTTTTGCAAGAGCAGTCCAGATTGGCTTTGAACCACAATTGCACAGGAACATTGAAGCCTATATGGATGATATTGTGGTCAATACCAAGGACAGATCAACCCTCATCCAGGATTTAGAAGAGACATTTGCTAATCTGTGCAAGATCAACTTGAAACTGAATCCGGAGAAGTGCGTGTTTGGCGTTCCCTCCGGCAAGCTACTTGGTTTCTTTGTGTCCCACCGTGGGATATAGGCCAATCCCGATAAGATCAAGGCCATTGAGCAGATACAGGCACCCAAGACAGTTAAGGATGTGAGGCGTTTGACAGGATGCGTTGCCGCGCTTAACAGATTCATCTCCAAGTCTGTCGAGCGCGCCTTGCCGTTCTTCAAGATTTTGAAGAGGGAAGGACCCATGAAGTGGACCCCGGAAGCAGATGCAGCACTGCAGGATTTGAAGGCCTACTTGTCTTCTGTGCCTACTTTGGTCGCACCCAAACCACAAGAGCCATTGCTGCTATATCTGGCAGCGACTAATCAAGTGGTTAGTGCGGCCCTAGTAGCGCAGCGGGAAGTAGAAGAAGCATCCACCTCAGCAAGTGTCCTGCCCGGGGAAGAGGAAGAGAGCGGTCCGGCAAGGCCAGATACGGATCAGGACAAAGAGGAGCACGGTAGCGGAAACAACCCCAAGGACACGGCAAGGAAGAAGGTGGTGCAGCGCCCAGTATACTTCGTCAGCTCACTGTTGCAGGGGGCTACATCCAGGTATTCTAGCGTGCAAAAATTGATCTTTGGCCTTTTCATGGCCTCAAGGAAACTGCGCCACTGCTTCCAAGCCCATGAGATCACGGTTGTCACCCGCCTCCCGTTGCAAAGGATACTTCGAAACCCAGAGGCCACCGGCAGGATAGTGGAGTGGGCATTGGAGTTATCCAGCTTTGGCCTGAAGTTTGAAAGCACATCAACAATCCAGAGCAGGGCATTGGCAGAGTTTATTGCAGAATGGACGCCAACCCCTGATGAAGAAGTACAGGAAACAGTTATCCCCGGCAAGGAAGCGCCCCAAGAATGGATCATGCATTTCGATGGTGCCTTCTTCCTACAAGGTGCAGGAGCCGGCATGCTTCTCGTGGCTCCCACTGGAGAGCACCTGAGGTACGTTGTCCAGATGCACTTTCCCCGGGAGGAGGCGATCAACAATACAACAGAATACGAAGGGCTTCTTGCCGGGCTCAGGATTGCCACAGAATTGGGAATCAAGAAGCTGATCATTCGAGGAGATTCACAACTGGTGGTGAGACAAGTCAACAAGGATTACCAAAGCCCATTGATGGAGGCATACGTCGAGGAAGTGAGAAGATTGGAGGAGCGCTTTGACGGGTTACAAACAGAGCACGTACCCCGTGCGGAAAACAGCATTGCTGATCACCTGTCGAAGTGCGCTGCGCAGAAGCTTCCTGTGGAACCAGGAACTTTTGTTCTCCATCTTACTCAGCCCTCCGTATCCCCGACAACAATGGCCCAAAAGAGGAGGAAATTGGACTCCGGTAAGCCTCTCCCGGTAGAGCCTTTCGGGCCTCCTGGCAGGGACCCTATCGGAAACAACTCCCCTTTGATTGCCGGGCTGCACCCTCCTGCCGGGCCACCGGTCCCCGCGGTCGAGGGATGCGCCCCCACGAATGAGGAGGTGCCGCTAGTCCTCGTTGCCGAGCCTCAGGCTCCAACTTGGGCAAGGCACATAGTCCATTTCCTCCAAACCAGAGAACTTCCCGAAGAGCAAGAAGAAGCTGAAAGAGTAGCCCGGAGGGCCAGTATGTATCAGTTTGTCAATGACACACTATACAGAAGAAGGCCCAACGGTGTGAAATTGAAGTGCATTTGCTGGGAAGGAAGAAAGGAACTGCTGGCAGAGATACACAAAGGCATGTGCGGCTCCCACATTGGATCAAGGGCTTTGGTTGGGAAAGCATTCCGGCAAGGATTCTATTGGCCCACAGCCCTCCAAGATGCGGTTGAGCTCATCACCAAGTGTGAAGCCTGTCAGTTCCATTCCAAAAATATCCATCTGCCTGCCCAAGCACTCCAGACAATCCCTTTATCATGGCCGTTTTCGGTCTGGGGGCTCGATATCCTCGGCCCTTTCCCCCGAGCTGCCGGGGGCTTTGAATTCTTGTTCATTGCAATCGACAAGTTTACAAAGTGGCCGGAAGTAGATGCCGTGTGAAAGGTGACTGCTCAGTCAGCTATCAAGTTCTTGAAAGGATTGGTGTGCCGCTTCGGGGTCCCTGCCCGGATCATCACCGACAACGGCACCCAGTTCACAAGCCGCGCCTTCATGCAATATGTTCATGCCCTCGGAAGCAAGATCTCATTTGCCTCTGTCGCACATCCTAGAAGAAATGGACAAGCTGAGAGGGCGAACGCTGAAGTGCTGCAAGGACTCAAGACAAGAACATTTGATAAGCTGCGGAAGCACGGCAGACAATGGATCAATGAGCTGCCGGTGGTTCTTTGGTCCCTCAAAATGACACCAAACCGAGCTACCGGGCAGACTCCCTTCTCCCTAGTCTATGGGGCAGAAGCAGTTATCCCCACGGAACTCATTTACGGGTCACCTCGAGTGCTTGCCTACGATGAAGTAGCGCAGGAACAACACATGCGTGACGACGCCGTGCTTCTCGAGGAGAACTGTCTCCGGGCTGCTACGCGTTCTGCACGCTATCAGCAAGCCCTGTGTCGCTATCATAGCCGCAGGGTTCATGCCCGGTGTTTTGAGGAAGGCGACCTTGTCCTTAGGTGCGTTCAGTCTGCCAAGGGTACAAACAAGCTATCACCGAAGTGGGAAGGCCCTTACCGGGTAGTACGAGTCACCAGACCTGATGCAGTCCGTCTGGAGACCGGAGGTGGCATTCAATTTGCAAAACTCATGGAATATTGAGCATCTCCGCAAGTTCTACCCGTAAGGCGCGGCTGCCGGGCCCTGCCCGGCAGCCACCCTTTTGTACAGGCCTTGCCTCAGCTGCATGTAACCCCTTGTACAAAGCCAGGCGCAGACCCTGAGCAACAGAGAAGTAAATGAAGCGCTGGGGGCCCCCGACAAGTTGCATGCATGCATAAGCATATCATAAGCATCGCATAATTCATGTAGATAGGTTGCATGATCATGTAGATAGATTGCATCTGGCATCATCTTCATTTGCATAAACAGCAGGCTCCTGCCGTGGACTTAGTCCTAGGAAGAGGATGCGAAGACAAGCCCGCACTACGGTCTCCGGCAAGCCAAACAGATAAGTTCCGTCTCTTATCCATACATGCTCTGTGAGTAGGACTTGCGCATATGAAAACCTCGCCGCCTGGGAAACAAAGGTGCTCCCATCTACTGACACGAATGCTGCTACGGTCAGGATGGTCGTAGTGGCCTTTGGCTGAAAGGGGTTAGCGGGGGGCTGGTCTCTCCCAATGGGTTCTGCGCCCGGCAGGCTCAGCCTCACGACAGCAGTCCTATGGGGTACCAGCAAGGTAGCTTACCGGGATCTACTTATTTACATGAAAGTATGGAGGCGTTTCACCTCTGCATGGATATCGTACATGCACAAGTGCCCGGCAAAGCTTATCTTTTTCATTAATATGTTGATCAACAAGTACAAATCTCACGGAACATAAACATGGATACAAGAGATTACATTATTTGAACTAAAATTTGGCAAGTGCCTACAGATTTAAGATTAAAAAAAGATAAGTGCCCCGTGATCTCCTCTTTTCGTTTTCCCTCCACCAGGTATTGCGGTGGGAAGAGAAGACGGCTAAAAGAGCACCCAAGCAGGAGCCCACCCCCGATCCCATCTTGGCCTGCCGGGCGCGGCCTGACAAGATCGGGAGTGGCGAGGCTGCAAAGGAGGGGGACACAAAGAGCAGCCCAGCGGTGCCTCGGTCACCACCTCCAGGACCAGCAAGAAGCCCCAGCTCGAGCACCGGAGGGATCAACCACCGACACCCAGCTGGAAGACTGCTGGAGAAGGGGGAAAGCACCAAGGGAACATCCCTCCCCGGCTATCACCCGAAGAGGCTGGTGGTGATGGTGCCGGGGAGGGAGGGGAAGAGCGGAAAGACGAGGCGGCAGGCCGCCAATACGAGACGAAGGCGTCAGTGACATCGTACTCCGACCTGACGCCCTGCCTCCCGCCTCCCCCATCTTCCCTTGATTTCTCTCCATCACCGTCGCTCCAGGAAGACGACGGGCCCCCAGCCCGGCACCTCCCCCGAAGTGACGGCGGGCGACTGCGACAACCAAGACACTCGATGCGCGCTGCTCCCCACCTTGGCGGGCAGGAAGACGCCGCCGTCCTTAGAAAGAATGCGAGATCCGCCGGAAGGAGCAGTGCTGGGATTACCAAGGACCCCATATACTACAGCCCAGGCAAGCATCAAGAGCCCCGGACACCTCGCCAACAGGGTGGCGACCCCCGGCGACGCGCGGCACCAGACCAGACTCACTCCCCAAGCATCAGCACGAGCATTTGACATCGTCAACAACTCCAAGCTAGGACCCGGGGCCTGACCCCGGGCTCTTCCTTTCAGCATACCCAAGAGAAGCAGAAGGCGGAGGAGGAAAGGGATGTGGATGAATGCCTCCACTCCTCCCCCGCTCCTCCTTTTATAGGCGAGCTGGGGCTGGGGGCTGATTCCCCGGCGAGTACCCGCTGTCCTCCTCCACCAATCCAAAAAGATCGGGCCCCTGCCTTGATGCTCTCCCGCACCACGCGCCTCCATTACCTACCCCACTCAATGCATACGGCATACGTGGCTAAGGATAAGGGCGCGGTGGGAAGAGTGAATTGGCAGTTATCCGCCCGTGCGTTAAAGTAGTTCACGGGCCATTACAAGAATGGCCCCACCACAATTGGCGTTGCACGGCGCGCGGGAAAACCAGAAACTGACCCGAGCTCAGGTTAATTAAGAAGCAAAGAAGATATCAAGGGGCGGAGCCACCCTTACATTTCTGCCTGTGCACTGGTTAGGGGCTACCCCGACGACGCCCAGTGGTGTGTTCGTGCCAGGCCCAGGGGCTCCTGTCGGTGCAACAGAACCTGGGTCCATTGCACGGACTGTGCACAGGCCAGAGACAAGATTACAAGACCAAGATCAGACCAAACAACGAGGATCAATTCCTTTGAAGGATCCAAGTGCAAGTCAAGAAGGCCAAGGTGAGCAACAGGAATAAGGCATCGCTAAGGGAAGGACCTACCTTGCCGGGCAGGCGAGCCCGGTAGGGTAGGGTTTTGCCCCAGAAGCAAGCTCCCTGATTGTCCCGGCAGGCCTGCCGGGCTGGCGGAGGCAAGCCACTCCACCGCTCCACCTCACAAGCGACGCAAGTCATTAATCAAAGCGGTGTCGAGCTCCAAGGTGACTAAGTGGCTGCTTTTTGCCACATGGCAGCCACTTCCTACAGCAAACACCTCCATATGACACCCGTCCTGAGACGTGTCAAACGAGCAGGCGCGAAGCTGGCAAAACAGCCCGGCAGGGCCTGCCGGGCGAGCTGTGATGTGACACCGAGCAGCGCATTTAATGCGCTCTGTCAGCCTGTAGAGTTAGATATGATAGCATTGTTAGCTATCTAATCAGTACGCAAAGACTGATTTGCCACTGTGGTGACCCCTTAATCTATAAAAGAAGGCCCATGGCGACCGTAGAAAGGGTTGGACCCTCGCAAATTCATACGCGCGTAGCCACTCTCGCCCCCAGAGCGACCTTGCCGGGCGAGTGTGCTGCGTCCACCACCATTATCCACCATCAATCCACCAAAGCAGGAGTAGGGTTTTACACCTCACGGCGGCCCGAACCTGGGTAAAGACTACCCGTGTGATCCCTGCCGTGCTGCGCGACGCTTCTCCGCTCTTTGTGCAACGTGCCCATCCCCCCGCCGAACCAAAAGGGGCTCATGGACCCATAGGTGGCTGTGGTTTCCCACGACAAGGGGGTTTTGACCTGGTACTGTGGTCAAAACCTTCGGGCGATTATATAATGATTTTTTACCTACCAAAAGAAGTATTGTGCAAGAAAACGGAGTCCGGAGGGCACACGAGGTGGCCACAAGGCAGGGGGCGCGCCCTCCACCCTTGTGGTCTCCTCGTGCAACTTTCGGACTACTTTTAATTTTTCTAATTTTTTAAATATTCCAAAACGGAGAAAAATTATCATTGGAAACCTTTTGGAGTCGGTTTACTTACCGTACCACATATCTATTCCTTTTCGGAGTCTGAAACGTTCTGGAAAGTGTCCCTTATGTACTCCTCCGGTGTTACAGTGTCAATTATATTGGTCTCAATATTTATGGGATTACCTGAGATATAATGTTTGATTCTTTGACCGTTTACCACCCTCGAATTTGTGCGTTCGGCGTTGTTGATTTTTATGGCACCGGAACGATAGACCTCCTCGATAATGTAAGGACCTTCCCATTTAGAGAGAAGCTTTCCTGCAAAAAATCTTAAATGAGAGTTGTAAAGCAAAACATGATCACCTACATTAAACTCACGCTTTTGTATCCTTTTGTCATGCCATCTTTTAACTTTTTCTTTAAACAACTTGGCATTCTCATAGGCTTGGGTTCTCCATTCATCAAGCGAGCTTATGTCAAATAACCTCTTCTCACCGGCAAGTTTAAAATCATAGTTGAGCTCTTTGATTGCCCAATAAGCTTTGTGTTCTAGTTCAAGAGGTAAGTGACTAGCCTTCCCATAAACCATTTTATATGGAGACATACCCATAGGGTTTTTATAAGCAGTTCTATAAGCCCATAATGTGTCATCAAGTTTCTTAGACCAATTCTTTCTAGATCTATTAACAGTCTTTTGCAAGATCAATTTAATCTCTCTATTGCTCAATTCTACTTGACCGCTAGACTGACGATGATAAGGAGATGCAATTCTATGGTTAACATCTTAATTAGCAAGCATTTTACGGAAAGCACCATGAATAAAATGTGAACCACCATCAGTCATCAAATATCTAGGGACTCCAAACCTCAGAAAAATAACTTCTTTAAGCATCTTAATAGAAGTGTTATGATCAGCACTACTAGTTGGAATAGATTCTACCCACTTAGTAACATAATCAACAGCAACTAAAATATGTGTATACCATTAGAGGAAGGAAAAGGTCCCATATAATCAAAGCCCCAAACATTGAATGGTTCAATAACAAGTGAATAATTCATAGGCATTTCCTGATGTCTACTAATATAACCAATTCTTTGACATTCATCACAAGACAAGACAAACTTACGACCATCCTTGAAGAGAGTAGGCCAATAAAAACTGGATTGTAATACCTTGTCTGCAGTTCTATCTCCAGCGTGGTGTCCTCCGTAAGACTCGGAGTGGCACTTGCGTAGGATATGTTCCTGTTCATGCTCAGGTACACAACGTCTAATAACACCATCTACTCCTTTATAAAGGTGTAGGTCATCCCAAAAGTAATGTCTTAAATCATAGAAAAACTTTTTCTTTTGCTGGTATGTGAAACTAGGTGGTATAAATTTAGCAACAATGTAATTAGCATAATCAGCATACCACGGAGTATTACGAGAAGCATTTATGACAGCTAATTGTTCATCAGGAAAGCTATCATCAATAGGCAGTGGGTCATCAAGAACATTTTCTAACCTAGACAAGTTGTCTGCAACGGGGTTCTCAGCTCCCTTTCTATCAATAATATGCAAATCAAATTCTTGTAACAAGAGAACCCATCTAATAAGTCTAGGTTTAGCATCTTTCTTTTCCATAAGATATTTAATAGCAGCATGATCAGTGTGAATAGTTACTTTGGAATCAACAATATAAGATATAAACTTATCACAAGCAAAGACAACTGCTAATTTTTTTTTCAGTAGTAGCATAATTTCTCTGGGCACTGTCTAGATTTTTACTAGCATAATGAATAACATTCAATTTCTTGTCAACTTTTGCCCTAGAACAGCACCAACAGCATAATCACTAGCATCACACATAATTTCAAAGGGTAAATTCTAATCAGGCGGTTGAACAATAGGTGCAGAAATCAAGGCTTTCTTAAGTATTTCAAATGCTTCTACACAATCATCATCAAAAACAAAAGGGACATCTTTTGGCAAGAGATTGGTGAGAGGCCTAGAAATTTTAGAGAAGTCTTTAATAAACCTCCTATAGAAACCAGCATGGCCAAGGAAACTTCTTATACCTTTGATATCTTTAGGACACGACATCTTTTCAATAGCATCTACTTTAGCTTTATCAACTTCAATACCTCTTTCAGAAATTTTATGCCCCAAGACAATACCTTCATTAACCATAAAGTGGCACTTCTCCCAATTCAAGACAAGATTAGTTTCTTCATATCTCTGCAAAACTCGATCAAGGTTGCTTAAGCAATCATCAAAAGAAGTTCCGTAAATTGAGAAATCATCCATGAAAACCTCAACAATCTTTTCACAAAAATCAGAGAATATAGCAGTCATACATCTTTGAAAGGTAGCAGGTGCATTGCATAAACCAAAAGGCATACGTCTATAAGCAAAAGTACCGAAAGGGCAAGTAAAAGTGGTCTTTTCCTGATCATCTTTTAACACAGGTATTTGAGAGAAACCAGAATAACCATCTAGGAAGCAAAAATGTGTATGTTTGGATAGTCTTTCTAGCATTTGATCAATAAAACGTAGAGGGTAATGATCTTTTCTAGTAGCTTTATTTAATTTGCGAAAATCAATTACCATTCTATAACCTATAACAATTCTTTGTGGAATCAATTCATTCTTATCATTAGGAACAACAGTAATACCTCCCTTCTTAGGGACACAATGAACAAGACTTACCCACTTACTATCAGCAATAGGATAAATTATACCTGCCTCCAGAAGCTTTAGTATTTCCTTTCTTACCACTTCTTTCATCTTAGGATTTAACCATCGTTGGTGATCAACAACTGGTTTAGCATCGTGCTCCAAATTAATTTTGTGCTAACATAGAGTGGGACTAATGCCCTTAAGATCATCAAGAGTATATCCAATAGTGTCACGGTGCTTCTTCAGAGTTTTCAATAATTTCTTTTCTTCATGCTCTGAAAGGTTAGCACTAATAATAACAGGATATATCTTCTTTTCATCAAGATAAGCATATTTCAAAGTATCAGGTAATTGTTTAAGCTCAAACACGGGATCACCCTTGGGTGGAGGAGGATCCCCAAGGATTTCAATAGGCAAGTTGTGTTTCAAGATAGGCCCTTGATTAAAGAATATTTCATCTATTTCCCTTCTTTCATTCATAAACATGTCATTTTCATGGTCTAGCAAATATTGTTCTAAGGGATCAGTAGGAGGCACGGCAATAGAAGCAAGACCAATAATTTTATCCTTACTAGACAATTCTTTATCATGGGGTTGTCTACGAAATTTAGAGAAATTAAAATCGTAAGACATATCCCCTAAGCCAACAGTAACAATATCTTTCTTGCAGTTTATCTTAGCATTAACGGTACTCAAGAAAGGTCTACCAAATATAATTGGACAAAAGTCATCTTGTGGGGAAGCAAGAACAAGAAAATCAGTAGGATATTTTATTTTCCCACACAAGACTTCAACATCTCTAACAATCCCAATTGGTGATATAGTATCTCTATTGGCAAGCTTAATAGTAACATCAATATCTTCTATCTCAGCAGGTGCAATATCATTCATAATTTCTTTATATAAAGTAAAAGGAATTGCACTCACACTAGCACCCACATCACATAAGCCATGATTACAATGATCTCCTATTTTAACAGAAACAACAGGCATGCCAACAACAGGTCTATGTTTATCTTTAATATCGGGTTTGGCAATTCTAGCAGCTTCATCACAGAAATAAATAACATGCCCACCAATATTATCAACCAAGAGATCTTTAACCATAGCAATACTAGGTTCAACTTTAATTTGTTCAGGGGGTGTAGGTGTTCTAGTATAACTCTTACGAACCACAGTTGAAGCTTTAGCATGATCCTTTATTCTAACAGGAAAAGGTGGTTTCTCAATATAAGCAGTAGGAACAATAGGATCAACATTATAAGTAATAGTTTCTTCTTCAACTTTAATAGGTTCAACTACTTTAGCTTCAATGGGAGGATGATATTTAAACCACTTCTCCTTAGGGAGAAAACATTAGTAGCAAATGATTCACAGAAAGAAACTACTATCTCAGAGTCAAGTCCATATTTAGTGCTAAAATCACGAAAAGCATCGGTATCCATAAAAGATTTAACACAATCAAACTTAAGGTTTATACCTGACTCATTACCTTTGTCGAGTTCCCAATATTTAGAGTTGTGTTTAATTCTTTCCAATAAATCCCATTTGAATTCAATATCCTTCTTCATAAAAGAACCAGTACAAGAAGTATCGAGCATGGATCGATCATTATGAGAAAGCCGAGCGTAAATTTTTTGAATAATAATTTCTCTTGAGAGCTCATGATTGGGGCATGAATATAACATTGACTTAAGCCTCCCCCAAGCTTGAGCGATACTTTCTCCTTCACGAGGCCAAAAATTATAAATATAATTCCGATCACGATGAACCAGATGCATAGGATAAAACTTTTGATGAAATTCCAATTTCAATCGATTGTAGTTCCAAGTCCCAATATCATCGCATAGCTTATACCATGTCAATGCCTTCTCCTTCAAAGATAAAGGGAAGACCTTCTACTTGACTTCATCCCCGGGCAAACCTGCAAGCTTAAATAATCCACTAACTTCATCCACATAGATTAGATGCATATCAGGATGTAGTGTTCCATCTCCTGTATAAGGATTAGCTAGCAGTTTCTCTATCATACCCAAAGGAATTTCATAATAAATATTTTTAGTAGGTGCAGTAGGTTGAGGGGAAACTCTTTGCTCTTCCGGTCGGGGAGAAGATACCCCGAACAAAACCCTCAAATGATTATTTTCCATAGTAACAAGTGACAGTAAATTTCAGCACACTATATAAATATTTCCTTACCAAATTCGACTTACCAAAGGCGCTTCACTCTCCGGCAACGGCGCCAGAAAAGAGTATTGATGACCCACAAGTATAGGGGATCTATCATAGTCCTTTCGATAAGTAAGAGTGTCGAACCCAACAAGGAGCAGAAGGAAATGACAAGCGGTTTTCAGCAAGGTATTCTCTGTAAGCACTGAAATTATCGGTAACAGATAGTTGTGTGATAAGATAATTCGTAATGGGTAACAAGTAACAAAAGTAACTAAGGTGCAGCAAGGTGGCCCAATCCTTTTTGTAGCAAAGGACAAGCCTGGACAAACTCTTATACTCCCTCCGTTCCTTGATATAAGGTGTATAGATTTTTGAGAAATAAATCCGAAATATAGGGTGTATTGCGTTGCACCACTCGTTTGGATAAATTTTTTAGGCATTTGATTACATTTCCTTATATTAGGCAAGCTCCTCTATTTTTTCATGTCAATTAGTAAGCTGTAATCCCGCCCAAAACTTGTGAAATTTTCCCTCTACGTGCGTTCTTTAATTTCCGTGCCAAAAACTATACACCCTATATTTAGGAATGGAGGGAGTATAAAGCAAAGCGCTCCCGAGGACACATGGGAATTGTTGTCAAGTTTGTTTTCATCATGCTCATATGATTCACGTTCGTTACTTTGATAATTTGATATGTGGGTGGACTGGTGCTTGGGTGCTGTCCTTCCTTGGACAAGCCTCCCACTTATGATTAAGCCCTCTCGCAAGCATCCGCAACTATAAAAGAAGAATTTAGATAAATATAACCATAGCATGAAACATATGGATCCAAATCAGCCCCTTACGAAGCAATGCATAAACTAGGGTTTAAGCTTCTGTCACTCTAGCAACCCATCATCTACTTATTACTTCCCAATGCCTTCCCCTAGGCCCAAATCATGGTGAAGTGTCATGTAGTCGACGTTCACATAACACCACTAGAGGAAAGACAACATACATCTCATCAAAATATCGAACGAATACCAAATTCACATGATTACTTATAACAAGACTTCTCCCATGTCCTCAGGAACAAACGTAACTACTCACAAAGCATATTCATGTTCATAATCAGAGGAGTATTAATTATCATTAAGGATCTGAACATATGATCTTCCATCGAATAAACCAACTAGCATCAACTACAAGGAGTAATCAACACTACTAGCAACCCACAGGTACCAATCTGAGGTTTTGAGACAAAGATCAGATACAAGAGATGAACTAGGGTTTGAGAGGAGATGGTGCTGGTGAAGATGTTGATGGAGATTGACCCCCTCTCGATGAGAGGATCGTTGGTGATGACGATGGCTTTGATTTCCCCCTCCCGGAGGGAAGTTTCCCTGGCAGAACAGCTCCGCCGGAGCCTTAGATTGGTTCTGCCCAGGTTCCGCCTCGAGACGGCAGCGCTTCATCCCGAAAGCTTCTTCTTTATTTTTTTTCCAGGTCAAAACACACCATATAGCAGAAGATGGGCATCGGAGGCCTGCCAGGTGGCCCACAAGGCAGGGGGGCGCGCCCAGGGGGGTAGGGCGCGCCCTCCACCCTTGTGGATGGCTGGTGGGCCCCCTCTGGTGCTTTCTTCGCCCAATATTTTTTATTAATTCCAAAATGACTCTCCGTGAAGTTTCAGGACTTTTGGAGTTGTGCAGAATAGGTCTCTAATATTTGCTCCTTTTCTAGCCCAGAATTCCAGCTGCCGGCATTCTCCCTCTTCATGTAAATCCTGTAAAATAAGAGAGAAAGGCATAAGTATTGTGCCATAATGTGTAATAACAGCCCATAATGCAATAAATATCAACATAAAAGCATGATGCAAAATGGATGTATCAGTAGCCCTGGAACTAGCGTTTAATGCTGGAGCTCACCACCGTTGATTGCCCCGTGATCCCTTAAAATCTTTGTCTTGCAAGGTGAGTTCCCATTTTCTTGTACGGCTGACTTCAATAGTTCGGTCACCAATAACTTCTAAACCAAATCGAGGCGGGCCCTCACCATTAACTTCATCTAGGGTGACCCTCGATTCGTGTGCGTCCATCACAAGGCAAGCAGTCCCGCGTCTTTTACAAAAACACCCACCGAGGGCCAGAAGCTTTAACCATTAAATAAGCCAGAGGCGCATCGGGTGGTTCATCATCCCAAAACAAGAAATCCAATATCGCCCAGAAGAAATCCTCAAGGGACATGGCCGACGCCCTGGCTCATCCACGCGGCTTCACGGCCAACTCCCGGGCGATTGGCCCAGTTGCTCCGTCTTACGGCTTCGACTATGTGACCTCCAGCGGCAAGGGTATCTTCCAGCCGCAGATCTCGTGCCCGTTCGCGCGGGGCTGACCTCAGCCGATGGCGAGGCCTTCGCAGAGAACTTTCCTAATCCAAATAAGGATGAGAGGGTATGTTTTGTATCCTTCCTTCTAAGAGGCCTAGGATTCCCAATTCACCCTTTCTTAAGGGGCCTGCTAGAGTTCTATGGGATCCAACTCCACAACCTCACCCCAGGATCAATACTTCATATTTCTGGTTTTGTCGCCCTTTGCGAGATGTTCCTGGGTTGCGAGGCCCACTTCGAGCTATGGAGGAAATATTTCTGTCTCGTTCCCCGCACCCACGAGGGGTCAATTCTTGAAGTAGGCAGAGCCGAAGTGTACCGTATAGCCGGCACCGGATATCCTATTGGGACTCCAAAGAAAGATTCCGAAGAATGGTCTTCCGAGTGGTTTTATATTGAAGACGTTCCCCTGTTCAAGCCAGTTTGGAGAGGCTTGCCCGTGTATTCGGATGCCCCGTTGAAGAAGTGACTCAATTGGCGGCCCAAAAGTCACTCCCAAGAAGAGTCCACCGAGGTGCGGTGCCTAGCTACAAAGATAAGGATGCTAGCTCATGGCGGTTTGACCATGGTTGACGTAATAGCCGCCGCGATTGACTGATGCGTGCAACCCCTTCAACAAAGGACAAACCCTCTATGGTGCTACAACGGGACGAGTGACGCCTCCCGCTATAAGCGACAAGGGCCGGACAATCAAGTGGCAATGGCGAAGAAGAAGAGTTTGCCCGCCCGAGAAACTGGAAAAGCTACTTAGGCTAAAACCCATCGAATGGGTAAGTTCAAACTTGTGTACATAGCTCGGATATCACACCCGAATATTGATCGGTTCAACCATATTTTCGAACAGAGCTGGAGACGCCAGGTGGAAAGCATCAGCTGCCCTACTCCTCAACCGGAGGATCATACCATGATGACGACCCGGGTTTCCACGAGGACTCAGAGATATCGATTGATTTTGAGGACAGGGTTTTCTTGTAAGAAAGCCTCGATGGTTCCAAGGTGGCTATCACAGCCGATCACCCGGGGCTTCTCCCCTCCTCCATTGTAAGTAGTAAGAAGGCCTCCTTTCCAACAAGGCATTCGCCCCATGTTACTCCGGCTACGCTAACCTCTACTCCCAAGGGCCGCCGCACCTCACGACGAACATAAACGGAGGCGGCGTCAATTCCAGTCAAAGGAGCCTCCAAATGAAAAGCAACCGCGCCAATCGCGTCTTCAGAGAAAAGGTAGGATGCTTTAAAATCGCTTATTAGTTCATTATTAGCCTCGTCTATTCGGGGCTCCACTGAAATTTAGTCCAGTAGAAAGAAGGTGCCATCCCAACCGTCCGAAGACGTCAAGGGAGTGTCCGGGAGTAGTCGAAGATCTTCAGCACGGGCGGAGGTTAATGCGGGAGATCCCTCAACACACCATCCTATGGAGGCTCCGGAGGATGTTTCGGTTACCAATTCTGAAGTAGAGAGCGTGATGAATCACCGGCGATGGAAGGAATCCCTGCGCCAGGCCACCTTTACCGACCAAGAGTTTAATGCTTTCAACTCGGTCGACGCATACCTCGGAGCGGCTCGAACAGGTCTTGAGGTAATTGCCAACCTTCTATCAGCCAATATGCAGGTAAGGGATGAGTTCTAACAGCCAAATATAAATGCTAACCCAGTAGCCCCCGAGCCTTGATTCGGGCGGGACGGCCGAGTTAAGGGTCTGAAAAACATGTGTCGTTTGCTGCAGGCCTTAAAGGACCAGAACAAAAAATTGTCCGAGGACCTTGAGCTGAGCCAAACACGGTTGGCTGATGCGAAAGCCGAATTGGAGGCTGTGAAGAAGTTCACCAGCGAGGCCCATGGTGAGGGAAAGCTTTTAAACGCGCATTAACTAAATAATGGAGCTATGTTTAAGACCGGCTATCTTTGTAGCAGCTAAATCCATAGGCCAATGATACGTCTCCGTCGTATCTATAATTTTTTATTGTTCCATGCCAATATTATACAACTTTTACATACTTTTGGCAACAATTTATATGATTTATTGGACTAACCTATTGATCTAGTGCCCAGTGCCAGTTCCTGTTTTTTTGCATATTTTTTGTTTCGCAGAATATCCATATCAAACAAAGTCGAAATGCAATAAAATTTTACGGAGAATTATTTTAGAATATATGTGATTTTTGGGACTTGAAATCAATGCAAACGGGGGCCCACGACCCCCACAATACACCAGGGCGCGCCCTAGGGGCCAGGCGCACGGTGGTGGGTTGTGCTCACCTCGTATGTCGGCTGGGGCTCTACTTCGGGCGCAAGGAAGCTTATATCCAAAAAAAATCATGTTAAAATCTCAGCGCAATCGGAGTTACGGATCTCCGTATATTTAAGAAAACGGTTTTCGGCCAGATCTTAAGGACGTGAAACAGAAGAGAACAGAGAGGGAGATCCAATCTCGGAGGGGCTCCCGCCCCTCCGCCGCCATGGAGGCCATGGACCACAGGGGGAACTCTCCTCCCATCTAGGGGGGAGGCCAAGGAAGAAGAAGAAGGAGGGGGGCTCTCTCCCCCTCTCTCCTGGTGGCGCCGGAGTGCCGCCGGGGCTAGGATCGTGACAATGATCTACATCGACAATCTTGCTACCGTCAACACAAACTTTCTCCCCCTCTATGCAGCGGTGTAACACCCCTTCTCCCCGCTGTAATCTCTACTTAAACATGGTGCTCAACACTATATATTATTTCCCAATGATATGTGGTTATCCTATGATGTTTGAGTAGATTCGTTTTGTCCTATGGGTTGATAAATGATCATGATTTGTTTGAGTTGTATATTTTATTTTGGTGTTGTCCTCCGGTGCCCTCCGTGTCGCGCAAACGGAGGGATCTCCGCTGTAGGGTGTTGGAATACGTTAATGGTTCCCTTATGGTGGGTGGCGTGAGTGACATAATACACATACCCGAGTTTGGGGGGTCATTGCGTATGGGATAAAGAGGACTTGATACTTAATTCTATGGTTGGGTTTTACGACCTTAATGATTTTTAGTAGTTGCAAATGCTTGCTAGAATTTCAATCATAAGTGCATACTAGATCATCGATGGCGCGCGTTGCAGCGCCCGTCAATTTTTACAATAGACCCATAGAAATTTACATAATATATGGCGGCATGCAATTTTAACTTTTAGTGCTCTAGATAACGCATTCATATCGAACACGGCAATTATGTAATCATAACAAATGGATGGTCATCCAACTCTACTCGTACATGTAGGATCATATTTGTATTTGTATAACGAGTTCGGCAATACAGATGTACCCAATGTATAAGATAACATCCCATTTGCTTGAATCCATGGAAGCTGCACATAACCAAGGATTTTATATCACTTGACAAAATAGAAACAACATGTCCTCAAACTTCAAGAATGTACTGTGACAATATTATTTAGAGGCACGTGTTCCGACTCATCTTGAATCAAAATGTTCTGCTCATGTGTAAAAAAAAAAACTCTGCTTAAATAATATCGAGTTTCTTCGTACCGACTCATTTTAGTTTCGTGGGGATAACGAATTACTCAAAAGGAGATATGCCAGTAGTGGGTACGCATTATCCTTTAACACCATGTAGGCAATCAGCACCGTCTTTAATTTCATATACATCCCTCAGCCTATTGGCATGCTTTTGTTACCTTAACTTATTTATGCCCCTAAACATTAGTCAATTGCATTTACACGTCTTAGCTCTTTTCACTAAGCTAGAGTGGTTTCCTTTCTGACAATTTGTGATTTTTTTAGTGGATGTCTCCAATTTAAATTTTCTCTATGTGGGAAAGAGGCCACTGAAGATAATAAAACAAAGGTAGTGGTAAACGTGAACACATGTAACAATTTTGGATCCATTGCTCAAGGAAATGACATCTACTTGAAAGATAATGTGTGCACTCCAGATTAGTTGAGTAGCTAGTAGAGATCTACCTTAATTTTGCCAGAAAAATGATAAACAAAACAATAATAATTACTATAGTTAATAAACACTCAACTTTGAAGTGAAACACATATTCAAATACCATGAGAAATGTACGGTGTGGGTCAAATTAACACAGACCAAAAAAATACGCAGTTATAGGCTCATAGCATAGAACCATGTCTACATATGATAGCCTACACTAAGAAAAAAAACTTTCATGCACATTAGCCTTTTTTCTAGAATACATACATGAACTGATGACGAACAAAATTTGCAATCAAAAATATGGCAGGAAATCTAGAGAAATATACATACAGTTAGTGAAAGAGGATAGTATCTTAAGAGAACATTGAATTAAAATAAGCTCAATGATCTTTGGGACTGAGTTTTGTTGGAATAAACCAGATTTGGGCACAACAATGCCGACATTGGGCACATCCACTCTGTACCAAAGCTAAGGTGCACGACATAAAAACAGCAAGTAAATACAGTAGGAACGGAAGCACACATCTTTAATGGTATTAAAGAAAACAATATTGATCAGCTCATGTGTATTTTTCTTGTAGGCCTATCCATCCATGTAGTACATCTTGTATGGATCTGATGAATCCCACATTTTCAGTGCAAGGCATGCTAGTCAAAGACTTGTGCCTAGGAGAGCCAGAATGTGAAACTATGACCGATCAACAAAGGTATGCACATGGCCTGATGGTATAAAGATGCAAGCAAGAAGGAAGATACAAAGTTATAATCTGCAGAACGATGAAGAAAAGAAAAATGACTACATCATTAATTAAATGTCAGCATGTGCACCAGATTAAACATAAGCATTACCAAATCGTTAAGTAAAGACATCATCGTGCCTAAACAAATGGAAGCAAAAACATAGGTAGCAACAGGAGTACATCCCAAAGAAAGCGTAAGTGCATGTAATTATGATATATGAAGTTCTCTTCTATAATATGCAGAGGGAATCAATGATTTAAGGCCCTATACCACAAGCCTGAATAGCATAGCATATGTATAGATATCAAGGTTTCAAGAGAAATGGTGATATAGCAAATTGATTCATGGAGCTGTATCTATGACACTGCATATGTATCAATTAGCAAACAATCCATGAGAGCGAACCTGCACTAACATGTGTGCTTCGGAAGTGTCTTCATCTGCCTTTGAACTCCACAAAGTACCTACGGATTCACAATCAGAGAATAAACCTGAAGTTCACAAATCCAATAACTTGCTGATTGGACTGATCCCCTATACTTGGTTGTCAAATATTCAGCAGTGCAAGCGCCAAAAGCAATCGATTGACACATTGACCTGTCCAGGAGCCATGGATAGACCTCGATCAGGCCTGCCATAACTCAGGCGATCGATCGCCTCCACAATTCCTGCATGAAAAAGGAGAGCTCACCAACAAACAGAGTAGAACCTAACACATATCAAGAAAGCATCGGAATGGAAAAAACAAACAAACTAAGAGAAGGAAGTAGAACTTGAAGAAGCCGCCAACAACGAATGAGCTATTTATACCCTGGATTAAGGAGGGGTCTGGGCAGCCCGAAAGATTTTTCTGAACTACCAGGCATTGTGGTAACGCCTCCTCCACCCACTGGGGTAATTGAAATCAAGATGGTGGTGACCATGATGATGAAACCAATGAACGGACAAAGGGAAGATAGAGAGGAGCACCGCCATAATTACATGGGGGTGGAAGAATCAATCATGGTTGGATACTTCGATTGGCGATAGAACTTCAAAGGATGCACGGCTGCCTCGGTGCCGCCACACACCATCCCGCCGCACCGTGCAACCGAACGGACCGAGGCAATCGAGTCGACCCCGTCCCGTCGCGGCGCTGCCCGAACCCAGCGCGGTCGCCATGGATCCGCCGCTCTAGCATCGGTAGTGGCCCTGGTCGTCAGTTGCCCATGGGAAGAGCCGCCACGCGAAGGGGTGGGAGGCGTGCGATTTTCCGAATGAAACGACAGCTTCATCACATTTTTTTAGGAAAACCACGTAGTAAGGCTGCTACAGGCCCGTAAGGGAGGCTGCTACAGGCCCATTAGGTCGAACTTCACCAGCGACGCGGAAAAATGCGACCAGAGTAGCGGCCCAGGACGGTTCGCGCTCATTAACAGCGAACGGAGCCTCATTAGATGCGATTCACAACAAATCTGACGACAAGAAATGCCCTAAACTAATGATCTAACGGCTGAAAACGCTAATGGCCCGAGAGGGCTGGAAAGGTGCTCAGTTATAATGTATCTAAATGATCCAAGTAGAGAAAGTATGTTAACTCATGTCTCTCCCTCATATAAAATTGCAACAATGATTACCGGTTTAGTTATCGATCACCTAGGGACAAATGACTTTCTTGTTGACAAAAGCTATCTACTTTTATCACCTTGCAGTTTACTCATAGTTTTATTCTCGCAAAGTACTCGTAGTTTTATTCTTGCAGAATAGTTTCATACTTGTTCTAGGTAAATCAAATGTCAAGTGTGCGTAGAGTTGTATCGGTGGTCGATAGAACTTGAGGGAATATTTATTCTACCTTTAGCTCCTCGTTGGGTTCGACACTCTTATTTATCAAAAAAGGCTACAAACGATCCCCTATACTTGTGGGTTATCAGCCAACTACAAGAGGACCTGGATGCCGCCAAAGAAACTCAACGGTATGTGGAATCACAGCATCAGGCCGATCTTCAGATTTTAAAACGAAACCTAGAGGAGACCAGCAAACTGAAGGCGGAGAACCGACAGCAGGCCAAAGAGCTGGAGAGTCTAAAAACTCAACGGGTGCAGGTTCGCGGAGAGAACCAGAATTTGAAAAGCGGCATGTTTAGTAAGTTTGTCTATAAGCATTGTATATGTATAGACTTATGCCGTGCTTTGAATGTAAAGGATATGCCATGCTTTGATGCTAGGTCTCTTGAATGGCTGGCCCGGAGAGGAGGACCAATCCTTTGGCGGGAACGTGCTGAAGGAGCTGTCTGTGGTCCATGAGAAAGCTCGAAGGGCTATGAAGAACATGGTGAAGGCATTATGGCCGACCGAAGTGGCGCCGGACGATATGGCCGAACTGGCGAATCGCTTTAAGGGAGCCCGGCGGCGCTTCGAGTTGTGGAAAATATCGTCCTGTCGGGAGGGGGCGCGAGAAGCATGGGCCATGGTGAAAACCCGGTTCAGGAAACTCGAGCCAGAGCATATGGCTCGCGTCGGGCCAGTAGGGCCGGATGGGCAGGAAATACCCCTTCATTTGGTGTATGACCCAGTGATGCCCGCAACTCAGTTCTCTTAGTGGGATTGTGCTTTAGATAGCATAATAGACAATGTGGACAAAGAAGGATGCGTTTGATTCTATGTATCTATGTACTTTACATCGAACGGTCTCGATCCGAACTGTAAAATGTTGTCTTAACCGGCCATCGGCTTCTGCCTCCCCGACCAGTGATCGGGGAGTGTTCCGTACTGTGTGACCTGATGTAAACAGGAAATCACTTGTGGTAACCAGGCAATCCGGCCTTTAGGTGCGAACAGACAAAGATGCGTGCGGAGAGTTATGTTATATTACTATTTAACATAAGAAACATCTTCTGAAGAATATAGTTCCTCGATGGGTTCGTCATATCAAGTACAGACAATTTGTATTCAGATACCCGAAGTATGCCAATAATTGGTGCAGGGGCTGAATCCCCAAGTGTTGGTGGCAAACACCAAGATAACTATAATTTCCCTCATGGCCGACCCATTTTGTTCTTAAGAACGCTAGGTTTCGGCTTCACCCATCTGAGATACGTACACGGCTGACCCGGTCGTAATAATCGCATAGGTGCTCCCTTTACCCCCTAGCTGAACAATCGGAAACGTAGGAGGTAAACACAGGAGCCTGGCAATCCAGCTTGGCAAAAACTTAAGTCAAATCGGTGCATATTATGGCTGAAGAGGTATTCGGGCGAGTGCGAACATGACAAAAGTGATTACGCGCACAGAAATATATTAACTGGCTGCTTTAAAGGAGCCCCCAGGTAAAATATGGGTGGTACAATTAAAAATGTGCAATCAAGAGGGCCTGGGGGATGCTAATGTTCGAGAATAAAAAGAGAGAAGGATTTTACAATGAGGAAAGGGATAGTGGACTGACGTGGGCACACTTAGCCGTAGAAGTGCCGGAGCCGAGCTGCGTTCCAGGGGTTTGGTTCAAGGCGGTTATCGGCTGGGTTGCGAATGCGGTACGCTCCTCCAGCTAAAACTTCATCAATTATGAAAGGGCCCTCCCATTTAGGCGAGAGCTTGTTCTTTTGCTTCTCTGGGAGGCGGAGGACGAATTCTCCAACGTTGTATGCCTTTGCCCGAACCTCCCTGCTCTGGTAACGTCGAGCCTGTTGTTGATAAAATGTAGAACGACCGCGAGCGACGTCCCGTTCCTCTTCCAAGGCATCTAGGTCATCCTGCCGATCCAACTCGGCCTCCTTTTCCTCATACATGCGCACTCGAGATGCATCGTGAATAATGTCACATGGTAGGACTGCTTCTGCGCCGTACACCATGAAAAAGGGTGTGTATCCCATTGATCGGTTGGGGGTCGTGCGCAGTCCCCAAAGCGCGGAGTCAAGTTCCTCCACCCAGTGACAGTCAGATTGTTTCAAGGAACGGACTAGTCGAGGCTTAATGCCGCTCATGATTAGTCCGTTGGCCCGCTTAACTTGTCCGTTGGTCTGCGGGTGGTACACCGAAGCGTAGTCGAGCTTGATGCCCATAGTAGCGCACCAGTCTTTGACTTCCTGGGCCATGAAATTGGATCCATTATCCGTGATGATACTGTGAGGGACACCGTAACGGTGTACCACGCCGGATATAAAGTCGATAACTGGTCCGGACTTTGCTGAGGTTACTGGCTTTGCTTCGATCCATTTAGTGAATTTATCGACCATGACCAGTAGGTATTTCTTTTTCTTGGTTCCCCCTTTAAGTGGTCCAACCATGTCCAATCCCCAAACTGCGAAAGGCCAGGTGATTGGTATAGTTCGGAGAGCCGTGGGGGGCATATGGCTTTGATTAGCGAAAAGATGGCATGCAACACAATGTTGAACTAGAGTGCGGGCGTCCGCGCGGGTGGTGGGCTAGAAGAACCCTGCTCGGAAAGCCTTGCTTACCAGGGCCCGAGCTGCCGTGTGGTGGCCGCCCATGCCGGCATGAATCTCGGCCAAAATTAGCTGCCCTTCTGCTTCCGATATGCACCGCTGTAAGATTCCAGTAGTGCTTTTCTTGTATAGCTCGCCCTCGTGGACCTTGTAGGCTTTGGAGCACTGGATTATGCGTCGTGCCTCGGTCTGATCGACAGGGAGTTCTTGCCGCAGGAGGTAGGCAAGGAAAGGCTCAGTCCATGGTGCGATTATGGCCATGACCTCGTGAGCCAAATCAGTTTGTTCAATTGTCGAGACGCCGATGATGTCGTCGTTTGGCTCGATGGCTGGAGGGATGATTTGCTCAGGCCCATTGATCGCTACATCCTGGTCTCCGTTCTGCCACACCACGGATGGCTTGAAAAGCCGCTCTAGAAAGGTGTTTTTAGGGACAGGGTTGCGTTTAGCGCCCATACGGGCGAGGATATCTATAGGTTGGTTACTGTCTCTGGAGACGTGGTGGAATTCTAACCCTTCAAACCGGGCTGGTACTCTTAAGATGGCATTCCAGTATGCCGTCATTTTTGAGTCCTTGGCGTCGAACTCGCCATTGACTTGGGAGATGGCGAGGTTGGAATCTCCCCTCACCTCCAGCCGCCGAACTCCCATTGAGGTTGCCATCCGAAGACCATGCAACAGGGCTTCGTATTCGGCTGCGTTGTTGGAGTCTGTGTACATAATCTGTAGTACATACAGAATGGTGTCGCCCGGGGGGGACGTGAGGATTACTCCAGCCCCCAGTCCGGCCAACATTTTCGAACCATCAAAATACATTGTCCAGTGTGAGTACGTACTATATTCCCGGGGAAGTTCGGCTTCCATCCATTCGGCCAGAAAATCAGCTAGCACCCGAGATTTAATAGTGCGGCGTGGCTTGTACACGATTTCATAGGGCAGGAGCTCTATTACCCATTTTGCGATGCGGTCCGTGGCGTCCCTATTATTGATAATATCATTTAAGGGTACTTCGGATGCCACGGTGATCGAACACTCTTGAAAGTAGTGTCGAAGTTTGCGGGATGCCGTCAAAACTGTGTAGGTGATCTTCTGATAGTGCGGGTACCGGGATTTACACGGGGTGAGTACTTTCGAAACGTAATAAACATGCTTTTGCACCTTGAACTTGTGTCCTTCTGCCTCTCGTTCTACCACGAGGACAGCGCTCACAATCTGGTTTGTGGTTGAGATGTATAGCAACATGGGCTCGGCTATGCCAAGTGCTATCAAAATGGGGTTGCCTGCTAGTAGAGTCTTTATCTCCTCTAGTGTGGCAGTTGCCTCATCCGTCCATTCAAAGTTTTTGGTCTTTTTGAGCAATTTGTAGAGCGGCAGGGCCTTTTCGCCGAGGCGAGAGATGAAGCGGCTCAAGGCTGCAACGCAACCGGCCAGCTTCTGGATGTGTTTGAGCTCTGTGGGTATTGCCAGTTGGGACAGAGCTTGGATTTTAGCTGGGTTGGCTTCTATCCCTCTATGGGAGACAATGAATCCGAGCAGTTTTTCGGCAAGGACTCCGAAGACTATCCGGGTTAAGTCGTATGTAATATGTTCTCAAGTTTTCAAAGGTGAGATGGAGGTCGTCGACCAACTGGCTGACATGTTTAGTCTTAATGACCACATCATCCACATAGGCTTCAACTGTTTTACTGATTTGGGTTTCCAGGCACGTTTGAATCATGCGCTGATATGCTGCCTGTGTTTTTTAACCCGAAGGGCATTGTGTTGAAGCAGAATGGCCCGTAGGGTGTAATGAACGCGGTTGCTGGCTGATCAGACTCCTTCATTTTGATCTGGTGATACCCCGAGTAGGCGTCAAGAAAACATAGCGAGTCGTGCCCGGCGGTGGCGTCGATGATCTGGTCTATTCGGGGCAGAGGGAAGGGATCCTTGGGGCAGGCCTTGTTGAGGTCTTTGAAGTCGACGCACACCCACCAGGATTTGTCTTTTTTAGGTACCATGACCAGATTTGCCAGCCAGTCAGGGTGTTTGATTTCTCTGATGAATCTGGCTTCGAGTAGCTTAGCTAGTTCTTCCCCCATGGCTTGACGCTTGGGTTCGGAAAATCAGCGAAGCGTCTGTTTTACTGGCTTGAAGCCCTTAATTGTGTTTAGACTGTGTGTCTGCCAGCCTGCATGGGATACCTGGCATGTCCGACGGGTGCCAAGCAAATATGTCCCCATTTTCACGCAGGAATGCGCACAACGCTTCGTCGATCTCCGGGTCCAACTGGGCTCCGATGGTCACTGTTTTATTGGGGTTCGTCGGGTGCACTTGGAAATTGATGGTCTCCTCAGCTGGTTTGAAAGATGTAGACTTGGGTCTTTTACTGAGGGTGCATCGTCCCTATCCACTACTGTACGTAGAGTGGTCAGCTCTTCGGCTGCGAGAGCCTTGGATAGTGCCTCGAGGGCCAGCGACGCCATTTTTTTTTCTGCTCGGAGGGCTCTGTCCGGGTTACTGGCTATTGTGATCACACCATTGGGCCCTGGCATTTTGAGTTTCATGTACCCGTAATGAGGTACGGCCTGAAACCTTGAGAATGCATCACGCCCCAATAGGGCGTGGTATCCTCTGTGGAAGGGTACAATGTGGAAGAGTAGCTCTTCGGTCCTATAGTTTGTTGGAGTGCCGAACACTACGTCCAGAGTGATTCATGCGGAACAGCGTGCCTCCTTGCCGGGGATGATTCCCCGGAACGTAGTGTAGCTTTGTTCGACTCGAGATCTGTCGAATTGCATCTTGTCGAGGGTGTCCTCGTAAATGAGGTTTAGGCCACTGCCTTCATCCATAAGCACCTTGGTTAATCTGAAGCCGTCCACAATAGGGTCGAGGACTAGTGCGGCGGGTGCTCTGATAAATCGTGTCCTTAGTTCATCCTCTGCGTCGAAGGTGATTGGGGTGTCCGTCCAGGAGCTTGTTGCTGTGACCTGGTGGACTTGGCTGAGCTCTCGAAGGGCTCTTTTCCTCTGATTGCTCGAGGAGAAGGTTTCGTAGATGGTTAGGACGTTATTGTCATTGGATGGCGGTGTTTCTGACCCTCTACTTGGGGATTGAAGGCGAAGTATGGCTTCGCCACTTTTGGTGACCTGTCTAACAACCCAACAGGCTCGAAGTCTATGAGTTGGATTTGTGTTCAGCAGGGCCGACTGTATGGGACACGACTTGTCCAAAAGTTCATCCAGGACCGATCTAGGTCCGGCGAGGAATCTGTTTCTTTTTTCAGCGGGCTCATGTTCGGGCGACCGCTGTGCATGTGCACGCTTTTCCCGGATTGTACTTGACTGTTCGGCGTGGTTTGACTCGACACACATTTGTTGTTCCTTCCAGGTGCTCTCCATGCCGCAGTATTTGCGTACTAATTCTGATAATTCGGTGAAGCTTTGTACATGGCGACGGGCGTGGGCGTTCAAGACTCCTTCGTCCCAGCAGTTAAACCGAAAAGTCGATATTGCTTCTTGATCGCAGCAATCTATCATCTTGTTTTTAACCAGGAGGAATCTAGCCCAATAGTGATGGACCGTTTCTCTGGGTTGCTGCTTAACGTATATTAGGTCCCATCCCGATTCCGGGGAATATTCCTCGTGGGTGGTGGGTGGGCAAAAATTGAGTGCTCCAGCCGGTGGTGTTTTCGGGGCCTTAGCGGCGGCGGGGGGCACCTCTAGGGTGTTCAGCATCCCGAGTTCGGATTCCAAATTGTCCAGGCCAAGTGGCGTAGACTCGAGATTGCGTTGCAGACCGGGGTCTCGTCCCGGGCTTTCTTCGGGGTGGAAGTCAGATCCCTGGCTTGAGGCCTGAGCGAGATTGTCACCAATCGGGACATAGTTCGTTTTCAGTTTCGGTGATCGCGCTCCTTCGGCCACTTCCTCAATATTGGCGACAAGGTGTGTGATAGGCTAGGTGTGAATTTCCCTGTTGTCGGGTTTGGACCCAATCCGGTCGTAGACCGAGGGCTGACCACCGGAGAGTCCCATGGCCCGGATCCGATCTAGCAGATCGTTTGCGGACGAGAGGTCCGCCGGGTCCACGCTGCCCAAGGGTTGGGGCCTGACTTGAAGTGAGGTCGCTCCGGGTTTGTTTGAGATAGCGCCCGGGTGGCGCTCAATCGGCGAACCGACAGAGTCCGGGGCTAAGGCCCGGTCTCGCACATCGTCGACCTCCATCTCCGAAATAAAAAAATTGGGATCGGTGGATTCCCCGAGGGGAACCGGTGATTTAGTGAGAGTAAGACCTCCCCGGGAATCGGCGGCGAACTCTAGGCTCCCAAACCTGATTTTCTAACCGGGGGTGAAGCTCCCATCCTGGCCTAGAGGGCCGGATTGGTCAGTATGCGGCCTGACGCCGCCGGGCGTAAGAGCCTGGCCGGAGGATGAAACGTCCCCGGCATGGGTGGCCATCGATCCCTTCGTCGATCCGACAGCGGAACTCTCAATGAAAGCACCAATGTCGGTGTCAAAACCGGCGGATCTCTGGTAGGGGGTCCCGAACTATGGATCTTGGATCGATGGGGAATAGTAGACATAGGACACTATGTTTACCCAGGTTCGCGCCCTCTCTAGGAGGTAATACCCTACGTCCTGCTTTGATTATATTGCTTGTGTATGAGAGGTTACAGAGTAGATCTACCACGAGATCAGACGAACTAAACCCTAACTAGTAGGATGGGGATTTTTCTTCTAACCTCTACGGACTAAACCCTCTGGTTTATATAGACACCAGGGGTACTAGGGTTTACATATAGTCGGTTACATAAAGGGGGACGCCAGATCTTCCATCTTGACTTGGAGCACACACCAAGGCAGAAAAGTATTCGGACTGGACACAATGCGGCCCAACAGTCCGGCCTATGAGAGGTAGGCCGGACACCCGAGGACCCCCTAGTCCAGGACTCCCTCAATGGGATTGTCACTTCATTTTAGGCTTAATGATATGGATACTGCATGAACCGGCGAAGTGGCCAAACTTAATGATATGGATAGGTGCCAAAGTTATCAATACTTGGGGAAACTCTCAAAATCTTAAACATTACAAGCTAACAAGATAAACAAGACATGAACAACTAGAGCAACGTTGAGGCCTTCTTCCACGAAAGGACCACCGGGAAAGAGGAGAATGGTGGCTCATGGGAAAGAGGCCGACGTCAAAGAGAGGGCATGTTGTCTCCAAAACATCATTGCTCTGGAGCGACAACACTGTCCAATACCACCACTGAAGAAAGCCATTGCCTCCTTGCCTGGCTCGAAAGGCACCTGACCGTCTACAAATGGAGATGTTCACCTTGAACATTGATGACTGTCACCAATAGGCAATCACGAGAAAGGATCAGAGCAACCCCGTCATGACGCGTACAAATCTCCAGAAGCACTGCACTACCGCTGCCCACAGACACAACCACGAAAGAGATGAAAGTTGTCGGCTGGACAAAGCCAGAGAGCCCTGGAAAAACCAGGAGCAATGAGGAGACAGAGCCAAGGCCAAAGGATGAAGCTCCCGCTCTCACCGCAGGCACTGGTGTATCCACCGAAAGAAGGGGAACCATATCCCCTCCCGTCCAAACGTGGATGCCAGACTAGACTCACACCATGTTCACGTAGTGTACCCAAAACAGCTGACACTGTTGGACCTACAGAGCCAACGTTGCCGCAAGAGACATGCTATCGCTGCCGCCACCCGCCTATCACACCACCGCAATGCCCACAATCTACACATCTTCTAAGGAGGCGCCTCCAAGAAGGGTACGGTGCCAAGAGCATGCCGCTGCCCAACAAAATTTGAGTTTTCACCCGTGAGGTTGGGGTGCAGAACATACTTGAATGGCGCCTCCAAGGAGGGCCGCCAGTGATTTCTCCGGGTCATGGATCCACACCATTAGGACCCTTCCCAACTTGGGAATCGGCGACCCACCTCGACTCGGCCCAGATCCAGAGGGGTGGAGCACGCTAGGAAGCAGAGGGGGAAATGTGCCCATATTTGGCATTGCCGGAAGCCAGAAGACCAGCTCCCACACCATGGATATCGTACAACGGAGAGCTTGTTGTCTGCGCAACCAAGCCGACCAGACCACTGTTGCACCACCATCCGCTGCAAGAAATGGTAGCGGCTCACTAGCCGAGGTCGCCACCCCGCTGGGAGAGGCGGAGCAGCAGAGGCACCTTCCTTGGCAACGCCTCAGGCTTGCCCGACGGATGCCTCTGGTGGCGGTGAGAAGAGAGGTGAGGTGTCGGGGAAAAGGCGGGGTCTAGGGTTGTCGCCCTAGACGGCGACACGAGGGAGTTTTTTTCCTCAAGGCCATATTATGCAAACCGGTTTAAGCAAGTTGCTCGTGTATATTCATTTTATTCTTCACTGCTGCTTCCACATATGTTAGATTATTCTGAAATGTCCCTTTCACATTTGTGTTTAAGAACCATAAACTCCATTATTTATGCCACAACCAGGCCAAAGTTCCTCTAGAAAAGCAAGCAACTAGGGCAAGGTGACAAGGAGCCTTCCCTAGATCTGGTCTCCGCGCCGCTCACAGTACTACTTGGGGCAGTAGTACGTCCTGTGTGGGGGCGCCCACTAGCAGCATAATACTACTGGCATCAGAATATGCCATCTCCCAAGAGCCAAGATGCGGATTAGGATCAAGCACCGCCGGATCGGATCAACCATCTGATGCTTGCAGCATGCGAGCTGCGATCCCGCCTGCATTTTGGCAGACTGCAGTCGCCACTTCACATGCCGGTCCAACCCTCGTGCGTGCACGTACGGAACGCCATGGATAACAGTGACACCGGTGCATTGCATGCGGGGAAGGAGATGTGCCACGGCCCACGGGGATAACAGCGACACGCGCGCATGTGTAACGTGGGGCACGTGAAGTGGGGATACAGAACAGAACGGATCGATCTGCTGGTAGTAAGTTCATGGACAGGTGGGCTTGATCTTCCAAATATTTCTTTTGATTCCGTGCCCTAAACAAGTTGATTAATTAGATCGAACTTGCAAACAACCGTCTGATGTTTCCTGGGGGCTGGTGTGCATGGTATTGGCGAAGAGAAAGGGCCAAAATGTTCATGTGGTCGCCTCCAAGTTTCCGCCGAGGCATCGTCACCCTATCTGCAACAGCCGTTCGTGCGGCCGTGTGAGTATGGCTGGCTCGATGGGAATGCGTTTCGTGCAAACAACTGAGTGAGTTTCATGGGAGTCTGCCGATGCTTTGGTGAAGAAGAAGAGGCCAAAAGGGCACACCCTGTTGCCCTACTTGCGAGGGCATCGTCACCCTATCTCTATCTGTAGCAGCCATTCCCTCAAGAAAGAAACTGCAGCAGCCGTTCGTTCGTTCGTATGGTATGGCATACTTTGCCGGTTGCACCGACATGGTTCGGGTGGAAATTCGTGCGCGCATACTTTGCGCCGGTTGCACCGACTCGTCAAGGATGCCACCCAAGATAAGATGCCTACGCTTCTTTCATCACAAACAAAGACTAAAGATTGTTTTAAAAAAAAACAAAGACTAAAGATTGATGCGCGCCGGCACAGGGCAAGTCACGTACGTGGTACGCACACACCCATTTCCCTCGTCGTGTCAGGTCAGGAGCAGTTGGAAACGGAGCCGTCGTCCCTTTCGCACAGAGAGACGACGCGTCCCGGCTCCAGCCGCAATGTCGTGTCGTGTCGTGTCGTGTCGTGTCGACCCCGAGATATACTCTCTCTGTGGAGTAAAGATGTTGCAGCGTGACACCTTCGCCGTGCGCCCCATGCCTGGTCTGTTTGCGGGAAGGAAGGAATAATGAAAGCGAGTCGCTTTGGGTGGTTGGGTTGCCTTTGCCCGGACGTGGTCGTGGTAGCGCTCGACGTGTCCGCATGGGCCGCCCTCCGCGTGCTGTGCGATGTTTTTTTTTTTGAACAGGGAATGGGATCCCGAAGGATCCCGAAATTTTATTCAACTGGATAACCAACAGCACATATTACAGAAAGGACCCTGAAGAAACTGCAAAATAAAAGCAAGTCCTTGGACTTTTGCAAGAAGGACCCTTGACTGAAAGATGAAAAGCGATCGGGTCCTCAGCAGCCGATCGAGCACCACCTCGCCGTCGCCGGGGACGAGGCCACTTGGGGCGACGAGGCTGCCACGGTAGCGAGCCGTGGCCATCAACCAGCAGCTGAACTGCCTCCCTGGTGGCATCATGGCCGGGAGGAAAAGGGACGGCCGCCCTTCGGCCAGAAGAAACGATGGCTCGCCGGCGATGGCCGGCCTTCGACCGCTACTGCAGGCGCCAGCACCATGTGTCGGAGGAATCCATCGTTGATAAGCTCGGACCCAATCCGCAAGCAGCAGCCTACTGCCTCCTCCTGGCTTCAATCCCGCCACCATGACGGCATCAAAGACAGGGTCGAAGCAGCCGACCCTTCCCGGGACCAGGGACATGAGCGACGAGCTTATTCGAGGACGAGGCACCTTGCCACCATCGCCAGAAGAGCCGCCGCCACAGGCCACCACGCGCTGCTCGCACACGCCGGCGGCGCTTTCCCCATCGGCATCACGCCAGACTCCGGCATCTCGCCAAAACTCCACGGAGGAAACAACTACCCTAAGGCTACTATCTACATAGATGCACCGTGCTCCTCTCCCATCGCCTCTCCAACCGGCAGCGCCGGCGGCGAGAGTCCGGGATCGGGCCTGGCAGAGGAGCTCCCGGGACGCCCTTCTTTCGCCTCTCTCCAACAGTAGTAGGGAAAGGGGAAAAGTGGATGGCCTCTTACCCCTGTGCGATGTGGTGAGATGGGTAGATGATGGGAGCGGAACCAGATGCGGCGTGCGGGATAAGGCCCGGCCGCCCGTCGACCGATCGTGCTTAGTTTAAACGTATCATCTTTCATCGGTCAGCGAACCAAGCTGTGGTTGGATGGTTGGAGAGGCTGTGGTATCCCAGCCCATCAGGGTTCAATTCCAAGTGATCGCATTTATTTTTAGATTTATTTCGGGATTTTCGGCGATGCGCATTCAATGAGAGCGATCGTGCTTAGTTTAAACGTATCATCTTTCATCAGTCAGCGAACCAAGCTGTGGTTGGATGGTTGGAGGGGCTGTGGTATCCCAGCCCATCAGGGTTCAAGTCCAAGTGCTCGCATTTATTTTTAGATTTATTTCGGGATTTTCGGCGACGCGCATTCAATGAGAGAAGACGTTTCTGTCAACGACAAGGTGCCTATGGTGACTTCGTAAATTTCAAGATGATATGCCGGCTCAGTCTTTCGGAGGTGCTCATAGAGATAGAGTGTGCGTGTGTGCGTTCATAATGATGAGTGTATGCGCGTGTATATAAGCGCCTGTGTCTGTACAGTGTTAAAAAAAAATCTTTCATCGGTCACGGGTGACGGAGGGCTGGACTGGAAGACAGGAAAAGGTCGCTTCTGGCCGGTGCGAATGGAATGCCGCCTCCAGGAAACAACTCGTAGTTTAATCTGCCACGACCGGAGAGGGATGCCGACGTGTTAGCTTCGGTGGTAACACAAAAATCTTTACACGTGCATCTGCCCCTTTTTTTTTAGTGTTAACGTGCATCTGTCCCTATAGTGAAGTTTCTGTAGTAAAGAAGCACAGGGCCAATGAGCAATGAGCAGACCAAAAAGAAAAAACAGTAGCAACACGGGAGCGCTTTACACGTGCATCAGTCCGTATAGTGAAGTTTCTGTAGCAAAGAACCACAGGGCAAGTGAGCCGACACACACAGGGGCGAATCTGAATTATTGGGCCGTTGATCCGATACGGCTCCCCCGTTCCGGGGCGTACGAGCGTCCTCGGCCGTCCACCAGAACGGATTCGCGATCTCCTCCTAGTCCTAGTGGAAAGGAAGGCTGGACGCGGACACCCATCGCCGCCGCTCATCACGAGAATCAAATTCCTCCGTCGATTGGAACCATCGCGTTCAGCCGACCACTGGAAAATCCCGGTGGAAACACGACGGCTACCATACGAGAGAGAGAGTACGACGCGGGGCCGTCCCGTTCCATCCGTGCGCAGCCGAGGCGTCCATCCACCACAGGTCCTGGCGTCCTGCCGTGCCACGCTCGACTCACGACGATCCGTCCTTGTCGCTGCACAATGCACTGTGGAGTGCGGCCCAGAGAACAGAGGTAAGATAGGTGCCGGGCTTGAGTTGTCGCGCTGTCATCCGCGACCATTTTGTCCACGCTCCGAGTCGCACCAAGAGAAAGACTACTGGGTTGGGTTTGGACGGTAAGAGGACCGATTGGCACGGCGCCACCGGCCATGACTGGTTTTGTCAAGTTTCTTCAGAGATCGTCTGATCGGCCCACCTTTTCCCCGCTGACACACGACCTCTGTTCAAATTTCCATCTGTGCTTTCCTTGACCGTAGAATGGACTTCAGTAGGGGATATCTGGCGGTTTAACAAAAATGTTCGTACATTTTTAAAAATTACGACATTTAGAGAAATGTTCATGTACTTTAAAATATGTTCATGATATTTTTCAAAATGTTCATACAATGCTAAAAAAATTATAATATATAAAAAATCATCACATTAAAGAAATGTTTATAATACTAAAAGAATGTTTGTGCATTTCAAAAATATCAACGTTTGTTTACAAAATGTTCACCGCATCTTAAAAAAAACCTTATGTGCATTTGACAAATGCTCAAACATGTATCTGGATAAATGCTCAACATGTGTTAAAGAACAACATGGCAACATATATCAGAAATAAATAAATAAGGAGAAACCAACATGTCATACATCCACATTTGTATTTATATTGTCTCATTAAAAACCTTATATGAGAAACCATCAGAGAAAACTCATAAAAAAAGAGTACAACATAACATGAACCTGATCCGAGGATCATCAACAGGTTATAATTTGGGATTTTACTCCCCATGAAGTTTGCAAACCTCAAGGTTTTCTCATACCAATTCCAAGAATCTAATTCTTGAATATAAACCCTGGTAAGACACTGTGAATATCACAATAGTTTGTTTCCAAATCATCCTCTTATGTTTCTATAATTCAGGAGGATAAATATAACCCATAAGCAATACAAGTGACATTATCTTGACAAATCACCGTTAAATATATTACCGTCAAATATAATGTTAGGTCTAACATATTTTGCAAGATATTTGAGTGCTCTGATGGTATTCAGATATGGTGCTCCAAGTCCAACTACACATCACCATCTCCCTAGGTCTGAATGAGTTTGTATCCCATGTCACGTATAAATATGACCATAGGTGTCATTGATATGGTATAACCATATTGAACTTCTCTAATATTTCTGGATATATGATATAACCACATTATGAGGGCTATAAACTTAGCATAATTTGGTTTGACCCAATTATCGTCTTAAAATGATTATGTGTATCTCATATGTTTTGTATAGACATTGATGATAAGATCATCGGCACCACTAAGATGATGTAACATCCAACTAAGGATTTCTTTATGAATACACATCAACAATCAACATTATTAGAGAATCCTTATTAAGAAAGAACTCACTTAGTCAGGTGTACCACACAACTTTCCGACTATTTCAAGTCATAAAATGACTTCTGAAGTTACAAACACACACACACACACACATGTTGTTATTTACCATTGGATTCGGAATATTAAGCCCTTCAACGAATTAAATATATATATCCGAACTAAGTGACCCATGTGAGTATGTAGTAACTACATACATCAACTGCATGGATCTGTACTGCCAATTCAATATCGAAACATAATTCCACTCATACCTATAAGGTATGCTACATTGTAAGCTATATCAGGTCTCTGCGGAAACCCTTGTGCTGCAAGCTTCGCTTTAACACCACCTCATTTACTTCCGTTTGCAAACGAAAATTCATTTCTCTTCCATACGGGAGGTACTTATGAGGAGCAGGCTTTACTATGGTAAACACCTCTCATTTGATGAGTGAGTTCTACTTTCCTTAATTGCTTCCTCTTATATGAACCAACACAAGTGTAAACAACACTCTCCATGTATTTTGGCTCGGGGTCCAAAAGGATTTTTAACAATTCTTGAGAAGAAATTTATGTCGACACATATAGTTTTTTTTTCATATATGATTCTCATGAATCAATACCATTTGTGGAATCCTCATGATGCCTCTTAACTCCTCATGATTCCCCACAACAATGGAGTCAAGGTGTTTCGACGTCCCAACACCTAAAAATGTGTGCACATCTATGTTGGAAACTGGATGATGTGCATCCGTCACGTGTCATTCAAACCGAGGTTGAATCGCATCTACTAATCAAGGAGACCATCTCTTCTTCTGCAAAAACATATGAGAACTTAATCTCATCAGAATTTTAATGTGGGAATGCCTTAAAATTAAATCCCGTATGGCACATACAATGCACATATAATCTTATGACTGTTGGGAATATTGCAACCGTTAAGTTGTGGCAAACAAAATTGTCGATAATTTTCTAATTTTCCCATACCATGATGATAAAGGAGGAAAATTTATCATGTACACAACAATATTGAGTATGAAATGATTTAATCACTCAATTATTCTCATCTATCATGCCCGAGGGACAAGATGTTGCAAATTGTACTACATTTGGTAGTACAATTATAGGCTAATGATATTTTGAGATAACAAGAAGACTACCGAGATCTCCAAAATATCTTGGGAATATCATTCCAGAAGCATATCATCATTGTAGAAGAGTTCATTCTCCTTCTATTATGCTAGAAATAATAATCTGGTTGTTCTTTGAAGTAGAACCTCAAACTTATCCTATTTAACTCATTTGCCTTCTCTAGTGAGTTGATGGTTTGATTGAACCCAATACTTGACAGTATGGTAATCATTTGTACGATATTTCATACAATCACCCCTGTGAAAAACCTGATAGTTCTCTTTCTGTTCATTTGTATGATATTTCGTACAATCACCCTTGTGAAAAACCCGATAGTTGTATTTTTGATCATTTATCTTAAATGACCCATCCCCATTTGTCGTGGACTTAACACGGCAGATGCCCTAGCAAAAGGACTTAGGTGTGGAGCCATCGCAACTAGGTTAGCTTGAAGGGGTTAAACGGGACAAAGGACACAGAGAGTTTACCCAGGTTCGGCCCCTCTCAACGAGGTAAAAGCCTACTCCTGCTTTAGGTTGTATTGCTTGTGTTTCGATTACCAGGGAGCGAATCCGCTTGACCTAGTTCTCAATCCGTTGTTTCTTGAGTTAACCCGCCGCCGGGTCACCCCTTTATATACAGGTTGATGCCCGGCGGCTTACAGAGTCCCGGCCGGCTCATACAAAACGTGTCCGGCTCGGTATCTAACCAAGCTTGCCTTACAATACAAGTTAAACATATGGCGGCTCATACCCGTGGGCCTCAAGTCGTCCCCGGGTCTTGAGCCTTCAATAATCTTGCTCTATGAACCGCCATCTTCATATCTTCTTAGGCCTCTTCATCTTAAGACGCCAGTTGCATGACCTGGCCCCTCCTGGGCGGGTCATACCCAGTAGTCATATTCCCAACATTAGGCCCCAGGTTGATTTGAACTTGTTCACATCAATCTTCAGTACTTGATTTAGTAGAATCTTCCATCGTCAATTTTTACCAATTCATTGTAACCCGCCATGACGTCACATCTCAGAATTGTGTTAACCCGCCATGACATCATCTTGCATTAACTTCGCACGAAGCCCAGAACATCTCAACAGATCTTTATCTTTAATGGCCTTCCGAAAATCGAGGCGTCCGTGTAACCGCATAATCCTTTTTCTAGCCTCCTCGATTCCCGCGCATGCCATTTATCCATCTCCATATAAATAGGGACTGGGGGGGGGGGGTCCTCCTTTTCACTTTTACCTTGTCCCCTCGTCTTCATCTTCTTCCTCGCGACGCCTCTGCCATCCCGAGCTCCACCGCCGCCGTCTCCGTCTAGCGTCCTCAACTCCGGCCGCTGCATCGACCTGATCGGACCAGAGCATTGCGGCACGCCTCTGCTGTTCATCAGCATCAGTAAGTATTCTCCTTCCTCGTAGCAGATCTGCATTAGGGTTTTCACCGTTCGTCGGTGTTCTTCACTGCTCCTTATTTTCTTCTCTAAATCGTGTAGTTTGATCTGAATATGGTACCAAAGTTTTGCGGTAGCAGTTTAGCATCCCTTTTCAATCAAAGAAGATCCTTCCTCTGTACAAAAAATCTCATCTGAGCACACAAGTTCCTCTACTGCCGCCACTTTAGGTTTAGAATTTATTTTATTTTCTGAGCTGCTGCAGATCCAAAATCATAGCACCAATATATGGAATCTGTTGGTCCATCACTTAGCAAAAATTCACTTTTAGATCAGTTATACTGCAAACATGCGAGCGGCTCATACCATAAGTCGTAACCCGCCATATAGCATTAGTCCCCTTGTTAAGCCGCCAATACGTGTTCACAATTCGTATGACCCAGCACTGCCTTCCGGTTTAATCATGTCAACCTTTATAGCACTTAATTTTCGATCATTGGCCGGCTTAACAGCATAATCTTAAACCGGCAATATTTTCTTTTTAGGCCTTCATCCTCAAAATGACCAAAACTGTCACCTCATGCAACTGGGTCGCTTCCACTGTCACGGAAGAAATCCTTAATGAATTTGTAAACGAAGGCGTCCTGGCTAAAAAGAGTGTGATCCACTGGAGGGCTCCGGGAACCGAGACCACCCCTGAACCAAAAGAGGGTGAAGTTGTAGTTTTCACTGATCACATGCTCCGGGGGTTCACTTCACCCGGCTCAAAATTCTTTCGTGATGTGCTGCACTTCTTTCAACTTCATCCCGCAAGATATAGGGCCCAACTCTGTTTCAAACATCTGCAACTTCCAAGTTTTCTGCGAAGTATATCTTCAACAGGAACCCACTTTAGAGCTGTTCAGGGAATTCTATTACTTGAACCGCCAGACTGAGTTTACAGATGGGCCCAACCTAGAACTAGGCGGCATTTCAATCCAGAGGCGCAAAGAAGCTACTTTCCCAGCCACTGCACTTCCCAGTCATCCCAAGGACTGGAACCAGACTTGGTTTTACTGCCAAGACACATCTCCAGAAGGTGAAAATCCCTTGCCGGGTTATCGTTAGAGCCGGCTTAGCAACAGGCACCCCCTCCCTGACCGGATCAGCGCAGCAGAACGAGCCAAATATATGCCCATTTTTGGAAAAATCAGAGCCTTAATGGCCAATGGCTTAACTGGAGTTGACCTAGTTCGATGCTGGGTCGCATGGAGAATTTTACCTTTAAGCCGTCGGACCGGCTTAATGTGCGAGTATACCTGTGACGTCAAAGATCCACAACGCCACAGCCGAGTGCAATTGGACGACGAGAGCCTTAACAAGATGGTCAAGACATTGCTGAACGAAAGCTTGGCCACCTGCAGCAAGACGGGGCTGAACCCCTTTTGCACCCTCAACAAGCCGTCAGCTGTGAGTATTTGTGAACAGTTTTCATTAACTCATTATCTGTCAATCTGCCTTTTCATTCTTACTTGAATTTCTGCAGCCTGACTCCCCCTTCTGGAAGAAGAAGCTTCAAGATAAACCGGCCAAGAAGACTAGGACCAAGAACTTCGCTAAGAAACCTGCCAAGAAGAAATAAGAAGTAGTTGATCCGTTTACTCTTGATGAAGAGTCGGAGGTAGAACTTGATTCTCTTGGCTCCTTCTTTGTTCATCTTATTGACATTGATTACTACCAGGATGACGCGGAGGCCAGCCATGCAGACGGCAAAGTGGTAACTATCCTTTCCTCCGACTCAGAATCTCTGTCAAGACAGAAAGTTCGACAAGCGAGCCGGAAAGTAAGGTTTTCTCACCCTTTAGCTTATCTGGACCCCCACTTTATTTTGGAGAAACAGCAGCATGAAGTTCGCCGCACAACCCGGAACAACGGAGTAGGGGAACTTTCCTTCGGTTTACCAAGCACACCGGCTCCTCGCAAGCGCCGAGCTGAGGTTTCACATTTTGCCGATTTAGCTTTTCGAAAAGCGGGTCTTATTCGACAACCCCTTAACCCTTCTGATTCAAACTACCAGGGCACTTCTCACTCCTCATCTAGGGACTCCACTGGGACTCAGATCCCCCTTTTCAAAGTTGCCCCAGGGTAAGAATATTGAATTTCCTTGCTTTTTAAGCCCTTTATCAATTATCATGCTTACATCTTTATATCTCATTGTCAGTGGTCAAGCCAAACCAAGCAAGAAGGAGAAGACCAGTAAACCGGGCGAAAACATCAATACCACTGAAGATCCCCAGGCTGCTAACCCGGAGAAGTAGACAATATCTGAATCTTTGCATCAAACCTCCGAAGCAGCCATTGATGATCCGCCGCCCGAAGAGCACAATGTCATTATGGACTCCATGTACGTTGACCCGGCTCGTGCTAAGCCGCCAAGTCCCATCAAAACTGCTGAAGAAAAGGCTGACGATGTCATAATCACTGGGACCCGTTACATTGAGCCGGACAACCCCACAATCTTAGCCAAACATAGCGCCAAGGAGGAATTTTCTGCTGCCGACAAGGGCAAATGGAAACTGGATTTAGAAGGTTATGCCCAGTTCAATGCTCAGGAACTTCACGCGGATTATTTAAACCGCCTTCACACTAGCCGTGACTTTGAAGCCGGCTTAGTCAATCTGATGAAGGAGCGTTTTGAGGTAAACACGGAAAAAACTCTTCCTGTACATATATCTGTCAGCCGCCAAGTCTACTATATATGAAAAAATTGAATATGCCGTAGACTTAAATATCATATTTGATCTCATAACCATTCCATAGCAATTTAGTAACTGCTGAATCCAAACAAGTAGCCCCCAAGGGCCGTCTTAAACTGAAAAGTTAAGCCGGGACTTCAAATTGTAGCACTAAAATCCACTTATGTAGCCCCCAAGGGCCGGCTTAAGCTGCATAGCTAAGCAGGGACTTACCACCATATTTATGAACAAATCCAAATATGTAGCCCCCATGAACCGGTTTTAGTTGAAGAAACTTTAACCGGGTCATCAAAGATTTGTCTTCAAAAGAGCAAATGTACATTAGCCCCCAAGTGCCAAGTAAAATACCTGTATTATGCTTGGGACTTTAAATAAGATGATTATCATAACCATATGCTGCCTGTCTTTGTGTATGGCAGGCTGAATTGAACGTGAAGGAAACTCAAGTCAATGATCTGCGACAAAACATCCAGTCCCAACAATCAGAGACTTCAAAGGCCAAAACAGAGCTGAGAACCTCCTTGGAAGAGATTGAAAAATTAAAAAGGGACTTCAACGCTGAGAGAAACAGCTGGGAGACCGAGAAGACGGCTCTGCTGAAAAGAGCAGAAGATGCTGAAGCTGCTCTTAAGCCGGTAACTGATGAGTTATCCGGCTTAAAACATCAAATCAATAGCCTCACAGCTGCCATCTTCGGTAAACAATATAATACTTCAATGTTTCACCGTTAACATACCATGGTTATAAACCGGCTTAACAATATTTGTGTTGATGTAGGATCCAGAAGTTCCAGGCTGGGCCAAGACATGCGCGTAAGGCTTAAGGCCGTATATCCCCTTGTGGAGCAACTGTACACCGGTGCGCAACGGGCTATTGTTGCTGTCTCACATAAGAAGCAACCACCTTCACTCATGAAGGAGATGCTGGAGAAACTGTCTGTGCTGCCGCAAAGAGTTGAAGAACTAAAGCGGTCAGCTGCTAGAGCCGGTGCCATCACCGCGTTGAACCCGGCGAAGGCCTGGCAGGCCGAACTTGACCCGGAAGAATTGGCCACCGGCTGCCCAAGTTTAAAAGAAGACGGGTCTCCCTTTGAAGCCGCAGACTTTACCAAATGTGTAAAGGAAATGCGCCCACTGGCGAGTAAGCTAGCTGAAGAGATCGACTTGACAAAATATCAGGCGGCTTACTCAAAAGAAAACTCAAAAGTATCAGCGCCGGTTTATGAGGCCATGGATCTCATCCCGCCAACACGTAAGCACACCTTTGCCCCTGATATTGATCCATCAACCCTCATAGATGATGAGGCTGTATTCAGAGCATTGACCGGGATCAACTGGGCCACAACTGACTTCTAGCAAGTGGAGGAAGAAGAACAACCGGCGCTGGATGACCCGGAAGCTTCAACTCGCCAAGACCAGGACAACTGATTCGGAAGGCGGCTCTAAGACTGCATCACCATGCTTGCTTGAAAAAACACTTAATCATTTGGGCCTTGAAAGCCATGTAATAGGCTAGTGAAAACCATGATCTGTCATGCCATCGTGCATGTTCTTAGCCTTTGAAACTGATGATGAACTTTTCATATGCCATGGATGAACTTTGCAAGGAATATCATATTATTCTACAAAGCTCCTGCATAGAGTAAACAATAGATACCCTGGCGGTTTACGCCAGGGCGGGTCATAATGTCCAACATTATATATTCTGGCGACTTATAGTCCATAACCAGGGCGGGTTATCAAACCTCACATATTCATATAACAAGTAAATACATACCTGTGAGATTGGTTCATACCGCCGGCTTGTAGTGCCATATGCAGTAAGGGTAACAGCCCAAAACTGGAAGTGCATAACTCCAAATGCACAATCAAAATATGTTGGCGACTTATTGTCCAAAGCCAGTCCGGGTTATCAAAAACCCCAAATAAGCTCAAGTATGAGTCATAAGGATTAAGGCTACATGGCCTGAATCGTGTTAAACCATATATCAATATGGTACAAGGGTATAAACCCGAATAATGTTCAAAGAAAATAACAAATGAGAAAAAACAAGGCTTCCATAGGTTGCCAAGCCTCAATATCAAGTGTTGTTCACGGGCCGCACAGCCACTGGGTTAATCCTTCATTTAAACCTATAAGCCGGGCTCACATGACCAACCGCCATTTTAACCTTAACAAGTTCAGGGTCTTTATAAGATTGACTATCAAGAGTTCGGCGGGTCATCCAGATAACCTAGGCGGAGTGGCAGACATATAGGCAGGATAACCCGGAGTTTTTGGTGTTTTTCACCTGGCATCCAAGCCGATCAAAAGGGTCAATAAAGCTATGTTCACTGAACAATAAGACCCCAAGTGAGCAATAATGAGCCTTTAAGGCAGGATACCTATGTTTGAACTGCTCATTGTAGCAAGTTCTCTTTGGTACCCGTTCAGTTTGGGCAATAAGCCTCCAAGCAATTTGCATCAAGGCGTGTAAGCCAGATCAATAGGGTAGTCATAGCTATGCTCAATGAGCAGGAAGCCCCCAAGTAATTTTTTAAACAAGGCATGCAAGCCGGATCAAGAGGGTAGTCACAGCTATGCTCAATGAGCAGGAAGCCCCCAAGTGATCTTATGAACTGACAATAAAGACTCAGATACTCAGAAATGAAACGACAGAGGCCCTGAATTATCAGGGATGCCGGCTTTATTATACTTGATCATAATATATACAAGGATGAAAATATATACAACACCAGAGCCAGTGGCTCAGGTATAATAAGGCCGACGATGAGCAATATTCCATGGCCGGCAGGTCTCCTCCTCAGATGTGCGTGAGTCCTTGTGATCTTGAATATCAATGAGGTAGTATGACCCGTTGTTCAAGTTCTTGCTGACCACAAAAGGCCCTTCCCAAGGTGGAGACAACTTGTGCATATCAGCTTGATCCTGGATGAGCCGGAGCACCAAATCGCCTTCTTGAAAGGTTCGAGTTTTAACCCGGCAGCTATGATAGCGACGCAGATCTTGCTAGTATATCACCGAACGAGCCGCCGCAAGGTCACGCTCCTCATCCAAGAGATCAAGAGCATCCTGACGTGCTTTTTCATTATCAGCTTCAACATAAGCCACCGCACGGGGCGAGTCGTGACGGATGTCACTGGGGAGAACCGCCTCTGCTCCGTAAACCATGAAGAAAGGCGTATAACTCGTGGATCTGTTGGAGGTAGTATTTATACTCCAAAGCACTGAGGGCAACTCCTCAACCCAACAACCCGGCGTCCTCTGCAAAGGGACCATAAGCCGGGGCTTGATACCTCTCAAGATCTCTTGATTGGCCCTTTCAGCTTGACCATTGGACTAGGGGTGAGCCACCGATGAGACGTCAAGACGAATATGCTCTCGTTGACAAAACTCTTTCATAGCACGTTTGGACAGATTAGTGCCATTATCAGTTATGATGCTATGAGGGTAGCCAAAGCGAAAAATCACCTTTTTAATGAATTGAACCGCCGTGGCCGCATCACATTTACTGACCGGCTCTGCCTCAACCCACTTTGTGAATTTGTCAACTGCCACCAACAGGTGGGTCTTTTTATCCTTGGATCGCTTAAAAGGCCCAACCATATCCAGCCCCCAGACCGCAAACGGCCACGTAATTGGAATCATCCTCAATTCTTGAGCCGGCACATGAGCTCGTTTGGAAAACCTCTGACAACCATCACACTTGCTAACCAGGTCCTCTGCATCAGCATGAGCTGTCAGCCAATAAAATCCATGACAAAAAGCCTTGGCTACGAGAGACTTAGAGCCGGCATGATGACCACAATCTCCTTCATGAATCTCCCTTAGAATTTCACGGCCCTCTTCAGGAGATATGCATCGCTGAAACACCCCTGTGACACTGCATCGGTGTAACTCGCCATTGACAATGGTCATTGACTTAGATCACCGGGTTATCTGCCTGGCCAAAGTTTCATCCTCGGGTAACTCACCCCGGGTCATATAAGCCAAATATGGTATCGTCCAATCAGGGATAACATGAAGAGCCGCCACCAATTGTGCCTCCGGGTCAGGGATAGCAAGATCCTCTTCCGTGGGCAACCTAACTGAAGGATTATTCAGAATGTCCAGAAAAACATTAGGTGGTACCGGCTTACGCTGAGACCCCAGCCGGCTTAAAGCATCAGCTGCCTCATTTTTCCTGCGATCAACATGCTCCACTTGATAGCCTTTGAAATGACCAGCAATAGCATCAACCGCCCGACGGTAAGCCGCCATCAGCGGGTCTTTGGAATCCCAAGTTCCTGAGACTTGCTGAGCCACCAGATCTGAATCGCCAAAGCATCTGACCCGGCTTAAATTCATCACTTTAGCCATCCGAAGGCCATGGAGCAAGGCCTCATACTCAGCTGCATTGTTAGTACAAGGAAACATCAACCTTAAGACATAACAAAATTTATCACCTCGTGGGGAAATCAAGATGACTCCAGCCCCCGAGCCTTCCAGCTGTCTGGGTCCATCAAAATGAATAGTCCAATACGTATTATCAGGCTTCTCCTCCGGCATCTGTAACTCCGTCCAGTTATTGATGAAATCCACAAGTGCTTGAGACTCGATGGCTGTCCGGGGCATATATTTCAGACCATGAGGTCCAAGCTCAATGGCCCACTTGGCCACCCGGCATGTGGCTTCTCTATTTTGAATAATATCGCCTAGAGGAGCATAACTCACCACAGTGATGGGATGACCAAGGAAATATTGTTTCAATTTACGACTAGCCATGAACACTCCATAAACCAGCTTCTGCCAATGTGGGTACCTCTGCTTAGATTCAATTAGCACCTCACTGACATAATAAACCGGCCTCTGAACCGGAAACTCCTTGCCTGACTCCTTCCTTTCCACAACAACCGCCACACTGACGGCTCTGTTATTAGCAGCCACATATAAAAGCAAGGGCTCCTTGTCAATAGGAGCTGCAAGAACCGGAGGCTCGGCCAACTGTTTTTTAAGTGCCTCAAACGCCTTATTAGCAGCATCACTCCAAACGAAGTGGTCCGTTTTCTTCATCATCTGGTAGAGGGGGATAGCCTTTTCTCCCAGGCGGCTTATCAACCGGCTTAAGGCCGCGATACGACCCGCCAAACGCTGGACGTCATTAATACATGCCGGCTTAGCCAAAGAAGTGATAGCCTTGATTTTCTCCGGGTTAGCTTCAATGCCTCTCTCAGAGACCAAAAACCCCAAGAGCTTGCCTGCCGGCACGCCAAATACACACTTGGACGGGTTAAGCATCATCTTGTAGACCCGAAGGTTCTCAAAGGTCTCCTTTAAATCATCTAACAATGTCTCCTTCTTCCTGGATTTCACAACAATATCATCCACATAAGCATGAACATTGCGTCCAATCTGATCATGGAGGCAATTCTGAACACAACGCTGGTAAGTCGCCTGGGCACTCTTGAGCCCAAAAGGCATAGACACATAGTAGAAGGCCCCAAAGGGAGTGATAAAAGTTGTCTTCTCCTGGTCCTTAACTGCCATCTTGATCTGATGATAACCAGAATAAGCATCTAAAAAACTCAGGCGCTCACAACCCGCCGTAGCATCAATAATCTGATCAATACGAGGGAGAGCGAAAGGATCAGCCGGACAAGCCTTGTTAAGGTCCGCGTAATCCACACACATACGCCAAGTGCCATTTTTCTTAAGCACCAGCACCGGGTTAGCCAACCACTCAGGATGAAAAACTTCAACGATAAACCCGGCTGCCAAGAGTCGGGCCACCTCTTCACTAATGGCCTTGCGTCTCTCTTCATTAAAACGACGAAGAAATTGCTTGACCAGTTTAAACTTCGGATCAATATTGAGAGTGTGCTCAGTGAGTTCCCTCGGCACACCTGGCATGTCTGAAAGCTTCCATGCGAAGATGTCCCGGTTCTCACGGATGAACTCGATGAGCGCACTTTCCTATTTCGGATCCAGATTGGCACTGATAATAAACTGTTGGGATGAATCGCCAGGGACAAAGTCAACCTGTTTGGTGTCATCAGCCGACTTGAACTTCAACAAGGGGTCATGCTCTGTAGTTGGCTTCTTCAAGGGACTCATATCCGCCGGGTCAACATTATCCTTGTAAAACTTCAACTCCTCTGTCGCACAAACAGACTCAGCATAAGCGGCGTCGCCTTCTTCACACTCTAGGGCTATCTTCCTGTTACCATGCACTGTGATGGTGCCCTTATGACCCGGCATTTTGAGCTGCAGATAAACATAACAAGGCCGCGCCATAAACTTGGCATAAGCCGGCCGCCCAAACAAGGCGTGATAAGGGCTCTGAATCTTGACCACCTCAAAAGTCAATGTTTCAACCCGATAATCATGCTCATCGCCAAAAGCCACTTCCAAGGCTATCTTACCCACTGGATATGCCGACTTACCAGGCACCACTCCATGAAACACAGTAGAAGACGGCTTGAGATCTTTGTTAGTCAATTCCATACGGCGAAAAGTATCGTAATACAGAATATTGATACTGCTGCCCCCATCCATAAGTACCTTTGTAAACTTGTATCCACCAACCTGTGGAGCAACCACCAATGCCAGCTGACCCGGGTTGTCAACCCGGGGCGGGTGATCCTCACGGCTCCATACGATAGGCTGCTCTGACCATTGCAAGTATCGAGGGACCGCCGGCTCAACCATGCTCACTGCTCGTTTATGAACCTTCTGGTCTCGCTTGCATAGGTTTGTTGTGAAAACATGATACTGACCACTATTCAGCTGCTTCGGATTACTTTGATAGCCAGACTGCTGTTGTTGATTACCTTTACCGGACTGCTGATTACCACCACCTTGATTGCCTTGGCCTTGAAATCCAGAGTTTGAACCGCCACCTCCAAAACCGGGCCCGTGAGAGCCGGATCCTGACCCGCCGTTCGGGCCGTTCTGATAAAAACCGGAATTTCTATACTCCCTCATAATGAAGCAATCTTTCCATAAATGAGTGGCCGGCTTATCTTGAGTACCGTGCTTTGGACAAGGCTGATTCATTATTGCCTCAAGGTTAAACTTTGGCCCACCAAACCGGGGCGTTGATGATTTCCCTTTACGGCGCTGGCTGCTATTCTGCGTGCTGGTGTTAGCCACAAAATCTGAACCGCCATCGGTTTGCTTGCGCTTACCATTGTTACCTTGACCTGCCGTATTGTGATGCTGTCCCTTTCCATTGCCGCCCTTCTTCCCCTTGCTAGCCTTCTCTTCGTCAGACGCCGGGTCTTTCGTACTATCTGAGTCGGCATATTTGGTTAGAGCCGCCATGAGTTCTCCCATATCATTGCAGTGGTGCTTAAGCCGCCCCAGCTTCTGTTTGAGGGGAAGGAAACGGCAATTTTTCTCTAAAATCAGGACGGCTGAACTGGCATTAATGCTATCTGATGAATGAATGACTTCTGAGACCCGGCGAACCCAGTGATTGGTTGACTCGTCCTTAAGCTGGACGCAAGCATCAAGGTCGATGATCGACATGGGTTGCTTACACGTATCTCTGAAATTCTGAATAAAACGCGCCTTTAACTGCGCCCACGAACTGATGGAGTTGGCAGGTAACCCTTTCAACCAGGTACGAGCCAGCCCATCCAACATCATGGTGAAATACTTGGCGCACACAGCGTCGTTGACATCTAGCATCTCCATGGCCATATCATAGCTCACAATCCATGCTTCCGGAGGTTGATCAGCTGTGTAGTTGGGCACTTTGCAAGGGCCCTTAAAATCCTTGGGCAGACGCTCATTACGTAAGGCCGGCACTAGGCACGGCACTCCCACGGTCCTAGAAGTCATCCCAGCTTCTATAGACGAGGACGGGTTATGCTGGGGTTGCTGATAAGGCGCCAACTGAGCCGCCAGCTCCGCCTCCCGATGTGCCCTGGCCTGGTCCACTAAAGCCTGAGCATGGTTATCAGCGCGTGGCGGGTCACGCCCACGGGGCTGGTTATGGTGCTGCTCACTGCTCGAAACCGCCGGCGACTCAATGCGCCGGCTGTAACTCCGGCTTGGGCGTGGGGTTGAATGGATCCGCTCACGGCTATACGAATACGCCGCCTGTTGAACCAACGCAGTTTGAAGAAGCTCCACAGCCTTCCAGGTCTCAACCACCATGGGAGACTCGCCTTGCATCGGGAGAGCCGCCAGCCGCGACACCGCAGCAATCATGTTGTCCAAAGGGTTAGAAAAATGACCCGGCGGTGTCGTCACCTGCTGAGGCGGGGTTAAATTCAAATGAGGCGGGTCTGCGACTCGCGGCTGAGCCGTCCCTCCAGTCACGGGCACCTCAATAGCCCGGGTTACCTCAGGTGGATTGCTTGGCCCGGCCCCAGGTGTGTTAAAGAGATTCCTCGCATCGTACTCCGGAGGTAGCCGACTCATGTGCCTCCTTCATAAAACGGCGTTAGATGCATTCTGGTCCAAGGTTAACCGGGAATTCTCTGCTTGAATCCGTTGCGTCTCCGCGTCCAGGGCGGCTCGTTCTGTCGCCATCCTAGTGTTCTCAGCATTAAGCTCAATTCTGGCTTGAGCTATCTCATCTCGTAGTTTCGCCACATCCACCTTATGCTGCGCTTGAGTCTCCGGAGTAACCTCTACCTCTAGCAGAGTTGCCAAAGCGTCCAAGAGCTCGGACAAAACTTGAGCCGACGGGCGCACAGGACCGCTCGCGCCAGCCGTTGAACCGAAAGTCATAGCTGCCGCAGTTGATGATTGCAGCACTGGTTGCGTGCCAGCCATGAAGATCGCGACCCTGTTCGGCGGCTCATAGGGGTCCGGAATACTATCACCATCGGAACAGCCCCCAAGCCCGCCGCCTTGTAGTTGATACATTGAATTAGTCTCACCGGTTGAGGACTCACCATCAGAGTAGATGACCGTCTCTCCACCAGACACAGATCCTTCCTCCAAACACACTCCATGCACAAACCCAACAAAGGTGTGCTTCATGGCGGCTTGAACCTCGGCGGGTCACGCACGCCGAGGCGTCTCGATGATGTTGGTGCAGATGTCCGGCTCAGGCTCCGACTCGCCGATGAAGACGTGGATTCCGCCGAAGGGGACCCGGTACCCGTACTCGATTAAGTCGGCCTCGGGACCCCAGCCTGCGTCGTCGATGTAGATCTTGCCGCAGCGACTCTTGGTCATCCGGCCCACGGCATATCCCTTGATCCCTGCGAAGCTACCCTTCAAGAACTCGAAGCCACCGTGCGCTGGCCCCACGGTGGGCGCCAACTGTCGTGGACTTAACACGGCAGATGCCCTAGCAAAAGGACTTAGGTGTGGAGCCATCGCAACTAGGTTAGCTTGAAGGGGTCAAACAGGATAAAGGACACAGAGGGTTTACCTAGGTTCGGCCCCTCTCAACGAGGTAAAAGCCTACTCCTGCTTTAGGTTGTATTGCTTGTGTTTCGATTACCAGGGAGCGAATCCGCTTGACCTAGTTCTCAATCCGTTGTTTCTTGAGTTAACCCGCCGCCGGGTCACCCCTTTATATACAGGCTGATGCCCGGCGGCTTACAGAGTCCCGGCCGGCTCATACAAAACGTGTCCGGCTCGGTATCTAACTAAGCTTGCCTTACAATACAAGATAAACATATGGCGGGTCATACCCGTGGGCCTCAAGTCGTCCCCAGGTCTTGGGCCTTCAATAATCTTGCTCTATGAACCGCCATCTTCATATCTTCTTGGGCCTCTTCATCTTAAGCCGCCAGTTGCATGACCTGGCCCTCCTGGGCGGGTCATACCCAGTAGTCATATTCCCAACACCATTCGAGAATTACACTTCATTTCTGCTTGTCATTTTGCCTTCATTTTACATTCAACTCCATGTGGTTCTCTAACCACTAAATCGCTTAGTACTAAGCGCACTAGCACGAATTTCATGCAATGGTTTCGCACCCGTTGGGTGAACAATGACTCTTCATCAGAAGTTCAACATGTCTTTCAGCCTGAAATGAGGATGGTGCTTCTGTATACCATCATAGGAGAACATAAATTTTAGTAAGGACTTGCAATCATATCTACACCCGAAAATGCCTTAGTACATAATCTCAACTTCGTGTTGATTTATATAGAACTAAATTATAAGCTTCAACGGACCTGAAGTCCTGAGTACGAACAAATAGCCATTTGTATGATGCTTATGACAACATATCTCTCCTGAATGGAGTCCCAAAGGCAAATGGATATTCTATATCCATTAAATACTCAACTTGAGAATTGAGTTGAGGCGATGCCATAGAAATGAAAACATGCATATTTTAGCTATCTTATAAATAGCCATCACATTCTTTGCAGGTGGAGTTTCTGTGGCGACAAGGCCACGAGTTGAAAAAATCATTAATGTCGATGACCCGTGTTAAATAATTACTTTCACCTAATACCATCACATCACATTTTCTTTCAAAAAAGGTCAGCCATATGTTGCATGAAATGGTCGTGCATTAATTAAGTAGGATGAAAATGTCATGGCTAAGGATAATCATGTTCATGGTGATTCTTAGTGAACCATAGGGTAAGCCTTCCACAAGACGAGTAGATTTTCCGATTAAAGGCAGTCACCTCAAAGGGGTAAACCTTTAATTTCCCTTAAACACATGGAGGTAGTCAACCACCAAGTGGTGTAGACCTCACTCTTAGACGGTTCCCATCAATCATAGCCTCCACAACCTTATGTTATTTAAAACACATGAAGGTAATTACCACGAAGTGGCACAAATCTCCCAATCATGCACAAAATCTTATTTGTTTCTATGATTACATCCCATAAATTATAAGTTGTGTACTCATGGAAGGGAATCACTAAATTATTCAAGTATTTTGCAGAATTTTCTTCATAGCACAATATCAGACATAGTTGCCACGAATGCGTTGAATTCCTCTCCCGATGGAGTATGTAACACTACAGTCACAACCAAAGAAAAATGCTATGAAATTGACAAGTATTTGGAAAAACATCATGAAGGTAGTCACCAACGGTGTAGTCCTCATAGTTGTGAACGGAAATTATTTCGTTGCTATGATACTATGTCATAAGTTTTGTGTCTTCATTTTTGCTTTAAACACATGGAGATAATCACTACTAAGTAGTTTAGACCTCACTCTTATGGAGCTTACAACCTTGTGTTAAAACACATGGAGATAATCACTACTTGGTAATGTAGACCTCATTTTTATGGAGCTTCTTACAACCTTGTGTTAAAACACATTGAAGGTAATCACCACATGGTGGTGTAGACCTCGTAGTTGTGAACGAAATTAATTCTTTGCCTTAATGAAATCGACAAGTCGTGTGCAAAACTAAAGGTAGTCATTTTGTCAATATTACATAATATAAACATCACAATAATGATGGATAATCTGTAATAAGCAGAAGATATCATTTATCCATTATCTTGTGATTCACAATGTAAATTTGAGATAGTTATACAATGTCATACACTTCACTACCTTATGTTTTCCAAATTTGAAAGCAAATTTCATATTCTATGTGAATAATGGATGCAACATATTGCTTTGCAATAGTAGTACCAACGTAATACAAATAAACACGAACATTTTACATGCATAATAATTTATTATGCAATTCAGCAAGACCTATGGTCTATCATGCATATTTGCTCTGAAGCCTAGGGCATAAAATGCAAATAACAATAATCTTATGGTTAAATTGCTGGAGGCAGCAAGGCTGAGGGATAAACTGCAAGGTCCAATGAGCCCGATGGCTCAATGAGACTGTAGAGGGCCTTTCTATCTTTTTTTCCCTGTGCGGCCAAGTCGCGCTCTCGGTTACAAGCGTGCTGATAATGTGCTACAGCATTAGGTGAAAATAAAGGAGACAAATTAAGATACACAATGATTCTCTAATTCCATTGCGATGTGGTAGATCCACTTATATACTCCCTCCGTTCCAAAATATAGTGCTTCCTCTATTCCCGTGCTTCAACTTTAATCATAAATTTAACCAACGAGACCGACTGTGGCGGGAGCAAAAGTTATACCAGTGAATTCGTATTCAAAAGAAGTTTTCAATTATATAATTTTTTCTCCCGCCGCAGTCGGTCTCGTTGGTTAAATTTATGGTCAAAGTTGGACCTCGGGAAGAACGGGCACACTATATTTTGGAACGGAGGGAGTAATGAAGAGTGAGTGTGTTGAGGAGAAATCTTTCCCCCAACAGACATCTTTTAGGAGTTATCCCTCCCATACAAGTGATTACATGTTTTTTTTTAATTGTTTCGTGTGCTAAAATAAAAATCTTTACACGTGCATCTCCCCATACTGAGGTTTTTCCGAGCAAACAAAAATAAACACAAGCAACGCAGGGTCGCTTTACACGTGCATCAGTCCCTCCAGTGAAATTTGTGTAGCAAAGAACAACAGGGCAAGTGAGCCGACAGAGAAAAAGCACGAGCGTTGCGAATCTGAATTATTGGATCGTTGATCCGGTACGGCTCCCCCTGTCCCGGGGCGTACGAGCGTCCTTGGCCGTCCACCAGAATGGATCCGATCTTCTAGTGGAAAGCGAGACGGGAAGCGGACACCCATCGCCGCTCGCGGGAATCGAGTTCCTCCTCCGATGGGAACCATCGCGCGCTCGGCCGACCACTAGAAAGTGGAAACGCGACGGCTGCCCTAGCCTAGCGTACGAGTACAGTACGAGTGTACGACGCTGGCCAGTCCCGTTCCATCCGTGCGCAGCCGAGGGAGTGCAAAATCCACCGGTCCTGCCGTGCTGTGCCGTCCCATTCCACGCTCGGTTCACGACGACGCGTCCTTGTCGTCGTCGTTAGTCGTGGATGATGCCTCCAGCACAATGCACTGTGTAGCTAGTGCGGCCCGGAGAAGAAAGATAAAGATGGGCGCTGGGAGTGAGTTGTCGCTATGTCATCGGTGACACTTTTGTCCACGCTCTGAGTCGCACGACGAAAACGAAGGAAGAAAAGACCACCCACTGCTGGTTTGGAGCTTGGACGGTAAGATAAACTACTGCCACCACGGTGCATCAGGAGCTTTCTTATAAAACAAATGACTCAAGATGGCATACATGCATGTTTGAATTCTTTTTAGTGGAGCAAACATTTCTAGCTCTTTTGCTGGGCCTTCTTGCCAGGTTCTTCGGCCGGACCTTTTCTTTAAGAAAAAGGGTTCGATTGCACGCGAATCACTATTCGGCGCTTAAGGCGCCCAGTGCTTCGTTACTGCAGGAGCTATATGTCGCCCAAAGCGAGATGTATACGTCTGGCTTACATAGCAGAGTTATTAGGCCCGCCCAATACTATAACTAAGCGCGTGTTCTATTTTCCTATGCTTTTTTTACATTGTAATTTGTTCACATCTAATTTTTTATCGGATTTTTAATGTTTCCTTTTATTTTTTATTCAGTTTATTTGTTTCTTTCTTCAGTTTTCTCTGCTTTTTTCGTTTTTATTTTCCTTTTTCCTTTTTTCAACACCTGTCTACTTTTTAAATACATATTGTACATTTTTCGTATACATCAAGAACATTTTTAATACATGTTTAACATTTTCATGAAGATTCACATTTAAAATACTTCAGATACATGATTAACATTTTTAAACTATATGTTCTGATGTCTACTTTTTTATACAGATTCTACATTTTTTTGCATACACCTATTTTTATATATGTTTTAAAAAATGAGCAACATTTTATATATACCTGTTATTTAAAAAAACACATTGAAGCATTTTTTTTACATCATATAAACATTTTATTAAGTGTCACAAACATTGTTTTTTGAAATGTATGAACATTTTCTAAAATGTAACGTCCACTTTTAGAATGCTGCAACTTTTTTAATTACATGAACGTTTTTTGGATCATATAATATTTTCTCAAATGTATCGTACATTTATGGAATGCTACAATTATTTTTATTACATGAACAGATTTTTACATTTATGGGATGCTACAATTATTTTCATTACATGAACAGTTTTTTACATTTATGGAATGCTACTATTATTTTCATTACATAACATTTTCAAGAATGTCACGTGCATTTTTTGGAACTTGTGAACATTTTTGAAATATCACATACATTCTCTTGAAAGGTCAAACATTTTCTAAAAGTTGAGAAAACATTTTTACACAACATAAACATTTTCTAAATGTGCGACAAACACCTTTTATAAAAATATAATTCATATTTTAATAATAAGTGATTTTTTAATCTATATCACTATATAGTGTAGGAATAACATTGGATACCGGCCCTTGATTTATCGCTATCCAACGGTGGAGTAGCGGCAAATCCGTACATCATTGGACGTTAGATATATATGTTTAACATTACATTACATTATTTGCGTACATCTAATTTTTTTTCAAACAAAAGAAAGAAGAACAATGAAACAAATACTACAGCTTCGCTCCGTCTTCAATCTTCTCGACTGCAGTCATTCTTCTTCGGACACACCAAAGTAAAATTGCTTTACTTCAGCAATATTTTAAGGGATCAATTCCTTCACATAATCTTCTCGGTATGGTTTCTTCTTGAAACATATATCTTTCTCTTCTGTGCAACGCAGATACCTCTTGGTGAAGATCCTCAAACTTCTCGAAAGAATGTAGCATTCTTCTCGTTACATCGGGGACTATTTCTTTTTGTGTGCACTAGCAAACAAATTAGTCCCTTGCTGCTTCAGACATTGCACCAACAGTTCGTTTACAGGCAACCGACCTCCTCTCGATCTATTGCACAAATAGAACAAGCACACTAGGCAAAAACTGTTGGAAATATGCCCTAGAGACAATAATATTGTATTATTATATTTCTGTGCTCATAATTAAGAATTTATATTTCATGCTATAACTGCTATGATCCTGGAAAATGAGATTCAGTGGAAAGTCATATGCACTTGTGGAATGATAAACGGTGAAGAATAGGTTCCCGGTCTTGCCTCCAAGACTGGCTCAAGTGTTGTTGGTGATCATGTTTTTCCGGATCTCAAGATATCGTTAAGTGTAACGAAAGTCCAGAAAAAACACTGAGAGTATGACGTTAGAAGAACGATTATATTGAATCGACCCAATCTTGTTTGTTATACTTTGAGATAATATCGTATGGAATCAATTGTTACAACACTGAGTGTTAGCATGTGTTTTTAGTTTCTCATACCATGAGAATATCGTAGTCGCTTCCTACCGACGGTGGACTTTGGGGTTGCTCAAACTTCATATGTAACTAGGTGATCATAATGATAATTTACACGTTTATCAGAAAGTTTGACAAGGGACTAGATAGCTCGAGAGTGGAATTTGCTCCTCCGACGATGGGGAGATATTCTTAGGGCCCTCTCGGTGTGACAGCATCCATCATCGTCTGGACAGACACAGGTGACTATGTCACAGGGACGGCGGAAGACTTCAACAAAAAAGAAGAACAAAACCGGCAACGAGATCAACAGTATAGTGAGCATGTGCATGACTCAGGAGGATATGGATGCATCCCGGATTTTGTAAAGTATCGGAAGCAAAGGTAACACACATGATAATCAAAGATTCACTCGAATGTCATTCATGTAATCATATGGATTGATATGGACGTCCATGGTTCTACCATCGATCATTGAACGAAGGGGTTTCGTCCATGTCTATGATCTACCAAACCTACGAGGTCACAAGCTTGAGGTAATCACGATCTGCTGAGTGTTAATAGGACGAGAATATCAAGGATTTATTTATGGAATTGTTTCATTAATATTCGAAATAGTTTCGAGAGGAACCGGAAGCGTTTCGAGGTCAGCGGAAGTGTTTCGGAGTTTATCGGGCAATACAAGGTATTACTGATAATTAATATATCGATGGAAAATATTTTCAGTGATGTTAAATTATATATAAAAAGCTTGTAGTAATTGTTAAAAGAATTTTATAAATAATTAAATATCAACATGCCTTCAAAGGCCAAGAGGTGGAAGGTAACTTGGGTCACAAGGGCCAAGTGGAGGAGATGCCCCCCTTTTCAAAGGGGGGCGAATTGGGCGAGCTCATGTCCGACGCTTTATGCGCCCGTTGAGGAACTAGCGCTCACTAGCCGCACCTGGTGGGCCGGCCCACGATGCAGCGCAGCCAAAATGTATATATAGCAAAAAAAAATCTCCCTAAAATGTTGCTTCCACTTGGAATCAACCTCGCTCTGTTTAGGTTCAGTGCAGGTTGCCTAACCACTACAGCAACTCGGCGCTAGTGAAAGATTTCAGCGCGAAATGTTTAAAAATAACTGTAGCAGCGCTGTTTATTGCTCATAGATAGAAAAACGTGATTTTCTGAATATGAACAAAATTTGAAAGTTCACAGATTTAAGAAAAAATGCATGAATTTTAGAAAAGTTCATGTAATAAAAAGGGTTCATGAATTCAAAGAATTTCACGAATTAAAAAAAGTTCATCGATTTTCAAAAAAGCTCCCAAATTTGAAAAACATTAATCAATTTAGAAAATAACTTCATCGATTTTGAAAAACATTCATCAATTTTCAAAAAGAGTTCACAAATTTGAAAAAAATGTTCATCGATTTGGAAAAAGTTCATCAAATTTTAAAAAAGTTCACAAATTCAAAAGAAAAGTTCATCGACTTTGAAAAAAATTCATCAATTCAGAAAAATATTCACAAATTTTATAAAAAGTTCAACAAAATTGAAAAAAATCATCGATTTTGAAAAAAGTGCAGAATTTTAAAAAAGTTTCATTGATTTGAAAAAAAACTTCACGAAATTTCAAAAAAAGTTCATCGAATTTCAAAAAAAGAAGTTCATCGATGTGAACAAAAAGTTCAAGTATTTGAAAAAAAATCATCAAACCAGGAAAAAACTAAAAACTAAAAAGGAAAAAGAAAAAAGAAAGAAAAGGGAAACGTAAAGAATATAAGAGGGAAGCGGTGTAACGTTACCAGATCTTGTTGTCTGGCCAGGGTGGTTACAGCAGCCTGCCCTAGAGAGGTAGGTCGCGTGTTTGATTCCTAGTCAGTGCGCTCGTTTTTTTGGATTAATACACAGGAAAAAAACACTAGAGGGGCCGGCCCACGCATGGCGCTACAGGCGCCCGTTTGTAAAATACACAGTAACGAGCGCATGCAGTGCTAAATAGGAATCGCTGCGAATTGGACTCCTCCCCCCTTGGCCGGCGTCCCAAGGACGGTCTTTCCCTCCTTGGTGGCTTCCCCTCCTTCCCCCTCTAACCTATATATACTTGAGGTATTGGACCTATTGTCTACACAAGTTTTGGAGCCTCCTTTTAGTTCATCTAGTTCTAGTTGGTCCTAGTTGACTAATTAGAGCTAGACCTAGTTCTCTAATCCTCATAATTAGAAGCCAAGTGTGGTTCTAATCTCCTCCCTCAAATTCTCCGGCGACGATTAGCTCTGGTTGGTGAAGCGCTGCCGGATTGTGAAGATCGTCCGCTTGCAACCAAGTAGAGAGGTCGTGCTTTCAGTCTTCCATTCGACGGATCGTTCGAGGGTTGTTTGCGGGATCATCGTCAACAATTCGAGGGACTCCAAGTACGATCTACACCGACTCGTCTACTTCCGCTGCACTCCGGAGTCAGTAACGATCGTTGATCCAAACCCGATATGTATCTTCATATTGTTCCTTGGTGATCGTATGGTGATTTTTTTCTACTACGTTTTCGCACAAAAACAACTAGTCGATCTAAAAGTAGAAGGTAAAAAGAAGACAAGGCGGTGACATCCCCTTCCTTCCCCGCGCAATTCAAAGCAAAAAGAGGAAGAACAAAGCAATAAAGAAGTAAACAAAAAACTCACCTCAAGAGCCACAACCAACAAGGCTCACCCACAAACAAGAACAAAGCCCACACCGGGCGTTAAACAACAAAGGGAGAAACATGAAGAGACGCTGCAGCAGAGCGAGGCGACGAACGAGTGGCGACACAGGAGCTCGAACAGAACCTCCAGCGAAGCGAGTAGATAGACATGTGGCGTCAGCAAAGCTCGAAAAGAACTTCCTGCGGAGCGACGCAACAGACAATCAATGTCAAGCCGCGAATCAAAAGCAAAACAATAAGGCGAAAAGCAAATGAAGAGGGAGACATGAGGAAGATAAATAAGCAAACGAACTGCATAACCCACCACACGGTCCGGGCAAGAGGACAAGCCCCCAACGGGCCATCCGGACAGGCACAATCAGAGCAAACCGAGGACAACAAAGCAGCCGAACAACCATTACACCAACCGTTGTCTGGAGGAGAATGATGTGATGGACAAGACCCAACCGTAAGCTTAGCATTCGATCGTATCACTTAAGTTTATTACTATAGCTTTCTTCATGTCAAGTATCTATTCCTAAGACCATGAGATCATGCAACTCCCAGATACCGGAGGAATACCTTGTGTTCTATCAAACGTCACTTCGTAACTAGGTGATCATAAAGATGCTCTACAGATATCTCCGAATGTGTCTGTTGGGTTGGCATGGATCGAGACTGGAATTTGTCACTCCGTGTGACAAAGAGATATCTTTGGGCCCTCTCGGTAATACAACATCGTAAAGAGCTTGCAAGCAATGTGGTTAATGAGTTAGTCACGAGATCTTGTATTACGGAACAAGTAAAGAGAATTGTAGGTAAAGAGATTGAACTAGGTATGGAGATACCGACGATCGAATCTCGGGCAAGTAACATATCGCCGGACAAAGGGAATTGCATACGGGATTAACCGAGTCCTTGACATCGTGGTTCAACCGATAAAAGATCTTCGTGGAATATGTAGGAACCAATACGGGCTTCTAGGTTCTGATATTGGTTATTGACCGGAGAGGTGTCTCGGTCATGTCTACATGATTCTCGAACCCGTAGGGTCCACACGGTTAACGTTCAGTGACGCTAGAGTAATATTGGGATATGCATGTTGGTGATCGAATATTGTTCGGAGTCCCGGATGGGATCCGGGACGTCACGAGGAGCTCCGGAATGGTCCGGAGGTAAAGATTTATATATGGAAAGTTGTTTTCAGGGTTTCAGAAAAAGTTTCAGTTTTTTTGGTATTGTATCGGGAAGCTTCCAGAAGGTTCCGAAAACTTCCGGAGGAGTCCGGAAGTCCACCAAGGGTTCCATTATGTCCCAAGGGTCAGCATGGACTGAGGGGGGGCACCCTGGCCTTATTGGGCCAGGCGCACAAGTCCCTCAAGGCCCATGTGGCTTGGGAGAGGTGGAAAGTCCACCTGTGTATGGAAAAGGAGGGAATTGGACTAGGAGTCCAACTCCTTCCCCTTGGTGCACCCCTAGGGCTTGGAGGGCTGGCCACCACGCCCGTCCACCTATATATCGAGGGGAGGGGCCGCCCCCAAGAGGACACACAAGCCCTTGGCCCCCCTTTCTCCCGTTACTTCGTAACTCCTCCTCTTCGTTGTTTCGGTAGCGCTCGGCGTAGCCCTGCCGGAATCACACCATCACCGTCACGCCATCGTGCTGCCGGCGATCCTATCTACTTCTCCTCCCTCGCTTGCTGGATCAAGGAGGAGGAGACATCATCGAGCCGTACGTGTGCTGAACGCGGAGGTGCCGTCCGTTCGGTACTTCATCCGTTTGGATCGCGATTGGATCGTGACGAGTACGACTACATCAACCGCGTGATATACGCTTCCGCTTAATGATCTACGAGGGTATGTAGACACACTCTCCCCTCTCGTTGTTATGCTTCTCCTAGATAAATCTTGGGTGTTCGTAGGAAGATTTTTTATTTTCATGCAATGTTCCCCAACAGTGGCATCATGAGCTAGGTCTATGCGTAGATGTATATGCACGAGTAGAACACAAAGAGTTGTGGGTGTTGATGCCCAAATTCCTTACCTCTCTTGTCTTATTGGGATTCAGCGGTATTGTGCGATGAAGTGGCTCAGACCAACTTTACATGTCCTCGCACATGAGACATGTTCCACCAACTGACATGCAATTTGTTTTGCATAAGGTGGCTAGCGGGTGTCTGTCTCTCCTACTTTAGTTGAATCTAATTTGACGAAGGCGGTCCTTGTTGAAGGTTAAAAGGCAACTTGATTATCATCGTTGTGGCTTTGTGTAGGTAAGAATTGTTCTTGCTAGTTGCCCATAGCAGCCATGTAAAATTTGCAAGAACAAAGTAGAGGACGTCTAACTTGTTTTTGCAGGGCATGTTGTGATGTGGTATGGCCAAAAACATGATGTGATATATGTTGATGTATGAGATGATCATGTTTTGTAATAGGTTCACGACTTGCATGTCGATGAGTTCAGCAACCAGCAGGAGCCATAGGGTTGTCTTTAATTTATTAATTACCATGTAATTGCTTTGCTTTATCGCCATGTGTTGGCAATAGTTGGCGAGACGACCACATGATGACACAATGATGGAGATCATGGTGTCATGCCGGTGATGATGGAGATCATGCCGGTGCTTTGGAGATGGAGATCAAAGGCACGAGATGATAATGGCCATATCATGTGACATATTGATTGCATGTGATGTTTATCTTTTTATGCATCTTGTTTTGCTTAGGACGACGTTAGCAATATAAGATGATCCCTTCACTTATTTTCAAGAAATTGTGTTCTCCCTAAGTATGCACTGTTGCAAAAGTTCATCGTTTCGAAGCACCTCGTGATGATCGGGTGTGATAGACTCTACGTTCGCATACAATGGGTGTAAGCTAATTTTACACATGCAGAATACTTGGGTTAAACTTGATGAGCCTAGCATGTACAGACATGGCCTCGGAACACAAGAGACCAAAAGGTCAAACATGAGTCAGATAGTAGATATGATCAACATGGAGATGTTCACCATTGATGACTACCCCATCTCACGTGATGATCGGACATGGGTTAGTTGACTTGGATCATGTATCACTTAGACAACTTGAGGAATGTTGATTGAAGTGGGAGTTCATTAGTAATTTGATTAACTGAACTAATTATCATGAACTTAGTCTTAATTGAATTTGCAAAAATTGTATTATAGATCAATGGTCTGCGTTGTAGTTCCCCTGAATTTTAATGTGTTCCTAGAGAAAGCTAAGTTGAAAGTGATGGAAGCAACTATGCGGACTGGGTCCGTAACTTGAGGATTATCCTCATTACTGCACAGAAGGCTTATGTCCTTGATGCACCACTAGGTGCCGCACGCTCTCCAGCGTCGTCTATGGATGTTGTGAACATCTGGCAGACACGTTCTGATGACTACTCGATAGTTCCGTGCGCCATGCTTTACGACTTAGAGCCGGGGCTCCAAAGATGTTTTGAGCACCATGGAGCATATGGGATGTTACAGGAGCTGAAATTGGTATTTCAAGCTCATGCCCGGGGTGAGAGGTATGACACCTCTGACAAGTTTTTTAGCTGCAAGATGGAGGATAACAGTTCTGTTAGTGAGCATATACTCAGAATGTCTGGGTTTCACAACCGCTTAACTCAGTTGGGAGTTAATCTTCCATATGACACGGTCGTTGACATAGTTCTCCAGTCACTGCCACCAAGCTATAAGGGCTTTGTGATGAACTATAATATGCAAGGGATGGAAAAAACGATTCCCGAGCTCTTCACGATGCTTAAGGCCGCGGAGGTAGAAATCAAGAAGGAGCATCAAGTGTTGATGGTTAGAAAAATCACTAGTTTCAAGGTAAGGGAAAGAAAGGGAACTTTAAGAAGAATGGCAAGAAAGTTGCTGCTCCTGTGAAGAAACCCAAGGCTGAACCCAAACCTGAGACTGAGTGCTTCTACTGCAAGGGGAATGGTCACTGGAAGCCGAACTGCACCAAGTACTTGGCAGATAAGAAGGCTGGCAACGTCAACAAAGGTATATTTGTTATGCATGTTATTGATGTGTACCTTACTAGTGCTCATAGTAGTGCCTGGGTATTTGATACTGGTTCGATTGCTAATATTTGTAACTCCAAACAGGAGCTATGGAATAAACGAAGACTGGCTAAGGACGAGGTGATGATGCGCGTCGGAAATTGTTCCAAGGTTGATGTGATCGTCGTCGGCATGCTACCTCTACATCTACCTTCGGGATTAGTTTTAAACCTAAATAATTGTTATTTGGTGCCTGCATTGAGCATGAACATTATATCTGGATCTTGTTTATTGCGAGACGGTTATTCATTTAAGTCAGAGAATAATGGTTGTTTTATTTATATGAGTAATATCTTTTATGGTCATGCACCCCTTGTGAATGGTTTATTTTGTTGAATCTTGATCGTAGTGATACACATATTCATAATATTGATGCCAAAAGATGCAAAGTTAATAATGATAGTACCACATATTTGTGGCACTGCCGCTTAGGTCATATTGGTGTAAAGCGCATGAAGAAACTCCATGTTGATGGACTTTTGGAATCTCTCGATTATGAATCATTTGAGACATGTGAACCATGCCTCATGGGCAAGATTGACTAAAACTCCGTTCTCCAGAACAATGGAGCGAGCTAGTGACTTATTGGAAATATTACATACCGATGTATGCGGTCCGATCAGTGTTCAAGCATGCGGTGGATATCGTTATTTCCTTACCTTCATAGATGATTTGAGTAGATATGGGTATATTTACTTAATGAAACACAAGTCTGAAACATTTGAAAAGTTCAAGGAATTTCAGAGTGAAGTGGAGAATCATCGTAACAAGAAAATAAAGTTTCTATGATCTGATCGTGGAGGTGAATATTTGAGTTACGAGTTTGGTATGCATTTAAGACAATGTGGAATTGTTTCACAGCTCACGCCACCTGGGAACACCACTGCGTAATGGTGTATCCGAATGTTGTAATCGTCCTCTATTGGATATGGTGCGTTCTATGATGTCTGATGCGGAGCATCCTACGGACATCACCATGTCAAGAGCCCGTTTGGCAAGTGACACGTGCGGCATCTACTTCACATACATAAAGGTGGATCGTCTCCTTTACACGTGTTCACTTGACCCCTTCGAGGATGGTATACTACTTGACACTCCACTCGTGTGCATGCATAGGTATTGCCGGAGCTTCACGGATGACGAGGAGGAGTGCAAGCGGCAAGGATCACCTACACCATCCGCGAGGGAAACGTGGAAGCGAAGACGAAAGAAACGGAGCTGCTGCAAGCTACAGCCACCGGACATCCGGATGCCACCAGACATCCGGTACCTGATGCGGAAGACCCAGCCAGAAGAACCGCAGACGAAGACGCTACAGCGACCGGACGACCGACGCCCATTAGACGTCCGACAAGTCCCAGCCTCCGGACATCCGACGCCCACCGGAAATCCGGTGCCACCTGTCCAGAGCCAAAACGTTGGAAGTCCGACTCCCTCCGGACGTCCGGACCCACGCGAGCCACCGGACGACCGACATCCCTCGAACGTCCGACGCCTGCCTATGCGCAACCGGACCTTTGGCCTTGTATCTCTCTCCCACTTACCCCTTCGTGGTTAGACTATAAATAGACCTCCCCCTCCTCTTTTCTAGGGTTAGCTAAGTGATAACTCATTTGTATGTGAGCTTTGCTCCTACCTACTCTACTCTTGAGAGAGACAGACCACTCCCATGGAGTTCAAGACCTCCATGTGAGAAGATCCGTAGTGGATTCAAGACCCCGTCTAGGGAAGATCCATCTCGGATTCAAGACCTCAACTCCTCACGGATTGGGATGAACTAGCTACCGTTTGTACCATCCTTTGTTGGATTTGGATCATGTATCTCTCCATGTGTATGTGGATTTAGCATATGTGTGATTGGATCTCGTCAATTTGAGTGTTTCCTCTTGTTTTTTCCCTTGCGCTCTTCGTGTGTTCTTCATGTTCTTCGGGAATCCCCCTCCAAATCGTGAAAGATCGGCCCCTAGGGTTCCACCCTACATCATCTTGGTATAATGAGCCATGGTTGATCATGAATTTGGAGTCCCTACCCCTCGTTTTCTAGCCTAATTTTTCTTGATTTCATCCTAAATTTTGAAAATCCCCACCAAAAATAGCCCCAATTTTTTTTTGTGATTTGTTGGTTTGATGATGTTTTGTTGATTTTGATCCATGGATTCGTTGTGTTTCGAGTGGATCTAGTTTCTCCACAAGTTTCCCCACTTTCCATCCATGAAATCTCATCAATTTTGACCCCAAAATCTTCAATTTCCGCCCAAAACCGCGTCCCGGATCTGAAATCTCGCGTTGACCTAGACCCACCGGACGACCAGCCTTTTCCAGACGTCAGGAGCCTCCCGAACCACCGGATGTCCGGACTCCACGGGAAATCTGACACCCCGATCCAGAGCTGAAATCGCGGACTTCCGACCACTTCCAGACGTCCGACCACCGTAGATCCGACAATTACCGGACGTTCGATACATGTAGAAACTGACTTCGGCTGATGTTTGTTTCGGCCATAACTAATTCATCCGAACTCGGATTTTGACGTTCTTTAGCTTGTTTTGAAGCTATTGACATCCCCCATCCCACGAAAATACTTCCAACATCATTTGAATCCATCTAATGTTTGTAACTTTGGCATCTTTGCCTAGGCCTTCCACCATATCACCCACATTACCACCATAGCTTTCCGCAACCTAACCCATTTTGTTCTGTATAGCATTTGTGGTTGCTTGAGTTGTGATTTGAGTCACCTAAGGTGTTTCGGCTACTTAGGGATGGTTACTTCTTCATCAACCACCACCATAACTTCCGCATAACTTTGCCCACCATACACTTCCGCCACCCCAACTTAACCCAATTTTGTTTGCGTTGTGCGTTGTGTCTCCTAAGGTGTTTCAGCTACTTAGGGACGGTGACTTCAACTCCGACTCGCATAACCCATCATTGCACTTCCGCAATCCCATTGAGCTTACGAAACCACCACCGCATTCCGCTACCACCATTTGATATTTGCCTTTGAGATTTTGAGTTCGCGGTTTTTTCGTTTCCTAAGGTGTTTCGGCTAATTAGGAACGGTTCTGCATCAAGAACACCGCCACTCATCATCGCCACGAGGTCGTCATTGACATTGACCATATCATCATCCATTCTTGCTTACACCCGACAAACCACGAACGGTAACCTCTATATCATCTTGGTATCGTAGTATCCCACCATTGTATATTCTCCCTTGCCATTGCATTGATAACCCCTAGCCCATTTTGTGTCACATGCCTTTCGAGACTAGCCATTGAGTATTGCCGGCAACGTTACTTGTGCACATTAGTGATCATCGATCTACACCTTCCATTGCATACATACCATATCATCTTGGTATCCTTATCTTGGTATCATCATATCATCTCTTGTGTCACAAGGTTGTTCCCGCATATACACAATTGCTATCTTGGTTCGGGCATTTTGCAAAAGTGGCCATATAAAAAAAAAAGCTTTTAAGCAAAAGAGTGAACAAAGAGCTTGTAAGCAATAGCCATAGCATCGCCACATTGCATATCATACTACCATATTGATCATCTTGGATCATCGTGTGCGAAACACTGGGAACCATACATACATAACATACTTGGGATAGAAAGTTGATACATTTTCCATCTTATAGGTTGTGCACAAGTGTCGTATCCGCCTATTGAGCAATTGTGCTAGCTTCTCTCTAGAGTTGTGCAACACAAGCGTTTTCCGTGGATTCCACATTTTGTGCTCATTCCTTGGTTGCACGGCCCCATTTATCTATCCATGTGTGCGTTTCTGTGTGCCATTCATTCTATTGGTCTACTTGTTGCACTTGCGAATTTGTGAATCTCTTTCAACATTATTGACCCTTGCTAACATTTTGCATCAAATTTTTTTGCCACTATCCTCACCAAGCTATAAGCCTTACTTGTGTAGGTGTGAGTATTGACAAGATCCGGTACCAATTGTGCTACTTCCATAATACATTATTGAGTGATCATTGATCCGTCTTGAACATTGCATAAGGTATATTTGGTCTAGTTCTTTACTTTCTTCCACTCACATTTGCTCGAGTCTTGTGATGGATAGGTGATACGTCTCCAACGTATCTATAGTTTTTGATTGTTCCATGCTATTATATTATCTGTTTTGGATGTTTTATATGCATTAATATGCTATTTTATATTATTTTTGGGACTAACTTATTAACCTAGAGCCCAGTGCCAGTTTTCTGTTTTTTCCTTGTTTTTGACTTTTACAGAAAAGGAATATCAAGCGGAATAAAACTTTACGGTGATTTTTCTTGGACCAGAAGAAACCCACGAGACTTGGAGAGGAGGCCAGAAGCCCTACGGCGAGGCCACAAGCCATAGAGGCGCGCCCCAGGGGGGCACCCCCAGGGCTTGTGGGCCCCCCCAGAGACCTTCCAACCCTAATTCCACCACTATATATTCTCAAATATTCCCCCTATACCAGAGGGCATACCAAAAATACTTTTCCGCCGCCGCAAGCCTTTGTTCCCGTGAGATCCCATCTTAGGGCCTTTTCCGGCACTCCGCCGGAGGGGGATTCGATCACGGAGGACTGCTACACCAACCTTGTTGCCCTTCCGACGATGTGTGAGTAGTTTACCACAGACCTACGGGTCCATAGCTAGTAGCTAGATGGCTTCTTCTCTCTCTTTGATCTTCAATACAATGTTCTCCTTGATGTTCTTGGAGATCTATTCGATGTAATCTTCTTTTGCGGTGCATTTGTTGAGATCCGATGAATTGTGGATTTATGATCAGATTATCTATGAATATTATTTGAGTCTTATCTAAACTCTTTTATGCATGATTAAGATATCTTTGTATTTCTCTTCGAACTATCGGTTTGGTTTGGCCAACTAGATTGGTTTTTCTTGCAATGGGAGCGGTGCTTAGTTTTGGGTTCAATTTTGCGGTGTCCTCACGCAGTGACAGAAGGGGTAGCGAGGCACGTATTGTATTATTGCCATCAAGTATAAAAAGATGGGGTTTATATCATATTGCTTGAGTTTATCCATCTACATCATGTCATCTTGCTTAAGGTGTTGCTCTGTTCTTATGAACTTAATACTCTAGATGCAGGCAGGAGTCGGTCGATGTTGGAGTAATAGTAGTAGATGCAGAATTGTTCCGGTCTACTTGTCACGGACGTGATGCCTATATTCATGATCATTGCCTTAGATGTCTTCACAATTATGCGCTTTTCTATCAATTGCTCAACAGTAATTTGTTTACACGCCGTATATTTTCTTCAAGAGAGAAGCCTCTAATGAAACCTATGGCCCCCGGGTCTATTTTCCATCATATATTTTCATATCTGTAAACCAAAAAACCCAAAAATACCTTGCTGCAATCTATTTATATTTACTTTAGTTTGCTCTTTTATTTATCTTTTATACCTATCTCTATTAGATCTCACTCTTGTTCGTGACCGTGAAGGGATTGACAACACCTTTTTCGCGTTGTGTGCAAGTGTTTGTTAGTTTGTGCAGGTGCATATATTGGGGACTTGCTTGTGCCTCCTACTGGATTGATACCTTGGTTTTTAACTGAGGGAAATACTTACTACTTTGTTGCATCACCCTTTCCTCTTCAAGGGAAAAATCAACGCAAGCTCAAGAAGTAGCAATAGGCAAAGCACATCTACTTCGGTATACAACAATGACGAGTTTGATGCCACGAAAAACATCTTCGACGCCAAGATGGATGCTCAAATGGAGGAGATCAAAGCCCTCATCAAGTCCTATAAGAGATCTTCCTCATCTTCGAGAAGACACTCAAGTGCACATCCTTCCGAGCTACCATCTCCGGCAAGATCACATCGGCATCGACACCATCACTGACGAGGACGTGAAGGTCAAGAGCTCAACACCAACCCCCGCTCTATGACTTCACCATCTACCTTGGCATCTTTGCCAAGCGACTCCAAGGCATCTTCGCCTTTGGACATGCGGCATCTTCGCCAACAAGCACCTCAAGACTACGCTCAAGAAAAGCTCCCCAAGCTCAAGTCCGCGACTTCTACGAGCTACTACGACCTCGATACTGACCACGAGATTCCTTTCTATGGGACTCAAGACCCCAAGGAGTATCTCGAGTGGGAGCGCAAGATGGACGACTACCTCAAGCTACTTCAAGTCCCTCCCAAAGATCAAGTGAAGTGCGCCACAAGTAACTTCCACGACTACGCGTCGACATGGTGGCTTCATACACCTTCGAAGAGCTTCGACATGAGTTGGCGCAAGATGATGACTTGAGTGACTTGTTCCACCATATTGAGAGTGAGAGTGACTTCACCACTAGCCCCATATGTGATGAGTTGCCCAAATTCCCATGTGAGGAGAGCCACAACCCCCACCACTTGAGTGAGATGAGTGACTCCACCATATGTGACTTTGAGTGCACCTATTTTGAGGGAGTGAGTGAGCCACCACATAGAGAGAGTGTGATAGTTGATAGGTCTTGCGAGGACATTTTGAACTCTAACGACTTAACCTCTACCTCTATTGTGTCTTCTCATTTGGTGCTAGGTCCCATATATGATGACGCCCTGATCCTCGACGACTTCGTCCTTCCTTTGGACAAGACGATGGCCATGGTGGAATATGATGCACCCCTCACATAGTTCCATCAAGATGGTGATATTGACCACCATTTAGTCTTTGCCACCGCACCTACACCACATGAGTGGAATGAGAAAGGTAACATAGGTGAAGGCGATGCTTTTGTCCCACTAGTGGGTAATCTTGACATTGATTGCTTGCATGATGTTGATCTCCCTATTGCCATGCTTCATGCTAGTATGATTTCCACCTGTGATGATTTACCCTTTTATGATGAGTTTGATGATTGCCATGTGGAGTCTATTAGTTGTGATGCCATGTTGCATAGGATTTCTTGTGATAATTCTCTCGGTCACATCATGTTTGACAATCCGCTTGACTTGTCATATGCTATGCATGAGATCAACAATATGTCATATTTGCAATCTCATTGTAGTGACTATGCATATGCCATTAAAATAAACCCAATTTGCACTTAGGGCATATATGACAAGCCCATGGTTATTGGCATTTGTTTTTCTTGTGATGATATTGATATGCTCCCTTTGCATCATTTCAATCATATGCCATGTGATACGTCTCCAACGTATCTATAATTTTTGATTGTTCCATGCTATTATATTATCCATCTTGGATGTTTTATATGCATTTATATGCTATTTTATATTATTTTTGGGACTAACCTATTAACCTAGAGCCCAGTGCCAGTTTTTGTTTTTTTCCTTGTTTTTGAGTTTCACAGAAAAGGAATATCAAACGGAGTCCAATGAGCTGAAAATTTACGGTGATTTTTTATGGACCAGAAGAAGCCCCCTAAGCAAAAGAGTTGGGCCAGAAGAGCCACGAGGCCTCCACAAGGGTGGAGGGCGCGCCCCCCTATCTTGTCGTCGCCTCGTGGACCCCATGACTTGTTCCCGACGCCAAAAATTCCTATAAATATAGAAACCCCCAGAAATAAACCTAGATCGGGAGTTCCGCCGCCGCAAGCCTCCGTAGCCACCAAAAACCAATCAGGACCCTGTTCCGGCACCCTGCCGGAGGGGGGAACCATCACCGGTGGCCATCTTCATCATCCCGGTGCTCTCCATGACGAGGAGGGAGTAGTTCACCCTCAAGGCTGAGGGTATGTACCAGTAGCTATGTGTTTGATCTCTCTCTCTCTCTCTCTCTCTCTCTCTCGTGTTCTTGATTTGGCACGATCTTGATGTACCGTGAGCTTTGCTATTATAGTTGGATCATATGATGTTTCTCCCCCTCTACCTTCTTGTAATGAATTGAGTTTTCCCTTTGAAGTTATCTTATCGGATTGAGTCTTTAAGGATTTGAGAACACTTGATGTATGTCTTGCATGTGCTTATCTGTGGTGACAATGGGATATTCACGTGATCTACTTGATGTATGTTTTGGTGATCAACTTGTGGGTTATGTGACCTTGTGAGCTTATGCATAGGGGTTGGCACATGTTTTCGTCTTGACTCTCCGGTAGAAACTTTGGGGCACTCTTTGAAGTTCTTTGTGTTGGTTTGAATAGATGAATCTGAGATTGTGTGATGCATATCGTATAATCAAACCCGCGGATAGTTGTGGTGACATTGGAGTATCTAGGTGACATTAGGGTTTTGGTTGATGTGTTTCTTAAGGTGTTATTTTAGTATGAACTCTAGGGCTGTTTGTGACACTTATAGGAATAGCCCAATCGATCAGAAAGAATAACGTTGAGGTGGTTTCGTACCCTACAATAATCTCTTCATTTAGTCTCCGCTATTAGTGACTTTGGAGTGACTCTTTGTTGCACGTTGAGGGATTGTTATATGATCCAGTTATGTTATCATTGTTGAGAGAACTTGCACTAGTGAAAGTATGAACCCTAGGCCTTGTTTCCAAGCATTGCAATACCACTTTTGCTCACTTTTGTTACTTGCTACCTTGCTGTTTTTATATTTTCAGATTACGAAAACCTATATCTACCATCCATATTACACTTGTATCACCATCTCTTCGCCAAACTAGTGCACCTATACAATTTACCATTGTATTGGGTGTGTTGGGGACACAAGAGACTCTTTGTTATTTGGTTGCAGGGTTGTTTGAGAGAGACCATCTTCATCCTATGCCTCCCACGGATTGATAAACCTTAGGTCATCCACTTGAGGGAAATTTGCTACTGTCCTACAAAACTCTGCGCTTGGAGGCCCAACACGAGTCTACAAGAACAAGGTTGCGTAGTAGACATCAAGCTCTTTTCTGGCGCCGTTGCCGGGGAGGCTAGGTAAGCGGCACTCACATCCCGTCAACGAAGCTCTTTTCTGGCGCCGTTGCCGGGGAGGTGAGTGCTTGAAGGTATATCTTTAGATCTTGCAATCGAATCTTTTAGTTTCTTGTTTTATCACTAGTTTAGTCTACAAAATAAAACTACAAAAAAATGGAATTGAGGTTGCCTCATATGCTTCATCTTTATAATGTCTTTCGTGAAAATGATGGAAAGGAAAATTGTGCTCAAGTGTTAGAAGAAGAAGTCTATAAAATGTTTGGCACTAAATCTTTGTATGATGAGCATGATTGCAATGTTGTTAGTATGAATTCCTTGAATATTCATGATGCTAATGATATGCAAAGCCATAAGCTTGGGGATGCTACGTTTGATGAAGATGATATTTTTAGTCCCCCAAGTTTTGATGAGAATATTTATTATGATGATAGCCTGCCTCCTATTTATGATGATTATATTGATGAAAGTGGGTTTGGAAGAGTGTCAACTCTAGGTAGTATTGATCCCACTATTTTGGAGGGTGTTTAATCTTTGCACAATATTGATAAAAGTGGATTTGGAGAGGTCATGACTTTATTTAGTGATGAGTCCACTATTTCGGAAGAGGTTCCAATTGATTATGAGAACAAAGTTGCTATGTATGATGATTATTGTGATGACATGTATGCTATAAATAATAATGATAACCATGAAACTTGTCATCATGATTTTAATTTTCAATTGGATTATGCCTCACATGATAGTTATTTTGTTGAATTTGATCCCACTATTATGAATGAGAAGAATTTTGCTTATGTGGAGAGTAGTAAATTTTGTATGCTTGTGCATCATGAAAATAATGCTTTATGTGATGGTTATATTGTTGAATTCATTCATGATGCTACTGAAAATTATTATGATAGAGGAACACATGCTTTTACATATTTCAATAATGTCAAGTTTCCACTCTATGTGTTGAAAGTTTTGAAGTTGTGCTTGTTTTGCCTTCCTATGCTAGTTGATTCTTGTTCCCATAATTTGTTTTCTAACAAAATCCCTATGCATAGAAAGTGGGTTAGACTTAAATGTGCTAGTCATATGCTTCATGATGCTCTCTTTATGTTTCAATTCTTATCTTTTATGTAAGCATCATTGAAATCATCATGCCTAGCTAAAAAGGCATTAAAGAAAAGCGCTTGTTGGGACACAACCCAACATTTACCCCTAATGTTTTTGTGTGTTCACATGATTAATCTACTGTAGTAATCATGTTTTATAGCTTTTGTTTCAATAAAGTGCCAAGTAAAGCCTTTGGGATAGTGTGGATGATAGTTGACTTGATTCTGTGCAAAAACAGAAACTTTTGCGTCCAGTAACAGAATTGTTAAAATTAACTGGAACGTGGAAAACTTCTGAAATTTTTACAGTTGATTTTTATACAAATTTTCTAGGTTTTCCTAATTGTTTAGCATATTTGGAGTTACATAAGTATGACCTTAATTCAGATCTTTACGTACTGTTCTGTTTTTGACAGATTCTGTTTTCGATGAATAGTTTGCTTGTTTCTTAGTTCTATGGATTATATTGTTCAATATAAATTGTAGAAATGATAGGTACAGTAGGTATCATGTGATAATTTTTTTGAATCTTGTCTTGACAGTACCAAAGTGAATGATTTGTTTTATCATACTAACCCATCTCACGAAGTTCCGTTAAGTTTTGTGTGATTGAAGTTTTCAAGTTTTGGGTGAGAAATCGATATGAGGAGAATAAGGAGTGACAAGAAACTAAGCTTGGGGATGCCGAAGGCACCCCAAGGTAATATTCAAGGAAGATCCAAGCAACTAAGCTTGGGGATGCCCCGGAAGGCATCCCCTCTTTCGTCTCCAATATTATCGGTAACCTTACTTGGAGCTATATTTTTATTCGTCACATAATATGAGTTTTGCTTGGAGCATCATTTTATTTTATTAGGATTTGCTTGATGTTATTTAGAGTAATGTTATGTATCTTTTATTTCAATAAAAAGGTCAAGTATAGCCTTTATCATGCTTATTTTGCATGTCTATATGTTGCTGTTTTGAAAACAGAAAGTTTTCTATTGTTGTATGAATTCTTCTGGAAAGTCAGAACATGATAAAATCTTGAAATTTTTACACGTTGAGAAATAACAAATTTTATATAGTGTGGTATTTTTTCAGAATTTCTGGAGTTAGGTAAGTATGAGTACAATTGCACTCTTTACAGACTGTCCTGTTTTGACAGATTGCTGTTATGTTTGCATTGTTTGCATATGTTTGCTTGTTTAATGATTCTATTTGAGGATAGGAGTATTAAATATGCAGAGGCATTTAGTATGAAATGTCAAATAATAATTTTAGTGATTTGCTACAGTAGAGAATGATAAGGTTTTGTATTTGATTTATACTAACTTTTCTCACGAGTTCTTGTTGAGTTTTGTGTGGATGAAGTTTTTAAGATTTAGGGAAACCATCATATAAAAGGAATTAAGGAGACACAAAAGCTCAAGCTTGGGGACGCCCAAGGCATCCCAATATAATATTTCAAGAAGTCTCAAGCATCTAAGCTTGGGGATGCCCCGGTAGGCATCCCACCTTTCTTCGTCAAGAATTATCGGTTAGTATCGGTTGAGCCTCAGTTTTTGCTTCTTCACATGATATGTGCTATCCTTGCAATGTAATTTTCTTTTTGTTTTGCTTGCTGTTTGAATAAAATACTTAAGATCTGAAATTTTATTTATGAGAGAGAGTCTTCACATAGCTACATAATTATTCAACTACTCATTGATCTTCATTTATATCTTTTTGGAGTAGTTTGTCATTTACTCGTGTGCTTCACTTATATCCTATGAGTAAATGATTGAATGAAGTGAATATCATAAATCTGAAATTATATATGCTTCATATGCTTATACCATGGGGAGTAATGACTTCACATATAAGAAGTAGAGGTGGTAAATTTATTGAAAGTTAGCAAACATAGTATTGGTCACTTGAACAATTCATGAAAGAATATTGAAGGAAGAGAGATTTCACATATAAATATACTATCTTGGACATCTTCTATGATTGTGAGCCCCATTAATTATTTTCAAACTTGAGAAAATTAGTTGAAGTTGGACAAGGAAGACAACGTAATGAGTTATGCTTGGGTATATTTGTATAGAAGTTATATTGTTATGGATCCTCCAACATGTGGTGCTTGCTATTTAGAATCTTTTGCTAGCCAAAATTTCTTTACTAAGCGGGAATACTGCTTGTGCATCCAAAATCCTTGAACCAAGTTTCTTCCATGAGTGTCCACCATATCTACCTATATGCGGTATTTACCTGCCGTTCCAAGTAAATTTGCATGTGCCAAACTCTAAACCTTCAAATAATAATCTGTTTTGTATGCCCGAATCGCTCATGTAGCGACTAGGGGCTGTCAGTATCTTCCATGCTAGGTGGGTTATTCTCACGATGAGTGTTTATTCACTTATCATTCACGAGAGAGTGGCTGGTAATTGGGATGCCCAGTCCTTTGATCAAAAGATCAAAAACAAAATTTCAAATAATTAAACAAACCCCCCCCCCAGGACTGTTGTTGGTATGGACGGTACCCGTTGTTTCGGATCAGCCGTGGAGTGTGATTGTTGGTGGAGGGGGAGTAAAAACTTTACCTTTCTGTTTGGGAACCACCTATAATGTATTTAGTATGGAAGATATTGGGAACTCTTGGTTGTTATGTTGACAATGAAAGCATACCTCTCAAAATTATGTTCATCTCTGTTTTAAAAGCTTCGAGCTCTGGCACCTCTACAAATCCCTGCGTCCCTCTGCGAAGGGCCTATCTTTTACTTTTATTTTTTGTTGAGTTAATTTCTTATTCCAACCTATTCTTTAGTTGGCAAGCATCATGTGGTGGGGAAAGATCTAAGCATATATGACCATTCAAATATATTTGATCATGAATTATTATTGTTGACAATTATCTATATGATAAATAAGTTGGGAGGCGAAACACTAAGCCCCTATCTTTCTCTGTGTTCGATGGATGCTATTTGTTCTAAAAATATGCTTTGAGTGGTAGCAATCATGGAAGACTATATGATAGTTGAGTATGTGGGATCTGCTAAATCAAAGCTATTACATAGACCCTTCCTGAAAATAAGATGAATTGCAATTGTTTGATGACTGAGAACCTAGTTTGTTAGTTTTTCAAGAAAGTTTATGATCTATGCTTTAACATGTGAATAGCTCGCTACTTGATCATGAGAAGTTTTATGAGATGAGCTACTGTTTATGATATATAATGATGCTAAAAAAAGTGATTGAAATTATCATTGATCAAACTTATGCACTTGCTAGCATTCCACATCAAAAATTCTATTTTTATCATTTAGCTACTCGAGGACGAGCAGGAAATAAGCTTGGGGATGCTTGATACGTCTCCAACGTATCTATAATTTTTGATTGTTCCATGCTATTATATTATCCATCTTGGATGTTTTATATGCATTTATATGCTATTTTATATTATTTTTGGGACTAACCTATTAACCTAGAGCCCAGTGCCAGTTTCTGTTTTTTTCCTTGTTTTTGAGTTTCGCAGAAAAGGAATATCAAACGGAGTCCAAATGAGCTGAAAATTTACGGTGATTTTTTATGGACCAGAAGAAGCTCCCGAAGCAAAAGAGTTGGGCCAGAAGAGCCACGAGGCCTCCACAAGGGTGGAGGGCGCCGCCCCTGTCTTGTCTTCGTCTCGTGGACCCCCCTGACTTGTTCCCGACGCCAAAAATTCCTATAAATATAGAAACCCCCAGAAATAAACCTAGATCGGGAGTTCTGCCGCCGCAAGCCTCTGTAGCCACCAAAAACCAATCAGGACCCTGTTCCGGCACCCTGCCGGAGGGGGGAACCATCACCGGTGGCCATCTTCATCATCCCGGCGCTCTCCATGACGAGGAGGGAGTAGTTCACCCTCGGGGTTGAGGGTATGTACCAGTAGCTATGTGTTTGATCTCTCTCTCTCTCGTGTTCTTGATTTGGCACGATCTTGATGTACCGCGAGCTTTGCTATTATAGTTGGATCATATGATGTTTCTCCCCCTCTACCTTCTTGTAATGAATTGAGTTTTCCCTTTGAAGTTATCTTATCGGATTGAGTCTTTAAGGATTTGAGAACACTTGATGTATGTCTTGCATGTGCTTATCTGTGGTGACAATGGGATATTCACATGATCTACTTGATGTATGTTTTGGTGATCAACTTGCGGGTTCTGTGACCTTGTGAACTTATGCATAGGGGTTGGCACATGTTTTCGTCTTGACTCTCCGGTAGAAACTTTGGGGCACTCTTTGAAGTTCTTTGTGTTGGTTTGAATAGATGAATCTGAGATTGTGTGATGCATATCGTATAATCAAACACGCGGATACTTGTGGTGACATTGGAGTATCTAGGTGACATTAGGGTTTTGGTTGATGTGTGTCTTAAGGTGCTATTTTAGTACGAACTCTAGGGCTGTTTGTGACACTTATAGGAATAGCCCAATAGATCAATCAGAAAGAATAACTTTGAGGTGGTTTCGTACCCTACAATAATCTCTTTGTTTATTCTCTGCTATTAGTGACTTTGGAGTGACTCTTTGTTGCACGTTGAGGGATTGTTATATGATCCAGTTATGTTATCATTGTTGAGAGAACTTGCACTAGTGAAAGTATGAACCCTAGGCCTTGTTTCCAAGCATTGCAATACCGTTTTTGCTCACTTTTGTTACTTGCTACCTTGCTGTTTTTATATTTTCAGATTACAAAAACCTATATCTACCATCCATATTACACTTGTATCACCATCTCTTCGCCGAACTAGTGCACCTATACAATTTACCATTGTATTGGGTGTGTTGGGGACACAAGAGACTCTTTGTTATTTGGTTGCAGGGTTGTTTGAGAGAGACCATCTTCATCCTACGCCTCCCACGGATTGATAAACCTTAGGTCATCCACTTGAGGGAAATTTGCTACTGTCCTACAAAACTCTGCGCTTGGAGGCCCAACACGAGTCTACAAGAAGAAGGTTGCATAGTAGACATCACCATGCCATGACCACCTAGCTTTGGATATGCATTGTTTTGAATGTTGTCCATTTTCTCCATATGATGTTACCGATATTGCTCATGAGGAGACCCCCATAGTTTCCTCATACATGTTAGGAGATTTTGATCAATCCCATCCATTGCCTGATCCCAATAATTATGTGCACAATATGCTCCCCATGAATAACAATGCTACTGATGTGCCATATAATTGCATTCTCAATTTGTGTCCCCATCGTGTTATACATAACAACTATTTTTCATGATGGATGACATGCTCTTATACCATGCATCAAATTTCTTTGAGCTATGCCTATCTTGTGCTAACTCTCACGCGCACATGCACATCATGATGGATGATGTGTACATTTACCACACACATAATTTCTTTCATTTGTGTATTTTTTGTGTAGGTACCCATGCTTGTCAACCTCACAATACCATGAGTTGAGAAAACAAGCTCTAGAGAGCAATGATGACTTGGGATCTTGTGGATTGGTTTTCACACCATTTCTATTACGCAATGACTTCACGCATTTCTTCCTCATGGCCCTCACATGGTTATGGGTTATTGTCCATTACATATTCTATGCCCATCTTGCCATGTTCACTTTGCATGATATGCTCATTTCCATTTGGATGACATGCTTTGGTGACCCATGCTTTGCATTTCATAAGATCCATGATTCTAATAGTGTATTTGCAAGCTTGGTGGAGATATCACTTGTTATTGCCATGTTTCCTTTGTGCCCCATGCCTATGATGATACTTTGACCATGCTTTGTGTTCGTGCTTGCGATATGTCATGTGCATTGTCTATGCCTATTATTTGCTCACATGACATGACTGCCATGATTTCCTCTAGTGTGTTGCATCTTCGCTCCACTAGTTTTCACGACATGATTGATTTGCTTGCTTTGTGTATTGCATCACCCATGATTCATACTTGCTCATTTGAAGCGGTTGATGGCATCTATTCTCATGCTTTGCACATGATTGCTATTGCTTCTTGTCATATATCTCCATATGTTGCCTCTCTCATGTTAGATGATTTGCCATGTATTGAGTGCAACAATGATTATAGTCTTATTCATGAGATTGTCCCCATACATTCTCGCATATATTTGGAGATTTTGACATATTTCTTGTGAAGCATGCTTGTCTTACTTCTTTGCACCATATACCTAGTGCCATGAATATCGCCATTGTTGCATCATATTATTCATGCACTTGTGCTTCTAATGGTTATGTGCAAGAGAAAAGAACCAGCATGATGGATGATGTGTTTATCTACCATGCACATACGTTGTTTGCTTTCTTTTGTGCATGTGTAGGATACTTCGACTTCATGTCAACTTCCACTTCCCATGAGTTGACCATTCGAGCTCTTGAGAGCGAACCACCTTCTACCATGACAATTCTACATCGCACTTGCTTCTACTTCGGCATTGTGAAGGATGCACAAGGACACGCCTTCAAGGTGACATCTTTCTTGAGCATGGATATTGCGGATCATACTACTTGTGTTGCTTGCACCATGAGAATTATTGGCCATCTTGGACCACTTGATTGCGCACATGTTAGAGATCTTGCTTCGACTTGTCATTTTCACCTTTCCATGCCTCATGACATATATGCCTTGTGTGTTGCATCCAATTCTTGGATTACTTGCTACTATCATATGCTTGGTTGCAACAATGACATTTCTTCACATATGCCATGTCCCATTGCTTGTCACATGATTGACTTGATTGCCTCACACATGATGAACAATTGTTGTTTCTATTGTGTTGAGTGCCATACTATCTTCACTACACCCTATGCACGTTATGCTTGGATTGTCTTGCACTTGACACTTGTGTTTAGACATTTCATTTTATTTGGTGTCGTGAATGCTTCCTATGCCTACCATAGACCTTTCAATGAGTGCTTGATGCATGTTTGCCACGACCTTGAGGTAGATGCTTATTATCTTGCCACACATATTTGCATCACTACCTCACATGTACATGCTTGTTTCCATGATGCCCTTGATTGTGCTCAAATTACGTGCTTACATGCCATGTCACAATCCTTTGTCAAACCATATGCTATGCTTGATGACGACACTTGTTGGGTGAATCACCACTTGAATGCTTGGTTTTGCACTAACACTAACCACATTTGTTTTTCCAAGTGTTTGTTGTCCTTGCTCCTTTTGAAGGAATCACGAGACGATGCGACATTGGAGAGTGCCCATTCCAAGCTTGAAGATGATGAGTACTTAGTGATCGTCCACTTCCACATGGCGAAGCCATCTCTTTTCCATGGTGATTTGGTTTTGGATCCGAGGTCGAATCTTTCCCAAGGGGGGGAAATGATGCAGAGCATCCTACGGACATCACCATGTCAAGAGCCCGTTTGGCAAGTGACACATGCGACATCTACTTCACATACATAAAGGTGGATCATCTCCTTTACACGTGTTCACTTGACCACTTCGAGGATGGTATACTACTTGACACTCCACTCGTGTGCATGCATAGGTATTGCCGGAGTTTCACGGACGAGGAGGAGGAGTGCAAGCGGCAAGGATCACCTACACCATTGACGACCCACAAGTATAGGGGATCAATCATAGTCCTTTCGATAAGTAAGAGTGTCGAACCCAACGAGGAGCAGAAGGAAATGACAAGTGGTTTTCAGCAAGGTATTCTCTGCAAGCACTGAAATAGTCGGTAACAGGTAGTTTGATAGCAAGATAATTTGTAACAGACAAGTAACGGTAACGGTAAATAAAGTGCAGCAAGGTAGCCCAATCCTTTTGTGGCAAAGGACAGGCCAAAATGGTCTCTTATGATAAGCAAAGCGTTCTTGAGGGTACACAGGAATTTCACCATGTCACTTTCATCATGTTGGTTTGATTTGTGTTCACTACTTTGATAATTTGATATGTGAGTGGACCGGTGCTTACGTGATGTTCTTACTTGAACAAACCTCCTACTTATGATTAACCCCCTCGCAAGCATCCGCAACTACGAGAAAAGTATTAAGATAAAACCTAACCATAGTATTAAACTTTAGGATCCAAATCGTTCCCTTACGAAGTAGCGGATAAACTAGGGTTTAAGCTTCTGTCACTCTAGCAACCCATCATCTAATAACTACTCCACAATGCATTCCCTTAGGCCAAATATGGTGAAGTGCCATGTAGTCGACGTTCACATGACACCACTAAGGGAATCACAACATACATATCATCAAAATATCGAACACATATCAAGTTCACATGATTACTTGCAACATGACTTCTCCCGTGACCTCAAGAACAAAAGTAACTACTCACAAATGATAATCATGCTCAACATCAGAGGGGTATTAAATATCATTATGGATCTGAACATATAATCTTCCACCAAATAAACCATATAGTAATCAACTACAAGATGTAATCAACACTACTAGTCACCCACAGGTACCAATCTGAGGTTTCGGTACAAAGATTGAACACAAGAGATGAACTAGGGTTTGAGAGGAGAAGGTGTTGTTGAAGATGTTGATGGAGATTGCCCTCCCAAAGATGAGAGGGTTGTTGGTGATGACGATGGCTTCGATTTCCCCCTCCAGGAGGGAAGTTCCCCGGCGGAATCGCTCCACCGGAGGGCAAAAGTACTCCTGCCCAAGTTCCGCCTCGAGACGGCGACGCTTCATCCCGAAAGTCCTCTCCTAATTTTTTCTAGGTTAAAATGACCTATATACCAGAAGATGGGCACCGGAGGTGGGCTGGGCTGAGCACAACCCACCAGGGCGCGCTTGGGGGTCCTGGCGCACCCTGGTGTCTTGTGCTCACCAGGTGGCCCCCCTCCAGTAGTTATTTGCTCCAGTATTTTTTATATATTCCAAAATAATTTTCCGTAAATTTTCAACTCATTTGGAGATGTGCAAAATAGGTAACTCTGACGTAGCTTTTTGAGGTCCAGAATTCCAGCTGCCGGCATTCTCCCTCTTTGTGTGAACCTTGCATATTATGAGAGAAAATGCATTAGAATTACTCCAAAAAGCATTATTATGCATCAAAACATTATAAATAACAGTAGAAAATCATGATGCAAAATGGACGTATTAACTCCCCCAAGCTTAGACCTCGCTTGTCCTCAAGCGAAAGCCGATATCGAAAAACATGTCCACATGCTTAGAGAGAGAGGTGTCGATAAAAACAAAATACGGGCATAGAAGCATCATGCCTATTATTATAATAGTAAAGAACTTTAACATAAAACTTTATCGCACAACTTTTATCATATAACTTCTCATGAACAAGTAACAATTCATCACAACATTGAAGTATAAAGCATAAACTCTATCGAAAACCAACAAACTATGTTCTCGGTCAACTTTGCAACTACAATTCATCATATTTTCAGGAAGGGTCACGTATCGGAGCCTTTTGGCAAGTCCACATACTCAACCATCATTTAATCTTCTATGATTGCTAACACTCACAGCATACCCATCAGCAAAAAGTTTCAACCGGACACATAGAAAGGTAGGGGCTTATAGTTTCGCCTCCCAACGTATTCACCTCAAGGGTGATGTCAACAATAATAAATCATGCTCACTCATATCCAACTGGATATATGTGCTTAGATCTTTCCTCACCACATGATGCTTGCCAAAAGAGAAAAGAAAAAGGAGTAGGGAAGAATACTTTAACTCTTGCATAAAAGTAAATACATAAAAGTAAAAGATAGGCCCTTCGCAGAGGGAAGCAGAGGTTGCCATGCGCTTTTTGTTTGTATGCTAAATCCCTTAATGCAAAAGAACGTCACGTTATATTGCCCCTTATAATAGCAACCTTTATTATGCAGTCTGTCGTTTTTATTACTTTGCCATCACAAGTTCGTACAACGCTCAATTTTCTCTTACACTAAATGATCCAACGCATTTAGAAGCAATTTTTATTGCCTTATAGCACCGATGAAAACTTGCTTGAAGGATCTTACTCAATCCATAGGTAGGTATGGTGGACTCTCAAAATAAGATTTTTGGTTTAAGGGTTTTTGGAAGCACAAGTAGTATCTCTACTTAGTGCGGAGTTTTTGGCTAGCAAAGATATTGAGCAAGCACCACATGTTGAAGGATCTATAACAATATAACTTCTATGTGGATATGAACAAACATAAATCATTACGTTGTCTTCCTTGTCCAACGTCAACAATTTTGACATATAATATTTAATGGGGGCTCATAATCATAAAAGATGTCCAAGATAGTATATTTGCATGTGAATCTTCTCTTCCCTTATTAATTCTTTCATGAGTTGCATCATTGACCAATGCTATGTTTGTCAATCTCCAACAAATTTTACCACTTATACTTTTCCTTATGTGATGTCATTACTTACCATAAGATTAGCATATGATCTTTTTCATGTAGTTCTTTTTATTTGATTGCAACAAGGAAGTAAAGAAACTCAAACTAAACTTTATTATATATCTCGCACACGATTACATAGGTAAATAGATCACTAAGCAAGCACTTGAAAACTAATCGAACTAAAGTTTTATTCAACTAAACCATAGGATAACTAAAGATCGGACTAAAATAGATAAAGGCAAAGATAGTGGCGGTGATACGATACCGGGGCACCTCCCCCAAGCTTGGCACAAGCCAATGGGAGTGCCCATACCATGAACTCAAGTCTCCTTTGTTGGGGAAGATGATGATGGTGGTGGTGATGAGGTAGTAGTGAGCTTATCCTCCGGCTTCCGTGGCAGCGGTTCACCATCATAAGAGGAAGCGCGAGTCTCACGAGTCCTGCAACTGGCAACTAAACTCATACCTTTAAATCTCGCCTCATATTCAAAGACTTGATTTTGGAGATCATAGATTTGGCTTTGCAGAAAATTGATTTGCTCATTGAGGGTGAAGACGATGTCCTTCATGGGCCAACCATCCACCTTGTGATCACGAGTGAACTCCATAATCATGAGGTGATTGGCACTAAGCCCACATTCCACCATCCCCTTGCACTTGAAGACCTCCTACTCCATGGCTTCGAGCCTGGCCTCCACGGTTCCCGTCCTCTTGGGCCCCTGGACATCCCAGATGTGAAGCACCCCTCATGCATCTCAACTGCTTGAGTGTGCTGCATCACCTCCCGCAAATACGGGTTGATGACCTTCTCGAAGAACTTGTCCTTGGAGGAGCTTGGAGCGGCCATGGCGATCTAGATCTGTCAGAAAACAGCAAGAAAGAAGAACAGAAGATTTCTCCGTGATACGGTGGTCAATACGTTCGGGGGGTATATAAAGATTTTTTATCTTGGGAAACAAGCAAACGAGAGGAAAACAGAGTCGGGAAGGTTCTCGAGGTGGGCACAACCCACCTGGGCGCGCCAGGCAAGGCAGGCGCACCCTGGTGTCTTGTGCCCTCCTCGATTGCCTTCCTGGTTATTTCTTATTTTCCTAATTTTTATAATAGTCCAAAACTGACAAAAAATATTTTTACGGATTTTTTGGAGTCCGTTTACTTACTGTATCACATACCTTCTCTTTTTCAGGATTCTGGAGTGTTCTGGAAGGTTTCTTTTATGTGTTCCTCCGGTGTCATGGTTTGAATAATATTGCTTTCAACATTAATAGGCGTACCTGAGATATAGTGCTTAATTCTTTGCCCATTGACTACCTTCGGATTAGTACCTTCAGCATTATTGTTCTTGATAGCTCCAGAACGATAAACCTCCTCAATGATATATGGTCCTTCCCATTTAGAGAGAAGTTTTCCTGCAAAGAATCTGAAACGAGAGTTGTACAAGAGAACATATTTTCCCACTTTGAATTCCTACTTTTGGATTCTTTTGTCATGCCATCTTTTAACTTTTTCTTTAAATAAGTTTGCATTTCATAAGCTTGGGTTCTCCATTCATCTAATGAGCTAATATCAAATAAACACTTTTCACCGGCAAGTTTGAAATCATAGTTGAGTTCTTTAATTGCCTAATATGCTTTATGTTCTAACTCAAGAGGTAAATGACAAGCTTTGTCATAAACCATTTTATATGGAGACATACCCATAGGATTTTTATATGCTGTTCTGTAGGCCCAAAGTGCATCATCCAATTTCTTAGACCAATTCTTTCGGGACCTATTAACAATTTTTTGTAATATCAGTTTTATTTCTCTGCTAAGTTCAACTTGACCACTAGATTGAGGATGATAGGGTGAAGCAATTCTATGGTTAACATCATATTTAGCAAGCATTTTACAGAAAGCACCATGAATAAAGTGTGAACCACCATCAGTCATTAAATATCTAGGGACTCCAAACCTTGGGAAAATAACTTCTTTAAGCATTTTAATGGAAGTGTTATTATCAGCACTACTAGTTGGAATAGCGTCTACCCACTTAGTAACATAATCAACAGCAACCAAAATATGAGTATACCCATTAGAGGAAGGAAAAGGTCCCATATAATCAAAACCCCAAACATCAAATGGTTCAACAGCAAGTGAATAATTCATAGGCATTTCCTGACGCTTATCGATATTACCAATTCTTTGACTTTCATCAGAGGATAAAAAAAATTGCGGGCATCCTTGAAGAGAGTAGGCCAATAAAAACCAGATTGCAATACCTTGTGAGCAGTTCTATCTCCCGCATGATGCCATCCATAAGCTTCGGAGTGACATTTCCGCAGGATTTGTTCCTGTTCATGCTCAGGTACACAACGTCTAATAATACCATCTACTTCTTCTTTATAAAGATGTGGGTCATCCCAAAAGTAATGTCTCAAATCATAGAAGAACTTTTTCTTTTGTTGGTATGTAAAACTAGGTGGTATATATTTAGCAACAATGTAATTAGCATAGTCAGCATACCAAGGAGTATTATGAGAGACGTTTATTGCAGCTAGTTGTTCATCAGGAAAACTGTCATCAATAGGTAGTGGGTCATCAAGAATGTTCTCTAACCTAGACAAGTTATTAGCTACGGGATTCTCAGCTCCTTTCCTATCAGTGGTATGTAAATCAAATTCTTGTAGCAAGAGTACCCACCTAATGAGTCTAGGTTTAGCATCCTTCTTTTCCATAAGATATTTTATAGCAGCATGATCAGTGTGAACAATTACTTTGTAATCAACAATATAAGATCTGAATTTGTCACAAGCAAACACAACTGCTAAAAATTCTTTTTCAGTAGTAGCATAATTTCTTTGGGCACTGTCTAGAGTTTTGCTAGCATAATGAATAACATTAAATTTCTTATCAACTCTTTGTCCTAGAACAGCACCAACAACATAATCAATAGCATCACACATAATTTCAAAAGGCAAGTTCCAATCAGGTGGTTGAACAATAGGTGCAGAAGTTAAGGCTTTCTTAAGTGTTTCAAAGGCTTCTACACAATCATCATAAAAAACAAATGGAACATCCTTTTGTAAAAGATTAGCAAGAGGCCTAGAAAATTTTAGAGAAGTCTTTAATAAACCTCCTATATAAACGAGCATGACCAAGGAAACTATGAATACCTTTTATATCTTTAGGACATGGCATTTTCTCAATTGCATCAACTTTAGCTTTATCCACCTCAATACCTCGTTCAGAAATTTTATGCCCCAAGACAATACCTTCATTAACCATAAAGTGGCACTTCTCCCAATTCAAGACAAGATTAGTTTGTTCACATCTCTGCAAAACTCGATCAAGCTTGCTTAAGCAATCATCAAAAGAAGTTTCGTAAACGGAAAAATCATCCATGGAAACCTCAACAATCTTTTCACAAAAATCAGAGAATATAGCAGTCATACATCTTTGAAAGGTAGCAGGTGCATTGCATAAACCAAAAGGCATACGTCTATAAGCATAAGTTCCAAAAGGGCAAGCAAAGGTGGGTTTCTCTTGATCAGGTTGTGAAATAGGTATTTGAGAAAAACCAGAATATCCATCAAGGAAGCAAAAGTGTGTGTGTGCATAGATAATCTTTCCAACATTTGATCAATAAAAGGCAGAGGGTAATGATCTTTTCTAGTTGCTTTATTTAGTTTTCTAAAATCAATTACCATTCTATAGCCAGTAACAATTCTTTGTGGAATAAGTTCATTTTTATCATTAGGAACAACAGTAATACCTCCCTTCTTAGGGACACAATTAACTGGACTTACCCATCTACTATCAGGTATGGGATAGATTATATCTGCTTCCAGAAGCTTTAGTATTTCAGTTCTTACTACTTCTTTCATCTTAGGATTCAAACGTCGTTGATGATCAACAACGGGTTTAGCATCAGCTTCCATATTAATCTTGTGCTGACAGAGAGTGGGGCTAATGCCCTTAAGATCATCAAGAGTATATCCAATAGCAGCACAGTGCTTCCTCAGAATTTTTAGTAATCTTTCTTCTTCATGTTCTGAAAGGTTAGCACTAATAATAACAGGATATATCTTTTTCTCATCGAGATAAGCATGTTTCAAAGTGTCAGGCAATTGTTTCAATTCAAACACAGGATCACCTTTAGGTGGAGGAGGACCTCCTAGAGTTTCAATTGGCAAATTGTGTTTGAGCAGAGGTCGTTGTTCAAAGAAAATTTTATCTATTTCATTTCTTTCATGCATATGCATATCATTTTCATGGTCTAGCAAATACTGTTCTAGTGGATCAGTAGGAGAGGCACGGCAATAGAAGCAAGACCAATTATTTCATCCTTACTAGGTAATTCTTTCTTATGAGGTTGTCTATGAAACTTGGAGAAATTAAACTCATGAGACTCATCACCAAAGCTAACACCAACAATTTGTTTTTCACAATCTATTTTAGCATTAACGATGTTCAAGAAAGGTCTACCAAAGATAATGGGACAAAAAATCCTCTTGTGGGGAACCAAGAACTAGAAAATCAGTAGGGTATATTATTTTCCCACACAAGACTTCAACATCTCTAACAATCCCAAGTGGTGTGATGGTGTCTCGATTAGCAAGTTTAATAGTAACATTTATGTCTTCTATTTCAGCGGGTGCTATGTCATCCATAATTTCTTGGTATAAGGTAAAAGTAATAGCACTCATGCAAGAACCTAAGTCACATAAGCCATGATAACAATGATCTCCTATTTTAACTGAGAAAACAGGCATGCCAACAACAGGTCTATGTTTATCTTTTTCATCGGGTTTGGCAATTCTAGCAGCTTCATCACGGAAGTAAATAACATGCCCATCAATATTTTCTACCAGGAGATCTTTAACCATAGCAACACTAGGTTCTACTTTAATTTGCTCGAAAGGTTTTGGTGCTTTAATATTACTTTTGTGAACCACAGTTGAAACCTTAGCATGTTCCTTTATCCTAACAGGGAAAGGTGGCTTTTCAATATAAGCAGTAGGCACAACTGGATCAACATTGTAAATAATAGTTTCATCTTTAACTATGACCATTTCTTTAATTTCTTCTTTAATTGGTGGGTGATATTTAAACCACTTATCCTTAGGGAGATCAACATGAGTAGCAAATGATTCACAAAAAGAGGCTACTATCTCAGAGTCAAGTCCATATTTAGTGCTAAACTTCTGAAAAGCATCGGTATTCATAAAAGATTTAACACAATCAAACTTAAGCTTAATACCTGACTCTTTACCTTTGTCGAGTTCCCAATCTTCAGAGTTGCATTTAATTCTTTCTAAAAGATCCCACCTGAATTCAATAGTTTTCTTCATAAAAGAACCAGTACAAGAAGTATCGAGCATGGATTGATCATCACGAGAAAGCCGAGCATAAAATTTTTGAATGATAATTTCTCTTGAGAGCTCATGATTAGGGCATGAATATAACATTGACTTAAGCCTCCCCCAAGCTAGAGCGATACTTTATCCTTCACGAGGCCAAAAATTATATATGTAATTCCGATCACGATGAACTAGATGCATAGGATAATTTTTTTGGTGAAATTCCAATTTCAATCGATTCCAGTTCCAAGATCCAATATCATAGCATAGCCTATACCATGTCAATGATTTTCCCTTCAAAGATAAAGGGAAAACCTTCTTCTTAGCTTCATCTCCGGGCAAACCTTCAAGCTTAAATAATCCAAAAATTTCATCTACATATATCAAGTACATATCAGGATGTTCGGTTCCATCTCCTACATAAGGATTAGCTAGTAGTTGTTCTATCATACCAGAAGGAATTTCATAACCAATATTTTCAGTAGGTGCAGTAGGTTGAGGGGCAACTAATGGTGCTTTCGGTCGACGTGAAGATACCCCGAACAAACCCCTCAAAGGATTGTTTTCCATAGTAGCAAGTGACAATAAATTTCAGCACGTAGTAATAATTTTTCCTTACCAATTTCCACTTACCAAGAGCGCTTCACTACCCGGCAATGGCGCTAGAAAAGAGTCTTGATGACCCACAAGTATAGGGGATCAATCGTAGTCCTTTCGATAAGTAAGAGTGTCGAACCCAACGAGGAGCAGAAGGAAATGACAAGTGGTTTTCAGCAAGGTATTCTATGCAAGCACTGAAATAGTCGGTAACAGGTAGTTTGATAGCAAGATAATTTGTAACAGACAAGTAATGGTAACGGTAACTAAAGTGCAGCAAGGTAGCCCAATCCTTTTGTGGCAAAGGACAGGCTAAAATGGTCTCTTATGATAAGAAAGCGTTCTTGAGGGTACAGAGGAATTTCACCATGTCACTTTCATCATGTTGGTTTGATTTGTGTTCACTACTTTGATAATTTGATATGTGGGTGGACCGGTGCTTAGGTGTTGTTCTTACTTGAACAAACCTCCTACTTACGATTAACCCCCTCACAAGAATCCGCAACTACGAGAAAAGTATTAAGGTAAAACCTAACCATAGTATTAAACTTTTGGATCCAAATCGTTCCCTTACGAAGTAGCGGATAAACTAGGGTTTAAGCTTCTGTCACTCTAGCAACCCATCATCTAATAACTACTCCACAATGCATTCCCTTAGGCCGAAATATGGTGAAGTGCCATGTAGTCGACGTTCACATGACACCACTAAGGGAATCACAACATACATATCATCAAAATATCGAACATATATCAATTTCACATGATTACTTGCAACATGACTTCTCCCGTGACCTCAAGAACAAAAGTAACTACTCACAAATGATAATCATGCTCAACATCAGAGGAGTATTAAATATCATTATGGATCTGAACATATAATCTTCCACCAAATAAACCATATAGTAATCAACTACAAGATGTAATCAACACTATTAGTCATCCACATGTACCAATCTAAGGTTCCGGTACAAAGATTGAACACAAGAGATGAACTAGGGTTTGAGAGGAGATGGTGTTGTTGAAGATGTTGATGGAGATTGCCCTCCCAAAGATGAGAGGGTTGTTGGTTATGACGATGGCTTCGATTTCCCCCTCCGGGAGGGAAGTTCCCCCGGCGGAATCGCTCCGCCGGAGGGCAAAAGTGCTCCTGCCCAAGTTCCGCCTTGAGACGGCGACGCTTCGTCCCGAAAGTCCTCTCCTAATTTTTTCTAGGTCAAAATGACCTATATACCAGAAGATGGGCACCGGAGGTGGGCTGGGCTGAGCACAACCCACCAGGGCGCGCCTGGGGGGCCTGGCGCGCCCTGGTGTCTTTTGCTCACCAGGTGGCCCCCCTCCGGTAGTTATTTTCTCCAATATTTTTTATATATTCCAAAATAATTCTCTGTAAATTTTCAGCTCATTTGGAGATGTGAAGAATAGGTAACTCTGACGTAGCTTTTTCAGGTCCAGAATTCCAGCTGCCGGCATTCTCCCTCTTTGTGTGAACCTTGCATATTATGAGAGAAAAGGCATTAGAATTACTCCAAAAAGCATTATTATGCATAAAAACATTATAAATAACAGTAGGAAATCATGATGCGAAATGGACGTATCAACTCCCCCAAGCTTAGACCTCGCTTGTCCTCAAGCGAAAGCAGATATCGAAAAACATGTCCACATGCTTAGAGAGAGAGGTGTCGATAAAAACAAAATACGGACATAGAAGCATCATGCTTATTATTATAACAGCAAAGAACTTTAACATAAAACTTTATCGCACAACTTTTATCGTATAACTTCTCATGAACAAGTAACAATTCATCACAACATTGAAGTATAAAGCATTAACTCTATCGAAAACCAACAAACTATGTTCTCGGTCAACTTTGCAACTACAATTCATCATATTTTCAGGAAGGGTCACGTATCGAAGCCTTTTGGCAAGTCCACATACTCAACCATCATTTAATCTTCTATGATTGCTAACACTCACAACATACCCATGAGCAAAAAGCTTCAACCGGACACATAGAAAGGTAGGGGCTTATAGTTTCGCCTCCCAACGTATTCACCTCAAGGGTGATGTCAACAATAATAACTCATGCTCACTCATATCCAACTGGATATATGTGCTTAGATCTTTCCTCACCACATGATGCTTGCCAAAAGAGAAAACAAAAAGGAGTAGGGAAGAATACTTTGACTCTTGCATAAAAGTAAATACATAAAAGCAAAAGATAGGCTCTTCACAGAGGGAAGCAGAGGTTGCCATGCGCATTTTGTTTGTATGCCAAATTCCTTAAAGCAAAAGAACGTCACGTTATATTGCCCATTATGATAGCAACCTTTATTATGCAGTCTGTCATCTTTATTACTTTGCCATCACAAGTTCGTACAGCGGCAGGACGACCGACGACCACCGGACGTCCGACAAGTCCCAGCCTCCGGACATCCGACGCCCACTGCAAATCCGGCGCCACTTGTCCAGAGCCAAAACGTCGGAAGTCCGATGATACGTCTCCATCATATCTACTTTTCCAAACTCTTTTGCCCTTGTTTTGGACTCTAATTTGCATGATTTGAATGGAACTAACTCGGACTAATGCTGTTTTTAGCAGAATTGCCTTGGTGTAATTTTTGTGTAGAAATCAAAGTTCTTGGATTGACCAGAAAATTTACGGAGAATTTTTGTGGAATATATAAAAAATACTGGTGGAAGAAGATTCCCGAAGGGGGCCACCCAGAGGCCACAAGCCCTGGGGGCACGCCTACCCCCCAGGGCATGCCTCCTAGGCTTGTGGCCCCCCTGGACCGCCTACAACCCTAACTCTAACTCCATATATTCCTATTCGCGGAGAAAAAAATTAGAGAGAAGGATTCATCGCGTTTTATGATATGGAGCCGCCGCCACCTCCTATTCTTCCTCGGGAGAGCTGATCTGGAGTGTGTTTTGGGCTCCGGAGAGGGGAAATCGACGTCGTCGTCATCATCAACCTTCCTCCATCACCAATTTCATGATGCTCACCATTGGGAGTGAGTAATTCCTTCGTAGGCTTGCTGGACGGTGATGGGTTGGATGAGATTTATCATGTAATCGAGTTAGTTTTGTTAGGGCTTGATGCCTAGTATCCACTATGTTCTGAGATTGATGTTGCTATGACTTTGCTATGCTTAATGCTTGTCACTAGGGCCCGAGTGCCATGATTTCAGATCTGAACCTATTATGTTTTCATGAATATATGTGTGTTCTTGATCCGATCTTGCAAGTTGTAGACACCTATTACGTGTTTTGATCCGCATACCCCAAGGTGACAATAATTGGAATTCTTTCCGGTGATTACCGTAGTTTGAGGAGTTCATGTATTCACTAAGTGCTAATGCTTTGGTCTGGTTCTCTATTAAAAGGAGGCCTTAATATCCCTTAGTATCCTTTTGTACTCCGCTGCCACGGGAGGGTAGGACAAAAGATGTCTGATGTCTACTACGCAACCTTCTTCTTGTAGACGTCGTTGGGCCTCCAAGTGCAGAGTTTTGTAGGACAGTAGCAAATTTCCCTCAAGTGGATGACCTAAGGTTTATCAATCCGTGGGAGGCGTAGGATGAAGATGGTCTCTCTCAAACAACCCTACAACCAAATAACAAAGAGTTTCTTGTGTCCCCAACACACCCAATACAATGGTAAATTGTATAGATGCACTAGTTCGGCGAAGAGATGGTGATACAAGTGTGATATGGATGGTAGATATAGGTTTTTGTAATCTAAAAATATAAAAACAGCAAGGTAACTAGTAACAAAAGTGAGCGAAAACGGTATTGCAATGCTTCAAAACAAGGCCTAGGGTTCATACTTTCACTAGTGCAAGTTCTCTCAACAATGATAACATAATTAGATCACATAACCATCCCTCAACGTGCAACAAAGAGTCACTCCAAAGTCACTAATAGCGGAGAATAAACGAAGAGATTATTGTAGGGTACGAAACCACCTCAAAGTTGTTCGATCTATTGGGCTATTCCTATAAGTGTCACAAACAGCCCTAGAGTTCGTACTAAAATAACACCTTAAGACACACATCAACCAAAACCCTAATGTCACCTAGATACTCCAATGTCACCACAAGTATCCGCGGGTTTGATTATACGATATGCATCACACAATCTCAGATTCATCTATTCAAACCAACACAAAGAACTTCAAAGAGTGCCCCAAAGTTTCTACCGGAGAGCCAAGATGAAAAGGTGTGCCAACCCCTATGCATAAGTTCACAAGGTCACAGAACCCGCAAGTTGATCACCAAAACATACATCAAGTGGATCACATGAATATCCCATTGTCACCACAGATAAACACATGCAAGACATACATCAAGTGTTCTCAAATCCTTAAAGACTCAATCCGATAAGATAACTTCAAAGGGAAAACTCAATTCATTACAAGAAGGTAGAGGGGAGAAACATCATAAGATCCAACTATAATAGAAAAGCTCGCGGTACATCAAGATCGTGCCAAATCAAGAACACGAGAGAGAGAGAGAGAGAGAGAGAGAGAGAGAGAGAGAGAGAGAGATCAAACACATAGCTACTGGTACATACCCTCAGCCCCGAGGGTGAACTACTCCCTCCTCATCATGGAGAGCGCCGGAATGATGAAGATGGCCACCGGTGATGGATTCCCCCTTCGGCAGGGTGCCGGAACAGGGTCTCGATTGGTTTTTGGTGGCTACAGAGGCTTGCAGCGGCAGAACTCCCGATCTAGATTTATTTCTGGGGGTTTCTATATTTATAGGAATTTTTGGCGTCGAGAAGAAGTCAGGGGGGTCCACGAGGAGCCCACAAGACCGGAGGGCGCGCCCTCCACCCTTGTGGTGGCCTCGTGGCTCTTCTGGCCCAACTCTTTTGCTTCGGGGGCTTCTTCTGGTCCATAAAAAATCACCGTAAATTTTTAGCTCGTTTGGACTCCGTTTGGTATTCCTTTTCTGTAAAACTCAAAAACAAGGAAAAATCAGAAACTGGCACTGGGCTCTAGGTTAATAGGTTAGTCCCAAAAATCATATAAAATAGCATATAAATGCATATAAAACATCCAAGATGGATAATATAATAGCATGGAACAATCAAAAATTATAGATACATTGGAGACGTATCAATGTCATACTTGTGGCTTTTTCTGGCGCCGTTGTCGGGGAGCATAGCTATATTTGCCGAGTCACTCGGGATTTATATCTGTTGATCACTATGAAGAATCTGAAAGATGACAAAACCAAGATCGTTCCCTCTAGGATGAGGGGAGGTAAGGAACTGCCATCACACTCTGCACTTGATTCACCTTCTGTTTTGAGTAAGCTTTCGACACCCCCACCTGCTAGTAATCCTGATATGTTGCAAGTAATTGATGATGCTACTTCTTCTATGAAAGATGCTTATGATGATACTAGTACTTTGCTTGATAATACTGTGCCACTGGGTGAATTTCTTGAGGAACAACTTGCTAGAGCTAAAGATATTGAGAATGCTGAAACTGATGATATTTCTGAAACTGAAAACTTTGAAACACCCATTAGACTTAGCACTCCTAGATATGAATTGCCTGTTATACCTGAGGGATATGTTATGGATGGAGAGGTAGCTAGAGACTTTCTTGCTTGTAAGGATAGAGAGGATCTTAAGATATTACTAGTCAGGTTGAAAGAAAAATCTTTGAATGCTAGAATGCCATATGATCCTAAGTTTGCTACTTCACCTATCTTTGTTACTGATAAGGATTATGAATTCTCTGTCGATCCTGAGTTAATCACTTTGGTTGAATCTGATCCTTTCCATGGTTATGAATCTGAAACTGTTGTGGCACATCTTACTAAATTAAATGATATAGCCACCCTATTTACTCATGAGGAAAAAATTCGCTATTATTATATTCTTAAGTTGTTTACTTTCTCGTTAAAGGGTGATGCTAAGATATGGTTTAATTCCCTTGCTCCTGGTTGTGTGCGTAGTCCCCAGGATATGATATATTACTTCTCTGAAAAATATTTCCCTGCTCATAAGAAACAAGCTGCTTTACGGGAAATATTTAACTTTGTGCCAATTAAAGAAGAGAGTCTCCCACAAGCTTGGGGGAGGCTTCTCCAATTACTTAATGCTTTGCCTGATCATCCTCTCAAGAAAAATGAAATACTTGATATCTTTTATAATGGACTAACCGATGCTTCTAGGGACCACCTAGATAGTTGTGTTGGTTGTGTTTTCAGGGAATGAACTATTGAACAAGCTGAAGTACTATTGAATAATATATTGAGCAATGATAATGATTGGACTCTTCTCGAACCACCTCCGAAGCCAACTCCAAAGAAGAGAGGTATTCTATTTCTCAGTCCTGAAGATATGCAAGAGGCAAAGAAATCTATGAAAGAAAAAGGTATTAAAGCTGAAGATGTTAAGAACTTACGACCTATTGAAGAAATACTTGGTCTTGATAACCCAACACGGGTAGTAGAGGTAAATTCTCTCTACAGATTTGATGAAGGTGATGTTCCTTATAATAAATCTGCTAGTCAGTGCTTGGATGAATTTGATAACTTTATTGTTAAATAAGAAAACTTCAATGCATATGTTAGTAGACAATTGAAAATAAATGCTTATATGATTGAACGCTTGAGTGACTATATGTTTAGAATTGTTAATGATCTCAAGGTTGTTAGTAAACATGCTTCCATGGTGAAAACTCAAGTAGAACAAGTCCTCAAAGCACAAAATTATTTGCTTAATGAGATGAATAATAAAAACAATGATCATGATGTTAGAGTTATGACTAGGGGTGGTAAAATGACTCAGGAACCTTTGTATCCTGAAGGCCATCCTAAGAGAATTGAACAAGATTCTCAGAGAATTAATACCGATGCACCTAGTCCATCTAAAAAGAAAAAGAATGATGATAGGACTTTGCATGCTTCTAGTGAACCTATTATAGACACACCTGAGAATCCAAATGATATTTCTATTTTTGATGTTGAGACACAATCTGGTGATGAACATGAACCTAGTAATAATGATAATGATGATGTTCATGTTGATGCTCAACCTAGTAATGATAATGATGTGGAGATAGAACCTGTTGTTGATCTTGATAACCCACAACCTAAGAATAAAAGATACGATAAGAGAGACTTCATTGCTAGGAAACATGTTAAAGAAACAGACCCATGGGTTCAAAAACCCATGCCCTTTCCTCCTAAACCATCCAAGAAAAAGGATGATGAAGAATTTGAGCGATTTGTTGAAATGCTTAGACCTGTCTTCTTGCGCTTGCGTTTGACTGATATTCTGAAAATGTCTCCTTATGCTAAGTATATGAACGATATTGTTACTAATAAACGAAAGATACCGGAAGCTGAAATTTCCACCATGCTTGCTAATTATACATTTAAGGGTGGAATACCTAAGAAACTAGGAGATCCAGGAATACCAACTATACCATGCCCCATATAAAAGAAATTATGTTAAAACTGCTTTATGTGATCTTGGGGCCGGTGTTAGTGTTATGTCTTTCTCTTTGTATCGAAGACTTGACTTGAATAAGTTGACACCAACTGAAATCTCTTTAAAAATGGCCGATAAATCAACTGCCATACCCATCGGTGTTTGTGAGGATGTACCTGTCATAGTTGCAAATGTTACTATCTTAACGAACTTAGTTATTTTTGATATACCCGAGGATGACATTATGTCGATCATCCTTGGTAGACCATTTTTGAATATTGCAGGGGCTGTTATTGATTGCAATAAAGGCAATGCCACTTTTCATGTCAATGGTAATGAGCATACGGTACACTTTTCGAAGAAACAACCTCAAGTGAATAGTATCAACTCTATTGGAGAAACTCCAACAATTGCTATTGGAGGTTTTAAATTCCCTATTCCTACTGTCAGAAAGAAATATGATATTCTTATTGTTGGGGACATGTATATCCCCGTTGAGGTAACCTAGTGTTATTAAAAAATTCTTCGGTTTCATGTCACCCGGAAGAAGTTTGTTAATAAGACTTGATCAACCTTATTAATGGATTCCTTTTGACGAGCATGTGATGGATGAATTTAGTAAACACAACTTGCTGTACCCACTTTTTACTTTCTGATATTTAGAATTAATAAAGTAGAAATGCTATTATTTTACTGTTTTCTAAATTATCCGTGCAATAAAAAATGACCAGAAAATAAAAGTTCTTGAAATGCCCTGAAAAATTAGTATGATTTTTATGCAATATTTAAGAATTTTTGGCACTGAACACACCCCAGGGGGTGCACCTGTGAGCCACAAGCCTGCAGGGCGCGCCCACCCCCCCCTAGGCACACCTAGGTGGCTTGTGGGGCCCACGTGGATCCCCTCACTTATTACAGCCACCCATCCACTTCGTCTTCCTCCAGAAAAAATCATTCCATTGCTCAAACCCGTGTTCTTGCTCATCTTGCTGCCATTTTCGATCTCCTTGCTCGGAGCTCCGTTTCCAAAACTGTTTTGGGGGATTGTTCTTCAGTATGTGACTCTTCCAATGGTCCAATTAGTTTTTGTTCTAGTGCTTTATATATTGCAAATTTTTGCTGCTGTGGTGACCATGTTCTTGATCTTGCATGCCAAATTTATATGGTCCAAAGTAGTTTTGTTGCATGATATAGCCTCTAGATACTTGTGGGAGTAGTTGCTATCAATTTTGTTGAGTTTGGTTCACTTTTATTTTGAGTCACTAAAAATTTCAGAAATTTTCAGAGGAAAGAGAAACCATGAGGAGGTGGTTAAGGGGTTATTCAAACCGCAATTCGGAAGGAAATGAAAATGAGGAGAAGAAGAAGACCAAGTACAACCTTCCTCGCGCGGCGGAGGTTCGGCCGTGTGAATGGCCAAGCGACATAATCTTGAGGGAGGCAGGAATTTATGATGATTTCTATTATTTTGGCGGAGAATGCCAGTATCACCCCCTTCCTCCGACATAAGTGTGACCAATACCTCCTACTCACTAATACCTTCGTGCAAAAATTTGCGTTCATTCTAGGAAGGATCCCCCCATGGTAGAATTTCACTTGTATGATGGACCTAAGGAAATGACATTATATGATTTTTGCAATGTTTGCAAAATACCTTATGAGGGCCGCATCAGTGAGCCACGTCCTATAGGCATGGCAGATTTCATCGCTGACACTACTGTGGGGGAAGAGAGAGGAGTGTCAGAAGCGAGAGTGGCTAGTTTACATTTTCCTGTTTTACGTTACTATGCATTATTTGCCGGGAGATGTCTGACTGGTCGTGGGGCGAGTGGAACTCTCAGCTCACCTGACCTCGCTATTTCGCGCCATGCCCTATATGCTGATAGAACTTTTAGTTTGGGCGCCATTGTTGCTCGACGGTTAAACACAAACCGTTCGAAGGGTAGTATTTTTGGTGGTGTTTATGCCTCCTGCCTAGCTAAATATTTTGAGATACCTATTAGGCACGATGAGAAGGAGGAGGTGTTGTTGCCCACTAAATATTTAGATTATGCTAGTATGGTAGCACATGATTTTATTGCCAAAGACGATGATAAGCGGCTCCTCTACAACCTAGTATTTAGTCAGGGTACTTGTGAGATTATTACTTTGCTTGCACCTTCTTTGTTCGATATTCGTTCAAGCAGGTACACTATTATGCCCGAGGACATTTACGCATACTGGAGGCTGGCACAACCTCCAGCGCCTGAGCCAGCACCAGTTCCTGATCCGTATCAGGAACCTATTTATCAGTGGGAGCCGCAGGAGCTCGCTAACCAGTGGAACCCTTAGGATCCTCCGCAGTATTCAGGAGAGGGTTGCTTCGAGCCGTGGCCATAGACCAACTTAGGCCAAAAGCCTAAGCTTGGGGGAGTACGTATTTCTCACCGACATTACATTTATGCATCACACATTCATTCCAGTTGTCGGTGTTCATCCTTTTTCATTGTATTATCCATGTTAGTTTATTTTTCTTGCTTTCTTCTTGTGTGTTTGAAAAACTTTGATAAAACCCAAAAATATTTCTCGTTTCTTCTGGTTGTTCTTTCTAGTTTAATTAGTTGTAGTATTAAAAGAAAACCCAAAAAGATTTCTCGGTCTTCTTTTGCTTGTTGGGAGCTTTCCCGTGTAAATAGTTTTTCTCATTTTAGTTTTCTTTTCGTTAATTTGCTTTCCTCAGAAAACCAAAAACTCCAAAAATATTTCAATGTATTTCTTTGAAATTCTTTTCTTTTCTTTGGGTCGTAAGGAGAAGACCACAATGAAAATGTTGAGTGGCTCTCGTATGCATTATTGTTGATCTACCAAAGAGCCCATATTACCTTGTCTTTTCCTTTGAATAAATGTTTGCAGATTCCAGCTTAGTCCAATGCACGTGCACTCTTATTATTATTCACATCGTTCGGCCGTGCAAGTGAAAGGCAATAATGACGATATTTGATGAAATGATTGAGATGAGGAAAAGCTGGTATGAACTTGACCTATTTTGTTTTTGAAAATATCACTTGCTCATCGTTCCTGATTCAGCCCATTATGAATGAAACATGTTTGCAATGACAATTAGAGATTATAGTTACTCATGCCATGCTTAATTAGCTAGGAGTGTATAATGGTTTGTCTTGTGTGCCAACATGCATTTTAAAATGGTTATGATGTAGTATGATAGGATGGTATCCTCCTTTGAATGATTCAAGTGGCTTGACTTGGCACATGTTCACGCATGTAGTTGAATCAAAATCAACATAGCCTCCACGATATTTATGTTCATGGTGATGTATATCCTACTCATGGTTGCATTCAATGTTGATTAATCTCAATGCATGTTTATGACCGTTGTCGCTCTCTAGTTTCTCGCTCCTCAATCTTTTTGCTAGCCTTCACTTGTACTAAGCGGGAATACTACTTGTGCTACCACTTCCTTAAACCCGAAGTTGTTCCATACGAGTCCACCATACCTACCCATATACGGTATATACGTGCCGTTCCAAGTAAATTTGCATGTGCCAAACTCTAAACCTTCAAACAATAATCTGTTTTGTATGCCCGAATCGCTCATGTAGCGACTGGGGGCTGTCAGTATCTTCCATGCTAGGTGGATTATTCTCACGATGAGTGTTTATTCACTTGTCATTCATGAGAAAGTGGCTGGTAATTGGGATGCCCAGTTCCATGATAAAAAATCAAAATCAAAATATAATAACGAAACAAAACTCCCCCAGGACTGTTGTTGGAATGGACGGTACCCGTGGATTCAGCTAGCCGTGGAGTGTGTTTGTTGGTGGAGGGGGTGTAAAAACTTTACCATTCTGTTTGGGAACCGCCTATCATGTGTCTAGCATGGAAGATAGTGAGATCTCTTGGTTGTTATGTTGATAATGAAAGCATACCGCTCAAAATTATATTCATCTCTGTTTTAAAAGCTTCGAGCTCTGGCACCTCTGCAAATCCCTACTTCCCTCTACGAAGGGCCTATCTATTTACTTTTATTGTTGAGTCATCATCTTCTTATTAAAGCACTAGCTGGAGAGCACTATTGTCATTTATATGCCTTGTTTTTATTCGGTATTGAGTATGACTATGACTGGATCTCTTTTGCCATGAATCACATTGTCCAGTCAGTCCTTGATCTTCAGGGGTGCTCTGCATTTATGTTTTGCGGTCTCAGAAAGGGCTAGCGAGATACCATTATGTCATATTGTATCATGATTGTTTTGAAAAAGTGTTGTCATCCGAGATATCTTATTATTGCTCGCTAGTTGATTATGTCATTGATATGAGTAAATGTGAGACCTAAATGTTATTGTGAATATAGTTAGTTCATAATCTTTGCTGAAAACCTGAACATCAGTTAGACATATTTACAACAACAAGATCAAACAGAGTTTGTAAAAGTTTTTCTTTGTCACTTTCAGTTTGTCAACTGAATTTCTTAAGGACAAGCAATGGGTTAAGCTTGGGGGAGTTGATACGTCTCCATCGTATCTACTTTTCCAAACTCTTTTGCCCTTGTTTTGGACTCTAATTTGCATGATTTGAATGGAACTAACCCAGACTGACGTTGTTTTCAGCAGAATTGCCTTGGTGTTATTTTTGTGCAGAAATCAAGGTTCTCGGAATCACCAAAAATTTACGGAGATTTTTTGTGGAATATATAAAAAATACTGGTGGAAGAAGATTCCCGAGGGGCCACCCAGAGGCCACAAGCCCTGGGGGCGCGCCAACCCCCCAGGGCACACCTCCCAGGCTTGTGGGCCCCCTGGACTGCCTACAACCCTAACTCCAACTCCATATATTCCTATTTGCGGAGAAAAAAATCAGAGAGAAGGATTCATCGCGCTTTATGATACGGAGCCACCGCCACCTCCTATTCTTCCTCGGGAGGGCTGATCTGGAGTCTGTTTTGGGCTCCAGAGAGGGATAATCGACGATGTCGTCATCATCAACCTTCCTCCATCACCAATTTCATGATGCTCACCGCCGGGAGTGAGTAATTCCTTCGTAGGCTTGCTGGACGGTGATGGGTTGGATGAGATTTATCATGTAATTGAGTTAGTTTTGTTAGGGCTTGATGCCTGGTATCCACTATGTTCTGAGATTGATGTTGCTATGACTTTGCTATGCTTAATGCTTGTCACTAGGGCCCAAGTGCCATGATTTCAAATCTGAACCTATTATGTTTTCATGAATATATGTGTGTTCTTGATCCGATCTTGCAAGTTGTAGACACCTATTACGTGTTTTGATCCGCATACCCCAAGGTGACAATAATTGGGATTCTTTCCGGTGATTACCGTAGTTTGAGAAGTTCATGTATTCATTAAGTGCTAATGCTTTGGTCCGGTTCTCTATTAAAAGGAGGCCTTAATATCCCTTAGTATACTTTTGGGCCCCGCTACCACGAGGGTAGGACAAAAGATGTCATGCAAGTTCTTTTCCATAAGCACGTATGACTATATACGAAATACATGCCCACATTATATTGATGAATTGGAGCTACACTACAAAAGAAATACACTTCCGTGATGATACGTGTTTGTCACAGTAGGTCACGTTTTCTGTCATGCATGTACATCCATGATGATTTTATGACAGAATCAAGATAGTCATACCTGTGCTGTCGTAGAAGTGTTCCATGACATTACCAAAATTATCATCACGGAAGTGTCCACTTCCATGACGATAAATCACGCGTCATGGAAGTGTTTTCGTCAAGGGTAACCGACACATGGCATCCACTGTAACGGGTCGCCGTTAAGCTATCGGGTTCCGGTTTGGATCCGATAACCCGTTAACAGACCTGACCAGTGGGGATTTTCCACGTGTAAAATTCTCATCCGCCGGAGTATCCACGTGTCAGCTCAGTGCTGGGACAGATGTCATCCAGCGAATGGACGGGACGCGCCTATGATACGTCAACATGTGGCATGGCCCAACTGTGGCCCATTCAAGTCAAAAGGCCGGCCCGTTTGACTTAGATAAAAGGTAGCGGGCCGGCCCATCGAAGGCCTGTTAATGGCATGTTCGCATATAGCCCATTTACAGCCCGCTAACTCACGACCCGTTATAGCCTATCTGAATTAGGCCCAGTAGCGCCATATGGGTCGTCCAATATGATTCCAGCCCGTTGTAACTTCTGGCCCATGTATGGCCCATGACGTCTTTCGGCCCATATGAGGCCCTTTCTAAATCTTGACCCATAAAAGGCCCATGGTGAAACTGGCCCATAATGAACAGTATATAACTTTATACCCATTAATAGCCCATTATTCCATTGGGCCACTTCAGCCCGTGTTATCTTTCGGCCTTCTAAGGGCCCATTTATTATTGGGCTCATTTCCGGCATTCGATTACTTACGGTCCGTTACTGGCCTGTTCCGCTTGTGGGGCAAATTCAGCCCGTGGTTAAAGTCGGCCCGTCTGTGGCCCTTTAATCCGTTGGGCCGTTTTCATGGCGTCATCAAATATGGCCCATTATGCCTGCCGTTGGAATTAAGCCCGTTGTACACGTGGGCCTGTTAACAACCCATAAACAGACGATTCCTATTATAGCCCGTTTACGACCCATATTGCAGTCCGTTAATTGTCCACGAAAGTACGGCCCATGTTTAGCCAATCGATCATACGGCCCGTAGAAGGCCCATGCATCATATGGACCTTAGCAGGCCCACTACAGCAGGCAGCAGGACCATGGTTACAATGGTCAGTATGTTGCCCATGTTTACTGTGGCCTAGTTCTAAATAAAAAGGTTACTGCGGAAAAAGAACTGCAGCGACTACCAGCAAAAAAATAAACAAGGCAATAAGGAAATAAATAATCAAGCAACTTACGCTAGGATATTACGGCTATTACAAATATTACATCCACTGGGCATCAAAATTCGCCACCAGTGCAAATATAGTGAACAAAGCAGCATATTACATACACTAGGCGTCTAAATTGGCCACCAGTGAAAATAAACGCGGCAGCAAAACAAGTCCAGAACTGAAACCACTTCAGAAGAGCTCAAGAAACGATATCCTGGATACCCACCATGCTGGCAAGAAGCTTAGCAAGCTTATTAGTTTTCTCTTGTTTGGCGCTAAAATCGTCCAGCGCTTGCTGTTGCACCAGAAAGTATGCATCTGAATTCTGCAGGGACTTCCTCAGTCCTTCAGCTTCTTGCCGTAGCACAACTGGCTGATGCCTTTCAACTTGTAGCTGAGACTGAAGAAGCCGAAGTGATTCAGGCAGCAGTTCAAAGAGCTTGTGCCAGCGGTAGTGGACAGTAACTCGAACACTACATCAACGCAGGACTTTGGGGTTGTCTCACTGTCTACAAGATAGTTTTTATCACCTTTCTTGGAGACCAACAGGGTTGTCTCACTATCTTGAACCTTATCTGCGTTACTTTCTCTAACATTGCATAATGGGGTGCTCTTCTCCAATATTCTGTTCGCATTCTACAAGAGAAACAAGCAGACACATCACAGGCTTAGCATGTATTATATGAAACTCATTTTGATAAACCGGTTTAGTAGTAAGGTGGACAGGATAACAGCATGAAACAAACATATATCTATGTACTATGGTCACTGTATTGTCCATATCATTCTAGTTTATGTTGCCAAATCAAGATAGAGACACGGTTCAAATCATATATTTTTAAGACACAACAGCATAGACAGAATATAAGTGTGGGAAACTACACAACACTGGCAACACTTGTAATGTGCATGACATGAGAACATAACTGTTTATACAACTGAAACTAAAATCAACATAGAGCAAGAAGTTAGAACAACAATCCAGTTAAAAAATAGGTTTAAAACATACCTGTTGCGCCATTGGAGTTTCAATTGGATCCTTCAAATTCGAAAGTAGTTGGTATGAGTAAATACAGTGATGCAAGAGCAAAGGAGTATAGACCATAGCTACGGAATCTGACCTGAGAACAGTTGCTCTTCTGCTTTAAACGTGGAGTTTGGGTTCGCTGTGGTGGTCTTCGTGCTTTGGGCACTGCAGTTGCTTTACAAACTACTCGTGTGGGGGTACTCTGTGGTGGACATGGTGCTGTGTCAACTAGAAGTGGGTTACTATCCGCTGGGGTTGGGGTTAGATGGGGTGTGGTTCTCTGTCCAACGGTGTAAGTGTACAATCTGGAAGAGTCTCGATTATGTGTGGTGGGGCTAGTTCGTGGGCCAGTACAACCATGGTTCTATCTGCATCGACGGGTAGCACCGTCTTTTGTGAAGAATGGGTTTTTACTCCCGTAGATACTGCCATCACCCCCTCCAATTCAAATGGCTGATAAACAAGAAAAGAAATTGAAAGTACAGACATTGTATGATAGACAGATGTGGTAATTCACATATATGTTGTCTAACCAAACAGGACAGCATGACACAATTTCACATATATGATGGCTAACTAAACAAGATAGCATGACACAGTTTCAGATATATGATGGATAACTTAACAGGTTATAATGGCATACTTCAACATATGATGAGTATCTAAACAGGATGACATGACAAAACTATATGATGTCTTTCTAAAATAGGTTGGGATGAAATAATTCACATACATGTTGTCTAAGTATACAGGATGGCATGATATAATTCACATAATTGATTCATATACTAAGTAGCTGGCACTCGCATGTATGATCTCTAAACTAAGCAGATGGCATTGAATATTGTGTATATGATGTCTAAACTAAGCAATGCAAGACACCATATGCATGATATGAGAAATATAAACATTGCAAGTTAGAGTATACACCTCAGGTGGGATATAGGACTGGTCATCTATCTCTGAATCCTCCTCTGAGGAGCTACCTATAACCATCGAGATATATGCTTCAACAGGTACCATTGCCTGCTCTGAAGACCTTGTTTTCACTCCAGATTTTTCCATAACCGGCTCAAATGGCTGATACACATGAAGAGTAGTTCAATATACACAGATTGTCGACAAATGGAATACGTATTGAAAAAAAGGATGGCAAGAGATAATTCACATATATGATGCCTGACTACATGGCGGTGCATAATTCACATATATGATAACTGGCTGAAAAACATGGCATTGCATAATTCACATATCTGATATAGAAAGCAAACATGAGGCATTCACACAAAGCATGTCTAATCTAAGCAGATGGCATGGCAATGCAAGACACCATATGCATGATATGAGTAATATAACCCTGCCAAGTTAGAGCATACACCTCGGGGGGGGGGGGGGGGGGGTGTGTGTTGGTGTGGTGGGGTGTGTGGGGGTGGGGGGGGGGGTGGGAATATGACTGGTCATCTGTCTCTGAATCCTCCTCTGAGGAGCTATCTGTAACCAGCAAGAAATCTGCATCGACAGGTAGCACTAACTACTCAGAAGACCTTGTTTTCACTCCAGATTTTCCCATGACCGACTCAAATGGCTGATGCACAGGAAGAGTAGATGAATGTATAAACACTGTTGACAAATGGAATACATTATGAAAAAAAATATGGCACGATACAATTCACATATACGATGACTGGCTAAACAGGATGGCATTGCATGATTCACGTATATGATGCCTGGCTAAAGAAGATGGCACTGCATAATTCACATATACTCCCTCCGTTCCTAAATATTTGTCTTTTTTAGAGATTTCAAATGGACTACACATACGGATGTATATAGACATATTTTAGACTGTAGATTCACTCATTTTGCTCCGTATGTAGTCACTTGTTGAAATCTCTAAAAAGATAAATATTTAGGAATGGTGGGAGTATGATATAGAAACCAAACAGGTGGCATTCACACAAAGCAAATCTAAACTAAGCTGATGACATATAAGATGTATAATGTAAGCAATGCCAGGCGCCATATGCATGATATGACCAACATCAGCATGCCAGGTTAGAGCAAACACCTCAGGGGGTAAATAGGAGTGGTCGGCTCCCTCTGAATCCCCCTCTGAACAGTTATCTTCCTCTGGAATACAATCTGGAATGGGGGGAGGGGGGCCCACTTCGCCCACCGTGGGGCGGCATCTGCATGACATTATATTCCCACGCAACGCTCTTCTCTTTTTCTCTACATGTTCAGTACGATTGTGTACAATAACTGACATGCATAATAAAAAAAACATAGTTAGATTATATAAGGCCTAAGGGGTGCGTGCAGAAATCAAGATTGATGGTAGGAAACGAGTGGATAGATCCAAAACTAATGATAGCAGGCAGATTATAGCTTCAGTTTAAAAAGATAGACAATGGATCATCTACTGTTTGTTGCCCACCCAACATGAACCACATAGAAGACCCCAAATGAACCAGATAGTAGACAGATACTATTCATTGCTGCCTCGATATGTGCCCCACAGGCATTTTAAAACTCAAGTTTGAACATTAGTTTGGACCTGACTCGGAGTCTAAGAGGTGAACAAGACGATAAAGTAGCAGGTAATAATAACCGATGTATAATGTAAGCAGACATGAAAGAGTGCGACCTCTCTTCCGGAACTGTGTAGTCCTCAGGTTCATCTGCTCAGTCGATGATGGTAATGCAGTTGGCGTGGCTGCCGGCAATAGGGAAGATGATCTGAGGCGGCGAAAGAAAGACTGTAGGGGGAATCTCTGCTGCAGTGAACGCTTCCGTCGATGGTGCACCTCAGGTGGGGTGGATGACGGCACGACAGGAGCAGGACATAACACACAAAGTTTCCTTTGACACCTATCTGAAAATGAAGTAAATCTGTAAGGGCTCCTTAGAATTGGAGGATTCTATAAATGCAGGGACAGGAAAAACACAGGAATAGGATAGGAATGCACGTGCAAAATAGAGCATTTGCAAACATAGGATTTCTGTCAACCTGGGTGTTTGGTTCACATGAATTGGAAGAACACAGGAATGGAGAAACGTGGTCAAATTAAAGTCAAACCTCATGAAAATGTAAAATAAGAATCTTATTATGCCAGTAATGCAATTAGTTCTATTCTTCATGCATATTAATTTGAAAAGGACGTCCAAGTGAATATTAAAATTCCTATGTTTTTTCTTTGAAAGAGACACCAAAGGAAAAAAAAACCTCCAGTTTTGCTTTGCAACATTCCTTCTAACCAAATACACAAATAGTAGTACCATAGTAATGTTTCCAATTCCTATGTTTCCTTCACTTTTTCTTTGAACCAGTGGCGATTCTAGTAGGCAGTCTTCAACAGGCTGAAGCCTGCCATCGAAATATTTTGCGAGCTTAGATTTGGTCCACATGAGTATCATATAATGGCTATCTTGCTAAACCGATTCAAATTGTGGTTCAAAAGAACATTTAGTTTTCTCCCTATTATCTTTGTGACCACGATTCATTTATTTCTAGATTTGCAACTGCTTTGAACCAAAGGATCCCTGAGGGATCGACATTAATGCAGAGTAACAAAGTGATGTGATGAGTGTACAACCTCTTTGGCATAGCCTTGTCGACCTCAGCATCATTTGGGTTGGATGTGGAGGATGGTGATGCTGGTGTGACTGTCGGAGGCGGGGAAGAAGATCTGAGGCCTCTGGAGATGGCGCCGAGGGTACTGCTCCGCTGTGATGGACGGTTCCGTCGTTGGAGCAGCTCCGGTGAGGTGTACGACGGCGAGACTGAAGCAGGACAAGACAGACAATGTTAATCTGAAGTGGGACTCTAATAGCATATGCAATAGATGATGTAAAATACATCACCAAAAAGTGCTAGATGCAATATGCATCAGCCGCGCAACAGGCCGCTCCAACAGATGCTGTAAATACTGTTCACTTTGAACTTAACTGAAGAAACTGAACTTTACAGTCGAAACTGAATTTTACTGTCGAAACTGATTGAACTAGTAGCAGAGCATTGCAATAGAAGTTTAGGGCATTCGAGCACTAGTAGCAGAGAAGCAGTGATCTAAATCAGCAGCCGCTCGAGCAGGGAACGCACTAGCAGAGAGCAACTCGTGCAGCAGCACCGTGAGCGAGTGCTAAAGCAGCAACTCCTGTAGCTACCGTAGGTCGTGCAGCAGCAGCACGAGCGAGAGCAAGAGCAGAGCAGAGCAGCAGCACGAACAAGAGCAAGAGTGGAGCAGCAGCGCGACCGACAGCAATAGCAGAGCAGAGCAGCAGCACGAATGAAAGCAAGAGCAGTGCAGCAGCGCGACCGACAGCAAGAATAGAGCCGCAACGCGAGCGAGGGCTGGAGCAGCAGCAGCGCGAGCGAGAGCCGGAGCAGCAGTAGCTAGTGCTGGTGTGGAAGTCGCCGCCGAGGAAGCAACGACATGGGGGAGAGACGCTGTGGAGGAAGTGGCCGGCGACGGAGCCGTCGATGGAGACCTGCCATGGCTGCTCGGTATCGAGCACCGGCAGCCCCGTGAGATTGAATAAAAGATAAAATGCAGCGGTGAGTGCAGAACCTCCTTGGTGGCACCGAGTAGGCCTTGGCTTCATCGGAGGAATTGGTGAGGGTGCTGTGATTCCGGTGGGGCAGGTCAAGACGACGCTGTGGGGATGGAGGTGGCGCGATAGACAAGGCGAACGTCGGGGTAGCTCCTTGGAGGTGGAGGACGGGGTGGCTGATCCGGCGGGACGACGAGATCGATGATGGATCCTCATCCGGTGCAGTGGATGAGGGACGTCGAGCTGTTGCTATGGACGACATTGTCGGGGAAGAGTCTCGGGCTGGGCGGCGGTCGGGAGGCCGACGGAGGAGCGTGGGGTTTCGCGGGTTTTGGTGCGCTCTGCACGGTGCGCTCTGCACGGTGTGGTCAACGTGGTCAACAAACGAGAGTCATCGGAAGGTAAATGTACGTGGAGAGGCTGACAGTGGGGACGCACCACGCCCATGGACGCATGCATGCAACTGCATCCTTTTTACCCTGAAAAATAATGTTTTCTCCCCCTGACAGCTGGGACCCACCAGCTACATCTTCGCACGCAAGGAAGTGCGTCCTTATTACGGGCAAAAAAAATAATCCTTCCCCCTGACAGCTGGGACCCACCGGAAGGGCCTCTGTATTTCACGAAAAAACATTCCCCCCGCTGACAGCTCGGACCCACCAGCTATATCTTCGCACGCAAGGAAGTGCCTCCTTATTACGCACAAAAAAATGAATACCCCCCGCTGCTAGGTGGGACCCACCATATTTGATGGCTGACTTGTGGGCCTACGAAGTTGACGCGAACGGAGGGCTTTGTCAACTTAGTCAATATGAATGATTCTAGCTCCAGTGACCGTACGATGTCCATCCAACGGCCGTAGTGCTTCTTCAACCTCTAGTCTTCTTGCTCCAGCCGCCCAAGCCAGCGCCGGTCGTGCCGCCTACTCCTGCCTCCCATGGCCGGCTCTGCTGCCGCGCAGGCCTCACCACCCCACCCTACTCCCATCGCTGGCCTGGCCATCCCTGTACTCACCCAAACCTGCTATTATTCTCCGGCGATGGCAGCCTCACACTGCAGCCCAACCAGTAAACCCTCGTACGCCCCTCCGCATGGGAAACAACTGCCTAGTCTTCCCCGGCTCCGGGTCATTCCCTTCCTAGGCCTCGCCATCGTCCATCGCCTTGGGGCTCTCGGTGCGGCATGGTCAACGTGGTCAAGGAACGACTTACATCGGAAGAGGATTGTACGTGGAGAGGCTGACAGCTGGGTCCACGGTCGCAGCAAGGAAGTGCCTCCTTATTACGCGCAAAATAATGATTCCTCCACCTGATAGCAGGGACCTACCGGAAGGGCCTCTGTATTTTGGCTAAGCTGTATTTTGTGAAAAAAAACATTTTCCCCCCTGACAGCTGGGACCCACCAGCTATATCTTCGGACGCAAGGAAAGTGTCTCCATATTAGGCGCGAAAAAAATGAATCCTCCCCCTGACAGCTCGGACCCACCATCAATAACTTTGCACGCAAAGAAGTGCCTCCTTATCCTCCCTGACAGCCGGGACCCACCTGGTCGAAGCGTATGTAGCGTTGTCATTCTGGTCGCGAACGTGTACGTACATACTGGTCGATCGGTCTCTCTGCAACGATGAACCGTGGCCGAGCAAGCAACGGTACGTGTAGTAGTAGAGCCCCCGACGTAGCAGTTCAGGCAATCCCTTCTAAACCGTGTACACGTACGTACAGCCACATGCCAAAAAATATGGCACGTACGTACATACGGGCGGGGTCTGGAACGCGTACTCGCGCATACGTACGGCCAGGGCTCGTGTACATAGAGAGGCAACGGACGGCAGCAACGGCGTCCTGTTCATCGGGCAGCCAACCGGCTGGGTCGGAACGGAGAAACAACGTCTTGTTCATCAGGAGGCAACAGACTGGGTCGGAATGCGTCCTGTTCAATGGGAGCCAACCGGCTTGGACGGAACAGCCGAAACGGAGTCTGGTGTACCGCAGTACGGAGGAAACGGCCTTCTGTTCGACCGGCTACGGTCGAAACGGCATCCTGTTGATCGGGAGGGGTGTGGCGTACCGCAAAACGGAGGAAACGGACTTGTGTTGGAGCGCTACGGTCGAAACGGGGGTCCTGTTCATCGGGAGGGGTGTGGCGTACCGCAAAACGGAGGAAACGAACTTGTGTTGGAGCGCTACGGTCGAAACGGGGGTCCTGTTCATCGGAGGGGTGTGGCGTACCGCAAAATGGGACTCCACGGGCTACTGTTCACCCACCGTCGACTTGCTTCAGCCTCCGCCTGCACTGTTCATCCACCGCGTCTTCCTCCTGCCTCCACTAGCTTCTGTTCATCCACGGGCTACTGTTCATCTAGCCCTCCACCGGCTACTGTTCAACCAGCCCTCCACGGGGTCCTGTTCATCCACCCCCAACCAGCTCGGCTGTGGCGGCCTCCTCTCGGTGTCCTGTTTATCCAGCGACAACGGCCTACTACTACTACTACCATGGGGTCCTGTTCATCCAACCCCAACCACATACGTCTCGACTCGTTCAACCAACCCCCACGTTCAATGTTCATCAAGAGGCAGCAGCAGCGATCGATCGCTCGGGTTCAGTTAGCAGCAGTAGCGAAGGAATCGCTCGAGTTCAGTTAACAGCCAAGGGATCGATCGCTCGGGTTCAATAACATAGCTAGTGCAATCGCTCGGGTTTAGTAAGCGAACGCATCGCTCGGGTTCAGTTAGAGCCCAACGCCTCGCACACAGGCGCATACGTGTACGAGAGAAACACGCAATCCCTCCGTGCATCGCTCAGCCCCGACCACCCACCGTAACCGGGAACTCCCCGAATTTTTCCTCGCCCTCGCTTCTACCACGATTTTTTCCGTCATGGACGGCCCAAAGAATGTCATGCAGGTGCGTCCCCGGCCCGCCCACGACGAAAAGCCCATTTTCTGTCATGATTTTTTGTCATAGAAGTAGGAGCCCACCACATCTATGATGATACATGCTTTTGTCACAATTATCGTCATAGAAGTGTCATAAGCATGACAGAAAAAAAATTCATTCGGCCCAAAATGTCACGGATGTGTCTTTTTTTTGTAGTGCTAGTTATGTGTCGCCCTAGGTTATAACTATTGCATGATGAATGCCATCCAACATAATTATCCATCGCTGATCCAATGCCTACGAGCTTTTCACATATTGATCTTTGCTAAGTTACTTTTGCTGTGCTGCTGTTACAATCACTACAAAACTGCTACTTTACTATTGCCACTGTTACCGTTACTTCCATACTACTTTGCTACTAAATACTTTGCTGCAGATATTAAGTCTTTCAGGTGTGGTTGAATTGACAACTCAACTGCTAATACTCACGAATATTCTTTGGCTCCCCTTGTGTCGAATCAATAAATTTGGGTTGAATACTCTACCCTCGAAAACTGTTGCGATCCCCTATACTTGTGGGTTATCAAGACCTTTTTCTGGCGCCGTTGCCGGGGAGCATAGCTATATTTGCTGAGTCACTTGGGATTTATATCTGTTGATCACTATGAAGAATCTGAAAGATGACAAAACCAAGATCGTTCCCTCTAGGACGAGGGGAGGTAAGGAACTGCCATCACACTCTGCACTTGATTCACCTTCTGTTTTGAGTAAGCTTTCAACACCCCCACCTGCTAGTAATCCTGATATGTCGCAAGTAATTGATGATGCTACTTCTGCTATGAAAGATGCTTATGATGATACTAGTACTTGGCTTGATAATACTGTGCCACTGGGTGAATTTCTTGAGGAACAACTTGCTAGAGCTAAAGATATTGAGAATGCTGAAACTGATGATATTTCTGAAACTGATGAAATTATTGAAACTGAAAACAATACGCCGATGGTAATGTCACCGTCTATAAAGCTTGACTTGTCGCAAAGGGTTTCCGACAAGTTCATGGGGTTGACTACGATGAGACTTTCTCACCCGTAATGATGCTTAAGTCTGTTAGAATTATGTTAGCTATTGCCGCATTTTATGATTATGAGATCTGGCAAATGGACGTCAAAATGACATTCCTTAACGGGTTTCTTAAGGAAGAGTTGTATATGATGCAACCAGGAGGTTTTGTCGATCCTAAGGATGCTAACAAAGTATGCAAGCTCCAACAATTCATCTATGGACTGGTGCAAGCATCTCAGAGTTGGAATATTCGCTTTGATAAGGTGATAAAAGCTTTTGGTTTTATACAAACTTACGGAGAAGCTTGTATTTACAAGAAAGTGAGTGGGGGCGCTGTAGCATTTCTAATATTATATGTGGATGACATATTGTTGATTGGAAATGATATAGAATTTCTGGAAAGCATAAAAGGATATTTGAACAAGAGTTTTTCAATGAAAGACCTCGGTGAAGCTGCTTACATATTGGGCATCAAAATCTATAGAGATATATCAAGACGCTTAATAGGACTTTCACAAAGCACATACCTTGACAAAGTTTTGAAGAAGTTCAAAATGGAATAGTCAAAGAAAGGGTTCTTGCCTGTATTGCAAGGTGTGAACTTGAGTCAGACTCAAAGCCCGACCATGGCAGAAGAAAGAGAAAGGATGAAAGTCATTCCCTATGCCTCGGCCATAGGCTCTATAATGTATGCCATGTTGTGTACCAGACCTAATGTGTGCCTGGACATAAGTCTGGCAGGAAGGTACCAAAGTGATCCAGGAGTAGATCACTGGACAGCGGTCAAGAACATCCTGAAGTACCTGAAAAGGACTAAGGACATGTTTCTCGTTTATGGAGGTGACGAAGAGCTCGTCGTAAAGGGTTGCGTCGATGCTAGCTTCGACACAGATCCGGATGACTCTAAGTCTCAAACCAGATACGTATTTATATTGAATGGTGGAGCGGTCAGTTGGTGCAGTTCTAAGGAGAGCGTTGTGGCGGGATCTACATGTGAAGTGGAGTATATAGCTGCTTTGGAAGCAGCGCAAGAAGGAGTATGGATGAAGGAGTTCATATCCGATCTGGGTGTAACACCTAGTGCATCGGATCCAAGGACTATCTTTTGTGACAACACTGGAGGTATTGCCATTGCCAAGGAGCCCAGGTTTCACAAGAGAACCAAGCACATCAGGCGCCGCTTCAACTCCATTCGTAATTATGTTAAGGATGGAGACATAGAACTTTGCAAAGTACGTACGGATCTGAATGTGGCATACCCGTTGACTAAACCTCGTCCACGGGCAAAACATGATCAACACCAAGACTCCATGGGTGTTAGATTCATAACTATGTAAACTAGATTATTGACTCAAGTGCAAGTGGGAGGCTGTTGGAAATATGCCCTAGAGGCGATAATAAATTGGTTATTATCATATTTCCTCGTTCATGATAATGGTTTATTATTCATGCTAGATTTGTATTGACCGAAAACTTAAATACATATGTGAATACATAAACAAATACTATGTGCCTAGTGAGCCTCTACTAGACTAGCTCGTTGATCAAAGATGGTTAAGATTTCCTAACCATAGACATGAGTTGTCATTTGATAACGGAATCACATAATTAGGAGAATGATGTGATGGACAAGACCCAACCGTAAGCTTAGCCTTTGATCGTATCACTTAAGTTTATTGCTATAGCTTTCTTCTTGTCAAGTATCTATTCCCAAGACCATGAGATCATGCAACTTCCGGATACCGGAGGAATACCTTATGTGTTGTCAAACGTCACTTCATAACGGGGTGATCATAAAGATGCTCTACAGGTATCTCCGAAGGCATCTATTGGGTTGGCATGGATCGAGACTGGGATTTGTCACTCCGTGTGACGGAGAGATATCTCTAGGCCCTCTCGATAATACAACATCGTAAAGAGCTTGCAAGTAATGTGGCTAATGAGTTAGTCACGAGATCTTGCATTATGGAACGAGTAAAGAGACTTGTCGACAACGAGATTGAACTAGGTATGAAGATACCGACGATCGAATCTCGGGCAAGTAACATATCGCCGGACAAAGGGAATTGCATACGGTATTAACCGAATCCTTGACACCGTGGTTCAACCGATAAAAGATCTTCGTGGAATATGTAGGAACCAATATGGGCATCCAGGTTCCGCTATTGGTTATTGACCGAAGAGGTGTCTCGGTCATGTGTCTACATGATTCTCGAACCCGTAGGGTCCGCACGCTTAACGTTCGGTGACGCTAGAGTAATATTGGGATATGCATGTTGGTGATCAAATGTTGTTCGGAGTCCCGGATGGGATCTGGGACGTCACGAGGAGCTCCGAAATGGTCCGGAGGTAAACATTTATATATGGAAAGTTGTTTTCAGGGTTCTGAAAAAAGTTTTAGTTTTTTCGGTATTGTACCGGAAAGCTTCCAAAAGGTTCCGGAAACTTCTGGAGGAGTCCAGAAGTCCACCAAGGGTTCCACCACGTCCCAAGGGTCAGCATGGGCTGAGGGGAGGCGCCCTGGCCTTATTGGCCCAGGCGCACAAGTCCCTCAAGGCCCATGTGGCTTAGGAGAGGTGGAAAAGTGGAAAATGAGGGAATTGGAGTGGAGTCCAACTCCTCCCCCTTGGTGCGCCCCTAGGGCTTGGAGGGATGGCCTCCACGCCCCTCCACCTATATATAGAGGGGAGGGGGCGCCCCCAAGAGGATACACAAGCCCTTGACCCCCCATCTCTCGTTACTTCGTAACTCCTCAATGTTCGTTGTTTCGGTAGCGCTCGGCGTAGCCCTGCCGGAATCACTCCACCACCATCACCGTCACGCCGTCGTGATGCCGGTGATTCCATCTACTTCTCCTCCCTCGCTTGTTGGATCAAGGAGGAGGAGACGTCATCGAGCTGTACGTGTGCTGAACACGGAAGTGCCGTCCGTTCGATACTTCATCGGTTTGGATCGCGATTGGATCGTGACGAGTACGACTACATAAACCGCGTGATATATGCTTCCGCTTAATGGTCTACGAGGGTACGTGGACACACTCTCCCCTCTCATTGTTATGCTTCTCCTAGATAGATCTTGGGTGTTCGTATGATTTTTTATTTATTTTCATGCAACGTTCCCCAACAAAGAAATGTCTTCCAAACAAAGATCTTTTACTTTTGCCGAAACATCCGTACCCCACAAAGTTTTCCAAGTTCAAACCTCTACTGATCCTCCTGGGCGAACCAAATTTCAGTAGCATCAAATTGGTGGTTCTCCTCAACATCGTAAGCTGACCTTACTGTAAAGATACCATTTTTTGTACTAACCCTATCCAATTATTCGAGAGGGTACTTCTCCAGGAAAAAAAATGTGATGATTAATTATACAAAAATGTTAGGAGGTCAACCATATTTGTTTTGTAGTTTAGTAAATAATTTCTACTTTACATTCGTTCTGTGAATTTTTGTTAGACTTTTATAGGAAATATATATATATATATATATATGTTTAATATAAATATTTTATTGTTTGTAGGGCAAATTATTTTCAAACTTTTTTTGAGCGGTATATATTTTTGTATACATAAACAAGGGTATTTCTATTTCATTTCAGCTGACTCAAAATGGGCCTCGTAGCTGACCACATAAAGCCCAACCCGAATGACACACCACGGACACAAGCGAGGTGCTATATAAACTCGCATAACTCTTCGTGCCGAACCCTACTGTCCTTCCGAAGCCTCTCCCAAACCCTCCTGCCGCCGCCGCCGCCGCCCGCCACCGAACAGCAGCCATGCCGCCCAAGCTCGATCCGTCGCAGGTGGTGGAGGTCTACGTCCGGGTGACCGGTGGCGAGGTCGGCGCGGCGTCGTCTCTTGCCCCCAAGATCGGCCCCCTCGGTCTCTCCCCCAAGAAGATCGGTGAGGACATCGCCAAGGAGACGGCCAAGGACTGGAAGGGCCTCCGCGTCACCGTCAAGCTGACCGTCCAGAACCGTCAGGCCAAGGTCTCCGTCGTCCCTTCCGCCGCGGCGCTCGTCATCAAGTCCCTCAAGGAGCCCGAGAGGGACAGGAAGAAGGTGAAGAACATCAAGCACAACGGCAACATCAGCCTCGACGACGTCATCGAGATCGCCAAGATCATGAAGACCAGGTCCATGGCCAAGGAGATGGCCGGGACTGTCAAAGAGATCCTCGGCACCTGCGTCAGCGTTGGCTGCACCGTCGACGGGAAGGACCCCAAGGACCTGCAGACGGAGATCGACGACGGCGAGGTCGAGATTCCCTCCGCTTAAAGGTATAACCCGAGAGCTTTTCTTGCATTACTGCTGTTGCAATGCAATGTTGGATTATTACGGCGTAGATTAGTCCATTCTGGTATTTTATTGCGACCGGTAAAATATGATGTAGTCCTTCTTTCCAGACTATGTGGGTAGGAAATACAACCCACTACAAGCAGTTTCCCCTTGTATTTTTAATTGAATTGCAGAGTATATGTGTCAAAATGGACAAAAATTTCAACAGTGCTGTGTGTACTACTCTGCGGACCTGTTTGTTTCATATAATTATATATTGCATTTTTCTTATCTTCTCTGTTGAAATTGGTAGTGGAGACATGAGTTTCTATCCTGGTATTGACTGGGCGACACGTTCTGTGTAGTGTTTTGATCTGTAAGGAGTTCATTAGTTTTCTTTCAATCGGGTGAGTCAAAGTAAGATTTTTTGTTAGCTTGCCCTGGTTAATCACTGCTTCTCTTTTGCTTATATATGCAAACTTTTGAATTTTTTTTCTGTAGTGAATGTAGCTATCATATGCACTCTTGTGATATTGTTTGAGTGATAAGTTACTACTAAATCTACCAGCCCAGTAGTTCCTTATTTCCTGAATTGCAGGATAAATAGGGCAGATGTTTTGATGATTTGTTGCAAAATTCTATCGTATGCGAGTAACTGATGTGCTTGTTCTTGCGGATGTATCTTTGTTTTGCGCTAGCATATAAGAGACATACTTTATCTTCAGATTACTTGGTATTTGAATGTCGGTTGAATCATGTCCCCTCCATCCGAAATGGTTATTTGAATAATAGTTCTATTGGCTATCTAATTTTGATCCATGAATTTAACTGATGCTTGCAAGTATGCTTTTGATCCTAGACTACTTGCTTTCTTAGAAATCAGTCATAAACTCTTATCTCACCAGTTTGATGGTTTTGTACATTGCAGACCTGATGTCGAGGTGATTATCATCCGATGATATGGAAGTCATACCCTGTCGCAAATGTTGCTCATGTACCTCCCAGACGATGTGATCCCTCCTATTTTTGTCATGTTTTAGCAGTAATCCTGTGAGACCTCATTGTTACTACTGCATATTTGGTCTTTGCAATGTAGTCTGTGCACTTGGGTTAACTTTAATCTATACCAGTCAGTGGTTAAAAGTTTGTTCTTCCATGACAATTCTCTGGGTGTGTTGGTTTCAGTTAGCTGAATGATGCCAATGGTGTTGTGAATGATGCAGTTCTTCTCCGCTTCCGGGAGGGCTCTTTGCTTCCTAAGGCCTTGTTCGGTTCAGGAGTGTTTAATCCTCTAGTGGATTTAATCCTCTAGAGGATTGGGTGATCCCCCACCCTGCACCAAATTCCCTCGGGGAACAAATACATGTCACCATGCAATCCATGTCAATTGTTATGCATTCGGTTAATCCCTTGCTGCACATAGAGAGAGCACGGAGAGTACACAGGGGAGAAGCACAGAGAGAGAGAGAACCAACCTGAAGGTCTTGTCGCCGGCAACCTCCTCTTCTTCTGGCGTGAGGTGGCGAGTGAGATTGGTCAAAGTACAGCTAAGGTTTTGGCTGGGCTCCATGGCTGTCTGGGTCGCCGCCGAGCTCGTGCCGCTTACCTGTTGTGCCGACAGTTGAAAAGGGAAGGGGAATGAGGAACCGCGCCGTCCTATCTGCTCCGGTAGCGTCTCCGGCGCTGGTGCCGCCAGCGCTGAAAGGAGGGAGGGAGAGAAGGTCGGAGAGATAGAGGGGTCTTTGTAACTTTCCGTGAGAGGGTTTGTTTCCACGGGATGGGCCGCATGGATCACTTTGACCGGGTCCAACCGAAGACGCATATAAGACAGGCCGGGATCCAACCCAGGCCGGGGCTAAATCCACGCGGATCGGCCTGGTTTTGGCCCAATACCGGCGGGGACGGGATTAAACGAACAAGGCGACAAAACGAACCCTAACCCTTCTCAAAATACCCTGGTAATGCGTTCACCTATTTGCTTGAGCTTTCAGTTCCTCCTATCGTCCGCTAAAGTTGCTCCTATCATCAGCAAAGAGAGCCATCTCAGCTTGCCCACCTGCCGCCCCGCCTTAGCCTATCCTTTTCCTCGTGAGGCCACATCCGGCACATTTCGTGGTGGCTGGGGCGGTGAGATCCCCGTATCTGTGCAGCTCACCCTTCTTCAGAATCAACAAGTTCCATCGCTGCTGTTGATGGACGAGACCATTGAGGTGGGTGACGAGAATTGGCTGGATGCGTCTTGGCGATGCATCTGGTCGCTGCCTGCTGCACATCCTTCTCCCCCGTCACAAGGAGGCGCGGCCCGACGTAGTGGGATTCGGTGGCGCAGTCTCGTGGGTGATTTTGTATGTGCTTATTGCCATTAATTTGGTGCGGCAAGGTGTGCGGCAACAAGCTGTTTCAGACGTACTACGAGGGCTTGCAAGGATTGGTTCCATGACACGAGGGCTTGAGTAATTGGTTGCCCTTGCATGGATTGGTTGCCTCGTTGAATATGCTCCCCTGGGAATAGGCATCGAGTAATTGCATGTTGATCGGATCTGAAGAGTTCTTTGGATTTCTTCGAGGTTTTCTGTCCCGGCGCTGCGTGAGGTAGTGATCGGTTTTTTTGTCCCGGCGTTGGCCTTGGTAACGATCGGTTATCCTTCCTGCAGTATTGGCTGATTCATCGGCGAGAGTTCTACACTCCATCTCTCCATCTAATCGGTTTTTTATGCGTTAGAGATTAGACGTACGACAGGCTGGTCCGTTCGGCTGGTGTCTGAAACGGAGCTGACCGGACGCCATGAAGATACTGAGCTGGAACTGTCGGGGTATCTTAGGAGCCCAGTTCGCTCGCTTCTGGACATTCAAAGGTGGCATGAACCGGGTGCGATTTTTCTGTCGGAGTCGCATTTGGATAAGGACAAGGCAGAAATTTTGATGAAAAAATTGCGCATGGATCATATGATTGTAGCCCCAAATTTGGATGGAAGAAAGGGTGGTCTGCTACTAGTTTGGAAGGAGGTTAGGATCTACTCCCGGGCTACCACCCTTGATTTCATTGATGTGTCGGTGGAAGAGGATAATGGAGCGATGTGGCGACTTACTGGACTGTATGGTGAGCCTAGTTGGGAACATAAAGAGCGCACTTACTGCAACTTATGCGACCTACATGCACAATCAAGTTTACCATGGGCTGTGATAGGTGACTTCAATGAGATCTTATACTCGTCGGAAAAGGAGGGTGGTGCCCCACGCCACCGAGCTCGTTTGCAAGCTTTCCAAGATGCGCTCTCAGATTGTTTGCTAGAGGATATGGGTTTTGAAGGAGACAAGTTTACTTGGTTTCGCGGCGGTCTGCGGGAAAGGCTAGACCGCGCGGTGACAAACGCGGAGTGGATGCTGTTACACCCGCTTGCTGGTCTGTCGAACTTGGAGATGGGAAAATCCGATCACCGGCCCATCTTGCTAGATACTAATTACTTAGCTGGTGTTGCCAATGACAGACCAACTTATGGAAAAAAGTTTGGGGCCCGCTGGCTCGCTGAGGAGACAGTAGAAGAGATAGTAAAGACAACCTGGTTAAAGGCGACACAACGCGGGCTGGGTCCGACGGCAAAGCTAGATTATGTGCACCGCGACATGCATCTCTGGGATCTTAGAGTTCTTAAAGAGCCGCGGGCACGACTTAGGAGGGCGCAGAACGAGCTAGAGGAGTTGATGCGATCAATTCCAACGGATGAGGTTCGGAGCTGGCTCTACTCGTTGAAAATTTACTTGAACAAGACGAAGTTTACTGGGCTCAGAGGGGTAAAGTGAGTTGGCTTAGGAGGGAAGACCGAGACACTGCATTTTTTCATCATTTCGCCTCGGCAAGGAGAAGAAGAAATCTTATTAAAAAATTGAAGGAAGATGGTGGAGGCTGGGTAGAGGGTAACGAGGAGCTAAAACCTCTTATCCAAAACTATTTTAGCTCTCTTTTTTCTTCTGGCACAAGTGACATAGATCATGAGCTTTTGAATTGCGTAAAACCCTCTGTTACAAATTATATGAATAACATTCTGCTTGCGGAGCACACGATGGAGGAGGTCCGCAAGGCCTTGTTCCAGATTGGGGACATGAAGGCACCAGGGCCGGATGGCTTACACACAATCTTTTTCAAGCGATTTTGGCATATAGTGGGAGAAGAGTTGACTGATGAGGTTCTCCATGCCGTCAATAACAAAAAGATACCTGAAGGATGGAATTCAACCAACATTGTTCTTATACCAAAGGTGGCAAGCCCTGAGGTAATAACGCAGTATAGACCAATTAGTCTATGTAATGTTGTTTACAAAATTATTTCCAAGATGATTGCTAACAGGTTGAAGAAAATCTTGCCCAATGTGATATCACCAACCCAAAGTGCCTTTGTTTCGGGGAGATTGATCACAGACAATGTACTAGTGGCATATGAGTGCTTTCATGCCATTAAGAAGAAAACGCATGGGTCAAATGGATACTGTGCGGTAAAGTTGGACATGAACAAAGCCTATGACTGTGTTGAATGGGGCTTTCTTGAAGCGATAATGTTGAAAATGGGATTTCATGAACACTGGGTCCAACTTATTATGGAGTGTGTCTCTTCTGTTAGCTACCGGGTGCGGTTTAATAATACTGAGGCTGATGATTTTGTGCCTACCAGGGGCTTGCGGCAGGGGGACCCATTATCTCCATACCTGTTTCTTTTATGTTCAGAAGGTCTATCAAGCATGTTATCTCATGAGGAGGAAGTTGGGAACTTGGAAGGCATTAAAGTATGTAGGAATGCTCCTTCTATTTCACACTTGTTATTTGCAGATGACTCATTGATTCTAATGAAAGCTGGCACACATAATGCGGGTACACATATGAGGGTATTGGACACATACTACAAGAGTTCAGGGCAACTGGTTAGTAATGCTAAATCCAGTATCTTCTTCAGTCCAAATACTGATGTGGTGATGAGGGAAAATGTGTGTAGAGATTTGAACATTGTAACAGAAGCTCTCTCAAACACATACTTGGGTCTCCCAACAATGGTTGGGGTGGACAGGAGCGATTTCTTTCAACACCTCATTGACAGAGTATGCCAAAGGTTAAAAGGTTGGAAGGAAAAAACAAAGAGGACTTGGTTAAATCAGTGGCACAAGCAATTCCATCATATGCTATGTCTATGTTTAAGTAGCCCAAAGGATTTTGCAAATCAATAACTGATGAGATTTCTGGCTTTTGGTGGGGAGATAATGAAGAGAAGAGGAATATGCATTGGTTTGCCTGGTGGAAATTGTGCATACCGAAGAAGAATGGGGGATTGGGTTTTAGGGACCTTCACAGTTTCAATCTTGCTATGTTAGCAAAGCAGTGTTGGCGACTAATCCAGAACACAGACTCTTTATGTGCGCAAGTGCTCCGAGCTAAATACTATGCAGATGGTAATATTCTCAATGCGGGCCCAAAGAAGGGATCTTCATTTACGTGACAGAGTATAGTAGCAGGTATACAAACTTTCAAAAGGGGTTGTATTTGGAGAGTTGGGACTGGTTAAAAAATTAACATATGGAATGATCCCTGGATATCAACGAGTGCATCTCGTAAGATCATCATTCCTAGAGGAGGTACCATGCTCTCTAAAGTGGAAGAGCTGATTGATCCTCACTCGGGACAATGGGACGAGGAGCTTATCCGTGACATTTTCTCACCGATCGATGTGAACAGAATTCTGCAGATTCCTTTGAATGTCCAAGTGACTGAGGACTTTGTTGCATGGAATTTCACATGCTCGGGTTATTTCTCAGTCCGATCAGCCTACCATAAGGAGTGCGAACACCAGTTTGGGAGAAGACTCACACGAACAGATGGTCTTGGGAGTGTTAATGTAAACCCAGTGTGGAAGGATCTTTGGCGATTGCGAGTCCCTGGTAAAGTGAAGCACTTCGCATGGAAAGTGTTGCATGGGATTCTCCCCTGCTACTGTGTACTAGCTTCTCGGCATATTCCATGTTCGCCACAGTGTCCTACTTGTGCAATTAGAGTCGAAGATATTCAACATTGTTTGTTTCAATGCAATCGGGCCAAAGAAATATGGGATGCACTTGGTCTGCTAGAAGTTATTAACAGAGCTATATTGGAAGATTGATCGGGGTCGGTAACACCTAAAATTCTCTCCAAAACTGTTGCTGTTTCGAATGATCTCCCAACGGCGGAACTGACCCTCGTAGCGGCGTGGTACATCTGGTGGCAACGCCGGCAGATGGTTAAGGGTGTTTCAGTACAAACAGTGGAGAAAACGGCAATATCTATTCGAGTTCTAGCTACAAATTTCATAAAGTCAATGACTTCTCAGCTACCGGTTCGGAAGCGTGATCATATGTGGGCAAAACCTAGTCACGGTTTGGGCAAGATAAATGTTGATGCCACTTTCCATGAAGATACTCTATCAGGCGCATGTGGCGCTGTTGTCCACGACGACCATGGTGATTTTGTTGCAGCGGCAAACTGGTTTCTACCACACATTCGCGATGCTAAATCAGCTGAGCTTCAGGCCATCAGGAACGGACTATATCTCGCATCAAACATTGGTTGCAATGTTGAAATTGAGTCTGATTGCATGAGCGCGGTGGAAGCAATGCAATCAATGGATGACTATCTCCCTGCCCGTCTCCCTCCCCCGAGATCCAATCTCCCTCCCGGGTCGCTCCTCCCCCGAGCGGCTCCGGAGGCACTCCGCCCTAGAACTTTCCCCTCCCTGATCTTGGCCCCTCCGGCCGCCGCTGCTACCGGCACTGGCGGCGCCCAACCCGTCGAAGACGGAGGGCTGGAGAGGCGCCGCGCAGCAGCACTCCATGGGCGGAGGTGGGTCGCTTGCTGGTGGTGCAGGGCGGCGCGGCCGTTAATGGCCATGGCCTGAGGTCTTCCGGCAGAGTGGCGTCATGGAGGTGCTGGCGTGCCGCCGGCGGACGTGGTGCTCCGATCTGATCTGGGCCTCCCGGCCGATCGGGGCCAACGCGGACGCGCGGGGCTGCCTTCTTCTCGACGGCCAGTCCGGCAGGGAGTTGACCCGCGGCGTGGGGGCTTGCTGGTCTTGCATCTATAGGTGGTTTGGACTTGCCGATCTTCAAGCGCCAAGTCATTTGATCTGCTTCATGTCGGCCTCCCCGGTCTAGACACCGATGAGTTCCGGCCTTCCCCTCAGAGATTTCTGCTGATTGGCGCATGGCGCCACTGGATATCTAGATTGGATTCGCTCCGGTCGTGCGCGCCCTTATCTTCGGCCAGTGAGGCTTCATGAGGGCATGTCGTGAAGCTTCGCGTTCTTTTTGGTGCCATGGGACATGTCTAAATATAGATTTCTATGGTATTGATAGAGGTGGAGAAAGTCATGACGGCTGCGATCAGAGGTTTGAAATGGCGGAGAGGTGTTTTGGTTGCGATGAAGACCGGCGGCACAGGTTCTTCCTGTGTGTCAGGTGTTTGGTGACTTGCAGCTGTAGCCTTGGCAAGAGGGGGTGGCAACACTGGTGGACTATATTTTTGATGGTGCTCCTCGAGTGCCGAGCCTTGATTTCTAGCGTGAAAGCCCAAGGTCTGGCCTTAATTGGTTGTACCTGGCAATGGCCTTATTGTAGGCATTGTTTTTGTGAACTCGGACTCTCTCCAGGTGAAAACCCAAGATCTTCGATCGGGCGACGACAATGTCTGTGCATTGTTTCCTTCTTGGAGGCGTTGCTTTTGGAGAATCTCTTTTGTGGCCCGGGTGTTGTTTACGGTGGTGGTTAGAGTGCTGCTGATGTGAGTTTCAATCATCGTGACGGGGTCCTTGTTTTCCTTTTCTCTCTTTTTTATTTTTTTCTTGGATATGTGCATCCTTGATGTCTTTGTACATTTTGTTGGTGCAGAGGCTGGGTGTAATTGGTATCTTCGCGATATTAATATATTCTTATTATCGAAAATTGATGACTATCTTGGAGCTGATATGGCTGTGGTTCTAGAGTATAAGCAGATGGGTATGGATTTCACAAAAATTTGCTATAAACATTGTTTCCGGGAAGCGAATCAAGTTGCTGATAGTTTAGCTAGATATTCATTCGATAGCCGATCGTCTGGACTAAGGGAATTCTACACCAGATTTTATTTCTCTTCTTCTTGTAAATGATATGACCATTCTATGGGAAATAAAGTCTTTTACCCGTCAAAAGAAAAAACAACCTTGTACTAGTACCACATACGTATCCTCGCAACATAAAAACCGAATATCAGAAGAACAGGGCGTTGCGCGCGGCCTGGGCTGGGCGGACCAAAGTTTCCGTAGGAAATGTGTGGTGCCATCATTTCTTTGATACGACTGGGCTGAAGCTAAACATTTTTTGCCTTCTTAAGGAATTATAAGAAGCGCAAGCGCCGCGTTACGTATAATGCATGACTGACAATGATCTGATCTGATGACGACTTGGTGAGATGAAACAGATGAGCTCTAGGGCATATGTCTATCATCAGGAGTGTCGTTACTATATAGTACTCCCTCCGTCTCATAAGGGAGCGACTACTGGACAGTCGACTGAAAATCAATTTTGGGTCAGTCGACAGACCCATAATCGTTTCAGTAGGCCACGGCGCAGGGCGTGGGAAATTTTTCTTGCGGCTTAATGCACTCGTATATGATCTGGCCCGGGTCCCACTGGAGTATTAGTCGTCAAGGGACCTGTATCATGTTATCTCAACCTTGCATCCAATTTTGACGGCCTCACGATTATGAGCTACCACCTGCATATCTGCACATAGTAATTTTTACTCGGTCTTGCCCCTACGTACTCAAACATCGTCGGTCGGGAGTGTTTCTCAAAAAATTCTACGCCCACAGAGATAGTAATACATGTCATCTTTATAGTGAGACTGAGACATAGCTTGCTTCAATCCATAGAACTCCCCCTATTCCCCTATTTCGTAAGTGTTCTTAGAATACCATGATTTTTTTTAACTACCATGGTTTTAACTGCGCTTTTTATACTGAAAATTTTATAAATAAAAATTAAATCAAATAATGACAAAATTTGCACAAAAATGGCACGGAAATTGTGATTTTTAAAATATGCAAGAATAAGCATATAACAGTGGAAGTTTCGCAAAACAATTATTCATGTTTTCAAGAAGGAATTAATCAGTGGCATTATTGTTGCCCTTAAGGAAGAAATCAAATAAATAAAATAAAAATCAATTTTTTTTTTTTAAAATGAAGTGTTATAAGGAAGAATGAAGTAGTGGCATTGGTATTATTACCCTTAGAGAAGAAAGGAAATGAAAAAGAAACTAAAACAAAATCAAATAACCAATTTTTATAAGAAAGAATGAATTAGTGGTATCGGTATTACCCTTTAAGAGAAAAAGAAAAAAAGAAAGAAGAACAAAATCAAAATCAAGATAGTAAGTTTTCAAAGAAAAATATGAAATAGTGGTAATACTGATGAATTAGTAGTTTAAGAAGGAATAAATTAGGGCATTGATATATACTTTAAAAAATAATATATATATATATAATATATATAATATATAATTAAATCAAATAATGACAAAAAATTGCACATAATTTAAACGTAATTGTGTTTTTTTAATATGCACTAATAAGCATATAACAGTCAAAGCTTCACAAAAAACAAGTTTTGTATAAGGTATTAATTAGTGGCATTGACATTACCCTTGAAGAAGAAAGAAAATGAAATAAAAACTAAAATAAATCAAAAAAAAGGAAGAAAAGGAAGAATGGATTAGCGATGTTGGTATTACTCTAAAGAAGAAAGACAATGATTAAACTAAAATAAAATTAGATAAAAAAATTGTAACTAAGAATGAATAGTGACACTGGTATTACCCCTTAATGTAAGAATACAAAAAATGAAATAAAACTAAACCAATTAAAAATAAAGTATTCTAAGAAAAAAATGGATTAGTGACATTGGTATTACCCTTAAAGAAGAAGAAAATTGAAAATAAATAAATAAGTACTGACCAAATTTGCAGACAATTTACACAGAATTTGTGGCTTTTTCATAATATGCAAGAATACGCATATAATAGTGGATTTTTAACAAAAAAAATCCTAAGAAGGAATGAGTTGGTCGGATTACTATTTTACCCTTAAATAAGAAATAAATTAAAATAAAACTAAATAAAATCAAAATAATAATATTTTCAAGAAAGAATGAATTAGTGGTATTGGTGTTACTCTTTTAGAAGAAAGAATATGAAAAATATACAAAATTCGCACTTTATCAAAATATGCAACAATAAGCATATAATAGTGGATTTTTTGTAAATAAGATAAGAAGTTTACTATGAAGGAATAAGTTAACGACATTGGTATTTTGCCCTTAAAAAATAACAAAAATAAAATAAAACTAAAAAATCAAAATAATGAACGCTTCTAAAGCAGACTGAACTAGTGCCACTGGTATCAACTTTCAAAAGGAAATCAAAATGAAAAACTTGCACACAATTTTGCCCTGAAATTGCATTTCTTAAATACGCAATGACTAAACATATAATAGTGCATTTTCACACTCTAGTGTAATCTACACACATACTCTATAGTATTGAATGTTTACATTTCCACTCATCCAATAGGCAAAACTACCCATTTAGAAAAAAAGCAAAAAAGAAAATCGGCTAAAAAAAAGAAAAACAAAAGCAAAAGAAGCATACGAGCAAAAAAAAAAATTTGACTTACCCCAAACATGGGCAAGTCAAAAAATTGGCCTAGGAAAAAATCGACTTACCCCAAACAGGGGCATCGAAAAATTGGTCAAGAAAAAATTGGCTTACCAAAAATAGGGGCAAGTCAAAAATTCAGGCTAAGAACAAAATTTGACTTACCCCAAAAAAGGGCAAGTCAAAAATCAGCCTAAACCCACACAAGAAAAAAAATAGCACAAATCTTGACAAAAGATTCAATGGTTAGAAAATGGGAAAAGCCCCAATCGTTGCTGAACCTTATCTCCTCGAGCCTTTGCCTCTAGGAAATCTATCTGGTCGCTCTTCTCTCGCAGCAGCCATTTACTTGTTTCTGAACAGCAACCAATTTTCACTTTCTCCCTCCCGACTCTCATCTAGAGTCGCCACCACTCAGCCATGCAACAGATGCATGCACGATCCCCGCCCGCCGAAGGACGCCACCACAGGCCCCCTTTCTCCTTCCCTCCTCCTCTCTCCTTACCCCTCTCTCTCCCGGACGATCTCCCATGGCACTCCGTTGTGAGCCTCTTTCTCCTTCCCTCCTCTCCCTCCTTACCCACCTCTCTCTCCCCACCCATGGCCCTCTCTCTGATTCTCTTCTCGGGTGTTTTCCTGCAACAAGCTCTTTGTTGCCAAAAAAATTCTAGAACAAGAGCTCTCTTGCAAAAATTTCTGTAACAATACCTTTGTTGCAAAAAAGAAAATTTGCAACAAGATTTCTACTGCGGAAAAATTTCTGCAACAGGACCTTTGTTGTAAAATTTCTGCAACAAGACATGTGTTACAATGGTGAAGATGTCACTTCGCCGCTCGATGCTCCAGATCTAATGGCTTGCAACCCGAACAATCTTTTAAAAAGATCATCCGGCGGACATGTAGGACGCCCCTTGGTGGACCAGTTGATGGTTTTTTTTGGATAAAACTTCCGATCTATTTATCTTCAATCAAGGCAGTACAACGAACACCAGAGATAATAAAAATTACATGCAGATCCGTAGACCACGTAGCGACGACTACATGCAGATCCACAGACCAACTAGCTGAAGGCGCGCTGCCTTCATCACCCCTCCCTCGCTGGAGTCAGGCACAACTTGTTGTAGTAGACAGTCGGGAAGTCGTCGTGCTAAGGCCCTATAGAACCAGCGCACCAGACCTGCAACCGCCGCCGATGAAGAATAACGTAAATCGAGAGGATCCAACCCGAGGACACACGAACATAGACGAACAACAACCAGATCCGAGCAAATCCACCGAGGATAGATCCGTCGGAGATACACCTCCACACGCCCACCAACGATGCTAGACACACCACCGGAACGGGGGCGGGGGCTAGGCGAGGAGACCTTTATTCCATCTTCAGGGAGCAGCCGCCGTCTTGTCTTCTTGAGCAGGACACAAACCCTAACAAAACGCGAAGGAACGACTGACAACGAATCCCTCCCGCTGGCCCTTGCCAGAATCCACCGCGCCCCCATGGCCCTAGGGCCACTGGAGACGAGGCGGACCTGCGGCGGTGCCGGCGAGAGGCACGAACCCTAGCTTTGTTTTGATGGAGGAGGCGGCGGCTTTGGTGCGCGGTTTTGATAGGATATTGGCTGCATCCCAAAAAGAAAAGACTTTGCCGTGATGATAACAGCTGGGCAGTTCAATTTTTCATCGATGAAATTCAACCGCTGATGATTGATCACATATCGCCAAATGTCTTAGAATTAAACATCCATGTTACAAACACTCATCACATTGGCATGTCCCATGCAAGCACACACACAAAGGCTGCTCCACTCTGCTGGCCCAAGCAACAAACTCACAACATTCGATTCTAGCCCACCGCCATCTGCAACGACGAGAGCAGCCGCACGACTAGAACATGGGGGGTGGCATGCCGCCGGCGTGCGCGGCGGCGGCGTCGTGGGCGCTCCGTGCCTGGTGGCAGAGCTGGCGGAGCCTGGTGGGCACGTACCAGATGGCGAGCCGCGGGTGCGCGGCGAAGACGGCGTCGATGTCGAACCCGTGGCGCGCCGCGATGTCCACCAGCGGCGCGTAGCAGGCCTGCCTCCACGCTCCCACGTTCTCGCCGCGGGCCTTGTACGCCCGGCGGAGCGCGTCGGAGGCGTCCTCGTCCAGGCAGTGCAGTGCGTAGCAGTGCACGTAGTGCCGCATCTTGGGCTTGTTGATGTAGCTCGCCCCCACCTTGCTCGCGTACCTGAACACCTGGTTCGTCACCTGCGCCCACCATCACACGCAGTACACGAGTTAGCGTCGTCCGTTCGTCATGCGTCGCACAGTGCGCGCGGGCTCAGCCCGGTGCGGTCTGACTGGGCGCTGCGCCCGTCGCATCACCATGGAATCCGGCCAGGCGGTGCAGGCGAGCGGTGGCGCGCACGCACAGTGGCAGGCGGAGCACGGGGGAGCTCACATGGCTCGGTGTACTTACGTGGCAGGGGAGCCAGGCCAGCCACCCGGCGCCCGAGGGGTGGAGGCCCCCTCCCCCTGCCTCTGCCTCCATGTCATGCACGCCTACCTGATGCTAAGCTAGGGGCCGACAGGACAACACAGGGCGGGCAGGCTTTCGGGGCCTATCGTTGGCTGACACGTCCGGGATCTTTTCCAGGTTTTGTAATTTGTACCACTGCTCGTAGGGGGCGTCGGCGTGCGTGTCAAACACCGGAAAATGCTAGTAGTGCTTGATCGCATTTCATTTCCTCTCCAAGTATCATCTACGGCTTGTGGTCTATATATTCTACCTTTTCTTATGTATTCTATCTACTAGTAGAGCACTAGCAAGATTATGTGTTTCTAGTGCCATATCGGTGTGACAGCAGCATCTCCAGACTCCAGAAGTACCAAACGAAGCCCAAATTTATGTAAGTGAGGTAGGGAATATCCAGTACATTCAGCCATGTTGAGTTCAAGGCCACGAGTTCACAAAATTCGACCAAGATCTCGTACGTACTTAGCTAGGCCTTTTTAGCTCAAACTATTCCACTATTCGTCTGTGCTTGGTTTGACGCCAAAAGTTAACAATAGAAGACAATTTTTATGGCTTCACACAAACATCAATAAATCAAATATTATCATCAAACCAAGCATACTTATACATATGCAATTTTGCACTGAAGTTACACATCAGTATTTAATTGAATATAACCTCTTGGGAAATTCTTCTCATTTGTTCCTACATAATTCCTAATTTTTCAACGGTGTTTCCACAGAAAGAAAAATCTACGGTGCAATCGAACAACCGTTTGGAGCTAATTACTACTCCTTCCGTTTCTAAATATAAGCCTTTTTAGAGATTTTAATACAGACTAAATATGAATATATATAGACATATTTTAGAGTGTAGATTCACTCATCTTGTTCCGTTTGTAGTTCATATTAGAATCTCTAAAAAAGCTTATATTTAGGAATAGAGGGAGTATCATGCCATCCCCCGCAAATAAAATTACTATCATACTATGGCTTGCATTTTTGTCATTGCAATCATGTATTTTTCATGTTCAAACTTTTTTTGGAATCATACATGCATGTTTATTTCCTATTACATGCCTACATCTATTTTGTTGGTCAAACTTCGGGTAACTAAGGTTTGGCATGGTTAAGCACAAACTAAGCGGGTTCTTACTACTACTCCAGCTAAGGACTACGTTAGCAAACCCTAATACACACTGCTTAGAAAAACCAGGTCACGTTTAAACTACAGCTCAATTCACATGTAATGCACCTGATTATGAGGCCATGCATGCAGCAACCAGTACACATGATTACTTCCAGAATTTTATACCCTGTCGCCGTTGTAAAACTAACTTAATCAAAGCACACACTTCCCTCGTATTGATCTCTAATTAATCTTTTGTAGTACTTTTTGGCAGTGACTGACACATGCAGAAGCCAATGGTACATGAAGGTGAGTGCAGATTTTCTAAACTAACATGAAATCTTCGCTCCCATCAGAAATTTATGAGATGGCAGCGCGTAGGTAGCATTATACAAATGAACAGAACTGTCAGTAATCAATACTAGCTTGAGTAGTCACGGTGAGTTCAGTAGCTGACATGCAGCTGTATTCAGATTCAGAGCAGCCTACGTAGAGTAGGTAGAGAGAGTTACGTAGCAATGGCGAATTATGTGTACCTTGGTTGGAGACTTCTGGCCATGCAGCTTGGCCATGGACTGCACCTGGAGCAGGAAGAGGCGGCACTGCTCGTAGAGATGGAACAGGTAGTCCAGCCCGTTCTTCTTGGCCCTCGCCACCTCGCCGGGCTCCGTCACCACGAACGGGTGTTCCCGCTGCCGCTCCCCGCCGACGCCTCCGCCGGCTGACGACTCCGTCGACTCCGACCGGCCGCCCCCGCCGTCCTCGTGCTCGTCCCCCTGCATGTCCAGTCGCAGCTCCTTCACCTTGTTCCTCCTCGCCTTCTTGGCCTTCCTCGCTGCGGACCCATTCTTCTGCTTCTTGCCAGACGCCATCATCCTCATGGCGTCGTCTTCGCCGATGCCGCCGCTAGCCGCCCCATCCCGCTCGTTCGACAGCGCTGTTCGATCGTATGCACGCACGGCGATTAACTAACGACATCACATGTGCAAACACAAGAACATTATTGGATGGATCGTGCATGGATAATCACCTTCTTGGGAGGCGCCGTCGATGGTGCTCCCGGACTGGTGTCCGTGGTGGCGGCACCCGGGTGACATGAGGCGGCCGCGCTCAGCGCGCAGCGCGGCACGAAGGCCGAACCGCTCGCCGATGAGCAGGTCCCAGCGGAACAACCCCGCGAGCGCGGCCGTCATGTCGTCGAGCTCGCGCTCGGTCATGACCAGGAGTGTGCTAGCCGTGAACCCGAGCTCCGAGATCCGCGCCACCGTGGACGCGCGCACGCCATACCCGACCACGAGGTCCTCCAGCTCCCTCGGTGCGTTCGCCGGAGGCAGCGCAGGAGGAGGCAGAGGCGGGGGAGGAGGAGGAGGCACGGCTGCCGGAGCCGGCGGGCCGAGGTCCCACCGGAACGGGTGCGCGGCCAAGAAGGCGTCGTTGGGATCCATGCACGACACGAGACGAGCGTCTTCTCTCGCTTTTGGCGCTTATGCTAGCTCCTTCTTCCCGGTGTTCTGCCTTTGCCGTGGCCGTGCATCGCAATGGCATCGGGGGCTCGCCATATAAAGCCGTGACTGTAGTGTTGCTGCATGCATGCAAGGAAGCGGTTGACTTGACAAATCCTACTGTTGTATCTCACTATCTGCACTGCATTTATTCATGCATGCTCTGTCGTTTGGCCAAAGCTTGAAGCGAGCGAGCTATGGCTATGGCTGTGGCTTGGCTGGCTCCGTGAAAACGACTAGTCCTGTAGAAAGCTGCGTCGCCACCCGGGCCGCGATTTGACACTGTAGATTCTAGCGCCTATTACGTGCTGGCTGGCACATAAAAAGAAGACACGCTAAACCTAATAATACACCAGCAGCGCACTGTGTAGTCCTATCACGGCGTGCGTGCGTGCGTGCATGCATCAGTACTGTGCACGTCGCAAAGTTCTTCCAAAAGATCTCCACCTTTTGCTGGGTGCTTTTCTCCTGCATGCGCCCCCACTGTTTTCTTCGAGATGCTTGCTAGAAGTAAGCTTGTAGAATAGGTTTATTTGGGCATGATCCTTTTTCATGGTGCAAACAAGATGCAAGTTACTATAAACCTAAAAATAGGGACCGGCTATGAGTCAGTCGAATGAATTTTCTAAGTTTAGGTTTGTCGAATTCTGATCGGCCCTTGATTTATGATCAGACTGCAAACAAAATTGAGGTACAATCAAAATCGACTCACCACAATCCGAGTTATTCGAATTCTACAGAACATCCCAACTCGGCTAGGTTGGCACAAAAGGCAGAAGCCCACCAAAACACAACTTGAGCTATGCAGAAAACTCAACCGTTAACCTGATAAGAACAACACAAACACACCTGATTGCAGCCACCACATAGGTCCCTTGGCACTTTCTTACCTTCTTCCCTTTCCTTCCTTCATTAGATTTCCTTTCTCTTCCCTCTCTTCTCTCCCGATGTAAAGACAGCGCCGCCATGGATCCCCACCAGAGGTCAGATCTAAAGTAGAAAGAAATCAAAAGAGAAAGAGGAGGAAGAATTTAAAGTGGATTTCATTTCCGAGTTGCACGATATTCTAGAAGCTGCTTCTTACCCTATTTTAATATGTGGTGATTTCAATTTGGTCAGAGGTGACGCTGATAAAAAGTAGTGATATTATTAACCCTCATTTTACTTTCTTTGTTCAGTGATTGGATCAACAGATGGAGACTCTAGCGATTCCTATCTCTAACCACTGCTTCACTTGGTCTAACAACCAAGATGATCCCATCTTTGTTGTTCTAGACAGGGTGTTTACTTCTGTTTATTGGGATGGGCACTTTTCCTTATCTTTCCTTGTTGCTCTTCCTAGAGTTGGCAGTGATCACACTCCCCTTGTTCTAGACACTGGAGATAGGACAATCTCCAGCCCTAAAATGATTAGATTTTAAAACATGATGGTTGTCTCAACCTTATTTTGCTCAACTGGTTGCTAATGTTTGGAATATTGTCTCTCATGCCTCTTCTACTATTGAGAACTGGCAATGTAAAACTAGATTGCTAAAAGATTAAAGGATGGAGTATTAATATTGAAGCTGATATGGAAAGAAAGAAATAGGCCCTCCTCATGGAGTTTGATTTACTTGATGTGTTAGTCCGAGAAAAAATAGACTACTTTATGGCAGAGGTCTAGAGATAGAAAAATTCTCGAGGGAGATCGTTATAATGCCTATTTCCACTCTTTGGTTAACTATAGACACCACAAAAATCATTTAATACTCTGATTGGTGATGATGGTCCTGTGACCTCTACCTCTAATATGCTTATTTGCTACTTCTTTCTACAAAGATCTTTCTCTTTTGAACCTAAAACCAATATCCACCCAGGCCTTGATTTTTTGAGCAGATTCTGAATTAGTCACTGAAGAGGAAAATGCTCTTTTGGAAAAACCCTTTTCTGAGGAGGAAATCAAGGCAACCATCATGGGTTCTTATGCCCAATGGTGCTCCTGGCCCTGACGGTCTTTCCTTTATTTTTTATCAAACTTTTTGGGATGCAATAAAGAGTGACTATATGTTGCTTGTCAAGGATTTTGAAGTAGGGGTGTTGGTTGTCTAGCGCTTTAACTTTGATATCATTACCCTTATTCCTAAAGAACCTAATGCCAAAAAGATAATCTTTTGTCTAATTAGTTTAAGTAACTTCGCTATTAAGATCTTTACTAAAACTACGACCACTAGAGCTTCTCCTCTTTGTGATAGACTCACCTCTCCTAACCAACACTAGTGCAGAGTTGTCATATGCAGACGATTTAAACACCCTTTCGTCGACACAGTTTCAAACCATCGCCTTGCTAAGGTGGGCAATAGGGAGGTCCATCCCACATGACCCAGATTAATTGTTGGTGATAGCTCCACAGATCACACATGCTAAGAGCGAAAGTGATCGTGTGCGACCAGGAGAGCTATCGCAAACAAGCAGGCCAAACAAAGTCGTGTAATACTAAATATAGGATGAACGTGCGTCTCTCATAATAAATGTAATCAGGAAACAATGATTGAAAATACCAGCAAACAAAACTAAAAAAATGATGCTCCAAGAAAAACACATATCATGTGAAGAATAAAAATATAACTCCAAGTAAAATATACCGATAATTTTGAAGACGAAAGAGGGGATGCCATCCGAGGCACCCCCAAGCTTAAATGCTTGAGTCTTCCTTGAATATTTCCTTGGGACGCCTTGGACAACCCCAAGCTTAGGTTCTTGCCGCTCTTTGTTCTTCTCATACCGCTATCTCATCCAAAATTTGAAAACTTCATTCACACAAAACTTAACGAAACTTCCTGAGTTAGGTTAGTATACTAAAATTAAATCCTTCACTTAGGTACTGTCAATACAAGATTCATCATTATTCCCAATTCATGTCTACTATATTCTATCATTTCCATAATTTATATCCCCGAATATAAGCCATCGAAACTCTAAAAGAAGCAAAGAAAGAAAACAAAGCCGAATCTATCAAAACAGAACAATACGTAAAGATCTAATTTTTCATCATACTTGTGTAACTCCAAATTCTGAAAAATAGAAAACCATATAGAATTTTTACTTACGTACTTTGTAAACATTTCAGCAATTGATCATGTTCCATTAAAGAACGAAAATTCAGACATTGGACGCAAAATTTCTGTTTCTGCATAGAACCTAATAAACAAGCAATTTGCAACATCTCAAAGGTTTAACTTGGCACAAAAATAAAAGAGAAAATACAAAAATAATTACTACAGTGGCAATAATCATGTTGACACACTGAAAGCAAAACAAAATAAATGATAACTATTCGGTGCCTCCCAACAAGCGCTATTGATTAATGCCCTCTAGCTAGGCATAATGCAATCTATCAAGTATTATCATCTTTTATCTCCTCAATAAGGAAACTTGATTTCTTAGGAGGATTAGCAATCACTGTATTAATCATAACACTCGTCGGCACAAAGTTCAAAAACCTTGTGTCAAAGATAGGTTTCTTTTTTATCTTTATGAAGTTAGGGTGAACACCTATCATTTTTAGATCTCCCTTCTCTTTACTAGAAGAAGCGCCCTTATTAGGTTTAGGAACTTTGGATACACAAGTAAGTTTCATATTTTTATTTGTAGATACTTCCTTACTAGTTTTTATGGAAGAAAAAAGCTGAACGCAAGACATTAATAACTTCCTCCAACTTATCAATTCTAGCGCGACTTTGTTCTACTCTATCGGTAATTGGTTCCTTTTCTTTTACTAACTTTATAGAATTTCCTACCGTAGAGCCTAAGTAAGTTACTCGATTATGCACATTTTATCCAAATTTTCAAATTGCTCAACTTTTAGCATTTTTTTCAATGATACCCAATCTTTGCATAAGGTGTTCCAATGTCACTATTGTTTCATTGATTTTATAGGTGGTAATCCCACTAAATTTCCCGTAGCATTAAGAGCATCGCAAGGGTGACTACTCAAGCAGTTTTCTCCAGTAATAGTATCAAGCACAAATCTATACCAAGTAGTAACACCAACATACAAAATTCGGAGAAGAATAGTGGTATATTACTTATGGGTAGATCTATTTTGAGCATCGCAAATTCTGTACCAAGTATCTTTTAAAGTCTCTCTGCCCCTTTGTTTAAAATTAAGTACCTCCAACTCGAGCTTATAAATGGCAAGTGAAGAACTAGCCATTATAGCAACACAAGTAGAAATAGTAACACAAGAGTTTTTTTTTGGTGTTTTGTAATTTTTTGGCAAACAAAAGAGAAGTCAAATAAAAAGGCAAAAGGCAAGAGAATTAGAACAAGCAAAAGTAAATTGTTTGTGTGAAGACACCTGATTTGGTAGATAATGACTCCCCAACAACGGCGCTAGAAATTCTTCTGCTACTCCCGCAGGAGTTATTGGATTTCCCCGAAGAGGAAGGGTGATGTAGCACGGCAGTAGAAAGTATTTCCCTCAGTTAAGAGCCAAGGTTAATCGAGCTAGTAGGAGTCACTATGCTAACAACTTTAGCAGTACCTGCACACAAACAAATAATTTGCTTGCACCCAACAAAGGCAAGGGGGTCGCCACTTCCCTTTTTCTTGCTAGTTACAAGATTAAAAGCAAATAGTGATAGGGCAAAGCGGCAAAATAATAAAAGAAAGTCAAGAGCAATTGTAGGAGTTTTTGTATTGACGGAAGATAGACCCGGAGGCCATAGGTTCACTAGAGGCATCTCTCTCGAAAGCATATAGAGGCATGGTAGACAAATTACTGCTGGGCAATGGAGAAAATAGCGCAAATTATAACTATGGTCATTCATGGCATAATCTCACATACGCATTACGTCCATGATAAGTAGACCGTTAATCCAACTGCATCCACTACTATTATTCCACCCAAGACCGCTATCCAGCATGCATTTCAAAGTATTAAGTTCATAATAAACATAGTAACACAATAAGAAAGATGACATAATGTAGACAGGAAGATCAATCAATATGATCAAACCCCGTCGTTTTATACTTAGTGGCAATAATACAATATGTGCCTTTGTCGCCATTATCACTGGACAATATCACCACAAGATTGAAGCCACTACTATGCACCACTCACTCTGAAGATCTACTCATCTATCTTGGCCAAAGAAAACTCATAGATCATACATAGCTATAAAATTACACAAAGAAGAGACATCGAGATAATCAATATAAATCATTGAACAATCTAATTATAAATCCATAATTCATCGGAACACAACAAACATGACACACAAATTACATTGAATAGATCTTAGAGGAGACCGTTGTATTGAAGATCAAGATCAAGATCAAGAGAGAGAGAGAGAGAGAGAGAGAGAGAGAGAGAGAGAGAGGGAGAGAGAGAGAGAGATCTAGGTACTACAATGGATCATAGGTCCTGAAAGAACTACTCATACATCATCAAAAAGGCAGCAAGGTTGATGAAGATGGCCTCCCCAATGATTCCCCTTCCGCCAAAGTGCCAAAACAGGGCTCCAGATGGGATCGCGTCGGAAAAGAGGCTTGCGGCGGCGATTTTTTTTTCGGGTTTCGCTCCGAGGGTTTCAGAATATGTGGGTATTTATAGGCCAAGAACTAGGGCAAACAGAGCTACGAGCGGCCCACAAGCCAGGGTGGCGCGCCAATCCTCCAGGGTGCGTCCGCTGCCTTGTGGGGCCCTCACGGGTCTTTCGGTACTTCCCTGAAGCTTCTAGGGTCTCTTATGTTTCAGAAAAAATCGTCAAAAGTTTCATCGTGTTTGGAGTTCTGTAGGTATCGATTTTCTAAAAACCAAAAACATGCAAAAAAACAAGAACTCGCACTGGGCACTAAATTAATAGGTTAGTCCACACAAATAATTTAAAATGACATAGAAAACATACAAAAGTGATAATATAGTACTCCCTCTGTTCCTTTATATAAGGTGTATTTTTTTTTTCAAAAGTCAAACGAGTGCATATTTGACCAAGTTTTTAGAAAGATATATCAATATCCATAATATCAAATCTATATCATTTGGTTCATCATGAAAAGTAGTTTCATATTTTATCTATTACGTATTGTAGATGTTGTTATTTATTCTATAATATTGGACAAACATTCAAATGGTTGAATTGCACGAAAATTGATACACCTTATATTCTGGAATGGAGGGGGTAGCATTTAACAATAAAAAGTTATAGATACGTTTGAGATGTATCACGGAGCAATGCTCTAGTAGGGAAGAGAAACGGGAGCCCACTAGGGAGAGGAAAAGAAACAACCCGCGCAACTATTCAGATTCTGTCTCCCACGCAAGAGGCAAAACATTTCAACTTCTTTTGTAGCGTGACAAAAATTAAGGCAGTTCTCACACGTTGCACAGGTCCTAGCGCGGTTCGGCCATGAAACATGAAGCACATGTGATGTGTCACGTGGCGTGGCAAGACACACGACGGGGGAGGAGCGTGCATCAAGCTCTTGGTGGTATGTGAAACGACTCTCCCTATAAGTTGGTCTCACACATCCTCCACTAGCGGGTGGGACTAAACTTTCCATATCACATTGTCATGCATGAATGCACCACATGGGCCTCTGAGATTAACTAAGAGTTATTGGCAATATTCTGAAATACTAAATGGGCCAGGCCCAATAATTCCAACAAGAACTCCCACTGAATTGTGTCGTCGATAAGAGTTTCTAATTGGTGCCCAATTAGGGTAACTCGTGCTCAGGCACTAAAGTGTATGGGCCGGCCCAGCTGAGTTTTTTTAAATGGTTAAATGGTGGGCCTGTGACCGTTGACTACCAAGCTGTCCACCGATGACTGTTGACCATTGACTTTTCAAAAAAGGAAAAACTTCACAATTTTTCTAAAAAGGTCAACATTATTTGAAAAGGTTCATAAAATTTGGAAAAATCATAAATTTGAGAAAAGTTCATGAATTTGAAAAATTTGAAGACTTGGAAAAGTTTGTGATTTGGAAAAAAACTTCACAAAAATGGAAAAAAGTCCAAGAAATTGAAAAAACAGTTCACAAAATATTTTAAATGATTCATAATTTGAAAAAGTTTATCTAATTTGAGAAAAAATTAATGGATTTGAAATGAAAAGTTCACAAAACATTGGGAATTTTTTTTAAATTTGAAAAAGCTCATGAAATTGGGTAAAGTTCACAAAATTTGATAAAAATAAAAAATGAAAAAAAGAAAAAGGAAAAAGGAAAACAAGAAAAAGAAAAGGAAACAAAATGAAAAAAACCGGTGAGAAAATCCTACAAGGGCCGGCCCATTAAGATGCCAATGTTGTGTAGGGGGTGTGCGCCGGTTAGTAAAATGCACTCTAAACGGCGCTTAAGGTGCCAAATAGGAGTTGGGGTTGTCAACCTCCTCGATCAGTTGAATGCTCCCCATGCAGGTCCAAAACCCAACCAACTCATCAATATGCTTGATAGACAATCCATTTGACAATTCCAGCTGCTCAACCCGAGCGTTTGGTCCATGGAATGCTTGATTATCCCTTCTCCTTCTTTGACAAGTCGTATGTGAGAGGCGTGATGTGCGTAGGGCGCTGTACGCGAAGCCATCAAGAGTCCCAAAGTCCGGCCTTCATCCCATTTTCTACTTTAATCGTCATTGCGGTGTGAAGTAGCTCCATATTACCATGGTTGCATAGGTTCCAAGTTTTCTATGGAGACGCCCGCACAAGCCAAGGCCAACAAAGTCTAAGGGAGCAAATGTGTCAAGGTACAAAATTCCGAGACCACCTAGCTCGGTCGGACGGCAAACCATTTTCATATTAACTTTGCATTTGCCGGAAGAGACCATGGTTGCAAGAGACTTTGTCATTTGCCACAAAAATAGTCACCATAAACTCCGATAATATCATCACCATTGTACTTGCACTGATCGAATGGTTTTTATTGTGACTTTTTTTGTGTGGATATAAAAACATTTATTTTATAGTCCCATGAAAATAGTAAAACCTTCAGGTTTTTTCCCCACAGGTTTTAAAAAATATAGATATTATTTCCAGCTAAATCGCAAGTATCATTTGATCGTAGTATGATACTATTACTCCCATGACTGCTATTTGTTCTCCAACGGCTTGCGCGGAGCATGTCGGTCTCACTTCGACGTCTAGTGAAATATGGATCTCCTGCTCTCGATCGCATTAACGAATCCGGGAACTGAAAGTAGCACACCAGATCATTGGAGTCGTGGAGTAACCGTGTGCAGGTCGAAGGGCATCCACACGCACAAGTGCAAGCAGCAGCTAGTCTAAGCCGATCCAGGCTTTTCCCTCTGGCTCCCCTGCCTCCCCGCAAGCAAATAAACACGCGAGCATAGTGTTCCACGAGTGATGACAGTACGTGGGATTCCCAGGACGGTGCAATTTGACTGGCTCCTACTCTCACTTTGATCAACTGCCCCATCAACCCCGATGGCCCCGCAAACTCGTGCGTGAAGCCGTGAACCACGCTTGTCTTGTTGCGTCGCTCGCCATGCGGCCGGCATCTCGCTGAAGCCGTCCGTCTCCGGCTGTACCTCGCGCGCCTCTCGAGGCAGGCGCGTTCTCGCGGGGCCACGCGACGACTGAGGGGCGCTAGCTGTATCTGCGTGCTCCTGGTGCTGTTAGGTCATCTCCTATGCAGACTCTCAAACCTCCTCCGTCAACGCTGATTGGACCGCGGAAGCGATCCAACGCGGATCTGTATCGATCCACAGCATGGTCCGGACGCGTTTTCTTTCGCAAATCGAAGACAAATGGGAGGAGGTTTGTGGTAGTTCGAATCGCTGTCACGTCCGCTTTTGATCGCCCTGATCCACCCAAACCCCTCCTCCCTCGCTCGCGCGTGTTCTCGCCCGGCGCCAGCTGCCCGCATTTATGCCGATGTAGAGCGCGCCGCTCCACATTGAAGTCGGCTCACGGCGGACGCGGCCACTCACTTCCTCCGTCACTGAAGTGGCGCGCCGGCCGAGGACGCCACCCGCTGCACGCCCGGCTGAACTCGCCTCCTCGCCGCATTTAAATGCCTCCATTAAACCCGCGTGGAAGCCGAAGAACCTACTCCGACCACACGTCCGTTCACGAGCGGGCCGGCATTAAACGCAACGTCGGGCAGGCTCCTCCCGTCCGCCCTCTATATAAACCAGGCTAGACGCCGGGCAAGAATCGCAGCATTAAGTTGGCCGCTCCCCGTCTCCTCCTTCCTCAATTTTGTCCACTCTTTCGATGGCACCCGACGAGTAGGAAGAGCAGTTCTCCAGCATAAAAGCCGATAGGGTGGCCCGCCGAGCCAGCCGGATACGAGCGAGGAAGCTCGCTGCGCCACCTCCCTCGCCTAGCCCGACGAAGCCAGTTGCCGCCCCAAGCCGGCACGTGGTTCAGCAACTCGTCGCTCCAGGCCAGCTCGAGAAGGAGTACCGAGTTGCTCAAAGCCGGCGCGGTGGGGAGCACACGGCACGGGCATCGTCGCTACCGTCGACGACGTCGCGTTGTCCTGCGCCTCCCGTGCCTGCGACGCGTGCCATGCAGGCTGAGACAGAAGCCGGGTGCGCGGAGGTTGACGAGTCGATGGCCAGCGCGTCCGCGTCCGCCGCCATCATCGAGGAGAAGTAGAACATGTGAGGCTGCCGCCGCTTGGGTCCTAGGAAGGCCACCGCCGGCGTACAGCCGGTGTCTTGCCCTCTCGCCGGCCACTGTCGTCCTCTTACCCAAGAAGCAACTTTGGTCAGTGCAGCGTAGGGACCCTTTCCCTCCGGCTGAAGCATGAGGCAGCGCTTTCACTCCGATGAGCGGTGAGGAAGCGAGCCGTCCTTTGCGCTGAAGCATATACCTCCGGGGCTCACCGTTGCCGTTTATGGGGACGACGTTGAAGACTCGCCGCGTCGGCCGTGGCCTAGTCCAGTTTCGTTTTAAATTGAACATATGTCCAAAATGTAAACGTTTTCGTTCGGTTTGAATGAAATATGTCATGTTTATATGAAATCCGGACGAGTTTACATGAATTTCATCCGGTTTGTTGAAAAAGAGTGTGCAATGTATGTGGCTAGCGTTGGATGGTGATCTCCCGCATCCGTATCCATCGACTGGTCCCCCTGTTCGTGAACGGATGCGAAAGGAGATTTGCGGGTTACCATTTAAGATGCCCTTGCTAGCAGAACTCCCGCTGGTTACTGGTTCTTTCGTAGTTTGGTTGGCGTCCATGGGCTATGGCCCTACCTGTGTGGAGTGTAGGCATGTAGGAGAACAGAGGAAGAGGCAATTGAACATGGGTAACGCAACGTCGTGATGCATGGGCACCAACGGGTTTACTGTATCTTTAATGCGGACCCACAAACCGCCCCATCCATTTAAACCGTGCGGTTCAGATGTGTTTTATCAATTATCATTCAACACGAATCTTTATCCGTCCGCCGGTCAGTCTGAACGTCCAAAATCCCGCAAATCGAAGCCAAACAAACGGGGGCTTTGCGAGAGTCCGGACATCCACGTAACGAACCAAAAGTCGTCACGTACCCTCTTCTCTCCGTCCGAATAATGGAAGGCCGCTGGTTGTTGTGTTTAGCGGAAGATTAGTTTAGCATTTTGGCGCAAGGCTTTCATGTCTTTTGGCAGAAGCCACTTTATTTCATTTTATTTTTCAAATGCTTGGTGAAAGAAATCTACTAATCACACATTAGTATTTGGTGAAAGACTTCCGCTAACACTTGGGGAAAGCTTCCGTCAACACTTGAACACTCGGATTAGTAGCTTCTGCCACTTGATAAAAGGCTCCCGCCAAAACGTGCCACTTTTTCCAATATGTTTGGTAACTAATCACGCTCTAAATCTGACTTTATCCCCGCTCCCGTCCCGCTCCTAGGGTTTCCTCGCCGCCGCCGCCGGCTCCCCCGCGCGGAGCCGCCGCCGTGGCCGGAGCCCGCCGTCGCAGCTAGCCCTCCCCCGCTCCCCTACCCCTCCCCCCTCCCCTCCCTTCCCCGTACCCCCGCGTCGCCTCCCCGAGCGAGGCGACCGGGGGCCTCTTCCCCGTTCCTCTCCAGCTCTCCTCCCTCGCCCCAGCCTCCTCCCGCCGCCACCAGCGAGCGCCGCCGGGCCTCGGCCGCGTGGTGCTGGCGGCGGCGGGCCTGCCTTTCCCCGCGCGCGGCACCCCCCTGCTCGGACGGTGGTGGCTCGCGGCGGTGCTCCTCGGCCGGCATCGGTGCGGCCCGTCGGTGGTGGTGCCGCGGGCCCGGTGGCTCTCGACGCGGCGCTGCGGCCGTTGGCCGTGGGGCGGCGCGGTGGCGCCGTGGCTGGCACCCGCCCAGCCCAGATCTGGGCCCATTTGGGCCCCATCTGGGTTGGGGCGGGCCGGTGGCTCGGCGTTCGGCGGCAACGTTCCCTGGTGGTGGCGTGGTGGCGGCGGTCTCGGGCGGTGAGGACTTCGTTGGTCGGCGTGCTGCATTGTGGTGATAGGACTGTCCGGGTCCAAGTGGGCCTGGCCGGGCCGTCGTGGCCCGGCAAGTCCTCGTCGCCGCGTCCGGTCGGCTCCGCTGCGGCGGTGGAGGCTGTCCCCTCCCTCCGGTCGAGTTGTGTTCGCTCCCGTGGCCGATGTCTCCTCTCCCTCTCCAGGTCTCGTGTTGACAGCTCCAGTGAGGCGGTGAGGGTTGTCCGGTAATCGTGGTGGCACAAGCAGGTGGGTGGCCGAGGGGGTGGTGCATCTCGAATTGCCTGGGATGGTGGTGGTGGTGGTTGTGGGTCGGGAGAAACCCCTGTCAGCCTGCGGGCGCCGTCGGACCTTCCTGAGGGGCATCGGGTATACCCCTTCCCCACTATCCCTCGCGTACCGGGGGAAACCCTAGAACTTGTTCGGGCAACAGTGGCGGCATCGTCGCATTCCTTCTTGAGGGTGTTGCTTGGGGCGCGGCGCTTCGGGGTGCTGGGAGCGTGGTGGTACTTCTTCGGAGGGTGCAGCGGTTGCCGGTCTTCCTTTCTTCGTTGATTTGCCGGTGTCGGCATTTATTTCTCTTTCTTCTTCTTGTTTTTCTTTTGGGCTTATCTGTACTGCGGCCCCAGCGAGCTGGATGTTCGGATGTATCGGGTGTTTGCTTTATAATATAAAGCGGGGGGAAACCCTTTATCGTCAACTAATCACGCATTACTATTATAATGAGTCATGCATGATTTGGCGGAATGCTATTTTTTTAAGTAAATGAAAAGGACAATTGAGGTATGTCGTCGGATGGCCGGCTTTCGTATCAGTGTCTGAACATCAGTTCGGACCAGTCCACGGACAGATGCGGTGTCCTTGGTGGGGTGTTGGGGGGGGGGGGGGGGGGGGGGGGGGGGGGGGGGGGGCAGAATTGGTGATGCCCTTACTTGAGCTACCCGCACCATTTTTTGACATACAGAGAGTTACCAAAAAAATCATGTTATGTACTTAGTTTGGTTATATGCATCACATCATTGGGATTTTTTCTGCACTGCGTTTGGTTATCAGTGTTTCGGGATTTAGGCTGCGATTATGTAATTCGCTGTGTTTGTTTGCACACATTCGTCCAATTTGGCCCGATTAAGTTAACAGTTACACACGAGCTATCTCACTGTACATTAGATAGGTTCTATTCGTTTACCCGAGTTAAAATGAAAAACATACAATACGAAAGTTGTGTGCAACAAAGAGATGTCGAAGTAAATTTCAAGCGGTCCGCCGTACGGGACGGATTTGCCAAATTTCATCTTAACTTAACATGCACACATCACATGAACACAATACAGTAGAGATATACAGATCTACTTGTCTATGAGCGTCGAAATAGAAAACTTACAACATGAAATTTGTGTGAAACAACAAGACGAAGCTAGCGGTCAAAGAAAAATTGAAACGGTCGGCTTTGTGCGAAGAATTTACAATCATCTAAAAAAATCCAAACATGAACATGAAATTGAGCACTCAACGAAACTACTAAATGGTTACCTGAATGTAATCACAACGTCGATGCGCATCTTTTTCGTATTCAACTTATCTCGAATCGAAGCACCTTGTGTAGATTAGAAGGGACAAGGTGAGGTAATTAAGGAGGGTGAAAAAAAGACCACATGCAAAGCCATGAACACGAAATTGAATATTTACAATTAACCAAACTACGAACCGGTCGGCTGAATGAAATAACAATGTTAATGCGCATCTTTTTTGTGTAGAGCTTATATCAAATTGAAGCATTGTTGTGTAGATTAGAAGGGATTAAGCGAGGTAATATAACATACCAAGTGCAACACCTGTGTAACCTGCTAGCATCGCCTCCCATCGCCAGGGCCCACCGTGTGCGTTCGCTAGCTCCCTTGTGTGCCCGCTCCAGTCTGACTCACTGGAAACAACCGATTCAACCATTCCTAGCAGGTCTGACTCGAAGGGGTTTTAAACTTCGTGCCATGCACGGCAAAGAGTAAACACTGACATTCAAACGGACCAAAACTGCATTCCCAGGGCCTAGCTGATGCGATGCAGAAAACCAAACATGTCCTTGGCGAAGCAGATATATGCATCAGTGCATCGCAGATTACAAACAAACAGGGCAGTTTGATCTATCTACCTCCATCAGCCGCAGCCATCAAAGAGAAAGTATGGATTCAATGCTCTAATCCTAGTTTTGCTAATTCTTATTTTTAAAGGAGGACAACACCTTGGCCGATGCACACACAAATTATGTACTACCTCCATTCCTAAATACAAGACGTTGGGGCAGTTTAAACGAGGTATTCCTTATGTCGCATCGATGCCGAACAAATCGACTTAAGTAAAAAGAGGAACAAACTCTGAATGCAAGTTCTTGATCTGTCCGTCATTTTAACCACCACGTAGATGGCTGGCGTTGCAGCTATGCCAGGCAAATCCATCTTCCATGTCCGGAGGAGCCTGCCCCCCCCCCCCCCCCCCCCCCCCCCCTCCTCCCCCAACGTCCTCCATCATAGCCACGCCACTCGATCCAGCACACGATCACGTGCATTTTATATGTCTACATTGATTTTGCGAGAACGTAACTTTAGTTTTGTGAGAATGTCTAGAAACGCGCATCTTGATGAATAAATTGGTTTTTTACATATGTGAGAGAAAATGAAAGAAATCTCAAAATTGTCTTTTTGCCCATGAAAGATAAATTTAACAGTTTTTGTTTCTACGCCGCTAAGAAATACCAACTACATTGTGACATGCGACTGATAAAACATTAATTTTCATAAACTAAAATTTAAAACTTGCCATGCCCTCGTGTGCGGTTCAATGACTTTGCGGGTCATGAGTCTAACGGATGGCTGGCATTGCTAAGCAGGTGCGTGCCGGGTAGGGGGATCGCTTGCGCGAACCTGAATTAGCAGTCTACACATCAGCTTCATCATCATCTTCACCATCCATGGCGCCCAAGAAGAAGGGCGCGACAACGGTTGCACCGTCTAAGTCCAAGGTGCCATCCCAGATGCCACCGGAGATGGAGGTAGAGGCGGCCAAATTTCTTCAACAGCAATGGCGTTTTCTTCGCCAACATCGTGCTTCAGAGAAAGCTAAGTTCTAAAACTTTAATTACTTTCTAATGCCCAATCTTATCCTTGTTGGCGTTCTTTGTACATAGCCCGTGCGCAAAGGAGCGCTCTTGGGACATTCTGCGCTCTGGGTTGTTCGGGTCCACCTAGCAACACCTATGCAGCTGTGTTTGTTCCTGGAGTGTGAAGTTCTCGAGAAGGTGGCGTTCTCGATAGGCTGCTAACTAGGACCCGATCCTAAGAACCATTGACTAGAACGTGCGCAACCGAGATGCATTCCGGCAAGCGTAGGGAACAACTGTGCAAAAACGGAGTCATTTAAGGAAAAGGCTTGGCGAGTTTTTCCATCCTTAGGATTTCCATTTACATATAGCTTGTCTGTTAAGGGCCAATCGTAGGGCACAATTACGCTCGTGACTAATACTGGTTCGCCTAGGAACGCCATTTGTAGCTCCACTTACCCTAAGATTGCGAAGTTTGTCGGGAAGGCGGCGTTTTCTTTCGACTGCTACCTAGGATCCGATCCTGGGCGCTGTTGGCTAAAACGTGCGCACCTGTGAGCATTCCGACAACATGGAGCACATAATATGTAAAAGGGAGTTGCCTAAGGATGGGAGAACATTTAATAAATAAACTTGTACACAAGTTAAGTGCAAATCAGATGCTAATTAACTTGTCATATTAAAATGATGTTGTGGCATTTTATGCCCAAATCAGTGTTGCAGGAATACAAGTGAAAGCCTCTTTCACGATGATACCATCGTCGGCGTCCCCGGAAGCAATCTTCCCGGAAGCCATCACCGGTATCGAGAACCCCAGAGTTCTCTGCTATAATTGCAAGCCTTCCCGGGAACGATCCTCCTGGAAGCCGGCTTCGAGAACGTCAAAGTTCTCTGCTGAAATCATAAGTCTTCCCGAGAAGCCCCTTTCCGGAAGCCGGCGTTGAGAACGTCAAAATTCTCCGCTAAAATCATAAGCCTTCTCAGGATTTCTCGGAAGCAAGGCAATAGAGAAAACTTCACTCGAGCATTGAGATCTGTAGAATTCTCTACCGGAGAGTTTCTTTGGAAGTAGGCTCGGGGGCTGGCAACGCCTTTGAGAACAACTTTCTTGGTAACAGCCTTTCCGAAAATGATCTTTTCGGAAAGAAGGATATAACAGTCATGACCCATGCCAAGTTTGGCCCCATCTCGAGCATCGAGTTCTTGGAGTTCTTTGCTGAAGCTGGGCCCGGGCGCTCCTATCGATTAGTAAAAACCAGGGTTCCACTAACCTCCGAGCATGGGCCATGACAATTCACAACTACACCAGCAAAGAATCGATCTTCATCGGCAAGCGCTACATCCGGCAAGCGTTACATCAGCAAGCAAGACTCAAGATGCCGCCAAGCCACTTTCCCGGCAAGGCGCATTCCACCTTGCTGGCAATGCCAGATCTAACAAGCCCAAATACTGAGCCGGCAAGCTCCAGGGTGACAAGTTCCAAGCGGCAAGGTCCAGGCCGGCACGTTCCCTTTGCCGCTTCACCGCTCCACCTCGGCGGTCAGTCAGAGACTTGCCGACGGGTGGCGAGTGCACATGCGGTTAGGTAGAACTTGTCGGGGCATGTGGCAAACTACCGCTTGGAGATCACCTTTATCGACACCTATCTTAGTGCGTGTCAAGCTAATATTCGTCCATTGTATTACCATTTTTCCATTGTGGTAGTCCCTTAATCTATAAAAGGAAGTCTATGGCAACCTTTAGAGACATTTAGCCATTCAATTTAGGACCATTAGATGGTCGACACTTTGCTCATTTACACGCGTAGCCACACTTCCCGCGCATTCTTGCCGGCAAGCTGCGCTCCTTGTACTTGAGTTCAACACATCCAATACAAACAAAGCAGGATTGGATTTTACACCTCACGGTGGCCAAACCTGGGTAAATCCCCGCGTTGATTGCTGGTTCTGCTCTTTGTGCTTGTTGATCTCCCCAGTCGAACCGCAAAGGGGCCCTTGCTGGTCCCATAGATCGTCGTACGCACGACACGTTTGGCGCGCTGGGTAGGGGGATCGCTTGTGCAAACCTGAATTAGCAGTCTACGCGTCAGCTTCATCATCATCTTCATCGTCCATGGCACCCAAGAAGAAGGGCGCAACAACGGATGCACCGTCTATGTCCAAGGTGCCATCCCAGATGCCACCTAAGATGGAGGCAGAGGCGGCCAAATTTCTTCAACATCAATGGCATTTTCTTCGCTAACATCATGCTTCAGAGAAAGCTAAGTTCTAAAACTTTAATTACTTTCTAATGCCCAATCTTATCCTTGTTGATGTTCTTTGTACATAGCCCGTGCGCGAAGGAGTGCTCTTGGGACATTCTGCGCTCTGGGTTGTTCGGGTCCGCCTAGCAACACCTATGCAGCTGTGTTTGTTCCTGGAGTGTGAAACTCTCGAGAAGGCGGCGTTCTTGATAGGCTACTAACTAGGACCCGATCCTAAGCACCATTGACTAGAACGTGTGCAACTGAGATGCGTTCCGGCAAGTGTAGGGAACAACTGTGCAAAAACGGAGTCATTTAAGGAAAAGGCTTGGCGAGTTTTTTCCTCCTTAGGATTTCCATTTACATATAGCTTGTCTGTTAAGGGCCAATCGCAGGGCACAATTGCGCTCATGACTAATACTAGTCCGCACAGGAACGCCATTTGTAGCTCCAGTTACCCTAATATTGCGAAGCTTATCGGGAAGGCGACGTTTTCTTTCGGCTACTACCTGGGATCCGATTCTGGGCGCTGTTGGCTAAAACATGTGCACCTGTGAGCACTCCAACAAAATGGAACACATAATATGTAAAAGGGAGTTGCCTAAGGATGGGAGAACATTTAATAAACAAACTTGTACATAAGTTAAGTGCAAATCAGATGCTAATTAATTTGTCATGTTAAAACGTTGTCGTGGCATTTTATGCCCAAATCAGTGTTACAGGAATACAAGTGGAAGCCTCTTTCATGGTGGTACCAGCGTCGACGTCCCCGGAAGCCATCACCGGCACCGAGAACCCTAGAGTTCTCTGCTGGAATTGTAAGCCTTCCCGGGAACGATCCTCCTGGAAGCCGGCTTCGAGACCATCAAAGTTCTCCCCTGAAATCATAAGTCTTCCCGGAAAGCCCCTTTCCGAAAGCCGGCGTTGAGAATGTCAAAGTTCTCCGCTGAAATGATAAGCCTTCTCGGGATTTCTCGAAAGCAAGGCAAGAGATAAAGCTTCACTCCAGCATTGAGATCTACAGAGTTCTCTGCCGGAGAGTTTCCGTGGAAGTAGGCTCGGGGGCTGGCAACGCCTTTGAGAACAACTTTCTTGGTAACAGCCTTTCCGGAAATGATCTTTTCGGAAAGAAGGATATAACAGTCATGACCCATGCCAAGTTTGGCCCCATCTCTAGCATCGAGTTCTTGGAGTTCTCTGCTGAAGCTGGGCCCGAGGGCCCCTATTGGTGTAGTAAAAACCAGGGTTCCACTAACCTCCGAGCATGGGCCATGACAATGCACAACTACACTGGCAAAGAATCGAGCTTAATCGGCAACCGCTACATCCGGCAAGCGTTACATCAACAAGCAAGACACAAGATGCCACCAAGCCACTTTCCCGGCAAGGTGCGTTCCACCTTGCCGGCAAGGCCAGATCCAACAAGCCCAAATACTGTGTGATGCCCCCAATTCAATCGTACACTAGTCATACATGCAAATGTGTACGATCAAGATCAGGGACTCACGAGAAGATATCACAACACAACTCTAGAGACAAATTGAAATGATACAGGCTTTATATTACAAGCCAGGGGCCTCGTGGGCTCGAATACAAACAAGTCAGCGGAAGCAACAATATCTGAGTACAGACATAAGTTAGACAAGTTTGCCTTAAGAAGGCTAGCACAGAAGCAACAACGATAAAAAAGGCAAGGCCTCCTGCCTGGGAGCCTCCTAACTACTCCTGGTCGTTGGCAGCCTCCACGTAGTAGTAGTCGTCGGTGGCGGCATCTGGCTCCTAGGATCCACCATCTGGTCGCAGCAACCAGGTATAGGGGGGAAAAGAGGTAGCAAAGCAACCGTGAGTACTCATGCAAAGTACTCGCAAGCATCAGATCTATACTAAGTACGCATTGGTATCAACGGAAGGGATGTATCTGCGGACTGAACTGCAGATTGCCAGAATAGAGGGGAAGGCCTAGCCTATCGAAGACTAGCATCTTCAAGCATCTTGCAGCATGTAGAAGAGTAAAGAATAGCATTTTATAATTAACAAGCATGTTGTAGTATTAACGCCCAGAGATCCTTCCTCGACTCCCTGCGAGAAAGCAATCCCGGAGCCAACATATCCATCTCATGCCTCAAGTATCCACTTCTAGTTGTAATATGTCGGGATACAACTCCGATCGTCTGTTACCATGGACACGGCTATTCGAATAGATAACTTCCCTGCAGGGGTGCACCACATTACCCAACACGCTTGATTACTCTGGCCGGACACACTTTCCTGGGTCATGCCCAGCCTCGGAAGATCAACATGTCGTAGTCCTACCTAGACTCCGCAGAGAGGTCCCCGCCGGTCTACATCCTTAGCGCTCACGGGTCTTGGGCCCATCACCCTTTGCACTCCGGGTCGTTGTGCGCAGGGGGATACTAGCACCACCTCTGCTTGGATGGCGTGATCCGGCCCCACAATGCTAAACTGGACATCTGACAGAGCTTTCCAAAGAAACGTATGACGCCGAGTGCCCATATCTGTTCCCGCATGCTGTTAGTGCGTATAGGCCAGTGGCCAACTCAGATCAAATACCCAAACCCTTAGTGTGTTGGGAACTTGCGGAGACGAGCAGAGACTCACGATCATGTGACCCCGTCACCCCGTCTCGAGGAAATACGGCATGGGCCAGGCCCAACCCTCTCTCTCTAGGGCGGTCTACTTGCCCGGCCGAGAGTCGTAGTTATCTCGCGGGTACCGTCCAGGTCAACCCGACTTCAGTAACTCTCGCGGGTACTCCTCAGGGCCGACACGACTTCAGCATAGTCTGAAGTAAAGTCCAGGTAACCGTGTGTCCATAACATCAAGGGGGAATTCAAGGAAACACCTTCGATGGAATACACTGGATGTAATCATCAAGGTGAACTTAGGAGGAATCACCCTCAAGGTTCACACTTGAGGTGTTGCACGACAGAGTCGTATCGGGAGTGTTGAAGGAGGAATCACCCTCGATGACTGATACGTCCATTTTGCATCATGTTTTCCCACTGTTATTTATAATGTTTTTATGCATAATAATGCTTTTGGGAGTAATTCTAATGCCTTTTCTCTCATAATTTGCAAGGTTTACACAAAGAGGGAGAATACCGGTAGCTGGAATTCCGGACCAGAAAAAGCACGTCAGAGCTACCTATTTTGCACAACTCCAAATAAGCTGAAACTTCACGGAGATTTTTTATGGATTATTTAAGAATTATTGGAGCAAATAACTACCAGAGGGGGCCCACTATACCTGGCCATTTGTCAGGCCGGGCCTACCAAAGCCTGATGCAAAAAACCCAGTCCCGAGCCCGACCCGGCAGTCGGGCCTAAAAATCAGGCCCGAGCCTGGCCCATCACACTAAAAGCCCGCCGGGCCTCAGGCCTCGGACTAGGCCTCTTCGTTAACGCGCGAATACGATGGGCCCGGGCCCAGCCCCGCACGGCCGTTGGGCTTGAATTCTAAGCTCGAGCCCAGCCCGTGGACAAGGCCGGGCCGGGCCGGGTCGGGCTTTTTCGGGCCGGGTCGGGTCGGGCCGGCCGGGCCGGGCTGCCCATGGCCAAGTCTAGGGCCCACCAGGTGGGCACAACCCACTTGGGCATCACATAATCTTATGGTAAGTAATGACATCACATAAATGACCAGAAAGGAAAAGTAATGAGATATATAAATGAAAAAGATCATATGCTAATCTTATGGTAAGTAATGACATCACATAAGGAAAAGTATAAGTGGTAATTTTTTTTGAAGATTGACAAACATAGCATTGGTCAATGATGCAATTCATGAAAGAATTAATAAGGGAAGAGAAGATTCACATGCAAATATACTATCTTGGACATATTTTATGATTGTGAGCCCCCATTAAATATTTTGTGTCAAAATAGTTGACGTTGGACAAGGAAGACAACATAATGATTTATGTTTGTTCATATTCACATAGAAGTTATATTGTCATATATCCTTTAACATGTGGTGCTTGCTCAATATCTTTTCTAGCTTAAATTCCGCACTAAGTAGAGATACTACTTGTGCATCCAAAACCCTTAACCAAAATCTCATTTCGAGAGTCCACCATACCTACCTATGGATTGAGTAAGATCCTTCAAGTAAGTTGTCATCGGTGCAATAAGGCAGTAAAAATTGCTTCTAAAAGTGTTGGATCATTTAGTGTAAGAGAAAATTGAGCGTTGTACGAACTTGTGATGGCAAAGAATAAAAGCGATAGACTACATAATAAAGGTTGCTATCATAAGGGGCAATATAACATGACGTTCTTTTGCATTAAGGGATTTGGCATACAAACAAATAAGCGCATGACAACCTCTGCTTCCCTCTGCGAAGGGCCTATCTTTTTACCTTTATGTATTTACTTTTATGCAAGAGTGAAAGTATTCTCCTCTATTCCTTTTTATTTTCTCTTTTGCAAGCATCATGTTGTGAGGAAAGATCTAGGCACATATATCCAGTTGAATATGGGTGGACATGAGTTATTATTGTTGACATCACCCTTGAGTTGAATACGTTGGGAGGGAAAACTATAAGCCCCTATCTTTCTATGTGTTCGGTTGAAACTTTTTGTTCATGAGTATGCTGTGAGTGTTAGCAATTATAAAAGATTAAATGATGGTTGAGTATGTGGACTTGCCTAAAGGCTCCGATACGTGACCCTTCCTGAAAAGATGATGAATTGTAGTTGCAAAGTTGACTGAGAACATAGTTTGTTGGTTTTCAATAGAGTTTATGCTTTATACTTCGATGTTGTGCTGAATTGTTACTTGTTCATGAGAAGTTTATGACAAAAGTTATGAGATAAGAGTTCTACGATAAAATTTGTTGCTGTTATAATAATATACATGATGCTTCTATGTCCGTATTTTGTTTTTATCGACACCTCTCTCTCTCTAAGCATGTGGGCATGTTTTTCGATTTCGGTTTTTGCTTGTGGACAAGCGAGGTCTAAGCTTGGGGGAGTTGATACGTCCATTTTGCATCATGTTTTCCCACTATTATTTATAATGTTTTTATGCATAATAATGCTTTTGGGAGTAATTCTAATGCCTTTTCTCTCATAATTTGCAAGGTTTACACAAAGAGGGAGAATACCGGTAGCTGGAATTCTGGACCAGAAAAAGCACGTCAGAGCTACCTATTTTGCACAACTCCAAACAAGCTGAAACTTCACGGAGATTTTTTATGGATTATTTAAGAATTATTTTAGCAAATAACTACCAGAGGGGGCCCACCAGGTGGACACAACCCACCTAGGCGCGCCAGCCCCCCCAGGCGCGCCCTGGTGGGTTGTGCCCTCCTCGGCCCACCTCCGGTGCCCCTCTTCTGGTATATAAGTCATTTTGACCTAGAAAAAATGAGGAGAGGACTTTCGGGACGAAGCACCGCCGTTTCGAGTTGGAACTTGGGCAGGAGCACTTTTGCCCTCCGGCGAAGCGATTCCACCGGGGGAACTTCCCTCCCGGAGGGGGAAATCATCGTCATCATCATCATCACCAACAACTCTCCTATCTTGGGGAGGGAAATCTCCATCAACATCTTCAACGGCACTATCTCATCTCAAACCCTAGTTCATCTCTTGTGTTCAATCTTTGCACCGGAACCTTAGATTGGTACTTGTGGGTGACTAGTAGTGTTGATTACATCTTGTAGTTGATTACTATATGGTTTATTTGGTGGAAGATTATATGTTTAGATCCATTATGCTATTTAATACCCCTCTGATCTTAAGCATGAATATCATTTGTGAGTAGTTACTTTTGTTCTTGAGGCCACGGGAGAAATCATGGTTCAAGTAATCATGTGAACTTGATATGTGTTCGATATTTTGATGATATGTATGTTGTGATTCTCTTAGTGGTGTCATGTGAACGTCGACTACATGGCACTTCACCATATTTGGGTCTAAGGGAATGCATTGTGGAGTAGTTATTAGATGATGGGTTGCTAGAGTGACAGAAGCTTAAACCCTAGTTTATGCGCTATTCCGTAAGGGACCAATTTGGATCCAAAAGTTTAATGCTATGGTTAGATTTTATCTTAATACTTTTCTCATAGTTGCGGATGCTTGCGAGGGGGTTAATCATAAGTAGGAGGGTTGTTCAAGTAAGAACAACACCTCGTTACAAATTATCTTGCTATTACTTGCTTGCTCGTTACAAATTATCTTGCTATCAAACTACTTGTTACCGACAATTTCAGTGCTTGCAGAGAATACCTTGCTAAAAACCACTTGTCATTTCCTTCTGCTCCTCGTTGGGTTCGGCACTCTTACTTATCAAAAGGACTATGATTGATCCCCTATACTTGCGGGTCATCAATGACCACGACGATTGGCTGCACTACAGAGTTATCATCAGGAGTGCGTGACGAGGTATCACCCTTGACACTCGAAAGTAGCTCTGCAGAGTCATACAACTAAGGGGGTGTGATGTGCTGTGTCGGGCCCTGGACGTCGATCACATTGATCGAGTCATCTGGTAATCCAGCGGGGGCAACAGGGACAAGGTGAGGGGTCACTGATGGATCACTAACCAACCTATACTGAGCAGTTTAGGATAAGCAGGTAAGGTACAATAGTAGGTTACAAAAGCAGGCTATGCATCAGATATAGGAGCAATCAATCACAGTAGCAAAATCTAATGCAAGCATGAGAGAGAAGGATGGGCGATATAGGAATGATCATGGGGGTTTTGCTTGCCTGGAAGCTCTGCGGCAAGTGGTTGGACATCAGAGGCGTAGTCGTACTCGGCGGCAGCGTCATTCTCGGGGTCTACCGAAGAGAAGAGGGGGGGGGGGGAAGAAAACAGAAAATATAAAGCACACACATGTAACACAGATGCACGACCACAACACGCAGAGCTAGTGTTGACCTATCGCAGTACTACATGATACCGACGAAGGGAGAAAACATCCGGGAATGTTTTCTCGAAGTTTGGCATTTTTGGAAAGATGAAACAGAGGGGGACAGTTCCATGTTCATCATGGTAGATGCATGTGACAGATGAACGGATTGCATAATCAGATTTGTTGGATTTTTCTGAACAACTTTCATATATAAATTATTTTCATCCGAGTTACGGATTTTATATGATTTTTCAAAGATTTGAACATTTTCTAAAATTAACAAATTTAATTTAAAACAAAAACATAATTATTGCGCCAGCTTGACGTCATCATGATGTGAGCAGTCAACCAGCCAGTTGACTGGTCAAACTGACGGCTGGGACCCACCTGTCATTGACAGTGTTTAAAACTAATCTAAATTAGTTAATTACCTACTGGGCCCACATGTCAGTGTGTGATTAGGTTAAACTAATTAATCTAATTAGTTTAATTAAGTTTTAATTAGATTCAGGGGGTGGGCCCCATCTGTCAGTTGCACGGGGCCGTTCCAGTTAGCAGGGCTGACTGGGTCAACTGGCCAGTCGGGCCCCTCGAGCCCACGGGTCAGTGACCCAGGGGGTGGCCCCGGCTGCCACATCGGAGGACCGGCGTCGGAGCTGCTTCGGCGACCCAAAATATGGTGGCGCCTCGCCGGAGCTGTCCAGAATCGCGCTACCGGCCACGGAAGATAGCGCGGGGCGGTGTTTTCGACTGCGGAGGGTGCACCGCGTCAACTTGTGGCGTCGACGAGGGCTAGGGAGGACGGCGTTGAGCACGACAGCGGCCTGGACGGCGACTGGAGCTCGGTCGAGCTCGGGCTCATGGCCACAGCGCTCGCGCGGTAAAGCTAAAGGGCTAGGGATGGCCTACGGCTTGCGGCGATGCAAATGAGCAGCAAGGCGGAGCCGGTTGGTCACCGGAGTGACGCCGGCAACGTGACCAGGCGGCGGCGGGTTCGGCCTCGGTGGTCCTATGCCCTGGAGCTCGCAAACCACAGAGAAAGGAGGGGGGAAAAGGACGCATGCTCACCGAGGGGACGCACGGTGGTCCGGTGGAGGTTTAGGAGCTGCAGAGCTCGAAGCAGACGGGGGCGCGTCGGTGGCTGATACGTCTCCAACGTATCTATAATTTATGAAGTATTCATGTTGTTATATTATCATTCTTGGATGTTTTACAATCATTTTATAACAACTTTATATCATTTTTTGGGACTAACCTATTGACATAGTGCCCAGTGCCAGTTGCTGTTTTTTGCTTGTTTTTTACATCGCAGAAAATTAATACGAAACGGAGTCCAAACGCAGTGAAACTTTTTGGTGATTTTTTTTATGGACCAGAAGACACCCGGTGGGCCAAAGAAGTACCAGAGGGGAGCTCCGAGGGGAGCACAACCCACCAGGGCGCGCCTGGGGGCCCAGGCGCGCCCAGGTGGGTTGTGCCCGCCTCGGTGGCCTCCCGCACTGCCTCTTCGCCCTATAAATTGCCAAATATTCCAAAAACCCTCGGGGTAACCCTAGATCAGAAGTTCCGCGACCACAAGCCTCTGTAGCCATGAAAAACCAATCTAGACCCCGTCCCGGCACCCTGCCAGAGGGGGAAATCATCACTGGTGGCCATCTTCATCATCCCGGCAGCCACCATGATGAGGAGGGAGTAGTCCACCCTCGGGGCTGAGGGTTTGTACCAGTAGCTATGTGTTTAATCTCTTTCTCTCGTGTTCTTGAGATGTCACGATCTTGATGTATCGCGGACTTTGTTAATATAGTTGGATCATATCGTGTTTTCCCCTCTCTATCTTGTTGTGAATTGAGTTTTCCTTTTGAGATTTCGTTCTTATTGGATTGAATACTTTTATGGATTTGAGAACCCTTGATGTATGTCTTGCTATGAATACCCGTGGTGATAATGGGGTATCATATTGATTCACTTGATATGTGTTTTGGTACTCAACTCGCGGATTCCCGAGGTGACATTGGGGTAATCTATGCATAGGGGTTGATGCACGTTCTCGTCTTTGTTTCTCTGGTAGAAATCTTGGGGCACTCTTTGAGGTTCTTTGTGTTGGATTGAGTATTATGAATCTGAAATTGTTTGATGCATATCGCATAATCAACTCATGGATACTCGCGGTGACACTGGAGTATCTAGGTGACATTAGAGTTGGTTGATGTGTATCATATGGTGTTATTTTAGTACGAACTCTTGGTTAGATCAATCGGAAAGAATAGCTTGGTGTTATTTTAGTACGAACTCTAGGATAGATTGATCGGAAAGAATAGCTTTGAGGTGGTTTCGTACCCTACAAACAATTTCTTCTTATGTTCTCCACTAGATAGGAACTTTGGAGTGATTCTTCATCGCACGTTGAGGGATGGTTATATGATCCAATTATATTAGCATTGTTGAGAGATTGCACTAGCGAAAGTATAGACCCTAGGCCTCATCTTCAAGCAATGCAATACCATTTGTGCTCCGTTTTATCAAGTGCTACCTTGCTGTTTTTTATTGTTCCTATTACAAAAATCAATATCTACTATTATTACTACACTTTTATAACCATCTCTTCACCGAACTAGTGCACCTATACAATTTACCATTGTATTAGGTGTGTTGGGGACACAAGAGACTCTTTGTTATTTGGTTGCAGGGTTGTTTGAGAGAGACCGTCTTCATCCTACACCTCCCACGGATTGATAAACCTTAGGTCATCCACTTGAGGGAAAATTGCTACTGTCCTACAAAACTCTGCGCTTGGAGGCCTAACATGAGTCTACAAGAATAAAGTTGCGTATTAGACATCAGTGGCCGACAGGGAGGCAAGCTTGAAGCTGAAGGCGTGGGGCCTCCTCGGCTCCTGTTGGTGTGGCAGAGGGTGAGGACGAGGCCTGCGGGATCCCTAGACGCCTCGGAGAGGGACAACGACGGCGGTCGCCGTGGTGGATGACGGCGGCGGCAATAGCAACACTCGGCGATGGCAAATCTGTAGAGGGAGGCGAAGCAAGAAGGAGAGAAGGGGCAAGTGGGTGCGGTGCTAGGGAGGAGAGGGGGATCCCGAGGCGTCGCGGGGTGGGGAGTGGCCTTATCCCCTCCGACGGGGGTGGCGAGGCGGTCGGGCGGCGACGAGCTGGAGCCCCCCCCCCCCCCGGTCGGTCGAACAGGGAAGGAGGAAGACGACCCGGGTAGGGGTTGGGCCGGTTGGGCTGCCTCGGCCTTTGGGCCAAGTGTCCCACACTACAAGAAAAAGACACATCCGTGACATTTTGGCCCGAACGATTTTTTTTCCTGTCATGGTTATGACACTTCTATGATGATAATTGTGACAAAAACACGTATCATCATAGATGTGGTGGGCTCCTACTTCTTTGACAAAAAATCATGATAGAAAATGGGCTTTTTGTCCTGGGCGGGCAGGGGACGCACCTGCATGACATTCTTTGGGCCGTCCATGACGGACAAAATCGTGGTAGAAGCTAGGGCGAGGAAAATTTTGGGGAGTTCCCGGTTACGGTGGGTGGTCGGGGCTGAGTGATGCACAGAGGTTTGCACGTTTCTCTCTTATACGTACGCGCGTGTGTGTGAGGCGTTGGGCTCTAACTGAACCCGAGCGAGGCGTTCGCTTACTGAATCCGAGCGACTGCACTAGCTACGTTACTGAACTTGAGCGATCGATCCCTGGCTGTTAACTGAACCTGAGCAATTCCTTCGCTGCTGACTGAACCCGAGCGATTCCTTCACTACTGCTGCTAACTGAACCCGAGCGATCGATCGCTGTTGCTGCTTACTGAAGCCGATCAAACCTGCCTCTTGATGAACAATGACCGTTGGGGGTTGGTTGAACAAGTCAAGACATGGTGAGTCTAGCCGGTTGGTTGGGGTTGGATGAACAGTTCCTGGTGGGGGGTGGATGAACATGACCCCGTGGTAGTAGGCCGTTGCCGCTGGATGAACAGGACCCTGAGGAGGCCGCCACACCCGAGCTGGTTGGGGGTGGATGAACAGGACCCCCGTGGAGGGCTAGTTGAACAGTAGCCGGTTGAGGCTGGATGAACAGTAACTCGTGGATAAACAGTAGCTGGTGGAGGCAGGAGGAAGACGGGTGTGGATGAACAGTAGCAGGTGGAGGCTGGAGGAAGTCGACGGTGGATGAACAGTAGCCCGTGGAGGCTGCAGGAAGTCGACGGTGGATGAACACAAGCCCGTGGAGGCTAGAGCGAGGCAGTAGACGGTGGATGAACAGGACCCCGTTTCAACCGTAGGCGCTTGAACAGAAGTTCGTTTCCTCCGTTTTGCGGTACGCCACACCCCTCCCAATCAACAAGACCCCATTTCGACCGTAGGCACTCAAACAGAAGTCCGTTTCCTCTGTTTTGCAGTATGCCAGACCCTTTTCGATGAACAGGACCCCGTTTCGACCGTACGCGGTCAAACAGAAGGCCATTTCCTCCGTTCTGCGGTACGCCAGACCTCGTTTCGGCTGTTCCATCCAAGCCGGTTGGCTCCAGATGAACAAGACGTATTCCGACCCAGTCGGTTGCCTCCCGATGAACACGACGTTGTTTCCTCCGTTTCGACCCAGCCGGTTGGCTGCCGATGAACAGGACGACGTCGCTGTATGTGTTAGAGACCCCGCCCGTATGTACGTACATAGCCGTATTTACTTTCTTGCAGTGTGGCTGTACGTATGTGTACATGATATAGACGGGATTGCGTGACATGCTATGTCTGCGCCTCTACTACGACACGTGCCGCTCCTTACTCAGCCATGGTTCATCGCTGCAGAGAGACCGATCGACCAGTATGTATGTACACGTTTGCGACCAGACAGACAACCCTACGTATGATTCGACCGGGTGGGTCCCAACTGTTAGGGAGGATAAGGAGGCACTTCCCTGCGTGCGAAGATATAGCTGGTGGGTCCCAGCTGTCAGGGGAAAGAATCATTTTTTTGCCCGTAATATGGACGCACTTCCTTGCGTGCGAAGATGTAGCTGGTGGGACCAGCTGTCAGGGGGAAATGTTTTTTTCGCAAAATATGGTAGCCCTTCCGGTGGGTCCCCGTTGTCAGGTGGAGGAATCATTATTTTGCGCGTAATAAGGAGGCACTTCCTTCCTGCGGCTGTGGACCCAGCTGTCAGCCTCTCCACGCACAGTCCTCTTCCGATGGAAGTCGTTCCTTGACCACGTTCACCACGCCGCGCTGTGAGCACCAAGGTGGTGGACGATGGTGAGGCCTAGGGAGGGAATGACCAGGAGCCAGGGAAGACTCGGCAGTTGTTTCCCACGCAGAGGGGAGTATGAGGGTTTACTGGTTTGGCTGCCGTCGCCGGAGAATAACAGGAGGTCTGGGTGAGTACAGGGATGGCGAGGCCAGTGATGGGAGTAGGGTGGGACGGTAAGGCCTGCGCGGTAGCACAGCCGGCCACGGGACGCAGGAGCAGGCGGCACGACCGGCGATGGTTTGGGCGGCTGGAGCAAGAAGACCAAAGGTTGAAGAAGCACGACGGCCGTTGGATGGACATCGTACGATCAATGCAGCTAGAATCGTTTATATTGACTAAGTTGACAAATCATGCGTCCCCGTCAACTTAGTAGGCCCACAAATCAGCCTCCAAATATGGTGGGTCCCAGCTAGCAGGGGGAGTATTCATTTTTTTGTGCGTAATAAGGAGGCACTTCCTTGCGTGCAAAGGTATAGCTGGTGGGTCCGAGCTGTTAGCGGGAGGAATGTTTTTTCCGCGAAATATAGAGGCCCTTCCGGTGGGTCCCTGCTGTCAGGTGGAGGAATCATTATTTTGCGCGTAATAAGGAGGCACTTCCCCTGCGTGCAGCCATGGACCCAGCTGCCAGCCTCTCCACATACAGTCCTCTTCCGATGGATGTCATTCATTGACCACGTTGACCACGCCGCGCCGATAGCACCAGGGCGGTGGACGACGGCGAGGCCTAGGAAGGGAACGACCTTGAGCCAGGGAAGACTCGGCAGTGGTTGCCCACGTGGTGGGGAGTATGAGGGTTTACTGGTTCGGCTACCGTTGCCGGAAGATAACAGGAGGTGTGGGTGAGTAGAGGAATGGCCTGGCCAGCGACGGAGTAGGGTGGGGCGGTGCGGCCTACACGGCAGCATAGCCGGTCATGGGAGGCAGGTGCAGGCGGTCCCACCGGCGCTGGTTTGGGCGGCTGGAGCAAGAAGATCAGATATTGAAGAAGCAGCACGGTTGTTGGATTAACATCCAACAGTTACTGCTACTAGAATCGTTTGTGGACTAAGTTGACAAAGCCTTTCATACACGTCAACCTACTAGACCCACAAGTCAGCCTCCAAATCTGTCCCAAACAGCATACAACCCGAAATTTCTAGCCAGATTCAAATTAATTTTAAAATTAAACATACCTTAATTTAAAATCCAATGAAATTTTACCCGCACAAAAATAATGAAATTTAAAATATCAAAATCCGAAAGAAAAAAGTAATTTGGAACTAATTGCCTGTTTGCTGTATTTTTTCATTTTACAGCCCATTTCTTATTACTTATAGCCCATTTTCTGGGCAAGCCGAATGCATCCCTCCTCGTCTTGAAAGATTTTCGGCCCAGCAGGGCGTAGAAAAGCAAGTAGGCCTCCATTGGTTATTCTGCAAAAAACTAAATAGTTGGGCTAGCCATTTTCAGAAAGAAAAAAAACTAGGCTAGTCATGTGGTAGACATATGAAATAAAAGCCTGGGCTGGACGGGCCACAGCTCCCGCACAACCCAGTTGATACCCTGCTCCGTCCCAAAAACAAAAAAAATACTGCGCGAGCTGCTGGGTCCCGGGTGTCAGCCGCTCCTTTTGCAGTTATCTCGCTTATTGACTACATTGACAGTGGCGTGCAACCCAGATGTCAGGAAACCATCAGGAGGAACTATTTTTTTCTTGTAATAAAGGAGGCACTTGCTTGCCTACTGCCATGATCCTGGTGGGTCCCTACTGTCATCCTCACCATGTACAGTCATCTCCTTATTGCTCTCAGTTGTTGACCATGTTGACAACACCGAAGGGCGGCGCCGCGGCGAGCGAACCAAGGCGGAGGACGATGGTGAGGCCTCGGACGGGAACGAACAGGAGCCGGGGAAGATGCGCAGAGTTTTAGGGTGTGATGCGGCCATGATGCGTGCGCGGCAGCATAGCCAGCCGTGGTAGGCGGGAGCAGGCTATCCCGCCGGCGCTGGTTTGGCTTTGGCGGCTGGAGGAAGAAGAGACTGAAGAAACATGAAAAACGTTAAATGACAATCCAACGGTCAAGGTTGGCACAATCATTTGTTGACTAAGCCAACACCACGTAGCATACTTTTTTATAGGAAGAAAAGAAAAACTGGGCTCATTCTCCAGATAACATTCCCGAAACTACCACTGTTTGATCTGTCATCGCAACTAAAACTGCCAGGAAAATGCTTTCGTTTGCCGTCCTCCTCCCAGGGAACGTTCGCCACATAACATTCTCGAAAATCAAAGACTTGAGAAGGCGTACAGAATAAGCTAGTGTACCAGTAAAGAGACGTTGATGAGTTTTAGAAAAAAGAGAGACGTGCTCCTGTAGCTGGTTCGAATCCAAACCTAGATTGTGACTATATATAGTGCTATGCTACTCTGCAAGTAATGAAACTGACATATCCAATGTTCGCTTCTCAAGTTCTCTAGTTACTCTGCCTAGGATCAGAAGCTCTAATCGCAAAACCATGTCCGCTGGCGGCTCGTCCACCTGCTCTTCAGCAGGCAACAACCAGATATGCGCCAAGTCGCCACCCATACCATCACCTGTGGGTCTCATCACACCCCCGCCGGCACACTCACCGCAGCCGGTTGCTCATCGCAACCCGCTACTGTTGGTGTGGTGCCACTGCTGCAAATCACGCAGAGTCATCCGCCATGTCTCAACTACAATCCTCAACCCTGGCCGAGTCTTCTACAAATGCTCGACTCATGGGGTAATAATATGTTGAAGTGTTGTTCGCCTTCTTTCAGTTGCTGATTTTTTAATAGTTTGGTTGTTGATCTTCCAATTTGATTCATGCAGAAAAGGGAAGATTCGTGTGATTTGTATTTCTGGGAAGTTGTTAATGTGGGGGAATGGAACTACGCTGATTATTTGGTTAGCCGAGGAATCCCAATACCAGCAGGTTGGGGTGTTGGACAAGTAACTGAAGGAACGATAGAAGTGGAAGATGCAGAGCAGAAGGTTAAAGATGCAGTTCATCTGATCATGGCCAAGCAACAGCTGTTGAATGACCTTGACAGCAATGAGGAGATGAAAGAGCTTGTGAAGATAATGGGCAAGATCGTTGTGCTCTGTAGGATGATTGTCTCTTTATTTGTAGTGTATGTAGCACTTGTGATGTATTCAGTGGCTATGACATGAGCACTTTGCTGAAACTAGTAATGAATGAAACTTGTTTAGCAGGCTGGGGGTAGTGTTGTGAACATCTAATGATTTCTATTAACGGAAATCGGGGGGTATCCCCTTTTGCTCATAAATAAATAAATAGCAGAGGCCCTTTTGCAAATAAATAACTAAATTAGCAGAGGCCCTGTTGGGTCAGCTTTGTTCCCATTCGAAGACGTAGTGCAAATTGCAGTCCAACTTCAAGCTATGTCATCAAATACAAGTTTCACAGCCAAATATGAGTACAACTAAACAAAAATGTCATCATGTTTTAGTCATCATACAATCACCAAACACAAATCAACATACATAATAAGTGATGTTCTCACAGCAAAATACTAAATAACAACTTCATTAGGTTTCAGTTGTCATAACAAACACAATTTCACATAGTAGATAAAAAGTCATCTTCTCACAGGCAAATACGACAAAAGCAATGTAATCATCACCCGCAGCAGTAGCCTCAACATCTTCTCCATGTGTATCAGTCTGAATCGTAATTCCCCCCAGTGTCATCTTCTTCTTCATCCTCAATGTCCTCGAACGTTGGCGTCTTATTGATCAACTCTCTTATGTCCACAACTCGACAAGGAATCTTTTCGCCATCGTTATTGACGTGATGGTTCTCAAAGATACTATGAACATCTGTGGAATCTTCTACATCAGGAGCAGTGTAAGCATCATCTTGTTGTGCAACTTCATTAAATGAATTCCTCTGCTCAAACCTTTGCAATACTCTCTAGTCATCGCTACATGCATATGTGTCTTCTAAGAAAAATATCTGTGTTGCTTGATTTGCCAAAATAAAAGGCTCGTCGGTGTGGTACGCTGCCTTGACATTGATGGATTTAAATAATCATCAGCTTTGGGTTTTGCGATCCTGGAAAACAGGTTGTACCAACGACAACAGAATAGAACCACACATCGATGAACCTCGAAACTGGAGATATACTGCAACTAAACAATGTCTATTATGTTTGCATACATTTCAGTTGTCTCATCGCCGTATGTATCCGTGCTCATGACGACACTATTTTGTGTCTTCACGCCTTCTTCGTGTGCAAGGGTGTTGTAGCGCACATCTCATACAACACAAGATTCATAATGTCTTACCCGAGTATCAGGACCCATTACTAGTGCGTAAAGGGCATCATTAACTGCCTGCCCATCCTCCCGCATCTTCTTAACCTATGGTTAGAAAATAGACAAGCTGATCACTTATGTACTCAATATATTAAAAAAATTGACAGTGCAATTCAAAAGCTTACACGGCTCTTCAACCATTTCGCAAATCTTGCCATAACCAGTTTGTCAATGTTTCTTGGATTTTGCGCAAGTAACTCCTTTTTGTAGGTGCTGCACAACATAGTGATCGCATCAAACATCTAAATATATAAGAATGTGCTGCAAGTTTAGTACATTACGATGTATAAGCTGCAGTACTTAGCACTTAATGGATACAAGGTAGAATCTCAGGACAGTTATTCAACACATACCAAACCATTTTGTCCAAATCTTTAGGTTTGTCATCTTGTTGACTCTTCCCTATAACTCGAATAGAACAATCGAAAACATTGAGCTCGGGATTGTCTTCACCCACCTTTTTGCTAAGTTGATCAGCTGTTTCAATGTATTTTGAGCAGAATGTCAACGCTTCTGTAGCAATGTAGGCCTCTGCAATGGAACCCTTAGGTCTATCTCTGTTCCTAACATAGCCCTTGAAAGTGCCTAGCCGCCTTTCAATAGGGTACATCCAGCCATACTATACTGGACCTCTAAGTAGTGCCTCATCAGGTAGATGAACAGCCAAATGCACCATCACATCAAAGAAGGCTGGAGGATATATCTTCTCAAGGTCGCATAGGATAGTTGGTATCTTGTCTCTAAGACGCTCCAAAGCATCTATCCTGATATTTCTACTGCAGAGCTCCCTGAAGAATTGTCCCAACTCTGCAACTGCTCTGTATAAGTCAGGGCGGCCCAATCCTCTAAGGATAATAGGTAAAACCCTTTGAAGTAGGACGTGGCAGTCATGAGTTTTCAACCCTTGTACCTTGTTTCCATCTGCACTGGCTCTCCTTTCAGGGTTGGAAGCAAATCCATGTGGGAATCTCACACGTGACAGGACCTTGCAGAATTCTTTTCTTTTTACCTTGTCCAAGATGTATACAACTGGTGCCATATCCCGTGATGCACCATCAGCATTCACCTGCAAATCGGATCTGATACCCAGGTGTGTCAAATAAATCCTAGATTTTAAGGTATCTTTCGTCTTGCCTTCAATATTAAGAAGTGTGTTGATAATGCTGTCACGTATATTTTTCTCGATGTGCATCACATCAAGATTATGCCGCAGATCCAAATCTTTCCAATACTACAAGTCCCACAAAGTGGACCTGCGGGTAAACAATAATCACTCTTCTGCCCTGCCATGCTTCCTTTTCCCGCCACCATTATCAGGATGGTTTCCTGGTGTAATATGCCTGACCTTCTCTAATTCCTATTGCAACTCATCACCGGTGAGCCTCTTTGGCACATCACAGTTTTCATGCTTTGCATTGAAAACATGTCTTCGGTATTTTGTAGGACATGGCTTATCCTTGGCAAGGAAACGGCAGTGTCCAATGTAACAGATCTTGCTAAGTATTGCGTATGACATCGGATTCTTGTCACAGCAAACACATGCATTGTAACCATGTGTCATTCGTCCTGACATAGTGCCCAAAGCCGGATAATCATGGATGCACCAAATTATAACAGTACGAAGAAAGAAATCAGTTGGTGGGCTGCTATATAGGTCCCGGGTGAGAACACCCCTCCATAGCTGTTGAATTTCCTCCACAAGAGGCTCCATGAATAAATCAAAATCCTTTCCAGGACTTTTTGGACCTGGGATGAGCAAGGCCATCATGTAGTTTGATTCTTTGGTGCAGACATTTGGTGGCATATTGTAAGGGATAACAAGCACTGGCCACGTGCTATATGTGGCGCTCTGGTGGCCAAATGGGTTAAATCCATCTGTAGCTAAGCCAAGTCTAATGTTTCTCGGCTCAACAGCAAACTTTTTGTGTTTCTGATTGAAGCTTATCCAGTCACTACCATGAGATGGATGGCTCATTACATTCTGATCTCTGTACTCTTGGTTCCTAGAATGCCACAGTACATCCTCTCTTGTTTCAGCATCATGAAACAACCTCTGCAATCTTGGTATAATTGGAAAATGTCTGAGAACATTATGAGGAATCCTCTTCACAGCGTCGCCATCTTTCCATCTTGATGATTTGTATTTTGGGCATTCACTTAAGTTGGCATAAGCCTCCGAAACAGAACACAATTATTCTTACAAACATGGATCATATCATATCCAATTCCAACTGCACTAAGGAAATTTTTCATTTTACTGTAGGTGTGTGGCAGCTCAGACGCATCTGGGTAAGATTTGTGGAAAGTAGCCAACATCGCATCGAATGATTTGTTGGTCATACGCTCAGATGTCTTCACCTGAAGAAAGGTGACCATAGCTTAGAATACTGACAACTTATTTCCGGGGTGACTGCCATGTTGCATTGTTCCAACATGCGGGCCCACCATTTTTCTTGTGCAGGTGAAAGTTTACGAAATGCGCGAGCATTTCGTAGCATTGTTTCAATGTTGGTCAAACTCACTGGATCCGCCGCCACCACCTCCTCCTCCTCTTCCACCTGAGCATCAGGCACATCAAGATGGTGATCTATTGCTTCCACATAGTCAATAACATTGACGTTCACAGCTTCACCTTGATGAGCGCCCCTAGTATATGTGACCGACATCCCATACAAGTGTAGATGATTTTGCACATTTGACTGGGGTCTTGAAACTGAATTCATACAACTGCTACACGGGCAGAGCACATCTGATTTTGGACCACCCTACTCAGCTCTGATAAAGTTCATGAAGTTTTCAACCCCCTCGACATATGCAGTCGAGAATTTTCGAGCAGAAGTTATCCAAGTCTTGTCCATCTGTTATACATATAAATTAGTTCTTCTACTAGATATTACAGGAAAAACATATATGCTTTTTTATAAGGTCCAGAAAAAAAAACCTAGGTCGATGTCTAAAGCTATGGCAATATATTTGGACAAGCAGATCTAAGTAACGAAATATATGTAAAGCTAATTCAGCAAACAGATTGAGTGCTAAATTATGGCAGGCTATTTCAGCAACCAATGAGGCCGAGCACAAAGCCATCGAAGGCCATCTCAGCAACAAAGATCGAGTATAAAACGGTGTCGAGCTATTTCACCTAACAGATTGGCTACTAGACCATGGCAATCTACTTCACAATAAATATAGGTTAAGATATTTTAGCAACTAATAGAGCTTGGCATGCTATCTCAGCAAAGCAGACTAAGTGAAGAACAAGGCAAGGAAGCTTCTTAAGCAGCGCATATTGATTGTAAACTATTTCGGCAAGCAGTGAGATTAACAGCGTCTATCAACTAACATTCAGCGCTACTCCGACATGCATGGGGCCTCAGTGTAGAATGCGCGTACTGTGGGAGAAGCTGGCCGCCGTGCGTCTCCACAAGAACGTCGCCAGCGGTGGCAGCGCGGCTGCAGGACGACAGTCTACGAGAGCGTATTGTGGGAGCGAGAGATCGCCGTGCATCCCTTCGACAAACCGCGACACCGACTTATCAGTGTGATGGGGAGGGAGGCTTTGGCGGAGCGAATGGAGTGGAGGGGGCCAGGGGGAGGGGGTTTGGGGAATATTATTGGCTAGTTGGCCGAAGGGCAGTTGAATTTGTGATTTGGGGGGAATTTTTTGGGGGAATATTATTGGCGGCGCATGTTCGGTTTCTCCAAATGCGGTCCCACGTGTCAGTGAAGAGGCAAGCCGAAACGCGTTCCGTTTGGGTGAGCCGTGTGCAAGACCGACCGTGTGAGGGGTGCAATGCGACCGCGATAGGTGTGCTGTGAGTGTACCGCCTTTTTCCTTTTAAACTTGGTGCTTCGCGCGATCCATCGATACTACTAGTAATCCGGTAATCCCAACTAAAACGGCGCGGCCGGGTCTTTTCCCGCGTGATATGTTGGGAGGTTGGCTTAGTTTGTTTTTTAGGACTTTATTTTTTGGGATAATTGTATTTATACCCTTAGTTGTGTCCCCCTCAACCGAATTGCCCCTAGTTTTTTAAAACACGTGGTCTTGCCCAACCCACTTTGTCGTCTTGTGCTTTTGCCCTTTGACCGTTTGACCATCACTTTGAAAACTTCATAACTAATTCATACTAAATCAGAAAAATGCAAATAAGATACCAAAATGTTTGGAAAAACATCACCTGTATGTCAATGTCACTTGCATTCATGACAAAAGTGTTGGTAAGTGCCCATCCGAGTTTTAGCTCTTATCATACCACCATGAACAGGAAAATCTATTTTTTTTTTGAAAAATTCAAGAAAAATTTGGTGGCAAAGAATTGCAAATGTTTTAAGTGCTTGCCAAGTTTCATGAGGGAATGACATTCGTGGAAGTCGTGGCAAAAAAACAATCTATTTTCGAGTGTTCATTGTTTTTTTTGCCACGACTTCCATGAATGTCATTCCCTCATGAAACTTGGCAAGCACTTAAAACATTTGCAATTCTTTGCCACCAAATTTTTCTTGATTTTTTTTAGATTTTCCTGTTCATGGTGGTATCATAAGAGCTAAAACTTGGATGGGCACTTACCAACACTTTTGTCATGAATGCAAGTGACATTGACATACAGGTGATGTTTTTCCAAACATTTTGGTATCTTATTTGCATTTTTCTGATTTAGTATGAATTAGTTATTAAGTTTTCAAAGTGACGGTCAAACGGTTAAAGGGCAAAAGCATAAGACGACAAAGTGGGTTGGGCAAGACCACGCGTTTTCAAAAACAAGGGGCAATTCGGTTGAGGGGGACACAACTAAGGGTATAAATACAATTATCCCTTATTTTTTAGGCCAAGGCTTAGCTGGTTTGACAGAAAGAGCGAGAGAAAGATGTGAAATGCGTGAATGTGTAGTGGACGTACTATTGGAGTGCCTAAGATAAATTGTGTATGTAGACCCTATGTGTTTATTTACTTCGCATGTTAGCTTTGTCCAAGGGTCAAACCTTCTAAACTTAGACAAAGTTTATACACACAAAAACGAATCATCATTCCTTATATTTTCATACAATATATCTTACTATTATTGTGAAAGTTCATATACACCAGACGAGATTCATGCAAACACTAAACCAATTCTACGACCCTAAACCCGACCCTAAACCAATTCTACGAGGGCGACCGATGTCCACTTTCCTTTGTACTTCCGCATCGGCGACGACGTCCTCCATCTGCCGTCTCCATGAACGGCGGCGGGGTTCAAGACCCGTGAAGTGAAGGTGCAGTCTCCGGCGAGGAAGAGTAGAACACGGGAGACGGACCAGCCAGTTGGCACACCATGCCCTGCCGCCTCCCATGCCCTACTCATCCTCGGAGGAGTCCTCGACCTCGGCGGTGCCGGTGGATGTGAGGTCGATGATGATGGATGTGGACGGTCCGTCGCTTCACTTGCCACATGCGCCACCGAACGTTGGACGATGGCAAGTAGGACACGTGGCTGGCGGTGCTCCCGTCATCGGCCGCCAGCATGGCCACCGCTTGTGCAGTCGCGTCCGCGTCCAGCTATGCCGATATTGCATTGCAAGCGGTGAGTTGAGCGAGGGCCGCGACCTCGAGCTTCATCCCCGAAGGCAAGCTCTCCCGTAGAGCGTTCCCGCTTGTGGTCATGGTGGATGTGGTGCCAGGTAAGAGGATGCGCTATGGTGTGGAGTTGAGCTGGGCGTTGCCACTTTAAGTAGCGCATTCCGGTGAGGCCAAGCATTCGGGTGCGTCAATAAGTCGCTGGAGTTGGTTCCTCGGGCAGCGAGCCTGCTTAATGATGGCATACGAACAGACGGCATGAATGCGGGCAGCTAGCGCCGGCTGGGAATGCACGTGTGCGACGGCGTGAGGGACAAGGGTTTTTTGTGTGCCAGGGTAGTCAGCTGCGGGTGTGGCAACGTTGGAGATGCCCTTTGCTCACATGCGATCCCACATGTCATTGAAAAAGCAAGACGTCCCGGCATGGTCTCAGGTTCTGGGGATGCAGTTGGCCGCGCTAGAACACTCCGCGGACGCGCCTCGTGCATCCTCGACGAGCCGGGTGTTGATCTGCTGGTCGTACCATAGCAGTAGCGCCACCCTCGGCACCCTGAAGCCGAGCGTGTCCAGCGATGATGAGCGTGTCGCTCACCGCGGTCGCCGTGTCCAGAAGTGGTGCGGGAGCTGCGCCACGTTGCTGGCCCCCACGACTCACATGAACAGTTGCCGGTGGAGAGGAGGTCGTGGGCCAGCTCCTCCATTGGACTAGTCTGTGCCATGTCATCCCGACAGGTGGGCCCCACATGTCGGTTTCCCTGTTTTCCCGACCAAATTCGAGCGTCAGTGCTTCGCGTTACGCATTAGGCGCAGAACAGGTGGTTTTTGTGCCCTGGTTCAAATGTGGCACAATACCAAGTTGTTACCCTAGCCCCAAGTGTGGTGGTTTTGGGTATAGTACCACCCTTTTCCTTTTCAACTCGTGAAGCATAGGACTTGATTAAGTAGCCAGATGGTGTGCTAATTTAGGTGTCCGACTATTTGAAGGAATAATTGAGGTGTGCCTCCGTGCTACAATCTCTCCATCAAGCCGACGCGGGCGGGGGAGGGGGAGGGAGGGGGAAAGTTTGCCTACCGTCGGTTTGCTCTCAACTGCAGTCCCACAAGCGAGCGAAAACGCAAGACGAAGTGCGTTCCATTCGGTGAGCGACGTGCAGGGTCCACCTTGCCGGTGTGCAACGCGAACGCGACAAGAGTGATGTACACCGTCCGTTCCTTATGAACTTGCATACTTCGAATACTCCTTTTTTTGAACACAGTACAGACACAAGCACTCATACATGCGCGCATACACTCACCCCTATGAACGCACACACGCACACCCTACCCCTATGAGATCCTTCGAGAGACTAAGCCGGCATATCATCTTGAGATTAACAAGGTCACCGCCTCGTCATCGACAGGAACGGTGGGGAGGTCCAGACGTCTGCCACGTGAAACTCCAAAACTTTGGTCCCATCCCACCCCACAACTCTCTAGCCTCCAGTCGTCCGGCTTTGCAAACTCTGCACAGTCAAAACCAATTAACCGGTCATCATCGGAACCACTATTCCCACCGGAACCTTCGCTGCTCGGCCTACGCCAGCTACTTGCTGACCGGTCACCACTGCCCCAAAACCACACCTCCTCTCCAGCCCATTCTCCCACCTTTCGATCCCCTAGTCCGCATCAGCCGTCCCCTAGTTCGCCGGAAAGCCATGGTGCACCGCAAGATCACGTACTACAAGATGCTGATGCCGAAGCACCGCGTAGAAATCATGGCGGCGGTCGGCGCCACAGAACTCCATTCCCAAGCTCGCTTTGCGGCGGGCCAATCCCCGAGCTCTCTGTAGCCAAGCTCTGAGGAGGAGGAAGCTGATCCGATGTTCATGGCAGAGGTCGCGATGCAGAAGGCCCCCTATGCGTATGAGACGATGGACGTCGACTTTGTGCCGGTGTCCGGGTCCTCCATGGCGCAGGCGGACCAGCGGTTCAACCTGGCGATCCTAAAGGAGCACCGGGAGGCGGAGGCTCAACTCGACGCGGAGCGCATGGATGCCGCTGCCATCGAGGCCCTCCTGCAGGCAGAACCGGATGTCGTGGACGTGAACCGGGCGGCGGAGGTTCAACTTGACGCAGAGCGCGCGGATGCCGCTGCCATCGAGGCCCTCCTGCAGGCGGAACCGGACGTCCTGGACTTGAACCGGGCGGCGGAGGCTAACCTCGATGTGGAGCGCGCGGATGCAGCTACCATCGAGGCCCTCCTGCAGGCGGAACCGAACATCATGGACGTGAATCGGGCAGTGCTCGCGTCCATGCAGAGCGCCCGCACGCTCCGCATGAACGAGTAGCTGGAGGCCGAGGACAACCACGGTGCGGAGACACATGTCGGCAGCTACGGCTGGTTCGCGCCGGCAGCCAAAGACGACGAGGCCGGCTCGTTTCGCGAGCAGTGATAGTTTTTCTTTATGTTGTTATTTTAGGGATCTTTTGCTGTGTAAAAACATATATTTATGCAAGTCGCCTGCCTTTCATCATTTGGGTCAGTCGACCATTTCAGGTGGTTGGATAAATACCCTACGTCTCCTAACCCTTCTTCTTCCTCACCTCTTCTTCTTCCCCAACAGACCACCGCATGGGCCGTATAGATCTTCCCCAATATGCGGTTGGATAAACATACTGTATGAACAAAAATTAAGTGTCAGTGGTTGGATGGCTGAGTTTGGTTTGATCACATGCGGTAGCACGTGTCAGTGAGGGTGCGTTCCCTTGGTTGGGTTTGCGGCATGCAGGAGGGACTGTATGAGGGTGTGGTGCGACCGCGACAGGCGCGCGTAAGTGTACCTCCTTTTCATTTTGAACTTGTAATAACATCTGGTTTGCGAGGGTGAGCGACTTTGATTTTACTACGTACTGTGTTAAAAAAGAAGGCGGGGTTTTCCTTCGCGGGATCGGTCGATACAAATCCTCGTTTGACGTGTCAATTAATGCATATTTTTTTCTCCAACGCCCAACAAGCTAACCATCTCACTCCTCATTGCTTGATTAAGGCAGCGCCATGCAAACCAACCTTCTCACTTCCGCATGCATGCAAGGGTATATTAATGTCCTTGGTTGCTAGTACGAGGCAAACCCCATCAATTTTGCCTCGATTAGTGTTAGTGGCTTTCTACAAATTGTAAATTTGATACTAGCCTTGTATACAAAAAAAATGGAGGTAGTAACTATTAGACTTCCTTCCCCATTGCGGTGACGTCGACGATATCTCGATCGCTGTGGCTTTGGTGAAGTGCGTTCGACGGAGCACACCATTGAGGCAGACCACGACAAGTCGTTCGCAAGTGCCGCCTGCAAGCCGAGACAACCACCTTCTTTGCATCCAGGAAGTCCATTGAACCAAAGGAGGCCTAAATATACTACTAGTAGCACAATAGCGTCGTATGTCAAGCTTAGTGCGGTAAAGGTGGTTTCTCGAAGAAGACGATGGAGAAGCCTAGTCAGCGAAGAGTGAAATGATGGTTGCTTTGTCCATGCTTTGTGATTTGACGCCGTACTACTTTGTGATTTGTGATAGAAGGGACAAGGGAGTAGACTCTGTGCTTTATACATGCGCCCAAGCACGGGATAAAGAGGAGAGAGGTTGCATTTTTCTATTCCTTCAATCAATCAATTAGGGAGCTTCAGTTCCCTCTTTTTTGGCTTTGGCAGCACCCTCCACAATGGTTCTCATCGATGCCAAAAGCTATTTTCACATTTGGCTACACATTGTGGATGCCCTTAAGCGTACCACTTGGTTTTGCTCCTTGGTGCTATCCATACAAATCTCGATTATATTGATCTAAAAAATAAATCAAGATTAGTAAAAAGGAGGTGATTTTGCCGCACAGAAGGCGGGGGATGTTTCTTATTTTTAGAGGAGGTTGGCCTGGAGGTTTGCTAACATGCGGTCCCACGTGTCAGTGATGTAGCAAGCCGATCCGCGTCCCACATGCGGCAGAACAACGGCAGAAGCAACACGTGGTTAACATGAAGAAGATGAGGGAGAAGCGGATTCAGCAAAGAGTGAAATGATGGTTGCTTCGTCCCTCCAACTTTTTTTTGAGCATCACTTCGTCCCTCCAACTTAACTGCGGGAAAGGTGCAGCTTTGTGATTTGATGCCTCATTGCTCATTACTATGACAGCGCCAAGACCGGGGTGCATCCCCCATGCTGCTCTGCACTGTTATTTCGGTATGTCACGTGTACCCAGTTGCTTGATGTCCCACATGTCGGCGAAAGGGACTAGAACATTTATGAAAGCGAGCGCTCCACTCTTATGATGGAGGAGTACACGACATGGTGGCCCAGTGAACTGTTACTTGTATTGTAGTACTACTATAGTTTTGCTGTTTCGCACGATCCATCGATACAAACCCGATTAAACAGGCGAGGGCAGGATTTTTCCCGCGCGGTAGGCAGGGTAGTTTGGCATAGTCGGTTTGACACAGAGAGCGAGAGAAAGATGTGAAATGATTGAATGTGTAATGGGCCCTTGTGTGTGTGTGTGTGTACTATGACCTTTCATATCACTAGATGATACTAGCCATACATTTCAAAGGCAATTTTAATGTATGCAAACTGAATAATTAAGTAACAATATGAGATCTAGTAAAACTAAAAACACATATGATTTATTGTGTTAGAGTGTAGTAGTGTTGTATTGCATAGTTGTTAAATGTAACATGCGAGAACGTGTAGAGATGTACTTTTGGAGGGCCAGAGAAATTGGGCATAAAGTGGATTCAAATATTTGTATTCGTCTTTGTAGCATTTGTAACTCATATCTACAGTTTGTACGGTAGACGTGAATGCTTGTTCGCTCTTACGAAACCAGTACAACAATAATGGGGTGGCGTGCGCCAATTTAGGCACTGGCACGTTGGCCTACTCGGCTCCACAGGGAGAGCGAGAGAAGAGATAAATACACTGGCGGTCAGTGTATTTCAAGCGAAAAGCGTAATACGGTCACCGGACTTCAGAATACGCTCACTACAGTCATTATATACGTTTTGCGGTGATTATACGGTCACTTGCTTACCGTCCAACATCGGATTGCACTCTGTTGACCGGCCAAATAGTCTGCATGGCACTATGTTGACTGGTTATGTTGACCATGTTCCTTGTGGACCCCACCTGTAAGTTCGCAGAGGAAAAAAGTAAGATAAACACAAATTTACGCAGGCGCGACAAGACTCCAGCCTGTGCATGGGAACCATCTGGTTGTGTACATGTCTGTCAGGGCCTAATGTGTGCGCATGCACGTGTAGGTTGAGCACTTGAGCGTGAGCGTGTGTGTTGGTCGTGTGGTGTGTGCATGCATGCGTGCGTGTGAGTGTTGCGTTGCTGCGTGTGTACGTGTGAGTGTTGCATGCATGCAGTTCGTGTGCATGCGTGCGTGTGTGTATAATCACCACACTAGCTCCTGTGTATTAAAAGAGACGGCTTAGCATACCAATACAAGGCCACCTTGTCCGTTGTGCCCGCGGTCATGATTTCGAATACCCACCGTCCAATAAATTTTTATCATTTGGTTTTCATTCTTATACATGCCGACAGGTGGGCCCTATGGTACTGAGATATTGTGATGCAACACTAGATGTGCAACGTGGAGCGTTTAACTGGTCAACTAGTCGTGTCTTTAACAAATACAGAGCTGTACGGTGAGCCCGTGACTGTATAATAACCATAAGACGTAAATGGTGATAGTAATGAGTGAATTCTGAAGTCCAATGAACGTATCGTGCTTTCGCTTCAAAACAGTGATCGTCGCTGTATATATCGCGAGAGAAAGATGAAACATGCGTGAATGTGCTGGGGGAGTACTTTTAGAGGACCTAGAGATAGTTTGTGTGCGTACGTGGGGGTGTGTGCGATGGAGAGATAGATGCTCTTCGTTTCTCTTTATTATGACAAACTTTATATATAGTATAAAAATATAAAAATTCACAGTGCGGAATAAATATCATTGGGTGCACCATGCAATGCAAATTAACTTTCATACTCCATATAACTTTGTAATGTTGTATATATGTAGAATTTCTAAAATAAATTTTTGGCCACACTTTCTGTGGTTTTTATTCAAAAGGAATGTTGTATGCGAAGTAAAAGTGAAGAGAGGGCTTTTTAGATCAAAGTGGTACGTGATAAGATGTAACATATGTGAATGTGTAGTTGACATATTTGGCAGGGCCTACAGAGGATATGTGTATGTATTCGAGAGAGGCATGGATAGAGGGGCCGGCGGGGGGGAGGGCGACGAGGGAGAGATAGCACGAGAAATGAGAGAGGTCTACAGAGAGAGAAAGAGAGAGAGAGAGAGACGTATAGGATGTCTCGGCGAGAGATGCCCTTGAGTGTGTCCATGCAAGGGGGGAGGGGATAGAGGCATGAGGAGAAATAGTTTGTGCGGTGTCTGTGTTGGTATGTGTGGGTGTTAGAAGATAACGAGAACTAGGGGTAGAGGGTGTGTCACCGCATGAGGTCCGGTGGGCCGAGGTGAGGCCCTTGGGTCGGTTCCGCCCTACGCCACATTGGTCGGCCCGTGACGCATTTCAGGGAGACCCATGGAGGACTAGTTGTACAAGACAAAGATACCAGAGCCGTGAAGGACTCTGTGTCCATTGACAAAGCCGTCTAGGATTTATAACCCTAGCTAGGTCCCCGAACTAAGGTAACCCCTTGTGTCTGATATTACCATTCATCCAACCTAACTTTAAGGTGCATCCTACAGAATGCTCTGCTGGAATCGTATTTGTCAATTAGGAAGAGAGGTGGAGACAATGCGTGCGATATAGGCCTAAAGATAATGTGCGTGCGTGAGACACGTAGGTAGGTCTATGTATAGAAAAAGGGTCGATGGGGATTGTGCGTGCGTATGCGTGTCAGAGGAAGAGTGCTTGTGACAAAGGTTAATGAAAATAGTCGTAAATGGTTGCGAGAGAGAGGGGGGGTGATATCGAGAGCATGTGTGCGAGAAAGACACCTCGGGAGAGAGTGTGTGAGCATGTGTGAGAGACCCCCGATGGATATACACAGTGCGCGTATGTGTGAGAGAGAAAGTTAGCGCGTGTGTGAGGAGGGGCCTATGGAGAGCGAATCTACACGTAAAAGACTAATGTACATATTGATTAAAAATATAAATTGTATCCAAATATTAGTATGGGATCATGATATTTGCAATTCGCCTAAGGAACGGTCATTGATCCATCAGACATCCATATTATATCAAATTTGAGCATGTCTATGTTATTATTCGACATAATTGATCCATAAAGTCAGTATTTTGAAGTCCAGACAAAGCATCGCTTTAGCAATTCGATTATAAACGTGTGTATAGTTCATGTTGTGTGTGTAAATCACATTATACATACAAAAGTTACACAATGAACATTCTAAATAGCTAGCTAGGAACTAGCATACATTTGAATTCAACTTAAGGTGGTTTAAAAAATTAGAATTCAACATGAAGTCCATTCAATTATTTGAATTCGAGATCATGTCATTTGTAAATCATACCTAAATTAAGGGGGCACCAATCTTTCCTCTACTTTTGTACATAATAGCATATAAACTTGTGTACAAAATAGATTCAAATTTACCTCCTCCATTCCAAAATAATCGTAGTTTTAGGATTTTCAAGAGTCAAAATTTCAAAAAGAAGTGCATAATTTAATGAGGTTTTCAAACATACAAGGTCAAATTTAACGTTGTCTATTTAGGTCAATCCTCAAAATTTAAGAGTACTCTAAACGTGAATGCTTCTGTTTCAAAATTTTGAACGAAGCACCAAAAGAGCCTCTACTCGCCCGAAACCACGTGAGACCAATGTTTGGTAGAAGGAAATTACTTTTCTAACTCTGACCCGTGAAACCTACCTGCCCGACGTCCAAAGGTCTAAATCGGGGCAGGTTTGTAACTTCATCTAGACGCCACACAACCGCCTCCAAAAATTCATACACTGTGGTCGCCTAAACACACATGAGCTCAGCCGAAATCGCTCCTGCCAACTATTTGGGACACCTGGGATTACCGTCCTACCCCCGACCCGCAGTAGGTCTGAAATTTAAGAGGGGGGCAAAGTTTGTACTTTCCCCAAATTTCAAACAAGCGCGTCCCATACCGAAACATGGTCCCCCCTTAGCTCCCCCTGCCCCCCATCTAATTCCCCATTCATACTCCGTGGGCACCAAAACTACCTCTCCACCAGCCGCGAAACCCCACCGTCCTCTATCCGCCACCCCATCCCACCCATCAACCACCACCCTCCTCCATCACGTTGGAGCCGATACCCTGACATCGTCGTCCACCACAACCGCAACCGCAACGCCCTTCATGGCTAGTAGTTGAAGCCGAGGCCGAGCTGCCTCCAGGATGCCGATGTGCGCTGTACCTGAGCCAGTTCAACCACGCCGTCCTGCGCCTCACCCCTGCCGCTCCAACGTCGCCACCGTCCACCACACCGGAGTTGTTCCTGCTACACCGTCCTTCGCCGCCTCAGATCTGCTTCCCCTCCGCCGACAGACGGCCACCGCAACACAGTCAACAATTTGGCCATGGGTTCGTCCAAGGCTCCACCGTCCTCCAGAACATCGGGTCCCTTGGTAAAACGAAGAACATCGCCGTGAAATCGGGAAGACACATCACTAGCAACCGGAACTGGTACTCTTTTTCTCTTATTCGTGCAAATCTTACGTATCTGCTTGCACGATATTCATCCCACGGAAGACACTAGTTGACCTCTTCTTACTGCACCTTCTTCCTGATACTAGATGTTCCTAGTAACTCGCGATGCACAATATTTCTCCTCATATACTATTTCACCTTAGCTAGAGGTACGACGCCCCCTGGATTTCAATTCCTGGTCAGTTGATTCCCAATTAAAGGAAGCACCACCCGTCGAGGCGCTATTCCGCCTGTTACGCCGGGAAGCAGCGCCTCGGTGTCTATGTTAGGGGTGTGTGGGGCCAAGGAGCTGTTGGCGCCCGATCTGGAGGTCGGTCGGGCTTAAATGGATGGCTGGGGGGCGATGCCAAGCACGGCGGTGGTGTGAGGTCGAGGGAGGGCAGTGCGGCAGATGCAGGTGTCTGGGCCGGTGGTCGTTGGCGGTTCAAGAAAGATCGTCAACAGTGACTGGCGGGAGGTAGACGAAGGCCATCTGCCAGTTCCTTGTAGATCGGATGGTTCAGAAAAAAATCGACTGACCTATTTATTTTTAGTCGACTGTTATTTTGATAGGACCATGCTACTTCTTGAGCTTGTGTTGGTTTTCCCTTGAAGAGGAAAGGGTGATGCAGCAAAGTAGATATAAGTATTTCCCTCAGTTTGAGAACCAAGGTATCAATCCAGTAGGAGGCAATGCACAAATCACCGAATACCTGCACAAACAATCAAACAACTTGCACCCAACGCGATAAAGGGTTTGTCAATCCCTTCACGGTTATTTGCAAAAGTGAGATCTGATAGAGATAGTTAAACGATGAAGTAAATATTTTTTGGTATTTTTGTTTTACAGATCGGAAAGTAAAAGATTGCAAAATAGTAGATCAGAAACTTGTATGATGAAAAGTAGAAAGTTATATGATGGAAAATAGACCCGGGGACCATAGGTTTCACTAGAGGCTTCTCTCAAGATAGAAAATAATACGGTGGGTGAACAAACTACTGCCGAGCAATTGATAGAAAAGCGCAAAGTTATGACGATATCTAAGGCAATGATCATGAATATAGGCATCACGTCCGTGTCAAGTAGACCGAAACGATTCTGCATCTACTACTATTACTCCACACATCGACCGCTATCCAACATGCATCTAGAGAATTAAGTTCATAAAGAACGGAGTAATGCATTAAGTAAGATGACATGATGTAGAGGAATTAACTCAAGCAATATGATGAAAACCCCATCTTTTTATCCTGGATGGCAACAATACAATACGTGCCTTGCTGCCCCTACTGTCACTGGGAAAGGACACCGCAAGATTGAACCCAAAGCTAAGCACTTCTCCCATTGCAAGAAAAACCAATCTAGTTGGCCAAACCAAACCGATAGTTCGAAGAGAAGTACAAAGATATCAAATCATGCATATAAGAATTCAGAGAAGATTCAAATAATATTCATAGATAAGCTGATCATAAATCCACAATTCATCGGATCTCGGCAAACACACCGCAAAAAAGTATTACATCGAATACATCTCCAAGAACATCGAGGAGAACATGGTATTGAGAATCAAAGAGAGAGAAGAAGCCATCTAGCTACTAGCTATGGACCCATAGGTCTGTGGTAAACTACTCACGCTTCATCGGAAGGGCAATGGTGTTGATGTAGAAGCCCTTCGTGATCGAATCCCCCTCCAGCAGGGTGCCGGAAAAGGTCCGTAGATGGTATCTCACGGGTACAGAAGGTTGCGGCAGTGGAAAAGTCTTTTCGTGGATGCCTCTGTTGGTTTGGGGATATATGGGTATATATAGGTGAAAGAATTGGGTCAGGAGGTGCACGAGGGGCTCACAAGGGTGGGGGCGCGCCCTCCGTCCTTGTGGCCGCCTCGTGGCTCCTCGGACTTCATCTCCAAGTCTCCTGGTTTCCTTCTGGTCCAAGAAAAATCATCGCGAAAGTTTTATTCCGTTTGGACTCCGTTTGGTATTCCTTTTCTGCGAAACTCAAAAACAAGGAAAAAACAGAAACTGGCACTGGGCTCTAGGTTAATAGGTTAGTCCCAAAAATAATATAAAATAGCATATTAATACATATAAAACATCCAAAACAGATAATAGAATCGCATGGAACAATAAAAAATTATAGATACGTTGGAGACGTATCAGACCACATGTGGTGGTGTGCTGGAGGAGTACCTGCATTTCCCAGCCATCCCTTTGCTCATATTACAAAATCCTAGAATCTAATTTCTTTTGCCATGCAATGTTGTAGAGCTATCATATGTCTCCGGTCATTTATTTTTTAGCCACCTGCTATCTGCTACTTTTACAGTGCACTAGTTCTGCACACATTTCACCCATACTCTCACTATTTTTTTATGCATGGGTATTTCAGCCTCTGCCAAACTATTGATAAAAGCATGAAAGAAGAGAGAGAAGTCGCTCCAGCTTTTCTCGCGGGTAGGCAAGAAACGTTTCAGCACTTTAAAGGGTGCAGTGTCAGCAGATGGAGACAATAAGCGTAGCTCTGGAGTTGATGATCTCGCTCGCCATGAACCACCATCCTAGGTGCTTGCTTTAACTTCGCGATGTCATATGTGGTTGCATGTTGCATATGGTGTCTAGCTTGTATTCGAAAGGCGGAAGTCGGTCTTTATTAAGATAAGGAAAGACATTTTTTACATCATGGCGACGGCCGCAATGAGTACAAGACCACAGAGCACCAGAAGCCAAATATCTAGTCAAGGTACTGGCCGAGCGGTGACAAGCCTAGCACAGACAGGCATCACCTGCAAGCTAACTAAAAATCCACGATGGTGGAGAAGCAGCCCGCCTCCCGCCAGGCTCTCAGGTCCTCGATGATCATGCTCACAACTCCAGCCGGGTGACTAGCTTGTATTGCTTCCAATTTGGTTAAATTGCATCTGCTTAGCTTACACATTACACCTTTGAATATGACATGCCTTCCTATTTTTGGTACATACTACTACATCTGTCTATTAACCATGTTCTTACATCAAACTAATATTCTTGTGTATCCCTCATAAATCACTTATGATGAGACAGTCAGGCTTGTGGACTGCTGTAAGAAAAGATCCTCTTTTAAAGAATGCAGTGTCAACCTCCCACATGATTCTCAAGAAACAGCAAGGCTAGATGAAGATAGTCAACGTAGCTCTATAGTTGATGACCGCATTTCCCCTACACCACCATCGCAGGTGCTTGCTCTAACTTGGCAGTGTGATATGTGGTTGCATGTTGCGTATGGTGTCTAGATTGTAATTCTTCCAATCTGGTTAAATTGCATGTGCTATTCAGCTTAGTTTATACATTATACCTGTTAATGTGACATGCCTTCCTGTTTGTGGTACATAGTACATCTGTCTATTAAGTATGTCCTTACATAAAACAACAGTTTTTGTATCCCGCTTCAATCAATTATGACGAGACACCTTTAGTATATGCACTGTGATATTGGTTGCATCTTTCATATGATTTATAGCATGCACTGCTTCTAATTTGTTGAAACGCCATTTATGTTGGGATGCTTTTCACTTGGCAGAGTCATATTGGTTGCATATTTCATGTGGTGTCTACCTTCCATTGCTTCTAATTTGTTGAAATGGCTTCTGCTTAGTTTACACAAATAGTTGTGAATATGTCATGTCATCTTGTTTTTGGTACATATTCCATCCTCGTATCATGTGTTTGCCTTAGATCAAAGTAGTGATTGTCAGTAGCATGCATGAATGAGTTCTGAAGAGTGAATTTTATTACTTTTTCTTGTCATTTTTACTTGACAATGCAAAATCAATAAAGCGGAAGGAAATTAGCAACGCAGTGGATAATGGTGCTCCTTCCGACCAACTGAAATGGCGGGCCTCTACTGATTCTACTCGCCATCCCCCCAACAAGATTTGCAAGACAACACATGCATAGAAACTCAACGTAGTTGTGTTGATGATGAGCACGTCTCCCCTAGTCCACCATCACAGGTGCTCCCTCTAACTTGGCAATGTTATATGTGGTTGCATGTTATGTATGATGTCTAGCTTGTATTGCTTCTAATTTTGTTGAATTCCATCTGCTTACTTTACACATTATACTTGTGAATAAGACACATGTTCCTATTTCTAGAACATACAATATCTGTCTATCACACCATGTTCTTACATCAAAGTACTACTGTTGTGTAACCTGCAACAATCACTTATCATAAGACATGTTTAACTTGGGAGTGTGATATAGGTTACATCTCGCATTCTTTTCTAGCTTGTACTACTTCTAATTTGTTGAAATGGCACTTATGACGAGACAGTTTTAACTTGGTAGAGTGATATTTGTTGCATCTTTCATATGGTGTCTAGCTTTCATTGCTTTTAATTTGTTGAAATGCCTTCTGCTTAATTTACACATCATAGCTGTGAATATGCAATGCTGTCCTCTTTTCTTACACATTCAATCGTCCTATCATGCGGTTGCATAACATTAAAGTAGTGCTCGTCAGCATCCTGCATCAATGAGTTCTGAAAAGTGATTTTTTATTCATGTTTCTTGTGGGTTTGACTTGACAAGGCAATAAAATTAAGTAAGAGGAAGGAAAAAAATTAAGGCATGGACTGATGGCGGTCTTCCGGCGGAACTGGCATCCCACGTGCTTTCTCTAGCTTGGCAGTGTGATATTGTCTTGCATCTTTCATGTGGTGTCTAGCTTGTATTGCTTCTAATTTGATTAAATTACTTCTGCTTAGTTTACACAAATAGTTGTGAATATGCCATGTCGTCCTATTTTTCGTACATATTCCATCCTCGTATCATGTGTTTGCCTTACATCAAAGTAGTGATTGTCAATATCATGCATGAATGAGTTCTGAAGAGTGAATTTTATTGCTTTTTCTTGTCATTTTTACTTGACAATGCAAAATCAATAAAGCGGAAGGAAATTAGCAAGGCAGTGGATAATGGTGCTCCTTCTGACCAACTGAAATGGAGGGCCTCAACAGATTCTACTCCGCTATCCCCCTGACAAGATTTGCAAGACAACACATGCATAGACACTCAATGTAGTTGTGTTGATGATGAGCACGTCTCCCCTAGTCCACCATCACAGGTGCTCCCTCTAACTTGGCACTGTTATATGTGGTTGCATGTTATGTATGATGTCTAGCTTGTATTGCTTCTAATTTTGTTGAATTCCATCTGCTTACTTTACACATTATACTTGTGAATAAGACACATGTTCCTGTTTCTAGAACATACAATATCTATCTATCCCACCATGCTCTTACATCAAAGTACTACTGTTGTGTAACCTGCAACAATCACTTATCATAAGACACGTTTAACTTGGGAGTGTGATATAGGTTACATCTCACATTCTTTTCTAGCTTGTACTACTTCTAATTTGTTGAAATGGCACTTATGACGAGACAGTTTTAACTTGGTAGAGTGATATTCGTTGCATCTTTCATATGGTGTCTAGCTTTCATTGCTTCTAATTTGTTGAAATGCCTTCTGCTTAGTTTACGCATCATAGCTGTGAATATGCAATGCCGTCCTTTTTCCTTACACATTCAATTGTCCTATCATGCGACTGCCTTACATTAAAGTAGTGCTCGTCAGCATCCTGCATCAATGAGTTCTGAAAAGTGAATTTTTATTCATTTTTCTTGTGGGTTTGACTTGACAAGGTAATAAAATTAAGTAAGAGGAGGAAAAAATTAAGAAAGGGACTGATGGCGGTCTTTGACGGAACCGGCATCCCAAGTGCTTTCTCTAGCTTGGCAGTGTGATAGTGTCTTGCATCTTTCATGTGGTGTCTAGCTTGTATTGCTTCTAATTTGATTAAATTACTTCTGCTTAGTTTACACAACTAGTTGTGAATATGCCATGCCGTCCTGTTTTTCGTACATATTCCATCCTCGTATCATGTGTTTGCCTTACATCAAAGTATTAATTGTCAGTAACATGCATGAATGAGTTCTGAAGAGTGAATTTTATTGCTTTTTCTTGTCGGTTTTACTTGACAATGCAAAATCAATAAAGCGGAAGGAAATTAGCAATGCAGTGGATAATGGTGCTCCTTCCGACCAACTGAAATGGAGGGCCTGTACAGATTCTACTCCGCCACTCCCCAACAAGATTTGTAAGACAACACATGCATAGACACTCAACGTAGGTGTGTTGATGATGAGCACGTCTCCCCTAGTCCAGCATCACAGGTGCTCCTTCTAACTTGGCAATGTTATATGTGGTTGCATGTTATGTATGATGTCTAGCTTGTATTGCTTCTAATTTTGTTGATTTCCATCTGCTTACTTTACACATTATACTTGTGAATAAGACACATGTTCCTATTTCTAGAACATACAATATCTGTCTATCACACCATGTTCTTACATCAAAGTACTACTGTTGTGTAACCTGCAACAATCACTTATCATAAGACACGTTTAACTTGGGAGTGTGATATAGGTTACATCTCGCATTCTTTTCTAGCTTGTACTACTAATTTGTTGAAATTGCACTAATGACGAGGCAATTTTAACTTGGTAGAGTGATATTCGTTGCATCTTACATATGGTGTCTAGCTTTTATTGCTTCTAATTTGTTGAAATGCCTTCTGCTTAATTTACAGATCATAGCTGTGAATATGCAATGGCACTAATGACGAGAGACCTTTAACTTGGTAGTGTGATGTTGTTTGCATCTTGCATATGATTTATTTCTGGTACTGCTTCACATTTGTTTAAATGCCAGTTATGATGAGACACTGTTAACTTGGCAGAGTGATATTTGTGGCATCTTTCATATGGTGTCTACCTTACATTGCATTGCTTCTAATTTATTGAAATGCCTTCTGCTTAGTTTACACATCATAGTCTGATTATGTCATGCCGTCCTGTTTTTCGTACATATTACATCCTCCTATCATGCGGTTGTCTAACATCAAAGTTCAATTTGTCTGTATCACACATCAATTTGTTCTGAAGAACTAAATTTTTATTAATTTTTCTTGTCGGCTTGACTTGACATGGCAAAGAGAAAGAGGAAGGAACACAGAATGGTAGGGGTTAGTACTCGGGACACACAGATAAGGAAGCGGAAGAATTATGAAGATTCTGCTGGTACTGATAGTGCAATAGAAGGTCCAAGTCCACCAGATAATTGTACAAACACGGTATCCCCTGCTACACCAGCTGCAAAACAATCCAAACTCAAACGAAAAGCTGGCACCAAACAAGCAACGGCAGCCCTAGCTATTACAACACCTTCTTCCACAGTACCAACATCTGCACGAGTTACTCGTTTGTCAACTCAGCTAGCGGCAAGTTCCCAAGCTCCCTTGACACCTGACACTACTTCAAAAGCACTCTTGCCACAAGAGGAGTTGGCAAGATCAGATGAACCTTGTGAGCTTCAACAACAAGAAGATAGTTGCTCGAGTCAAGTTACAGTTGCATCCTTCTTTATATGTAGTCTCACAGTTTGATGTACACTAACACTTCCCATGTTTGTTGTTGGACTAGCACCTAGGTGCAAGAGGAAACAGACATCAGGGATAATGCTCGACAGGTTAACTAAATCTAGAGGAGGACGAATGGAGATCCATATTGAGGCAGGTTTAAAAAGGCCACGTGATGCTATAGAGTCAGCCAAGTTAGTATCCGAGGCAGCGGTTGCCGTTAGGTGTCATGCACGTATCCTCCCAACATGGATTCAGTACAGGAATGACAAAGACGAAACCCAGTTCAACACCTTCCTTGACCATTTATCTATAAGTATGGTTATGTATGGAAATTAGTAATATCATCTTGCTTTGTCCCATACTTTCTAGGTTGCTGGTAATGAGACTCCCAAAATTTTCAACATATGAGGTTCAAGTTGGATAGCCAAGATGATGCAACCAGACAAGCATGCACCTGTGACGCCCCCGGCTCAATCGTGCACTAATCATACACGCAAATGCACACGATCAAGCCTAAGGACTCACGGGAAGATATCACAACACAACTCTAAAACATAAATAAAGTCATACAAGCTTTATATTACAAGCCAGGGGCCTCGAGGGCCGAATACATAAGCTTGCGTACAAGCGTCAGCGGAAGCATCAGATATCTGAGTACAGATATAAAAGAAAACACAGAAAGGCCTTTAGAAAGGCGGGGCAAAATAAAACACTACGATCGAAAGGCGCAGACCTCCTGCCTGGGACCCTCCGATCCTACTCTTGGTCGACGGCAAGCTCGAAGTAGTGACCATCCTCTGGGTAGTAGTAGTAGTCGATCGACGGGGCATCTGTCTCAGGGGCTCCATCATCTTGGTCACGTCAAACTGATATGGGGAGAAAAGGAAAACAAAGCAACCGTGAGTACTCAGAAGTACTCAGCAAGCAAGGATCTACACTACATATGCAATTTTCAAAGAGAGGCTGTATATGTGGACTGGGCTGCAGAAATGCCAGAATATAGAGAAGGCCTAGTCCTATCAAAGACTAGCATCTTCAGAGGTCTTGCAGCATTAGAAGAGTGTAGACATTACCATATAATGTAGCAGTATCATTAAGTCTCAACCTCACCCAGAGATCCTTTCTCGACTCCCTGCGAGAAAGCAATCCCAGAGCCATACAGTCATCAACCTCGTCCTGAGATCCCTTCTCGACTCCCTGCGAGAAGCAATCCCAGAGCCATAGTATCCAAGTATCCAGTTCTAAATTGTATCAATCAGGATACAACTCCGAGTGTCCTTTACCGTAGGACCGGCTATCGATAGAAGTTTTCTTCCCTGCAGGGGTGCACCAACTTACCCACCACGCTCGCTTAACTCCGGCCGGACACACTTTTCCGGGTCATGCCCGGCCTCGGCCGAACAACACACCGCAACCCTACCTACAGCTCAGCAGAGAGGTCCCCGCCGGTCTACATCCTAAGCGCAAGGGGGTCTTGGCCATCGCCCCTCGCCCTCCGGGTCGTTGCGCACACGGTGAAGCCAGACACCAACACTACAGGAAGGCGCCGGTCCGTCCGTGCTGCCATGCTGAACTAGACGTCTGACAGAGCTTTCGGCTGATGCATACGATGCAGAACGCCCATACTATGCCCACGTGATGGTTAGTGCTATTAGGCCAGAGGCCTGCTCGGATCAAATATCCAAATCGTTAGTACCTTGGGCTTGCGGTAACGAGCAGAGACTCACGATCGACGTGACCCCGTCGCCCCGTCTCGAGGACTTGCTGCAAGGGTTAAGAATGCCCGGCCGCGCCTCGTATTCATCACTCGGGCACCATACAGGCAACCCGTCTTCACATCACACGCGGGTACCCCTCAGGGTCGACCCGCCTTTCCAAGTATCAGTGTAAAGTCCAAGTATCTGTGTGTCCTTAACATCAGGGGAATCCGAGGTATCACCCTCGTTGGATTCCTACTCGATGTATCTGTCAAGGTGAACTCGGAGGATTCACCCTCGATGGGTTCACACTTGAGGTGGTGCACGACAGCGTTGTTATCGGAAGCGGTGAAGGAGGAATCACCCTCGATGACCAAGACCAAATAGCTACTCTACAGAGTTAACATCTGAAGTGCTATACGAGGTATCACCCTCGGCACTCGATAGTAACGCTGCAGTGTCGTTACAACTAAGGGGGTGATGTGTGGTGCCGGGGTCTGGTCTTCAATCCCGTTGACCGGGTCTTCGGATAATCTAGCGGGGCAATCGGGATAAGTGGGGTAACTGATAGGTCTCTACCCAGCCTATACTAAGCAGTTTAGGTTATGCAGGTAATTATCAACAGCAGGTTACAATAAACAGGCTATGCATCAGAATAGGTAAAGCAGCAGCAGCAATTCTAATGCAAGCATAAGAAAATAGAATGGGCGATATCGGGATGATCAAAGGGGGGGCTTGCCTGGTTGCTCTGGCAAGAGAGAGAGACCGTCAATGGTGGCGTCGGGCTCCGGAGCTGCGTTAGTCTCGGGGACGACGTCGGTGTCAGGGTCTACCAAGAGATAAGAGGGGGAGGAAACAGTAAATACTAAGCAAACAAGTGCAGCACAAAGCATAACATGGCAATACATGGTGACAGAGGTGATCTAACGCAGTGCCGGGTGATACTGGCGAAGGGGGGATTCATCCGGGAAGTATTCCCGGTTCCGGACATTTGTCAGACAGATGACCGGAGGGGAACGGTTGCATGTTCGCTATGCTAGGGATGCGTGACGGATGAACGGACTGCGTATTTGGATTCGTCTCGTCGTTCTGAGCAACTTTCATGTACAAAGTTTTTCGATCGGAGTTACGGATTAAAAGATATGATTTTCTAAAGTTTTTATTAATTTCTGGAATTGTTTTAATTATTTAAATTCAAATTATCCAATACAGTACGAGGGTGATGTCAGCATGACATAATGATGACATCAGCAGTCAACTCTGGCTGACCAGAGTCAAACGTGACGTGTGGGGCCGACATGTCACTGAGACAGAGGCATAATTAGTGTTAATTTAACTAAGTTAGGTTAATTAGGGGGGGTGGGGCCTACTGTCAGTGTCTGTTAACTTAATTAATTAACTAATTAGGTTAATTAGCATGTTAATTAGGGTTTTTATTTATTTTAAAATGTTTTAAGGGGTGGGGCCCGCGTGCAACGACACGGGCTGCCCAATCAGCACCGCTGGCTGGTCAAAGGGGAGCCCCGGGCCCACCAGTCAGTGACCCTGGTGGTGGGCCAGACGGGCCACATCGGCGCCAGCCGCCGGAGACGCGCCGGTGATCCCCGAGCGCGGTGGCGAGCTCCGGCGAGCTCGGGATTCAGCTGTGGCGCACGGTTTTGAGCGCGGTCTGTCGCGTTCGAAAGCAGGCGATGGGCCGCATCGAGTGGTGGTGATGCTTCGCCCTGGAGTGGCCGGAATCGACGTCGGCGGTGAGCTAGGCGGACGCTAGGGCTCGGGTTCGAGAGGAAACGGCGACGCGGCGCGTTAGCGAGCAAGCTAAGTGCCCTGAGGGCCTCTACGTGCGCGTGCGAGCACAACGGGCATCGATGCGGACCAAAAAGGTCACCGGTTGGTCGCCGGTGGCGAGCTCGCGCGACGGCGGTTATGGCCTAGCTAAACGCGACGTTTGGGCACGAAAGGAAGGGAAGGAAAGAGGGGAACCGGTGCGACTGCTCACCGTGGAGCTCAAGAAAGGCTCGGCGAGGGTTTAGGAGCAGCAGTGGCGCCGTGGTTGGAGAAGATGGCCGGCGGCTCGAGCTTGAAGAAGGGCTCGATCCCGGAGCTGCAGCGGCCCCCGGCTTGAGCTGATGGCCGGAGAGGAAGGAGAAGAGGTAGGCGGAGCTGGTGAGCGCGTCGGCGAGGCGAGTGAAAGCCGGTGGCCGCGTGCTTCACGGGACCACGGCCATGGCGGCGCTCTGGGGTGCGGAGGAAGTCGATATAAACTGGTCCATAATTCACAGGGCAGCATACCCTATCCCCAAAAATTAGTTTGGGGTATTTATCATTTCAGATTTATTTTATATTTATTAATAGGTTATTAAATATGGTTTTCAGTCACTGTTTGAGGATGTTCAAGCCACTTATCCAATTTCAATAATGTTGGTTTCAATTTTAGAATTGTCTCTGATTTACTTGCTATTAAATGAACAATTTAGTTTCTGAGTTTGGACAACTTTTATTTTCACTTTGAATTCATTTGAAGTTTGAATTTGGAGTCTGAAATGCAATATGATGATTAAACACTGATAATCATGATGACAAGGCATAATCAAAAGGGGATTACTGTAGCTTAATACAAGGGGTGTTACAAATGTAATCCATGAAGATGTAATTCATCAATCGGGAGAATGTGCCTGGAGCATTTGTTAAGCAAAAAGACATGACAGTGTACTCGTAGGAGCCATAACGAGTAACAAATGCAGTCTTTGGAATATCCTCTTCACGAACACGGATCTGATGATAACCCAACCTCAAATCAAGTTTAGAGAATACCGATGATCGATCAACTTGCTGGATCCTACTCTCCGTGTGCATTTTGATGCAGAATCCGGTCTTATCGAATGACAACTCGGAGTATAATACAACTCGGAGAGAAAGGGTAAACAAAACAATGGAAAGGAAAATGATTATCAGACTAATCAGATCAATATCAGGGAAATCGCACAGATATCCAGCTCTCCGGGTGGACGAGATTTACGAGATCCTAAGTGTTGGCGTTAGTAAAAATTTAACCCGAATAGAAGAGCGATCAGAGTCCCAGAGTAAAGGTCGAGGAGTAAAAGATACTAATACCACCCAATTGGCGACGTGGGCCCGTAAGCCACACAACCAAGTTCGTAAAACAGTTTTCGGTTACTAGACTCAACCTCGGCCAAGGAGTTGGAAAGGGCGATTCCTAGAGGCAGTCGGCTCTGATACCAACTTGTGACGCCCCCGGCTCAATCGTGCACTAATCATACACGCAAATGCGCACGATCAAGCCTAAGGACTCACGGGAAGATATCACAACACAACTCTAAAACATAAATAAAGTCATACAAGCTTTATATTACAAGCCAGGGGCCTCGAGGGCTCGAATACATAAGCTTGCGTACAAGCGTCAGCGGAAGCATTAGATATCTGAGTACAGATATAAAAGAAAACACAGAAAGGCCTTTAGAAAGGCGGGGCAAAATAAAACACTACGATCGAAAGGCGCAGGCCTCCTGCCTGGGACCCTCCGATCCTACTCTTGGTCGACGGCAAGCTCGAAGTAGTGACCATCCTCTGGGTAGTAGTAGTAGTCGATCGACGGGGCATCTGTCTCAGGGGCTTCGTCATCTTGGTCACGTCAAACTGATATGGGGAGAAAAGGAAAACAAAGCAACCGTGAGTACTCAGAATTACTCAGCAAGCAAGGATCTACACTACATATGCAACATTTTCAAAGAGAGGCTGTATATGTGGACTGGGCTGCAAAAATGCCAGAATATAGAGAAGGCCTAGTCCTATCGAAGACTAGCATCTTCAGAGGTCTTGCAGCATTAGAAGATTGTAGACAGTACCATATAATGTAGCAGTATCATTAAGTCTCAACCTCACCCAGAGATCCTTTCTCGACTCCCTGCGAGAAAGCAATCCCAGAGCCATACAGTCATCAACCTCGTCCTGAGATCCCTTCTCGACTCCCTGCGAGAAGCAATCCCAGAGCCATAGTATCCAAGTATCCAGTTCTAAATTGTATCAATCAGAATACAACTCCGAGTGTCCTTTACCGTAGGACCAGCTATCGATAGAAGTTTTCTTCCCTGCAGGGGTGCACCAACTTACCCACCACGCTCGCTTAATTCCGGCCGGACACACTTTTCCGGGTCATGCCCGGCCTCGGCCAAACGACACACTGCAACCCTACCTACAGCTCAGCAGAGAGGTCCCCGCCGGTCTACATCCTAAGCACAAGGGGGTCTTGGCCATCGCCCCTCGCCCTCCGGGTCATTGCGCACACGGTGAAGCCAGGCACCAACACTACAGGAAGGCGCCGGTCCGTCCGTGCCGCCATGCTGAACTAGACATCTGACAGAGCTTTCGGCTGATGCATACGATGCAGAACGCCCATACTATGCCCACGTGATGGTTAGTGCTATTAGGCCAGAGGCCTGCTCGGATCAAATATCCAAATCGTTAGTACCTTGGGCTTGCGGTAACGAGCAGAGACTCACGATCGATGTGACCCCGTCGCCCCGTCTCGAGGACTTGCTGCAAGGGTTAAGAATGCCCGGCCGCGCCTCGTATTCATCACTCGGGCACCATACAGGCAACCCGTCTTCACATCACACGCGGGTACCCCTCAGGGTCGACCCGCCTTTCCAAGTAACAGTGTAAAGTCCAAGTATCTGTGTGTCCTTAACATCAGGGGAATCCGAGGTATCACCCTCGTTGGATTCCTACTCGATGTATCTGTCAAGGTGAACTCGGAGGATTCACCCTCGATGGGTTCACACTTGAGGTGGTGCACGACAGCATTGTTATCGGAAGCGGTGAAGGAGGAATCACCCTCGATGACCACGACCAAATAGCTACTCTACAGAGTTAACATCTGAAGTGCTATACGAGGTATCACCCTCGACACTCGATAGTAACGCTGCAGTGTTGTTACAACTAAGGGGGTGATGTGCGGTGCCGGGGTCTGGTCTTCAATCCCGTTGATCGGGTCTTCGGATAATCCAGCGGGTCAATCAGGATAAGTGGGGTCACTGATAGGTCTCTACCCAGCCTATACTAAGCAGTTTAGGATATGCAGGTAATTATCAATAGCAGGTTACAATAAATAGTCTATGCATCAGAATAGGTAAAGCAGCAGCAGCAATTCTAATGCAAGCATGAGAAAATAGAATGGGCGATTTCGGGATGATCAAAGGGGGGGGCTTGCCTGGTTGCTCTAGCAAGAGAGAGAGGCCGTCAACGGTGGCGTCGGGCTCCGGAGCTGCGTCAGTCTCGTGGACGATGTCGGTGTCAGGGTCTACCGAGAGATAAGAGGGGGAGGAAACAGTAAATACTAAGCAAACAAGTGCAGCACAAAGCATAACATGGCAATACGCGGTGACAGAGGTGATCTAACGCAGTGCCGGCTGATACTGGCGAAGGGGGGATTCATTCGGGAAGTATTCCCGGTTCCGGACATTTGTCAAACAGATGACCGGAGGGGAACGGTTGCATGTTCGCTATGCTAGGGATGCGTGACGGACGAACGGACTGCGTATTCGGATTCGTCTCGTCGTTCTGAGCAACTTTCATGTACAAAGTTTTTCGATCGGAGTTACGGATTAAAAGATATGATTTTCTAAAGTTTTTATTAATTTCTGGAATTGTTTTAATTATTTAAATTTGAATTATCCAAAACAGTATGAGGGTGATGTCAGCATGACATAATGATGATGTCAGCAGTCAACTCTGGCTGACCAGAGTCAAACCTGACGTGTGGGGCCCACATGTCACTGAGACAGAGGCATAATTAGTGTTAATTTAACTAAGTTAGGTTAATTAGGGGGGGGGGGTGGCGCCTACTGTCAGTGTTTGTTAACTTAATTAATTAACTAATTAGGTTAATTAGCATGTTAATTAGGGTTTTTTTATTTTAAAACATTTTAAGGGGTGGGGCCCGCGTGTCAGCGACACGGGCTGCCCAGTCAGCACCGCTGACTGGTCAAAGGGGAGCCCCGGGCCCACCAGTCAGTGACCCTGGTGGTGGGCCAGATGGGCCACGTCGGCGCCAGCCGCCGGAGACGCGCCGGCGAGCCCCGAGCGCGGTGGCGAGCTCCACCGAGCTCGGGATTCAGCTGTGGCGCACGGTTTTGAGCGCGGTCGGTCGCGTTCGAAAGCAGGCGATGGGCCGCATCGAGTGGTGGTGATGCTTCGCCCTGGAGTGGCCGGAATCGACGTCGGCGGTGAGCTAGGCGGACGCCGGGGCTCGGGTTCGAGAGGAAACGGCGACGCGGCGCGTTAGCGAGCAAGCTAAGTGCCCTGAGGGCCTCTACGTGCGCGTGCGAGCACAACGGGCATCGACGCGGACCAAAAAGGTCACCGGTTGGTCGCCGGTGGCGAGCTCGCGCGACGGCGGTTACAGCCTAGCTAAATGCAACGTTTGGGCACGAAAGGAAGGGAAGGAAAGAGGGGACCCGGTGCGACTGCTCACCGTGGAGCTCAAGAAAGGCTCGGCGAGGGTTTAGGACCAGCAGTGGTGCCGTGGTTGGAGAAGATGGCCGGCGGCTCGAGCTTGAAGAAGGGCTCGATCCCGGAGCTGCAGCGGCCCCCGGCTTGAGCTGATGGCCGGAGAGGAAGGAGAAGAGGTAGGCGGAGCTGGTGAGCGCGTCGGCGAGGCGAGTGAAAGCCGGTGGCCGCGTGCTTCACGGGACCACGACCATGGCAGCGCTCGGGGTTGCAGAGGAAGTCGACGCAGAGGGAGAGGGAGGCAGCTAGGGTTCGTCCTGGGGGTGGAGGAGGGGTTCTTATCCCCTCTGGCAGGCGCGGGATGGCGCGGCGTCGAGCCAGGGGAAGGGGGGCCGGGGCGCGGAGTGCGGGCGCGGCGTGAATAGGGGGAGGTAGGGGACGAGCTAGTTGGGCTGGGCCACGCGGGTCACAGCTGGGCCTGTTGGCCCAGGGGGGGGGGTTCTGTTCTTTTTTTCCTTTTGCTTTCTTCTTTTCTTTTCTTTTCCTCTTTTCTCTATTTTGCAAATAGTTAGGTACCCAAAAGAATTTTGTAAAATATATAAACTGGTCCATAATTCACAGGGCAGCATACCCTATCCCCAAAAATTTGTTTGGGGTATTTATCATTTCAGATTTATTTTATATTTATTAATAGGTTATTAAATATGGTTTTCAGTCACTGTTTGAGGATGTTCAAGCCACTTATCCAATTTCAATAATGTTGGTTTCAATTTTAGAATTGTCTCTGATTTACTTTCTATTAAATGAACAATTTAGTTTCTGAGTTTGGACAACTTTTATTTTCACTTTGAATTCATTTGAAGTTTGAATTTGGAGTCTGAAATGCAATATGATGATTAGGCACTGATAATCATGATGACAAGGCATAATCAAAAGGGGATTACTGTAGCTTAATACAAGGGGTGTTACAGCACTCATGTTTTCAAGTCTGCTCTACGATAGTATCAGTATAACTTGAGGAAAACTCATTTTGAAGGCAAGGCTAACAGTGAACTTGCCCAAACATCTACAGTGGAAAATATAACGGATGAAGACTGGAGAGGCCTTGTTAAACACTGATCTGATCCAAAGTATCAAGTACGTTATATATATATGTGATCAGATCACATGTTGAACTCCTATTTCCGCATGTGCCTCACAAATTTATCTTCTTCTAGGTGAACTTTTCAAAGTACAAGGCCAACCATACGAAAGTGAAATTCCAACAGACGACAGGATCTCGTAGCTATATTACACACTGCGAGGCTCTTGTAACTAGCTGCTATTTCACTCTTTTCGTTGTGCCATATTATCATATCTATATTGACTTGTTCCAAATGCAGAGGAAAGCCCGCAAGGACCAAAAAGTAACTGAACCAAATGCTGTGGAAATCTTCAAGGACTGTCACACCAACAAGACGAAGGACATGACTACACCAGTCAAATCAGCTGTTGTAAGTCCTTAATCCTCATGCCTTTTAACTACTGGTTACTCTGACTTGTGCATTGAACTGCACGGTTTGCAGCCAATGTCTATTATTCTTTTCAATTTTATACACAAATGTCTTAGCGTATCATTGCACCTTACAACGTTTAAAAGAGAGGAGTGATGTTCCTTTTATCTTGATCTTTAATCTAGTTCCGTGCTGGACTTGCCCACACAATGTTACAATTGCCTGTTTTTCTGTTCTCAGTTGTTTTGTGATGTGAATGATGTCATACTATGCTTACCGTATTATAAGCTTTGTCTCTTTATCCTTAGCTGTCAATACAATGTGAAGAAATAGACAATACGTTAGCCATGGTACATTGTCATATGTTTGGAACCTAGTTTTATTATGTACTTTGCAGTAAAATACAACTAATATTTTACACGGGTTCAGCAAAATAAGTTCTGTATATAGACCAAAGCTATTCTGTTTGGTTTTGCTGCCTCCTTAATAACTTCTGTTATGGTACTACTAATTTATAAACTCAACTTTTCAGCAAGCTATGGAACAAATGGTGGAACCGCCACCTTCTGAAGGTGACGAGGCAACCATAACCGCAATGTCACCTCTTGCTGCAGTGGGTCAGTACCTGTCCACTAACAGTGCCAAAAGCACCTTCCTGCGTAATACTGGGTTGGTTGTTAAGGCAAACTCGTCCAAACTACCTCATGATGAAGATATGCAAGCTCAAAATAATGTTATATCTGCGCTCCAGACACAAGTCCAATCCCTAACAGAGACCCTTTGTGAAACAAGGACAACCATTGTTCGATGTCGTCAAGATATGCATGGTTTTGAAACAAGACTATCAGACATTTGCTATGTTGTTCAGGATCCTAGGAGAAATGAAGGCGAAGGTTATGGTACTCCATCAGACAGTACAACATGAAAATGTAATAGTCAGGTCAAATGAACTAAGTTTCTGAACTTCTGATGGTCCATTTATCTGCCGGGCTGTTAACTTTTGTGCCAACCTTCATTTTGTTATATGGCTGTAATTTGTTTTGTTGCGATACAAAATTTGTTCTTAACGGGCAGCGACTAGCTGAAGAAAATAGCAAGCCATTTTTGTATAGTGTAGGGTGTTCCCTATATTTGCACTGGTGGCGAACTTTGATGCCAAGTGGACGTAATTTGTGTAATCACCTTAATAGCCTAGCGTTAGTTTCTGCCTTTTTTATTTCCTTAGTCTTCTTTTTCCTTGGTTTGCTAGTGGCCGCATGATGTCTACTACGCAACCTTCTTCTTGTAGACTCGTGTTGGGCCTCCAAGCGCACAGTTTTGTAGGACAGTAGCAAATTTCCCTCAAGTGGATGACCTAAGGTTTATCAATCCGTGGGAGGCATAGGATGAAGATGGTCTCTCTCAAACAACCCTGCAACCAAATAACAAAGAGTCTCTTGTGTCCCCAACACACCCAGTACAATGCTAAATTGTATAGGTGCACTAGTTCGGCGAAGAGATGGTGATACAAGTGTAATATGGATAGTAGATATAAGTTTTTGTAATCTGAAAATATAAAAACAGCAAGGTAACTAGTAACAAAAGTGAGCAAAAACGGTATTGCAATGCTTGAAAATAATGCCTAGGGTTCCTACTTTCACTAGTGCAAATTCTCTCAACAATGATAACATAATTGGATCATATAAAAATCCCTCAACGTGCAACAAAGAATCACTCCAAAGTTTCTATCGGAGAACGTAGGACGAAAATGTGCATCAACCCCTATGCATAGATTACCCCAATGTCACCTTAGGAATACGCGAGTTGAGTGCCAAAACAGACATCAAGTGAATCAATAGAACGTCCTATTGTCACCACAGATATCCCATCGCAAGACATACATCAAGTGTTCTCAAATCCAATACTCAATCCAACATAACGAAATATCAAAGAGCAAGACTCAATTCATCACAAGAAGGTAGAGAGGGAAGAATACCATAAGATCCAACTATATTAACAAATCTCGCGGTACATCAAGATCGTGCCAAATCAAGAACACGAGAGAGAGAGATCAAACACATAGCTACTAGTACAAACCCTCAGCCCCGAGGGTGGACTACTCCCTCCTCATCATAGTGGCCGCCGGGATGATGAAGATGGCCTCCGGTGATGATTTCCCCCTCCGACAGGGTGCCGGAACGGGGTCCCGATTGGTTTTTCATGGCTATAGAGGCTTGCGGCGGCGGAACTTCTGATCTAGGGTTCTTTTTGGGGGTTTTGGAATTTATAGGAATTTTTGGCGTCGGTCTCACGTCAAGGGGTTGCCCGAGGGGCCCACAAGCCGGGGGGGGGGGGGCGCCATAGGGGGATGGGCGCGCCCCCTAAGCTTGTGGCCTCCTCGGTCACTTCCTGGCCTAGCTCTGGTTCTTTGGGGTCTCTTTTGGTCCATAAAAAATCATCGTAAATTTTCAGCCCATTCCGAGAACTTTTATTTCTGCACAAAAAACAACACCACGGTAGTTCTGCTGAAAACAGCGTTAGTCCGGGTTAGTTCTAATAAAATCATACCAAAACCATATAAAATTGTTGTAAACATGGCATGAATACTTCATAAATTATAGATACGTTGGAGACGTATCACCGCAACAACCATGTGCTATATATGGGTCGTAGGATCAATGGGCCTCCTATGAGCCATCGGAGAAATGGGCCTCCAACGGGCCGTAGGATCCATTGGCCACACATGGGTCCAACAATTCGTGTGCCAAAACTAGACCACGACATGGGCCGTAAACGGGCGTAATTGGTATCGGGCCAGCACGGTCATGGGCCGTTAACAGGCCGGAAGACAGCAAAGGCTTAGATTCTGTCACACGATTAACGGGTCGTTAATGGGCCTGAATACATGATGGGTTGGAAACGGCGCAATGGGTTAACAGGCCACAAACGGGCCGATTCTAACCACGTGCTGAATTTGGCCCACTAGGAGAACATGCCAGTAACAGACCGGAATTAATCGAGGGCCGGAAAGGAGCCCAAAAATTTATGGGCCCTCTGTAGGTCAAAAGCTAACACGAGCTGGAAACGGCCCATGTGAATCATGGGCCGTTAATGGGTATAAAGAAATTTACTGTTTATTATGGGCCAGAGTAACCACGGGCCACTAAAGGGCCCCAAGGGACAAAAGGCCTCATATGGGCCTAAAGCCGTCATGGGCCAAAAGTGAAACGGGCTGGTATTATACTGGACGGCCCACACGATGCTGTTGGGTCGAATTCGGAAAGGCCATAACGAGTCATGAGTTATCGGGCTGTAAATTGGGCTATATGCGAACAAACCGTTAACAGGCTTTTCATGGGCCGACCCGCTAGCTTTTGACCAAATCAAACCGGCCGGCCCGCTAGCTTTTGACCAAGTCAAACGGGGCAGCCTTTGTAAGCTAAATGGGCCACTGTTGGGCCGTGCCACGTGTCGACTTATCATAGGCGCCTATCTATCCCAGTGGCGAGATGACACATGGTTCCTGTGGCCAATGAGAATTTTACATGTGGAAAATCCCCATTGGTCTGGGCTGTTAACGGGTTATCGGATGCAAACCGGAACCCGATTGCTTAACGGTGACCCGTTACGGTGGAAGCCACGTGTCGGTTTCCCTTGACGAAAACACTTCCATGACGCGTCATTTATCGTCATGGAAGTGGAAAACACTTCCACTCCTCGGATGGGGTCCTTGAAGCAGCGGCGGAGTTGTGACACATGGAAGACATCGTGAACCCGAGAAAGGTTTGACGGCAGTTCCAATTGGTATGCCACTTTTCCACGCCTTTCGAGAATGGTGAAAGGACCAATATAGCGAGGAGCTAGCTTGCCCTTGATCCCGAAGCGGTGTGCACCTTTCATCGGGGTGACTCGAAGATAGGCCTTTTTGCCAGGTTGATAGATCATAACTTTGTGACGGAGGTCATACTGACTCTTTTGACGAGACTGAGCAGTCTTCAGATTCGCGCGAATAAAGCGGACTTGTTCTTAGGCATGTTGGATAATATCCGGACCAAAGAGTGAACGTTCCCCAGTTTTTGACCAGTTCAGAGGGGTTCGGCACTTTCGTCCATATAACACTTCGAAGGGAGCCATCTTCAGACTAGCTTGATAGCTATTGTTGTAAGAGAACTCAGCATACGGGAGAGATTCCTCCCATTTCTTGCTGAAGGAAATGACACAAGCTCGAAGCATGTCTTCAAGAACTTGGTTGACTCGTTCAACTTGTCCCTGATACAGAGGGTGAAACGCGATGATGAATGATAGATGAGTCCCCATAGCCTCTTGGAAACTTGCCCAGAATCTTGAAGTGAATAAGCTGCCACGGTCTGAGCTGATTACCAGCAGAATACCGTGGAGTGAAACAATTCTGGACATATAGAGAGTTGCCAGTTGACTAGGAGTGATTGTTTCTTTGACGGCAAGAAAATGTGAAACTTTGGAAAGTCGGTCAATGACGACAAGAAAAGCATACCCTTCTGTGATTTGGGAAATCCAGTGACGAAGTCCATTTCAACATGGTCGCATTTCTATTCAGGAATAGCAATAGGTTGTAGAGTTCCAGCAGGCCTTTGATGTTCCGCTTTGATTCGACGGCAAACGTCACACTCGGCAACATAGTGGGCAATGTCTTGTTTCCTGTTTGACCACCAGAACCTTTGACGAATGTCTTGGTACATCTTGGTGCTACGGGGATGAATAGAAAGTGGAGTATCATGAGCTTCCTTCATAACCTTCTAAGTCATATCCAGGTTTTTCTCCTTACTCGGTACCACTAGGCGGACCTTGAAGTACAAAGCACCATCATTAGCAACAGTGAAGAATGAGGGTTTTTCTTCTGCGAGATAGCATTTAATCCTCTCGACTTCATTGTCACACTTCTGAATCCATTTAATGGAGTTCACGAGATCTGGTTTAGCAACTAGGGCATTGAGAGAACCCTGGGAAACAATGTGGATGTTCATTTTGCGGAACTCTTCAGGAGGGGGATCGAGTGCACCAGGAGGAACAATATGAAGGTTCAGCTTTCTGAATTCTTCAACAAGCGAGGGCTGAACTTTTCGAACCTCGAGGTGGTTGCAATATGACTTGTGGCTCAAGGCATCAGCCATTACATTAGCCTTGCCTGGCGTATAGGAAATACCCAAGTCAAAATCTGCTACGGTCTCCATCCATCTCTGCTGATGGAGGTTCAGGTCTGGCTGGGTAAACATGTACTTTAGACTTTGGTGGTCGGTGAAGATCTCGCAATGATTACCGAGAAGGTAATGTCGCCACTGTTTTAGTGCATGTATGACAGCAGCAAGCTCGAGGTCATGAATTGGGTAGTTCTCTTCGTGAGGGCGCAACTGACAAGAGGCATAAGCAATCACTCTGTGCTCTTTCATTAGGGCACAGCCTAACCGTAGACGTGAAGCGTCGTAGTAAATGACGAAATCCTATTTGGAATCCAGAGGAGCAAGCACTGGGGCAGATGTAAGCTTGTCTTTGAGTGCCTAGAAACTTTCCTGACACTTTTCTGTCCATTCGAACCTGACGCCCTTGTGAAGCAGACTAGTAAGGGGCTTGGCTATCTTGGAGAAGTTCTCGACAAATCGACGACAGTAGCTAGCGAGTCCAAGAAAACTTCTGACTTGTTTGACATTCTTTGGAGGAGTCCAATCGAGAATAGCCTGAACTCGCTCTGGGTTGACGGCAATACCATCCTTGGATATCACATGACCAAGGTAGGTTACTTCGGGTAGCCAGAACTCACACTTGAAATACTTAGCATATAGTTGATGCTCTCGAAGCTTTTCCAGAACAAGTCGAAGATGTTCAGCATGTTCTTCTTTGTTCTTGGAGTACACAAGGATATCATCCAGATAAACCATGATGAACTTGTCGACGTATTCCATGAATATAGTTCATCAATCGGGAGAACATTGCTAGAGCATTGGTTAAACCGAAAGACATAACGGTGTACTCATATGAACCGTAGCGAGTAACGAATGCGGTCTTTGGAATATTCTCTTCACGAACATGGAACTGGTGGTAACCCAACCTCAAATCAAGTTTAAAGAATACTGAGGAACCAGCAAGTTGATCATATAGATCATTAATCCGAGGAAGCGGATATTTGTTCTGAATTGTTGCCTGGTTGATAGGTCGGTAATCTTGGACCAAATGATTAGTTCCATCCTTCTTCTTGACAAAGAGAGAAGGTGCTCCCCAAGTAGAGGAACTTGGACGGATAAAACCCTGACAAACTGAAGTGTCGATTTCCTCCTTAAGCTCAAGGAGTTCATGAGGCGGCATCTTGTATGGCCGCTTGGCAATAGGAGTAGTGCCCGGTTTCAAGTCTATGACGAATTCGACAGCTCGAACAGGAGGTATGCCTGGAAGTTCTTCTGGAAAGACATCTTCGAATTCATGAACGACTGGAATGTTCTCTATTCCCTCAAGAGGTGAAGCATTCAATGCATTCAGTGCATATATCTGGTTCTCGGCATTCTGAGCTGCTCGGGCTGAGTGTTGGATTGTCTGGCCAGAAGGATGTGTAAGTTGGACTTTCTTAGCGGCACAGTCGAGGAAAGCATTATGTGCTTTCAGCCAATCCATACCGAGAATGACATTTATGGTAGAAACTTGGAGGGCCATGAGTGAAGCAGTGAACACTAATCCTTCAATTACAATGTGGTTGTTGTGGGCTACCATCGAGGTATCCTACCTGGATCCTGAAGAGCTAACCACCAGCGGAGGGTACACGTTTTCGAATGATAAGTCTTGCTCGCGTGCAAACGCCTCAGATATGAAGGAATGCAACGCTCCTGAATCAAAAAGAACAGACACTAGCACTGGGTTAACAAGGAGGGTTCCCATCATGACAGTCGGTTCCTTCTGAGCCTTTTCAGCATCGACATGATTGGCATGACCAAGTACAACAACAGCCGGTATCTGGATCGACGGTTTCGACAACCCTTTTTACGGTCAACAGGAGGACGTGGTGCATCATCAGACTGATCTTGGTGACAATTGAGGGCAAGGTGTCCTGGTTGTCCACACTTGCGGCACAAATCATCATTATGGGGAGGAGCCACAACATTGGACTGTCCACCCTGAATCGTTAGCTGTCTCGGCGGCGGAGGCAATCGAGGTGCAACATAAGACGGCCTTGGTGCTGGAGTAGGTCGGTGATAAACATGCGTGGGATCCAGACTCGACGTTTCTGAGAAGGCTGACCCGAGGATGGGCCAACATCTCGAGTATGCTTGAGCGACTCCTGGTACTTAGTCTGACCAGTTTCAGCTCGGAAAGCTTGGCTGACAAGCGTCGCAAAGTCTGTGCAATCATGCACCATGACGTGGCTTGAGACTACATCGGTATTTCCCAAAAGAGGAAGGGATGATGCAGCACAGCTATGGTAAGTACTTCCCTCAATTGTGAAACCAAGGTATCACTCCAGTAGGAGAACCAAGCAACACTATGTAAACGGTACCTACACACAAAGAACAAATACTTGCAACCCGACGCGTAAGAGGGGTTGTCAATCCCTCCTCGGTAAAAAGATAGAGATTTGATAAATAGATCTGAATAGAACACGAAATAAAATAAGTAAAGAAAAAGTGCAGAAAGGTATTTTTGGGTTTTCGAATAATAGATCTGAAAAACAAATACGATAAAATATAGATCTGAAAGCAATATGATAAAAGATAGACCCGGGGGCCGTAGATTTCACTAGTGGCTTCTCTCAAGAAAATAGCATACGGTGGGTAAACAAATTACTGTTGGGCAATTGATAGAAGAACAAATAATTATGATGATATCCAAGGCAATGATCATGAATATAGGCATCACGTCCAAGATTAGTAGACCAAAACGATTCTGCATCTACTACTATTACTCCACACATCGACCGCTATCCAGCATGCATCTAGTATATTAAGTTCATGGAGAAACGGAGTAATGCAATAAGAACAATGAAATGATGTAGACAAGATCTATTCATGTAGGAATAGACCCCATATTTTTATCCTTAATAGCAACAATACATACGTGCCTCGCTACCCCTTCTGTCACTGGGTGAGGACACCGCAGGATCGAACCCATCACAAACCACCTCTTCCCATTGCAAGAAAAATCGATCTAGTTGGCCTAACTAAACCAAAGATTCAAAGAAGAAATATGAGGCTATAAATAATCATGCATATAAGAGATCAAAGAAGACTCAAATAATATTCATGGATATAGATCTGATCATAAACTCGAACTTCATCGGATCCCAACAAACACATCGTAAAAAGTCATTACATAAAATTGTTAGGGAACGTTGCATGGAAAACAAAAAAATTCTACGCACACGCAAGATCTATCCATGGAGATGCATAGCTACAAGAGGGGGAGAGCATCTACATACCCTTGTAGATCGCTAAGTTGAAGCGTTTATCACGTGGTTGATGTAGTCGTACTCTTCACGATCCGATCACGATCCAACTGATCTAGTGCCGAACGAATGGCGCCTCCGAGTTTAGCACACGTGCGGCTCGATGATGTCTCCTCCTTCTTGATCCACCAAGTGGCAGAGGAGAATTAGATGGGATCATGACCAACACGACAGAGTGGTGGTGGAGCACCGATAGCGCTTCGCTAAGCGTCGCCGGGACGAGGCGGTGGAACTACGGAGTAACGGGAGAGAGAGGGGCATCAAGGGCTTGGTGTGTCCTCTTGGGGTGCCCCCTCCCCTCTATATATAGGTGGAGGAATGTGGGAAACAGCCCCTCCAAGCCCTAGGGCGTAGCTAAGGGGGAGAGGACTTGGACTCCAAGTCCAATCCTATTCCTACTAGGACTCCTTCCTTTTTTGCCTTCCCTAGCCACATGGGCTTTTGAGGACTTGGTGCACCTAGCCCAATAAGGCCAGGCACCTCCCCGCAGCCCATGTTAGCCCTTGGGTCATGGAGGACCCACTTGTGGACTTGTGGACCCCTCCGAAATCCTCCGGAACCTTCTGGAAGCTTCCTGGTACAATACCGAAAAAACTGCACCTTTTTCCGGAACCCAAAATATGACTTCCCATATATAAATCTTTACCTCTCGACCATTCCGAGACTCCTCGTGACGTTCAGGATCTCATCCAGAACTCCGAACAACATTTGGTTACCACTCATCAAATATCCCAATACTACTCTAGCGTCAACGAACGCTAAGCGTGCGACCCTGCGGGTTCGGGAATTATGTAGTCCTGACCGAGACACCTCTCCGGTCAATAACCAATAGCGGGACCAGGATGCCCATATTGATTCCTACATATTCCACAAAGATCTTTTATCGGTTAAACCTTTATGACAACATACGTAATTCCCTTTGTCTGTCGGTATGTTACTTGCCCGAGATTCGATCGTCGGTATCTCTATACCTAGTTCAATCTCGTTACCGGCAAGTCTCTTTACTTGTTCCGTAATACATCATCTTGCAACTAACTCCTTAGTCACTTTGCTTGCGAGCTTCTTGTGATGTGTATTACCGAGAGGGCCCAGAGATACCTCTTCGATACACGGAGGGACAAATCCCAATCTCGATTCACGCCAACTCAACAGACACCTTCGGAGATACCTGTAGAGCATCTTTATGATCACCCAGTTACGTTGTGACGTTTGATAGCACACAAGGTATTCCTCTGGTATCCGGGAGTTGCATGATCTCATGGTCGAAGGAACATGTATTTGACATTAAGAAAGCAGTGGCAATAAACTGAACGATCATATGCTAAGCTAACAGATGGGTCTTATCCATCACATCATTCTCCTAATGATGTGATCCCATTATCAAATGACAACTCATGTCTATGGTTAGGAAACCTTAACCATCTTTGATCAACGAGCTAGTCTAGTAGAGGCTTACTAGGGACACGGTATTTGTTTATGTATCCACACATGTATTTAAGTTTTCGATCAATACAATTCTAGCATGAATAATAAACATTTATCATGATTAAGGAAATATAATAATAACCATTTTATAATTGCCTCTAGGGCATATTTCCACCAGTCTCCCACTTGCACTAGAGTCAATAATCTAGTTCACATCGCCATGTGATTAACACCCACAGTTCACATCGTCATGTGACCAATACCCAAAGAGTTTACTAGAGTCAATAATCTAGTTCACATCGCCATGTGTTTAACACCCAAAGATTTTACTACAGTGTGGTCATGTTTTGCGTGTGAGAGAGGTTTTAGTCAACGGGTCTGCAACATTCAGATCCGTGTGTACTTTGCAAATGTCTATATCTACAATGCTCTGCATAGAGCTACTCTAGCTAACTGTTCCCACATTCTATACGTATCCAGATTGAGACTCAGAGTCATATGGATCAGTGTTAAAGCTTGCATCGACGTAACCCTTTACGACGAACCCTTTATTACCTCCATAATCGAGAAACATTTCCTTAGCCCTTTTTTAGTTACCTAAGGATAATTTTGACTGCTGTCAAGTGATCTACACCTGGATCACTATTGTACCCCCTTGCCAAACTCATGGCAAGATACACAATTGGTTTGGTACACAATATGGCATACTTTATAGAACCTATGGCTGAGGCATAGGGAATGACTTTCATTCTCTCTCTATCTTCTGCCGTGGTTGGGCTTTGAGTCTTACTCAACTTCACACCTTACAATCCAGGCTAAAACTCCTTCTTTGACTGATCCATTTTGAACTCCTTCAAAATCTTGTCAAGGTATGTACTCATTGAAAATCTTATCAAGCGTCTGAATCTATCTCTATAGATCTTGATGCCTAATATGTAAGCAGCTTCACCGAGGTCTTTCATTGAAAATTTCTTATTCAAGTATCCTTTTATGCTATCCAGAAATTCTATATCATTTCCAATCAGCAATATGTCATCCACATATGATATCAGAAATGCTACAGAGCTCCCACTCACTTTCTTGTAAATACAGGCTTCACCATAAGTCTATATAAAACCATATGCTTTGATCACCTCCTCAAAGCGTATATTCCAACTCCGAGATGCTTGCACCAGTCCATAGATGGATCGCTGGAGCTTGCACACTTTGTTAGCACCTTTAGGATCGACAAAAACTTCCGGTTGCATCATATACAACTCTTCTTCAAGAAACCCGTTAAGGAATGCAAGGTTTTTGACATCCATTTGCCAGATTTCATAATCATAAAATGCGGCAGTTGCTAACATGATTCGGATAGACTTAAGCATCGCTACGGGTGAGAAAGTCTCATCGTAGTCAACCCTTGAACTTGTCGAAAACCTTTTGCAACAAGTCGATCTTTGTAGACAGTGATATTACCGTCAGCGTCCGTCTTCCTCTTAAAGATCCATTTATTGTTTATGGCTTGCTGATCATCGGGCAAATCCACCCAAGTCCACACTTTGTTCTCATACATGGATCCTATCTCAGATTTCATGGCCTCAAGCCATTTTTCAGAATCTGGGCTCATCATAGTTTCTTCATAGTTCTTAGGTTCGCTGTTGTCCAATAACATGACTTCCAGGACAGGATTGCCATACCACTCTGGTGCGGAACGTGTTCTGGTCGACCTATGAGGTTCTGTAGTAACTTGATCTGAAGTTTCATGATCATCATCATTTGCTTCCTCTTTGGTTGGTGTAGGCATCACAGGAATGGCTTTCTCTGATGTGCTACTTTCCAATTCGAGAGAAGGTACACTTACCTCATCAAGTTCTACTATCCTCCCACTCACTTCTTTCGAGAGAAACTCCTTCTCTAGAAAGGACCCATTCTTAGCAACAAAGATTTTGCCTTCGGATCTGTGGTAGAAGGTATACCCTATAGTTTCTTTCGATGAAGATGCACTTCTCCGCTTTGGGTTCGAGTTTATCAGGCTGAAGCCTTTTTGACATAAGCGTCGCATCCCCAAACTTTTAAGAAACGACAGCTTAGGTTTCTTGCCAAACCATAGTTCATACAGTGTGATCTCAACGGATTTAGACGGTGCCCTATCTAACGTGAATGCGGCTGTCTCTAATGCATAACCCCAAAATGATAAAGGCAAATTGGTAAGAGACATCATAGAATGCACCATATCTAATAAAGTATGGTTACGATGTTCAGACACACCATTACGCTGTGGTGTTCCAGGTGGCGTGAGTTGTGAAACAATTCCACATTTTCTTAAATGAAGGCCAAACTCATAAATCAAATATTCGCCTTCGCGATCAGATCATAGAAACTTTATTTTCTTGTTACGATGATTCTCTACTTCACTCTGAAATTCTTTGAACTTTTCAAATGTTTCAGACTTGTGTTTCATCAAGTAGATATACCCATACCCACTCAAATCATCTGTAAAGGTTAGAAAATAACGATACCCGTCGCGTGCCTCAACACTTATTGGACCGCATACATCGGTATATATTATTTCCAATAAGTCATTAGCTCGCTCCATTGTTCTGGAGAACAGACTTTTAGTCATCTTGCCAATGAGGCATGGTTCGCAAGTATCAAATGATTCATAATCAAGTGATTCCAAAAGTCCATCCACATGGAGTTTCTTCATGCGCTTTACACCAATATGACCTAAACGGTAGTGCCACAAGTATGTTGCACTATCATTATCAACTTTGCATCTTTTGGCATCAAGATTATGAATATGTGTATCACTATGATCAAGATTCAATAAACCATTCACATTGGGTGTATGACCATAGAAGGTTTTTATTCATGTAAACAGAACAACAATTATTCTCTGAATTAAATGAATAACCATATTGCAATAAACATGATCTAATCATGTTCATGCTCAATGCAAACACCAAATAACATTTATTTAGGCTTAACACTAATCCCGAAGGTAGAGGGAGTGTGCGATGGTGATCATATCAATCTTGGAAACACTTCCAACACACATCGTCACCTTGCCCTTTACTAGTCTCCGTTTATTCTGCAACTCCTGTTTCGAGTTACTAATCTTAGCAACTGAACCGGTATCAAATACCCAAGGGCTACTATGAATACTAGTAAGGCACACATCAATAACATGTATATCATATATACCTTTGTTCACATTGCCATCCTTCTTATCCGCCAAGTATTTAGGGCAGTTCCGCTTCTAGTGACCATTCCCTTTGCAGTAGAAGCACTTAGTTTCAGGCTTAGTTCCAGCTTTGGGCTTCTTCACAGGAGTGGCAACTTGCTTGCCATTCTTCTTGAAGTTCCCTTTCTTTCCCTTGCCCTTTTTCTTGAAACTAGTGGTCTTGTTTAACCATCAACACTTGATGCTCTTTCTTGATTTCTACCTTCACCGATTTTAGCATCTCGAAGAGCTCAGGAATCGTTTTTGTCATCCCTTGCATATTATAGTTCATCACGAAGTTCTAGTAGCTTGGGGATAGTGACTAGAGAACTCTGTCAATCACTATCTTATCTGGAAGATTAACTCCCACTTGATTCAAGCAATTGTAGTACCCAGACATTCTGAGCACATGCTCACTGCCTGAGCTATTCTCCTCCATCTTGTAGGCAAAGTGGTGGTCTCGTACCTCTCGACACGGGCATGAGTCTGAAATACCAATTTCAGCTATTGGAACGTCTCATAAGCTCCGTGGCGTTCAAAACATTTTTGAAGTCCCGGTTCTAAGCCGTAAAGCATGGCACACTAAACTATTAAGTAGTCATCATATCGAGCTTGCCAAACGTTCATAACGTCTGCATCTACTCCTGCAATAGGCCTGTCACCTAGCGGTGCATCAAGGACATAATTCTTCTGTGCAGCAATGAGAATAATCCTCAGATCATGGACCCAGTCCGCATCATTGCTACTATCACCTTTCAACTTAGTTTTCTCTAGGAACATATCAAAAATAGGGGAGCTATAATGCGAGCTATTGATCTACAACATAGATATGCAAAAACTATAAAGACTAAGTTCATGATAAATTTAAGTTCAATTAATCAAATTACTAATGAACTCCCACTTAAATTAACATCCCTCAAGTTATCTAAGTGATACATGATCCAAATCAACTAACCCATGTCCGATCATCATGTGAGATGGGGTAGTCATCAATGGTGAACATCTCTATGTTGATCATATCTACTATATGACTCACGTTCGACCCTTCGATCTCCAGTGTTCCGAGACCATGTCTGTACATGCTAGGCTCATCAAGTTTAACCCAAGTATTCTGCATGTGCAAAACTGTCTTACACCCGTTGTATGTGAACGTAGAGTCTATCACACCCGATCATCACGAGGTGCTTCGAAACGACGAACTTTGGCAATGGTGCATACTCGGGGAGAACACTTTTATCTTGAAATTTAGTGAAGGGATCATCTTATAATGCTACCGCACGTCGTTCTAAGCAAAATAAGATGCATAAAGGATAAACATCACATGCAATCAAAATATGTGACATGATATGGCCATCATCATCTTGTGCTTTTGATCTCCATCTCCAAAGCATCTTCATGATCTCCATCGTCACCGGCTCGACACCTTGATCTCCATCGTTGCGTCGGGGTCGTCTCGCCAACTATTGCTTCTACAACTATTGCTAACGCATAGCGATAAAGTAAAGCAATTACATGGGGCTTGCATTTCATACAATAATTAAGAGACAACCCTAAGGCTCCTGCCGGTTGTCGATATAACAAAACATGATCATCTCATACATCAACATATATCACATCATATCTTGACCATATCACATCACAACATGCCCTGCAAAAACAAGTTAGACGTCCTCTGCTTTGTTGTTGCAAGTTTTACGTGGCTGGTACGGGCTTCTAGCAAGAACCGTTCTTAACTATGCAAACACCACAACGGTGATTTATCAAGTTTGCTGTTTTAACCTTCTTCAAGGACCGGCCGTAGTCAAATTCGATTCAACTAAAGTAGGAGAAACAGACACCTGCCAGCCACCTTTATGCAAAACAAGTTGCATGTCAGTCGGTGGAACCGGTCTCATGTGCGTGGACATGTAAGGTTGGTCCGGGCCACTTCATCCCACAATACCGCCAAATCAAAATAAGATGTTGGTGGTAAGCAGTATGACTATCACCGCCCACAACTCTTTGTGTTCTACTCGTGCATATCATCTACGCATAGACCTGGCTCTGATACCACTATTGGGGAACGTTGCATGGAAAACAAAAAAAATTCTACGCACACGCAAGATCTATCCATGGAGATGCATAGCTACGAGAGGGGGAGAGCATCTACATACCCTTGCAGATTGCTAAGCGGAAGCGTTTATCACGCGGTTGATGTAGTCGTACTCTTCGCGATCTGATCACGATCCAACCGATCTAGTGCCGAACGGACGGCACCTCCGAGTTTAGCACACATGCGGCTCGATGACGTCTCCTCCTTCTTGATCCAGAAAGTGGGAAAGGAGAAGTAGATGGGATCACAACCAACATGACGGCGTGGTGGTGATGGTGGTGGTGGAGCACCGACAGCGCTTCGCTAAGCGTTGCCTGGATGAGGCGGTGGAACTACGGAGTAACAGGAGAGAGAGGGGCGCCAAGGGCTTGGTGTGTCCACTTGGGGCGCCCCCTCCCCTCTATATATAGGTGGAGGGGCATGGGAAACAGCACCTCCAAGCCCTAGGGCGCAGCTAAGGGGGAGAGGACTTGGACTCCAAGTCCAATCCTATTCCTACTAGGACTCCTTCCTTTTTTGCCTTCCCTAGCCACATGGGCTTTTCAGGACTTGGTGCGCCTAGCCCAATAAGGCCAGGGCACCTCCCCGCAGCCCATGCTAGCCCTTGGGTCGTGGTGGACCCACTTGTGGACTTCCGGACTCCTCCGGAACCTTCTGGAAGCTTCCCGGCACAATACCGAAAAAATTGCACCTTTTTTCGGAACCCAAAATATGACTTCCCATATATAAATCTTTACCTCTTGACCATTCCGAGACTCCTCGTGATGTCCGGATCTCATCCAGGACTCCAAACAACATTTGTTTACCACTCATCAAATATCCCAAAACTACTCTAGCGTCAACGAACGTTAAGCGTGCGACCCTGCGGGTTCGGGACTTATGTAGTCATGAACGAGACACCTCTCCGGTCAATAACCAATAGCGGGACCTGGATGCCCATATTGATTCCTACATATTCCCTGAAGATCTTTTATTGGTTGAACCTTTATGACAACATACGTAATTCCCTTTGTCTGTCGGTATGTTACTTGCCCGAGATTCGATCGTCGGTATCGCTATACCTAGTTCAATCTCGTTACCGGCAAGTCTCTTTACTCGTTCCGTAATACATCATCTAGCAACTAACTCCTTAGTCACTTTGCTTGCAAGCTTCTTGTGATGTGTATTACCGAGAGGGCCTAGAGATACCTCTCCGATACACGGAGTGACAAATCCCAATCTCATTTCACGCCAACTCAATAGACACCTTCGGAGATACCTGTAGAGCATCTTTATGATCACCCAGTTACGTTGTGATGTTTGATAGCACACAAGGTATTCCTCCGGTATCCGGGAGTTGCATGATCTCATGGTCGAAGGAACATGTATTTGACATTAAGAAAGCAGTAGCAATAAACTGAATGTCAAATGCTAAGCTAACGGATGGGTCTTGTCCTTCACATCATTCTCCTAATGATGTGATCTCGTTATCAAATGAAAACTCATGTCTATGGTTAGGAAACCTTAACCATCTTTGATCAACGAGCTAGTCTAGTAGAGGCTTACTAGGGACACGGTATTTGTTTATGTATCCACACATGTATTTAAGTTTCCGGTCAATACAATTCTAGCATGAATAATAAACCTTTATCATGATTGAGGAAATATAATAATAACCATTTTATTATTGCCTCTAGGGCATATTTCCATAAAAAATAGATCTCCAAGAGAACATTGTATTGAGAATCAAAAGAGAGAGAAGAAGCCATCTAGCTACTGCCTACGGACCCGTAGGTCTATGATTAACTACTCATGCATCATCAGAGGAGCACCAATGAGGATGATGAACCCCTTCGTGATCGTGTTCCCCTCCGGCAGAGTGCCGGAATAGGGCTCCAGATTGGATCTCGTGGTTCTGGAACTTGCGGTGGCTGGAATTGTGTTTCGTCCACTCCCCTAGGTTTTTTGGAATATTTGGGTATTTATAGAGCTGAGAGGCGGTGGAGAGGACCTCTATGGGCCCCACAACCCATCAGGGCGCGCCACGGGCCTCCGACATGCCCTGGTGTCTTGTGGGCCCCATGGGCCTCCTCTCTGGTGCTTCCTTGGCTCCCAAGTTGTCTTCTGGTCCAAAAAAATCACCAAAAAGTTTCGCTGCGTTTGGACTCCGTTTGGTAGGGATATTCTGCAATGTAAAAAACAAGCAAAAACAGCAACTAGCACTGGGCACTATGTCAATAGGTTAGTCCCAAAAATGATATAAAGTTGCTATAAAATGATTGTAAAACATCCAAGAATGATAATATAATAGCATGGAACAATAAAAAATTATAGATATGTTGGAGACGTATCAGCATCCCCAAGCTTAATTCATACTCGTGCTCGAGTAGGTAAATGATAAAAACAGAATTTTTTATGTGGAATGCTGCCTAACATGTTCATCACATATTCTATTCTTTTGTAGCATGGACATTTGGACTTTTAGATGGTTCAATGCAATAGTCTCTATTTGACATGAAGACTTCAGTACACAAGCATATCAACAAGCAACCATGTCTTTCAAAATATCAACACTAAAGAAAGTTATCCCTAGCCCATCATGCTCAATCATTGATTCATTCACGAAACACACTCGAATATTAGCTACATCCAATGCTCAAGTATGATCATAGTGCTCCCTAGTTGGTGCTTTATAAGAGAAGATGGAGACTCAAATAAAAATAAAAATTGCATAAAAGTAAATAGATAGGCCCTTCGCAGAGGGAAGCAGAGATTTGTTGAGGTGCCATAGCTCAAAGCTTAAATTGAGAGAATTTTTTTTTGAGAGGCATGCTTTTCCTGTCAACGAAAACGACCGAGTAGTTCCCAATACTTTCCATGCTAGATACATCACAGGCGGTTCCTAAACATAAAATAAAGTTTATTCCTTTTTCCACCATTCTTTCACAATCCATGGCTAGCCGTATCCATGGGTGCCTTCCATACCAACACTTTCCAAGGAATTTATTATTTGACAACATAAAGTAAATTTCTTTTTCATTTTGGGACTGGGAATCCCTATTACCGCCATACTCTTGTGCAATGACAAGTGAATAAACACTCATCTTGAGAATAACACATCTAGCTGTTGGGATCTACGGTAGGGTGCGTCGACTGCAAATTAAATTTCCTACCCGCAGAACAACCAAGAACATGCTACGGGAGATGGATCACGGATTGTTACCACTAGACGTGCAGTGTCGTGCAACGGAAGTAGAGTTGGGGCAGTGCGTCTAGAGTCGTCTCCTCCTCGTCCGATCTCCCTTGAACAGCCGGTCGTCAGATCCCACGTACAAGTTCTCTGGAGCGGCATAGGTGCACCGCCTCTAATGGTATCCGCACGTGCAGGAGGAACACCGTGCGGCAGACTGCTAGGTCCGATCACATAGTCGGCGGCGAGTGGAGGTGGCTATTCGCAACACATGCAAACCCTAGTGACAGCACCGAAGCGATCAACCAAATGAGTGTGCCACACCTTCACTTTATATAGGCATCCGTCGCGGGCTCAACACTTGGACATCGCACGGACCCTAAAGCCCAAAATATGTTCGGCCTGGATCCAAGTCCGACTAGGATCACACCTGACTCGTGGAGTCGGATCCGACCTCACAGGTTCCTTCCCTTAAGCGCGTGACCCCTTAGGTTCTCGTTCACTTGGTCACGAGTCAGATCACATCCGACTCGGCTAGTCGGTAGCAGCCTCTAGCAAAGCATGCTGACTCCAAGTGCCCGATGAAGTTGGTTAGGCGAACATGTACATCACACTTCTGTTCCCTTTGCCACACGATATATGTTATCGGGCTCAAGGCAAGTTTGTCATCCTTGTGCTAGCCCGACCTCTCGTTCCAGTGATGCCAACCACAAACCGGATTATCTCGGGCTCAAGGCAAGTTTGGCCATGCTTATCTTGGTCGGATCACACGAGGGGCCCAGAGTATATCTCTCCTGATCGGAGGGGCAAATCCCATCTTGCTCGACCATGTCTCACAGTATGGGTCTGGACAAGGCCGAAACCTACCTTTGCAACTACCCAGTCACGGAGTAGCGTTTGGTCGGCCCAAAGCAGGTTTGTCACCATCCCGAGTACATGTGCCAGCTCAGGTCCTAGGACATAGAACGTATGTTGTACTAGAGACTCACAGATGACATATCGCTGCGTCTCATACTTGGGTCTGTCCGACTTGGACATTATCTCGACTCGGATCCGACTATGTCGGTTCCGACCAGATCCTTTCGAGTCCTTATTATCCGGTTAGCATCCAATGCTCCATGGCTTGTGAGACCGAGCCATCCACCGTGTCATATGCTCGTCTAGTCGACTGCGCGTCCACACAACCCTTTCGACCAGGGACCTTTTAGGACAGTTATCATACAATGCATAGTCCCACAAACAAGTCACGTACTTGCTGATACACATCATTGATAATGTCCAAGGACTATCTTTATTCATAAACACATAGGAAATATCATCATACATGATTGCCTCTAGGGCATATCTCCAACACTAGCATGGAAAAATATTGGCCACCCCCTGCCTCTTCATGAGCGCTACGGGCACACAAAAAAGGAAATTCATTTTGAAATTAGAGTTGGCACATACAAATTTAATTAGAACGGCATGGGAATACCGCATATAGGTAGGTATGGTGGACTCATATGGCAAAACTGGGTTTAAGGATTTTGGATGCACAAGTAGTATTCCCACTTAGTACAAATGGAGGCTAGCAAATAGATTGAGAAGCAACCAACCAAGAAACAAAAATTCACATAAACAAGCATTAAGCATAACTAACACCGAATAATGCACCACAAGTAGGATGTAATTTCATTGCATAACTATTGACTTTCGTGCTTGCATAGGGAATCACAAACCTTAAGACCAATATTCTTACTAAAGCATAATTACTCACAAACATGGCTCACATATTACTATCATCATATCTAAAAACTATTACTAAGAATCAAGTTTATTTTGTCCAATGATCTTCATGAAAGTTTTTATTATATCCCCCTTGAATATCTATCACTTTGGGACTAATTTCATATGTTGCAATTGCTTTTGACAAGCTCAAATAAATTTAAGTGAAGAACATGAGCATAAAAATTTTCATCTCTCAAAATAATATAAGTGAAGTATGAGAGAATTTCTTCAAAAATATTAAAGCACATCGTGCTCAAAAAGATATAAGTGAAGTACTAGAGCAATTCCATAGCTCAAAAAATTTAAGTGAAGCACATAGAGCAATTCTAACAAATCATAGCATAATTTGGACATCTCAAATAGGTGTGTCCAACAAGGATGATGGTGAAAAACTAAAAACCAAAACAAATAAAGACTCATATAATACAAGACGCTCCAAGCAAAACTAATGATATGTGATGAATAAAAATATAGCTCCAAGTAAAATTACCGATGGTTGTTAGAAGAAAGATGGGATGCCTTCCGGGGCATACCCAAGCTTAGTGTGGCACCCCGCCTGATTACCACTGTAGCCAGACGGTCGCCACGCATACCAGCCCAGGAAATCACTCTGGCATGCGCGTTTACAACAAGTATCAAGAACACATGCATTTCTATTAATGGATATATAAGTCTTACATGAGATATAATACAGAGGTGATGGCAGCAGAAAGGCTCTAGCTTGGTCTTGGTGCGGCTCCAATCCACAGGGATCTGACTGGGTTACGCTCCTAGCCCGCGAACGCTCCGGCTCCTCGTCGACGGACGACGGATCCTTATGTGAACCTGGCCACATTGAAGGCCGCTGAGTACTTTTGAATGTACTCGCAAGCAAACCAAACTAACATATACACCAAGCAAAGCAATTCATGGCATTCAAGCATGCATTCGTTATTAGAGCAATATTAAATTATCATGGCATGGCATAACTAGCTAGCAATATTAATTATCATGTCATAACAGGAGTATCCAGTGTGATACTAAAGAAAGTAAAGCATGGCAAGTTAATTATCCATACTCCAAACATTCTCAGGATCCCATCCAAACCTTAACAAGATCCAACTTATTGTCTTCCGGGCTGCCTTACAACCCTCAGAATATTCATGATCCACTGAGTACTTCAGGGCATAAGACGAGTTCTTCCATCATTATTATCATTGTTCTGGTTGGCCACCTAGAGAGGTCTGGACGGACTGTCCAATACCGTGGACGCGGCTATTCGAATAGATTTTACACTCTGCAGAGGTTGCGCACTTTACCCACACCATGGAGCACCTGATCTCGTGATCCCATTTGGGTGGACCAGGGTTGCTCCAACGAAACCTGCCTAACCCGTGACTCCTCCACCGTACCACCGGCAATCATCCTCCCCCGGAGTCCTGCCCTGGGTGGCCCCTGTGTCACCTCGTGACACCTGCCACCGTCGTGGCCAAACTAAACTGTCCCAAGCGAGGACTCCTGGGTTAAACAATCAACTGGGCTCACAAGGTTATCGCCGCCTACCGGGCTAGGGTAGCGCGCACGCATAACCTTCCCTAGTTGGCGGTACCGATGAAAGAGCACGCGATCAGACCTAGTCAAGGCCGTCCCATACCGGCAAATGTGCTTGCACGGATAAGTCCAGATAGGTGACTCTGGATCAACCGACTAGGTTTAGCTTTAGCCAGTATTTAGCAAGCATGGTTGTTTATCACAATAACCTGAGATGGCAATAGCTATGCATGATCATAACAACCTATCTCCATATAACATCACGATGAATCATTAGAGAAACATGATTAAATAGCAAGTTATCACTTTACAAGTTCTAGCTATAAGTTACGACCATCGGAACCCTTGCACAAAACAGGCAAAGAAACCAGTAGCCACTAGAACGGTCTTTACAACTCAGATCTGGGACATTACCGGAATAACTCAACCCCGGCTCAAGACGGCTGGAAAGCAGCTCAGAGCATGAGACGGTGTTGATAAAAAGAATGTAGCAGTTCCCTAAGACGGCCGAGAAACAGCTCAGAGCATAGGGTCACTTCTATGGAAAGAAATTCAACAGCTGCCCGAGACGGCCGAAAAGCAGCTCAAAACACGGACAGTTGCTGACAAGAGAAATAAAAGTCAGCATCCACCCCAGACGGCCAGAAACAACTCAGAACACAGGCGTGGTGCCATCACCGAAGAAAGTGCAAGCAAGGGTTCGTCAGAGTCACAAACAACTCACTACTACACAGACAAGCACAAGCATATTAATTTAAACATGCAAGAAATATCACAGAGCAATGCTTTAGGGCATATATCAGATGGTCGGCTTGCCTGGGGTCGAGGAATACTCCGGGAAGAAATGCGGTGAAGCCGCGGAAGAATTCACCGGAAAAGATTCCCTCTCGGGGGAGCTGTTTTAAGGCAAGGGCAAAATGGCCATTTTCATAGTGTGGAGACATTATGAAAATGATACCAATAGAATGGGCTCGACGAGACGAAGATGTGGGTGTTGGTTTCACCTGAATTGGAGTTACGAGCGAAAAGTTGTGGCCGTTCGTTGTTTAGGCAGAAAAACAAATAGAAAATATGCTTTTCTGCGGCTAACTGGTGAACGTCCACTAAATAAGGATTTCGGCAGCCGGTTGGAGAGAGAAAGCGCACTTCAGCGAAATACGCCTCTGCAGCTGGAAATCGAATTTTTGTAAATACGTTTCCACTTAACAGTGGGCGGGCCCGGGGTTGACCTCGCCGTGTCACTGCTGCGCGGGGCCCACGGGCAGGGGCTCGGGGTCGTCTTCCCCGCGTCGTCTCCCGCCTGGCTGAGACAGGGGCCGGTCCCGATGGCGACCACCGGCAACACGGGCCACCTCTGGTGGCGCTCCGCCTACCAGGATGACCAGCGCGACGGGCCGCATCCATCCACGTAGGTGGCGGAGCTTAGGGAGGAACGAAGCACGGACGTCCCCAGCCATGGCGGACGGCGGCTCGGGTGCCGAAGAGCACGGCGGCTACCGAACACCGGAGGACGAGGCGAGGGGTTGCAGAGGCTCGCGGTGGAGAGGGTAGGGCTATGGTGTGGTCAGGAGGGAGACAGGGGCTTGCACTAGGCGAATTTTAGCAGAGGAGGGGCGGCGGCCATGGCGGCGATGAGTGGCGAGGAGGGCTCCTGGAGCTCCTTGGAGTAGTCGGGGAGGGCTAGAGGGAAGTGGTGAGGCTGATAACGAGCTCAGGGGGACTTGGGAATGGCTTTTATAGCCAGACGGGGAAAAGTGATGAGCTCTGGCCGCGGTGGCGATCTTATTGTTGCACTGGACCGTCGGGGCGACGTGGCCCGAGCCTTGCGGGTGTCGCGGCGCTGCCGACCTGACGAGCAACAGGGGGAGGCGACAGCTCGAGGAGGAAACATCCAGGGAGGGAGGTGACCTCTCGAGGGTCACGGGCGGACAGTGGCTGCGACGGCGACCGCCGTGGCGCGAGGAGAGGGAAGGTGAAGGGGGAAGCTACGTGAGAGGATGCACACGGCTGCCGCGAAGCCACGGGACATGCCCGGACGAGCCAGGACTTGCCGGAGGTGACCACACGGCCAGCCAGTGCGCAGAGCACGAAGTTTGGCTCGGCCACCATGTGGTCACCACGTCAACACGCGCTCTGGCGCTTCCTGGATGCTACATCATGTCAACAGGGTGTCTCACTGCTAGAATGGATAAGAGAAGCTGCTGGAATCAGCTAGGTGGCTCTGAGGTGAGGGAAACTTGCAGAAGAAGTTTCTGACATGAAGATGTTTGTAGATATTTCTGGAGAAATGGAGGGTTAAATGGAGTTGGATCTTTGCCAAAATGGAATGGGATAGGAAGGACTAGGTGCTGGTAGAATATGAAGTCATTTGGACAAGAGTTGCACACACTTCCTTTGTAATGCCAAATCTGGTCCAGAAAATGGAATTTGAAACTATGCCCAAATGGCTTGATGAAATGAGTTGAATTTTGGTGGAGGCCAATGATTTGGAAGTATGAAGATACTGGAAAAGTTTCAGCTCATTTGGCAATGCCAAAGTGGTACTTCCTTCACAGCACTTCCAAATGAACAGAAACTTGAGAAAAATGCTCTGGATTAATGGATGGAGGGATTGACCTGATTTTTGGTTTCCATGAGTGATTTAGTAATTTTAATCACCATGAAAAATTTCAGCTCAATTAGATGAAAGGTTCAAGCACTTCCTTTGCAAACTGAAAATCTGGACAGAATTTGCAAATGGATGCTGTTCTCAAACTTTGAACTATGGAGCTTTGATTTTGATGGAAATGGTGAAGATATGGATTGGATAAGCTCCACCAATTATTTGGGATTTTTCCTGACTACCAAAATGGTAGTTCCTTTAGAAACTACCGAAAATGCAATATTGGCATTAAATAGGAAAATGCAATTTTCCTTATTTAATTATGGCCAATATTTTTATGGGAGCTCAATACGATCACAAAGAATATCTCCACAAGTTTTCATGAACTTTGGAGATGGATAGATATTTTCCTGGATTTAATTCCTTTAACTGGCAGAAAAAGGAATTAATTATAAATCAAAAATATGGCAAATGACTTGGAAATATTTTGCATATCCAAGGTTGATTGATATAGATGATCACTGGGAAAAGTTTGGGAGGCAACAGATCAAAGGAAAGTAGGGTTCCTTTGTAATGGAAGAGTTTAGGGTTTCCCTTCCGGCAACTCGGAGGGTAGGGTTTCGACATCAAAATCCTGAGAGTAGATCTTGGGTGGCAGGGTTGGCTGGGGAGAGAATCTCTGGTTGGATAGGTAAGGCAAGGTTAAATGACCATCTTCATATACCCAAGAGCAAGAGAAAATCCAACAACACCGAGAAAAAAGACGGGAGTCAAATCCCGCGAAGGAAAAAAAACAGGAGCGAAAACCAGGGTGTTACACTTAGTTGCTTGGTTCTCCTTGAATATTAACTTGGGGTGCCATGGGAATCCCCAAGCTTAGGCTCTTTTCACTCCTTATTCCATCCATCGAGATCTCACCCAAAACTTGAAAACTTCAATCACACAAAACTTAACAAAACCTTCGTGAGATCCGTTAGTATAATAAAACCAATCTTTGCTTTAAGTACTGTTCAAAACTCATTCATATTTTGTTATTGCATTATACCTACTGTATTCTAACTTTACCATGGCTTATACCCCCCGATACAATCCATAGATTCATCAAAATAAGCACACAATGCAAAGAAAACAGAATCTGTCAAAAATAGAACAGTCTGTAAAGATGCGAATATTACTCATACTTCTGTAACTCCAAAATTCTGAAACATTAGGACAGCAGAGGAAATTTGTATATCAATCTTGTGTAAAACATTCAGAATTTTTTGTCCCTTCTTTGAATTTAAACAATTCTGTTACTGGACGCAAAAGTTCCTGTTTTTCAACAGGATCTAATCAACTATCACCCAAAGCTATCCCAAAGGCTTAACTTGGCACAAACACTAATTAAAACATAAAAACACAATCATAACAGAGGCATAATTGTGTTAACACACAAAAACATAAAGAAAAAAGAGAAAACATTGTTTTATTCGTTGGGTTGCCTCCCAACAAGCGCTATTGTTTCACGCCCCTAGCTAGGCATTGATAATTTTGATGATGCTCGCATGAAAGACAAGAATTGAAACACAAAGAGAGCATCATAATACATGTGACAAACACATTTAAGTCTAATATACTTCCGATGCATAGGGATTTTATAAGCAAACAAATTATCAAGACAAGAAATATCTAGCATATCCAAGGAAGAAGAAAGAAACAATAGCAATCTCAACATAACGAGAGGTAAATTACTAACATGAAAATTTCTACTACCATATTTTCCTCTCCCATAATAATAACATGTAGGATCATAATCAAATTCAACAATATAGCTATCATATAAAATTTTCTCTTCATGATCCACATCCATAAAAGTTCTATAATCTTCCAAGATAGTGGGATTAACATCAACTAAAGTCATGACCTGTCCAAACCCACTTTCATCAAAAATTTCGTAAGATTGAACACTCTCCAAATATGTGGGATTATTTTTACCTAAGTTGACGCTCTTCCAAACCCACTTTCAATATTATTGCAAACGTTATTATCAATATCATATTCATCATGAGGCTTAAATAAATTTCCAAGATCATAAGAAGAATCACCCCAATCATAATCGTTGCAATAAGTAGTGGACATAGCAAAATTAGCATCCCCAAGCTTGGGGTTTTGCGTATTATTAGCACAATTGACATTAATAGAATTTATAGTAAAATCATTGCAATCATGCTTTTCATTCAAGGAGCTATCATGAATCACTTCATAAATTTCTTCATCACAATTTTCAGATTCACGAATCTCAAGCAAAACTTCATAAAGATAATCTAGTGCACTCAACTCACTAGCAATTGGTTCATCATGATTGGATATTTTAAAAAGATTAGAAAGTGGATGGGGATCCATATCAATAGATTTTTAGCAAGCGAAGATGCAAGCATGTAGAAGGCACATGACAACACAAGCAAACAAAAGATCAAACAAGAAAAAGGCAAACGAAAAGAAGGCGAACAAAAAGGCAAATATTTTTGTGAAGTGGGGGAGATGAAAATGAGAGGCCAATGGCAAATAATGTAAATTGCAAGGATATGAGATTTGTGATTAGGAACCTGATAGATGTTGATGAATTCTCCCCGGCAACGGCGCCAGAAATTCCTTTGACGTGGCTTGAGACTGCCTCGGTATTTCCCCAAAGAGGAAGGCATGATGCAACACAACTACGGTAAGTATTTCCCTCAGTTGTGAAACCAAGGTATCAATCCAGTAGGAGAACCAAGCAACACTATGTAAATGGTACCTGCACACAAAGAACAAATACTTGCAACCCGGCGCGTAAGAGGGGTTGTCAATCCCTCCTCGGTAAAAAGATAGATTAAATAGTATGAGATTTGATAAATAAATCTGAATAGAACACAAAATGAAATAAGTAAAGAAAAAGTGCAGCAAGGTATTTTTGGGTTTTTGGAATAATAGATCTGAAAACAAATATGATAAAAGATAGATCTGAAAGGAATATGATAAAAGATAGACCCGGGGGCCGTAGATTTCACTAGGGGCTTCTCTCAAGAAAATAGGATACGGTGGGTAAACAAATTACTGTTGGGCAATTGATAACAGAACAAATAATTATGATGATATCCAAGGCAATGATCATAAATATAGGCATCACGTCCAAGATTAGTAGACCAAAACAATTCTGCATCTACTACTATTACTCCACACGTTGACCGCTATCCAGCATGCATCTAGTCTATTAAGTTCATGGAGAAACAGAGTAATGCAATAAGAACGATGACATGATGTAGACAAGATCTATTCATGTAGGAATAGACCCCATCTTTTTATCCTTAATAGCAACGATACATGCGTGCCTCACTAACCCTTCTGTCACTGGGTGAGGACGCCACAAGATCGAACCCATCACAAAGCACCTCTTCCCATTGCAAGAAAAATCGATCTAGTTGGCCTAACTAAACCAAAGATTCGAAGAAGAAATACGAGGCTATAAATAATCATGCATATAAGAGAGCAAAGAAGACTCAAATAATATTCATGGATATAGATCTGATCATAAACTCGAACTTCATCGGATCCCAACAAACACACCGCAAAAAGTCATTACATCAAATAGATCTCCGAGAGAACATTGTATTGAGAATCAAAAAAGAGAGAAGAAGCCATCTAGCTACTGCCTACGGACCCGTAGGTCTATGGTGAACTACTCACGCATCATCGGAGGAGCACCATTGAGGATGATGAACCCCTCTGTGATCGTGTTCCCCTTCGGCAGAGTGCCGGAATAGGGCTCTATTTTGGATCTCGTGGTTCTAGAACTTGTGGCGGCTGGAATTGTGTTTCGTCGACTCCCCTAGGGTTTCTGGAATATTTGGGTATTTTTAGAGCTGAGAGGCGGTGGAGAGGACCTCCGTGGGCCCCATAACCTATCAGGGCGCGCCAGGGGCCTCTAGCGCTCCCTGGTGTCTTGTGGGCCCCACGGGCCTTCCCTCTGGTGCTTCCTTGGCTCCCAAGTTGTCTTCTGGTCCAAAAACAATCTCCGAAAAGTTTCTCTGCGTTTGGACTCCGTTTGGTGGGGATATTCTGCGAAGTAAAAAACAAGCAAAAAACAACAATTGGCATTGGGCACTATGTCAATAGGTTAGTCCCAAAAATGATAAAGTTGCTATAAATGATTGTAAAACTTCCAAGATTGATAATATAACAGCATGGAACAATAAAAAATTATAGATACGTTGGAGACGTATCCAATCACAAGTGCGAGCTTTATATCAGGACGCAGTCCTTCACGGAATTTCTCCTGCTTGCGAGCGTTGGTGCAGACGTCATCCTCATCATAGAGGGATAATTCAAAGAATTTCCTCTGATATTCATCCACAATCAATGTGCCCTGTGGGAGTTTGCGAAACTCCTTCTTCTGGTCCATCAGACCTTGAGGAATGTGCCGTGCATGGAAGGCTGACTGAAATTCCTGCCAAGTGGTTACAGTTTCAGCAGGCAGCATACCCTTGTGGCTTTCCCACCATTGAGCTGCTGGACCATTCAAGTGGAATGTCGCAAAGGTGACATAACTGGCAGGGGCAACATTAGCCGACTCCATCTCAAACAGGATGTCATGAAGCCAATCATCAGCATCCATAGGATTGGTGGAGTTGCGGAAGATGGACGGGTAAGCACACGAATTCTTGCAGTGTTATAGGGGCAGGCTGTTGATGAGCATTCTGGTTTGGAAACTGGGCCATTACCCCAGTCATAAACTGACGATTCAGCTCAAACTGCTGCATCATTGCGGCAATATAGGGTGGAGGTGGAGGATCGTCAGCCATCCTGCTAAAAACATCAGGGAGTGGTTTAACATCGAGTATTTGCAAAGATAAGGAACCGTTCATGATGAAACGTGCATAATGAAAGAAGCACGATGGATACATCAGAGTAGTCAACATGACAGTGTGTGTATTATTCAAAATACATTTCAACGGAATAATTTTAGATAATCCAGTTCTCCGGGTGAATGTGGTTGCGAGATCCTAATGTTAGAGTTAGTAAATTCATTTTAACCCGAATAGAAGAGAGATAAGAGTCCCAGAGTATAGACGAGGAATAAAAGATCCTAATACCACCCGATGGCGACATGGGCCCGTAAGCTGCACAGCCATGTTAGTAAAAGTTTTGTAATGACTAGACTCAACTTCGGCCAAGGAGTTTGAAAGGGGGATTCCTACAGGCAATCGGCTCTGATACCAACTTGTGACGCCCCCGATTCAATCGTACACAAATCATACACGCAAATGTGTACGATCAAGATCAGGGACTGATACGTCTCCAATGTATCTATAATTTTTTATTGTTCCATGTTGTTATATTATCATTCTTGGAATATTTTACAATCATTTTATAGCAACTTTATATTATTTTTTGGGACTAACCTATTGACATAGTGCCCAGTGCCAGTTGCTGTTTTTGCTTGTTTTTTACTTCACAGAATATCAGTACCAAACAAAGTCCAAACGCAGCGAAACTTTTTGGAGATTTTTTTTGGACCAGAAGACATCACATGGGCCAAAGAAGTACCAGAGGGGAGGATCGAGGTGGGCACTGATAACCCACAAGTATAGGGGATCGCAACAGTTTTCGAGGGTAGAGTATTCAACCCAAATTTATTGATTCGACACAAGGGGAGCCAAAGAATATTCTCAAGTATTAGCAGCTGAGTTGTTAATTCAACCACACTTGAAAGTCTTAATATCTGCAGCAAAGTATTTAGTAGCAAAGTAGTATGGAAGTAACGGTAACGGTGGCAAAAGTAACAGTGGCAACGGAAAAGTAACAAAGCAAAGATCAATATGTGAAAAGCTCGTAGGCAATGGATCAATGATGGATAATTATGTCGGATGGCATTCATCATGCAACAGTTATAACATAGGGTGACACAGAACTAGCTCCAGTTCATCAATATAATGTAGGCATGTATTCCGAATATAGTCATACATGCTTATGGAAAAGAACTTGCATGACATCTTTTGTCCTACCCTCCCGTGGTAGCGGGGTCCTATTGTAAACTAAGGGATATTAAGGCCTCCTTTTAATAGAGAACCGGACCAAAGCATTAGCACTTAGTGAATACATGAACTCCTCAAACTATGGTCATCACCGGGAAGTGTCCCGACTATTTTCACTCCGGGGTTGCCGGATCATAACATGTAGTAGGTGACTATAACTTGCAAGATAGGATCAAGAACACAAATATATTCATAAAAACATAATAAGTTCAGATCTGAAATCATGGCACTCGGGCCCTAGTGACAAGCATTAGGCATAGCAAATTCATAGCAACATCAATCTTAGAACATAGTGGATACTAGGGATCAAACCCTAACAAAACTAACTCGAATACATGGTAAATCTCATCCAACCCATCACCGTCTAGCAAGCCCATGATGGGATTACTCACGCACGTTGTTGAGCATCATGAAATTGGTGATGGAGGATGGTTGATGATGACGACGGCGACGATTTCCCCTCTCCGGAGCCCCGAACAGACTCCAGATTTGCCCTCCCGAGGAAGAACAGGAGGTGGCGGCGGCTCCATACAATAAAACGCGATGAATCCTTCTCTCTGATTTTTTTTCTCCCCGAACGTGAATATATGGAGTTGGAGTTTAGGTCGGTGGAGATCCAGGGAGCCCACAAGGACGGATGGCGCGCCTCCCACCCTTGTGGACAGGGTGTGGGCCCCCTTCTATTGATTCTTTCGCCAATATTTTTTATTAATTCCAAAAATGATCTCTGTGAAGTTTCAGGTCATTCCGAGAACTTTTATTTCTGCACAAAAATAACACCATGGCAATTCTGCTGAAAACAGTGTCAATCCGGGTTAGTTCCATTCAAATCATCCAAATTAGAGTCCAAAACAAGGGCAAAAGAGTTTGGAAAGGTAGATACGATGGAGACGTATCAACTCCCCCAAGCTTAACCCATTGCTTGTCCTCAAGCAATTCAGTTGACAAACTGAAAGTAATAAAGAAAAACTTTTACAAACTCTGTTTGATCTTGTTGTTGCAAATATGTAAAGCCAGTATTCAAGTTTTCAGCAAAGATTATGAACTAACCATATTCACAATAACATTTAGGTCTCACATTTACTCATATCAATGACATAATCAACTAACGAGCAATAATAATAAATCTCGGATGACAACAATTTACCTAAACAATCATGATATGATATAACAAGATGGTATCTCGCTAGCCCTTTCTGAGACCGCAAAACATAAATGCAGAGCACCCCTGAAGATCAAGGACTGACTAGACATTGTAATTCATGGTAAAAGAGATCCAGTCATACTCAATATCAATTAATAGCAAAGCATACAAATGACAGTGGTGCTCTCTAACTGGTGCTTTTTATAAGAGAATGATGACTCAACATAAAAGTAAATAGATAGGCCCTTCGTAGAGGGAAGTAGGGATTTGCAGAGGTGCCAGAGCTCGAGTTTTTAAAACAGAGATGAATATAATTTTGAGTGGTATGCTTTCATTGTCAACTTAACAACCAAGAGATCTGAATATCTTCCATGCTACATACATTATAGGCGGTTCCCAAACAGAATGGTAAAGTTTTTTACTCCCCCTCAACCAACAAGCACACTCCACGGCTGGTCCAAAACAACAGGTACCGTCCATACAATCAACAATCCTAGGGGAGTTTTGTTTTAATTTATTTTGATTTGATTTGAGCATGGGACTGGGCATCCTGATTACCAGCCATTTTCTCGTGAATGATGAGCGGAGTCCACTCATCGTGAGAATAACCCACCTAGCATGGAAGATACTGATAGCCCTCAGTCACTACATGAGCGATTCAGGCATAAAAACAGATTATCATTTCAAGGTTTAGAGTTTGGCACATGCAAATTTACTTGGAACGGCAGGTAAATACCGCATATAGGAAGGTATGGTGGACTCATGTGGAATAACTTTGGGTTTATGGAAGTGGATGCACAAGCAGTGTTCCCGCTTAGTACAAGTGAAGGCTAGAAAAATACTGGGAAGCGACCAGCCAGAGAGCGAAAACAGTCATAAACATGCATCGCGATGAACCAAAATTGAATGCAAGCATGAGTAGGATATAAATCACCATGAACATAAATATCGTGGAGGCTATGTTGATTTTGTTTCAACTACATGCGTGAACATGTGCCAAGTCAAGCCACTCGAATCATTCAAAGGAGGATACCATCCTATCATACTACATCACAACCATTTCAAAAGCATGTTGGCACGCAAGGTAAACCATTATAAAACTCCTAGCTAATTAAGCATAGCATGAATAACTATAATCTCTAATTGTCATTGCAAACATGTTTCATTCATAATAGGCTGAATCAAGAACGATGAGCTAATCATATTTACAAAAACAAGATAGGTCGAGTTCATACCAGCTTTTCCTCATCTCAATCATTTCATCATATATCGTCATTATTGCCTTTCACTTGCACAACCGAAGGATGTGAATAATAATAATAGGGCACGTGCATTGGACTAAGCTGGAATCTGCAAACATTTATTCAAAGGAGAAGACAATATAATATGGGCTCTTTGTTAGATCAACAATAATGCATATGAGAGCCACTCAACATTTTCATCGTGGTCTTCTCCCTTCGACCCCCAAAGAAAAGAAAAGAATTTCAAAGAAACACACTGAAATGTTTTTGGGGTTTTTGTTTTTCTGAAGAAATTAAACAAGAACGAGAAAAACTATCTACACGGGAAAGCTCCCAACAAGTAAAAGAAGAACGAGAAATCTTTTTGGGTTTTCTTTAATACTACAACTAAGCATGGAGAGTAAACTAAGATACAATTAATTTTGTTTTGTTTTTCTCAAAGGTTTTTAAACACTCAAGAAGAAAGCGAGACAAAGAAAATAAACTAGCATGGATAATACAATGAAAAAGTATGAACACCGACAACTGGAATGAACGTGTGAACATGAATGTAATGTTGGTGAGAAATACGTACTCCCCCAAGCTTAGGCTTTTGGCCTAAGTTGGTCTAAGCCCATGGATCAAAGTGGCCCTCTCCAGTGTACTGAGGAGGATCCTGGGGGTTACACTGGTTAGCGAGCTCCTGTGGCTCCCACTGATAAATAGACTCCTGATATGAATCAGGTGTTGGCTCTGGCTCAGGAACTGGAGATCGCGTCCCCTCCCAGTATGCGTAAATGTCCGCGGGCATGATGAAGTACCTGCCTGAATGAATATCGAACAAAGAAGGTGCAAGCAAGGTAATAATCTGAAAAGTATCCTCGCTAAATATCAAGTTATAAATGAGTCTCTTTTCCTCATCATAGCGAATAAACTTATGTGCTACCATGCTGTCATAATCTAAGTATATAGTGGGTAGAAGTTTCTCCTCTTTCTCATTATGCCTAATGGGTATCTCAAAGCGTCTAGCAAGTCTAGAGGCGAAGATACCTCCGAAAATAGGACCCTTAGTACGGTTGAGACTCAACCGTCTAGCAACCATAGCGCCTAAACTGAAAGTTTTATCGCGAAGTAAAGCATGGCATAAAATGGCATGGTCAGGAGCACTATGGCCTCCACTCTCCCCGCGACCAATTAAACATCTCCCAGCAAATAATGAGTAGTAGCGCAAAACAGGAAAATGTAAACTAGCTACTCGCGCTTTCGACACCTTTCTCCTTTCGCCTATGGTAACTTCATTAATGAAATCTTCCACATCACTCGGACGTGGTTCCTCGATGCTACCCTCATAAGGTAATTTACAAACCTCACAAAAGTCATAAAGCGTCATCTCCTTATGCTCATCATATAAGTGAAACTCTACCGTGGGTGGTGATCTCCTAGCATGAAAATGAAAATTTTGCATGAAAGTATTAGTGAGTAGGAGATACTGATTACACTGGTCGAGGAGGAAGTCGGTGATGCCAGCATTCTCAGCCAAATAATAGAAATCCTCATAAATTCCGGCCGCCTGTAAGAATGCATCACATGGCCATTCACACGGCCGAATCTCCGCGGTGCGAGGAAGATTGTACTTGGGCCTTTCCTTCTTCTGATTTTCTTTTTCCCTTGAGCCCCGGCTCGAGGAGCCTCTCAACAATCTCCTCATCATTTTCTTCCTCTAAAAAATTTCTGAAATTTTTAGTGACTCAAAATAAAAGTGAACCAAACTCAATAAAATTGATAGCAACTACTCCTACAAGTGCCTAGAGGCTATATTATGCATCAAAACTACTTTGGACCATATAAATTTGACATGCAAGCTCAAGAACAGGGTCACTACAGGAGCAAAAAATTGCAATATATAAAGCACTAGAACAAAAACTAATTGGACCATTGGAGGAGTCAGATACCGAAGAACAATCCCCCAAAACAGTTTTGCAAATGGAGCTTTACACAAAGAGATCGAAAATGGCAGCAAAATGAGCAAGAACACGAGTTTGAGCTACGGGATAATTTTTTCTGGAGGAAGACGAAGTGGATGGGTGCTGGAATAAGTGGAGGGTGCCACGTGGGACCCATAGGGGTGAGGGCGTGCCCAGGGGGTAGGGCGCGCCCTCCGTCCTTGTGGACAGGTGGTGGGTCCCCCTGGTGTGTTCTCAGTGCCAGAAATTCTCAAATATTCTATAAAAAAACATACTAAATTTTCAGGGCATTTGGAGAACTTTTATTTTTGGGTCATTTTTTATTTCACGGATAATTCAGAAAACAGACAGAAAATACTATTTTTGCTTTATTCATTCTAAATAACAGAAAGTAAAAAGTAGGTACAGAAAGTTGTGCCTTCTAAATTCATCCATCTCATGCCCATCAAAAGGAATCCATTAACAAGGTTGATCAAGTCTTATTAACAAACTTCTTCCAAATGACATGAAACCGGAGAATTTTCGAATAACACTAGGTTACCTCAACGGGGATATGCATGTCCGCAACAATAAGAATATCATATTTCTTTTTGACAGTAGGAAGAGGGAATTCAAAACCTCCAATAGTAATAGTTGATATTTTTCCAATAGAATTGATACTATGAACTTAAGGTTGTTTCTTCGGAAAGTGTACCATATGCTCATTACCATTAACATGAAAAGTGACATTGCCTTGTTACAATCAATAACAGCCCCTGCAGTATTCAAAAAGGGTCTATCAAGGATGATCGACATACTGTCGTCCTCAGGAATATCTAGAATAACAAAGTCCGTTAAGATAGTAACGTTTCCAACCACAACAGGCACATCCTCACAAATACCGATGGGTATAGCAGTTGATTTATCAGCCATTTGCAAAGAGATTTTAGTAGGTGTCAACTTATTCAATTCAAGTCTACGATATAAAGAGAAAGGCATAACACTAACACCGGCTCCAAGATCACATAAAGCAGTTTTAACATAGTTTCTTTTAATGGAGCATGGTATAGTTGGTACTCCTGGATCCCCAAGTTTCTTTGGTATTCCACCCTTAAAAGTGTAATTAGCAAGCATGGTTGCAATTTCAGCTTCCGGTATCTTCCTTTTATTAGTAACAATATCTTTCATATACTTAGCATAAGGAGGCATTTTAAGCATATCAGTTAAACGGATACGCAAAAAGATAGGTCTAATCATTTCAGCAAAGTGCTCAAAATCCTCATCATCCTTTTTCTTGGATGGCTTAGGAGGAAAGGGCATGGATTTCTGAGCCCATGGTTCTCTTTCTTTACCATGTTTCCTAGCAATGAAGTCTCTCTTATCATAACGTTGATTCTTTGATTGTGGGTTATCAAGATCAACAACATGTTCAATCTCTACATCATTATCATTACTAGGTTGAGCATCAACATGAACATCATTATTAACATTATCACTAGGTTCATGTTCATCACCAGATTGTGTCTCAGCATCAGAAATAAAAATATCGTTTGGATTCTCAGGTTCACTAGAAGTATGCAAAGTTCTATCAGTTTTCTTTTTCTTTTTGTTAGGACTAGGTGCATCAGTATTAATTCTCTGAGAATCTTGCTAAACTCTCTTAGGATGGCCCTCGGGATACAAAGGTTCCTGAGTCATTTTACCACCTCTAGTCATAACCCTAACAACATTATCATTGTTCTTATTATTCAACTCATTAAGCAAATCATCTTGTGCCTTAAGTACTTGCTCTACTTGAGTTGTGACCATGCAAGCATGTTTACTAATAAGCTTAAGATCATTAACAGTTCTACTCATATAATCACCTAAGTGGTCAAGCATGTAAGCATTATGTTTCAATTGTCTACTAACATAAGCATTGAAGTTTTCTTGTTTAACGATAAAATTATCAAACTCATCCAAGCATTGACTAGCAGACTTATTATGAGGAATATCACCTTCATCAAATCTATAAAGAGAATTTACCTCTACTACCTGTGTCGGGTTATCAAGACCATATATTTCTTCAATAGACGGTAATTTCTTAACATCTTCAGCTTTAATACCTTTTTCTTTCATAGATTTCTTTGCCTCTTGCATATCTTCAGGACTGAGAAATAGAATACCTCTTTTCTTCGGAGTTGGCTTAGGAGTTGGTTCAGGAAGTGTCCAATCATTATCATTACTCAATATATTATTCAATAGCAATTCAGCTTGCTCAACAGTTCGTTCCCTGAAAATACAACCAGCACAACTATCTAGGTGGTCCCTAGAAGCATCGGTTTGTCCATTATAAAAGATATCAAGTATTTCATTTTTCTTGAGAGGATGATCAGGCAAAGCATTGAGTAATTGGAGAAGCCTCCCCCAAGCTTGTGGGAGACTCTCTTCTTCAATTTGCACAAAGTTAAATATTTCTTTTAGAGCAGCTTGTTTCTTATGAGCAGGGAAATATTTTTGAGAGAAATAATATATCATATCCTGGGGACTACGCACACAACCAAGAGCAACAGAATTAAACCATATCTTAGCATCACCCTTTAATGAGAAAGGAAACAACTTAAGAATATAGTAATAGCGAATTTTTTCCTCATGAGCAAATAGGGTGGCTATATCATTCAATTTAGTAAGATGTGCCACAACTGTTTCAGATTCATAACCATAGAAAGGATCAGATTCAACCAAAGTAATTAACTCAGGATCGACAGAGAATTCATAATCCTTATCAGTAACAAAAATAGGTGAAGTAGCAAAATTGGGATCATATTTCATTCTAGCATTCAAGGATTTTTCTTTCAGCTTAGCTTGCAATTTCTTAAGATCTTCTCTATCATTGCAAGCAAGAAAGTCTCTAGCAGTTTCTTCATCCATTATATAACCCTCAGGTACAACAGGCAATTCATATCTAGGGGGAGAATCATAATCTTCAATTTCAATAATATCATCAGTTTCAGCAATTTCATTCTCTCTAACCCTAGCAAGTTGTTCATCAAGCAATTCACCTAGTGGCACAGTATTATCAAACAAAGCAGTAGTATCATCATTAGCATCATGCATAGCAGAAGTGGCATCATCAATTACTTGCGACATATCAGAATTACTAGCAGGTGTAGGTGTCACAAGCTTACTCAAAACAGAAGGTGAATCAAGTGCAGAGCTAGATGGCAGTTCCTTACCTCCACTCGTAGTAGAGGGAAAAATCTTGGTTCAAGTATCTTTCAAATTCCTCATAGTAATCAACAGATATAAATCCCAAGTGACTCAGAGAATAGAGCTATGCTCCCCAGCAACGGCGCCAGAAAAAGGTCTTGATAACCCAAAAGTATAGGGGATCGCAACAGTTTTTGAGGGTAGAGTATTCAACCCAAATTTATTGATTCGACACAAGGGGAGCCAAAGAATATTCTCAAGTATTAGCAGCTGAGTTGTCAATTCAACCACACCTGAAAGACTTAATATCTGCAGCAAAGTATTTAGTAGCAAAGTAGTATGGAAGTAACGGTAACGGTGGCAAAAGTAACAGTAGCAGTTTTGTAGCAATCGTAACAGTGGCAACAGAAAAGTAACAAAGCAAAGATCAATATGTGAAAAGCTCGTAGGCAATTGATCAATGATGGATAATTATGTCAGATGGCATTCATCATGCAATAGTTATAACATAGGGTGACACAGAACTTGCTCCGTATCATCAATATAATGTAGGCATGTATTCCGAATATAGTCATACGTGCTTATGGAAAAGAACTTGCATGACATCTTTTGTCCTACCCTCCCGTGGCAGCGGGGTCCTATTGGAAACTAAGGGATATTAAGGCCTCCTTTTAATAGGGAACCGGACCAAAGCATTATCACTTAGTGAATACATGAACTCCTCAAACTACGGTCATCACCAGGAAGTGTCCCGACTATTGTCACTCCGGGGTTGCCGGATCATAACACGTAGTAGGTGACTATAACTTGCAAGATAGGATCAAGAACACAAATATATTCATGAAAACATAATAGGTTCAGATCTGAAATCATGGCACTCGGGCCCTAGTGACAAGCATTAGGCATAGCAAAGTCATAGCAACATTAATCTTAGAACATAGTGGATACTAGGGATCAAACCCTAACAAACTCGATGACATGGTAAATCTCATCCAACCCATCACTGTCCAGCAAGCCTACGATGGGATTACTCACACATGGTGGTGAGCATCATGAAATTGGTGATGGAGGATGGTTGATGATGACGACGGCGACGATTTCCCCTCTCAGGAGCCCCGAACGGACTCCAGATCTGCCCTCCCGAGGAAGAACAGGAGGTGGCGGCGGCTTCGTATAGTAAAACACGATGAATCCTTCTCTCTGATTTTTTTCTCCCCGAACGTGAATATATGGAGTTGGAGTTGAGGTCGGTGGAGGTCCAGGGGGCCCACAAGGACGGATGGCGCGCCCTGGGGGGTGGGCGCGCCTCCCACCCTTGTGGACAGGGTGAGGGCCCCCTTCTGTTGATTCTTTCGCCAATATTTTTTATTAATTCCAAAAATGATCTTCGTGAAGTTTCAGGTCATTCCGAGAACTTTTATTTTTGCACAAAAATAACACCATGGCAATTCTGCTGAAAACAGCATCAGTCCGGGTTAGTTCCATTCAAATCATGCAAATTAGAGTCCAAAACAAGGGCAAAAGAGTTTGGAAAAGTAGATACGATGGAGTCGTATCAGGCACAACCCACCAGGGCGCGCCCAGGGTGGATGTGCCCCCCTCGGTGACCTCCCGCACCGCCTCTTTGCTCTATAAATACCCCAATGTTCCAGAAACCCTAAGGGAGTCGACGAAAAACAAATCCAGCCGCCGCAAGTTCCAGAACCACGAGATCCAATCTAGACACCATCACGGAGGGGTTCATCATCCTCATTGGTGCCTCTCCGATGATGTGTGAGTAGTTCACCATAGACCTACGGGTCCGTCGGCAGTAGCTAGATGGCTTCCTCTCTCTCTTTTTATTCTCAATATGATGGTCTCTTGGAGATCTATTTGATGTAACTCTTTTTGCGGTGTGTTTGTTGGGATCCGATGAACTTTGAGTTTATGGTCAAATCTATATCCATGAAAGTTATTTGAGTTTTCTTTGATCTCTTATATGCATGATTACTTATAGCCTCGTATTTCTTGTTTGAATCTTTGGTTTAGTTATGCCAACTAGATCGATTTTTCTTGCCATGGGAAGAGGTGCTTTGTGATGGGTTCGATCGTGCGGTGTTCTTCCCAGTGACAGAAGGGGCAGCAACACATGCATGTATAGTTGCTATTAAGGATAACAAGATGGGGGCTATTCCTACGTGAATAGATCTCGTCTACATCATTTCATCGTTCTTATTGCATTACTCCATTTCTCCATGAACTTAATACACTAGATGCATGCTGGATAGCGGTCAATGTGTGGAGTAATAGTAGTAGATGCAGAATCATTTCGGTCTACTAATCTTGGTAGTGATGCCTATATAATGATCATTGCCTGAATATCGTCATAATTATTCAATCTTCTATCAATTGCCCAACAGTAATTTGTTTACCCATCGTATGCTATTTTCTCGAGAGAAGCCACTAGTGAAATCTACGGCCCCCGGGTCTATTCTTTATCATATTTGCTTTGAGATCTATATTTATTTGCTTTTATTTTCATATCTATTATTCCAAAAACCCAAAAATACCTTTCTGCATTTTTTTATTACTTATTTTATTTCACGTTTTATCGAGATCTATTTATCCAATCTACCACAATTTTTATCCTGTCAACTTGACAATTTCTGGTGCCGCTACCCGAAGAGGGATTGACAACCCCTGATAAGCGTCGGGTTGCAAGTATTTGTTCTTTGTGTGCATGTACCGTTTACATAGTGTTGCTTGGTTCTCCTACTGGATTGATACCTTGGTTTCATAACTGAGGGAAATACCTACCGTAGCTGTACTGCATCATCCCTTCCTCTTTGGGGAAATACCGACGTAGTTCAAGCGACATCTAAAGGAATTTCTGGCGCCGTTGCCGGGGAGACATCATCAACATCTATCAGGTTTCTAATCACAAATCTCATCTCCTTGCAATTTACATTATTTGCCATTTGCCTCTCGTTTTCATCTCCCCCACTTCACAAAAAAATTGCCGTTTTATTCGCCCTCTTTTTCGTTCGCCGTTTCCTCGTCAGATCTATCTTTTTTGTTTGCAATCTTGTTTGCCACTTTGTCGTTATGGCTAGTTCTTCCTCTATTGCGTGCACCCCCGAGAACGAGGTTATTAATTTTAAACAAAGGGGAGGGGAGACTCTAAAAGAAGCTTGGTATAGGATTTGCAATGCTCATAATAGATCTATTCGTAGGCAATCTACCGTTGTTCTTCTTCGCAGTTTTTATGTTGGCATCACCACTTGGTATAGATTCATCCTTGATACGATTACTGGTGGGAATTTCTTGATGTGTCCATCTTTGGATGCTTTTAATGCTATGGGATATCTAGTGGGTGCACCACCTATCACTGTTAATGAAACAGTCTTAACTCTTGAGCATGTTATAAAAAGGCTAGATGCAATTGAAAAGAAAATGATTACCAAAGAACAAACTGAAAAATTAGATAAAAGAATGCACAATCTTGCTCATAGAATTGGGTCAAAAGCGGGAGATGCTCTTAAAATATTAAAGGAAAAGGAACTCATAGTTAACGAGAGAATAGAAGAGAGCCCCTCTAGAATTGATAAGTTGGACGAAATTTTTAGTAACTTGAGCTCGGCTTTTTCTTCCGTTAAAACTATTGAAAAAACTCCTATAAAAGTTTGCAAGTCCACACAAAGTCACGAAAAACAAAGGAGCTACTTCTAATAGCAATAATGAAGATCTCAAAATGATTAGTATTCACCCCAATTTTGTTGAAATGGTAAAAGACCCTACTTGCAAGAATGAATTCTTCAATCTTATCCCTCGAAGTATTATTATTGAAAATTTTCATGCCACATCTTTGAAGAATTATGTGATTGAGGAGTTGGAAACTAAAGATGACAATACTTGAATCTATGCATTATGCCTAGCTAGGGGCATAAAACGATAGCGCTTGTTGGGAGGCAACCCAATGAATAAAATTTATTTTTTCCTTTTTCTTTATGTTATTGAGTGTATGAACAATTATGACTCTGTTATGATTATGTTTTTTATGTTTTAATTAGTATATGTGCCAAGTAAAGCCTTTGGGATAGCTTTGCTGATAGTTGATTTGATCCTGTTGAAAAACTGAAACTTTTGCGTCCAGTAACATAATTTTTTAAATTAACATAAGAGACGAACAATTCTTAATTTTTTACACAAGATTGATATTCAAATTTCCTCCGTTGTCCTAATTTTTCAGAATTTTTGGAGTTACAGAAGTATGGGAACATTTCGTATCTTTATAGACTATTTTGTTTTTGACAGATTCTGTTTTCTTTGCATTGTGTGCTTATTTTGATGAATCTATGGATTGTATCGGGGGGTATAAGCCATGGCAAAGTTATAATACAGTATATATAATGCAATAATAAAATATGAATGGGTTTGCAATAGTAGTTAAAGTGAAGATTGGATTTCTTATACTAACGGATCTCACGAAGGTTTTGTTAAGTTTTGTGAGATTGAAGTTTTCAAGTTTTGGGTGAGATCATGATGGATGAAGGAATAAGGAGTGAAAAGAGCCTAAACTTGGGGATGCCGCATGGCACCCCAATATAATATTCAAGGAGAAACAAGCAACTAAGATTGGGGATGCCCCGAGTGGCATCCCCTCTTTCTTCTAACGAACATCGGTATTTTACTTGGAGCTATATTTATATTCGTCACATATCATGAGTTTTGCTTGGAGCGTCTTGTATCATATGAGTCTTTGCATGTTTTTCTTTTTAGTTTGTCACAAGTATCCTTAATGGACACACCTATTTGAGAGAGCCAAAATTATGGTATGATTTGTTAGAATTGCTCTATGCTTCACTTAATTATTATTTTTGAGCTATGGAATTGCTCTAGTGCTTCACTTATATCTTTTTGAGCACAGTGTGCTTTAATATGTTTTGAAGAAATGCTCTCATGCTTCACTTAGATTTATTTGAGAGTTAGTAAATTTTTGAAGAAATTCTCTCATGCTGCACTTATTTTATTTTGAGAGACAAAAAATTTTATGCTCATGTTCTTCACTTAAATTTCTTTGAGTTTGTCAAAAGCAATTGCAATTTATGAAACTAGTCCCAAAGTGATAGATATTCAAGAGGGATATAATAAAAACTTTCATGAAGATCATTGGACAAAATAAACTTGATTGTTTGTAATAGTTTTGAGATATGATGATAGTGATATGTGAGTCATGTTGGTGAATAATTATGCTTTAGAAAGAATATTGGTGTAAAGGTTTGTGATTCCCTATGCAAGCACGAAAGTTGATAGTTATGCAATGAAATTACATCCTACTTCTGGTGCATTATTCGGTGTTAGTTATGCTTAATGCTCGCTTATGTGATTTTTCGTTTCTTGGTTGGTTGCTTCTCAATCTTTTTGCTAGCCTCCACTTGTACTAAGTAGAAATACTACTTGTGAATCCAAAATATTTAAACCCAGTTTTGCCATATGAGTCCACCATATCTACCTATATGCGGTATTTCCATGCCGTTCTAAGCAAATTTGTATGTGCCATCTCTAATTTTCAAAATGAATTTCCTTTTTGTGTGCCCGTACCGCTCATGAAGTGGCAGTGGGTGGCCAATATTTTCCATGCTAGATGTGTTATTCTCAAGATGGGTGTTTATTCACTTGTCATTGCACAAGAGTACGGTAGTAATAGGGATGCCCAGTCCCGAAATAAAAAAATAAATTTACTTTATGTTGTCAAATAATAAATTCCTTGGAAAGTGTTGGTATGGACGGTACCCGTGGATACGGCTAGCCGTGGAGTGTGAATTATGGTGGAAAAAGGAATAAACTTTATTTTCTGTTTGGGAACCGCCTATGATATATCTAGCATTTTAAGTGTTGGGAATTACTCGGTTGTTTTCGTTGATGGGAAAAGTATGGCTCTCAAAAAAATTTATCTCTCAATTTAAGCTTTGAGCTCTGGCACCTCGAAATATCCCTACTTCCCGCTGCGAAGGGCCTATCTATTTACTTTATGCAATTTTTTTTATTTGAGTCTCCATCTTCTCTTATAAAGCACCAACTAAGGGGCACTATGATCATACTTGAGCATTGGATGTAGCTAATATGCAAGTGTGTTTCATGAATGGATCAATGATTGAGCATGATGGGCTAGGGATATCTTTCTTTAGTGTTGATATTTTGAAAGACATGGTTGCTTGTTGATATGCTTGAGTATTGAAATCTTCATGTCAAAACTAGACTATTGGTTTGAACCATATAAAATTCCAAATGTCCATGCTACAAAAGAAAATTAATATGTGATGAACATGTTAGGCAGCATTCCACATCAAAAAATATGTTTTTATCATTTACCTACTCGAGGACGAGCAGGAATTAAGCTTAGGGATGCTGATACATCTCCAACGTATCTATAATTTTTTATTGTTCCATGCTGTTATATTATCATTCTTGGATGATTTACAATCATTTTATAACAACTTTATATCATTTTTTGGGACTAACCTATTGACATAGTGCCCAGTGCCAGTTGTTGTTTTTTGCTTGTTTTTTACTTTGCAGAATATCAGTACCAAACGGAGTCCAAACGCAGCGAAACTTATTGGAGATTTTTTGGACCAGAAGACACCACATGGGCCAAACAAGTACCAGAGGGGAGGCCCGAGGTGGGCACAACCCACCAGGGTGCGCCCAGGAGCCCAGGCACGGCCAGGGGGGTTGTGCCCCCCTCGGTGACCTCCCGCACCGCCTCTTTGCTCTATAAATACCCCAATATTCCAGAAACCCTAAGGGAGTCGACGAAAAACAATTCCAGCCGCTGCAAGTTCCAGAACCACGAGATCCAATCTAGACAGGATTGATACGTCTCCAACGTATCTATAATTTTTTATTGTTCCATGCTGTTATATTATCATTCTTGGATGATTTACAATCATTTTATAACAACTTTATATCATTTTTTGGGACTAACCTATTGACATAGTGCCCAGTGCCAGTTGCTATTTTTTGCTTGTTTTTTACTTCGCAGGAAATCAATACCAAACGGAGTCCAAACGCAGCGAGACTTTTTGGTGATTTTTTCTAGACCAGAAGACACAAGTTGGGCCAAGAAAGTAACTGAGGGGGGCTCCGAGGGGAGCACAACCCACCAGGCGCGCCTGGGGGCCCAGGCACACCCAGGTGGGTTGTGCCCACCTCGGCCACCTCCCTCACTGCCTCTTTGCTCTATAAATACCCCAATATTCCAGAAACCCTAGGGGAGTCGACGAAAATCAATTCCAGCCGCCGCAAGTTCCAGAAACCACAGATCCAATCTAGACACCATCACGAAGGGGTTCATCATCCTCGTTGGTGCCTCTCCGATGATGGATGAGTAGTTCATTGTAGACCTACGGGTCCATAGGCAGTAGCTAGATGGCATCCTCTTTCTCGCTTTTGATTCTCAATACAATGGTCTCTTGGAGATCTATTTGATGTAACTCTTTTTTGCGGTGTGTTTGTTGGGATCCGATGAACTTTGAGTTTATGATCAGATCTATGTTTTTATCCATGAAAGTTATTTGAGTCTTTTGATCTCTTATATGCATGATTGCTTATAGCCTCGTATTTCTTCTTCGAATCTTTGGTTTAGTTAGGCCAACTAGATCGTTTTTTCTTGCCATGGGAAGAGGTGCTTTGTGATGGGTTCCATCTTACGGTGCTTGATCCCAGTGACAGAAGGGGAACCGACACGTATGTATCGTTGCTATTAAGGATAACAAGATGGGGTCTATTTCTACATAAATAGATCTTGTCTACATCATGTCATCGTTCTTATTGCATTACTCCGTTTCTCAATGAACTTAATACACTAGATGCATGTTGGATAGCGGTCGATGTGTGGAGTAATAGTAGTAGATGCTGGCAGGAGTCGGTCTACTAATCTTGGACGTGATGCCTATATAATGATCATTGCCTGGATATCGTCATAATTATTTGAAGTTCTATCAATTGTCCAACAGTAATTTGTTTACCCACCGTATGCTATTTTTCTCGAGAGAAGCCACTAGTGAAATCTACGGCCCCCGGGTCTATTTTCCCATCATATACTTTCAGATCTATTTTGCTATTTACCTTTTTGGTTATTCGCCACTTTTATTTCCAGATCTATATTTCCAAAAACCCAAAAATACCTCGCTGAATTTTATTTGCTTTTATTTGCATCTATCAATCTACTACAATTTATCTCACGTCCATTTGCCAATTTCTGGCGCCGTTACCCGAAAGGGATTGACAACCCCTTTAACACATCGGGTTGCAGGTATTTGTTCTTTGTGTGCAGGTGCTGTTTACGTAGTGTTGCTTGGTTCTCCTACTGGTTCGATAACCTTGGTCTCATCACTGAGGGAAATACCTACCGTTGTTGTGCTGCATCATCCCTTCCTCTTTGGGGAAATATCGACGTAGTTCAAGCCAACATCAACGATCACGGAGGGTTCATCATCCTCATTGGTGACTCTCCGATGATGCGTGAGTAGTTCACCATAGACCTACTGGTTCGTAGGCAGTATCTAGATGGCTTCCTCTCTCTCTTTTGATTCTCAATACAATGGTCTCTTGGAGATCTATTTGATGTAACTCTTTTTGCGGTATGTTTGTTTGGATCCGATGAACTTTGAGTTTATGATCAGATCTATATCCATGAAAGTTATTTGAGTTTTCTTTGATCTCTTATATGCATGATTACTTATAGCCTCGTATTTCTTGTTCGAATCTTTTGTTTAGTTAGGCCAACTAGATCGATTTTTCTTGCCATGGGAAGAGGTGCTTTGTGATGGGTTCGATCGTGCGGTGTTCTTTCCCAGTGACAGAAGGGGTAGCAAGACACGCATGTATCGTTGCTATTAAGGATAACAAGATGGGGGCTATTCCTACATGAATAGATCTCGTGTACATCATGTCATCGTTCTTATTGCATTACTCCGTTTTTCCATGAACTTAATACACTAGATGCATGCAGGATAGCGGTCGATGTGTGGAGTAATAGTAGTAGATGCAGGTAGGAGTCGGTCTACTAATCTTGAACGTGATGCCTATATAATGATCATTGCCTGGATATCGTCATAATTATTCGATCTTCTATCAATTGCCCAACAGTAATTTGTTTACCCACCGTATGCTATTTTCTCGAGAGAAGCCACTAGTGGAGTCTACGGCACCCGGGTCTATTCTTTATCATATTTGCTTTGAGATCTATTTTTATTTGCTTTTATTTTCAGATCTATTATTCCAAAAACCCAAAAATACCTTGCTGCACTTTTTTATTACTTATTTTATTTCGTGTTTTATCGAGATCTATTTATCCAATCTACCGCAATTTTTATCCCGTCAACTTGACAATTTCTGGCGCCGTTACCCGAAGAGGGATTGACAACCCCTCATAAGCGTCGGGTTGCAAGTATTTGTTCTTTGTGTGCAGGTACCGTTTACATAGTGTTGCTTGGTTCTCCTACTGGTTTGATACCTTGGTTTCATAACTGAGGGAAATACCTACCGTAGCTGTACTGCATCATCCCTTCCTCTTTGGGGAAATACCGACGTAGTTCAAGCGATATCACGGGCTCACAGGAGGATATCACAACACAACTCTAGACACAAATTGAAATAATACAAGCTTTATATTACAAGCCAAGGGCCTCGAGGGCTCGAATACAAATGAGTCAGCGGAAGCAACAATATCTTTGTACAAACATAAGTTAGACAAGTTTGCCTTAAGAAGGCTAGCATAAAAGCAACAACGATCGAAAAGGCAAGGCCTCCTGCCTGGGAGCCTCCTAACTACTCCTGGTTGTCGGCGGCCTCCATGTAGTAGTAGTCGTCGATGGCGGCATCTGGCTCCTGGGATCCGCCATCTGGTCACAGCAACCGGGTATTGGGGGGAAAAGAGGTAGCAAAGCAACCGTGAGTACTCATCCAAAGTACTCGCAAGCATCAGATCTATACTAAGTATGCATTGGTATCAAGGGAAGGGATGTATCTGTGGACTGAACTGCAGAATGCCAGAATAGAGGGGAAGGCCTAGCCTATCGAAGACTAGCATCTTCAAGCATCTTGCAGCATGTGGAAAAGTAAAGAATAGCATTTCATAATTAACAAGCATGTTGTAGTATTAACACCCAGAGATCCTTCCTCGGCTCCCTGCAAGAAAGCAATCCCGGAGCCAACATATCCATCTCATGTCTCAAGTATGCACTTCTAGTTGTAATAGGCCGGGATAAACTCCAAGCGCCCGTTACCGTGGACACAGCTATTCGAATAGATAACTTCTCTGCAGGGGTGCACCACATTACCCAACACACTTGATTACTCTGGCCGGACACACTTTCCTGGGTCATGCCCTGCCTTAGAAGATCAACACGTCGTAGTCCTACCAAGGCTCCGTAGAGAGGTCCCCGCCGGTCTACATCCTAAGCGCTCAGGGGTCTTGGGCCCATCGCCCTTTGCACTCCGGGTCGTTGTGCGCAGGGGGATACTAGCACCACCTCTGCCTGGATGGCGCGATCCGAGCCGGCCACAATGCTGAACTGGACATATGACAGAGCTTTCGGAAGAAACGTACGACGCCGAGTGCCCATATCTGTTCCCGCATAGCGGTTAGTGTGTATAGGCCAGTGGCCAACTCAGATCAAATACCGAAACCCTTAGTGTGTTCGGAGCTCACAGAGACGAGCAGAGACTCATGATCATGTGACCCCCTCGCCCCGTCTCGAGGAAATACGGCAAGGGCAAGGCCCAACCCTCTCTCTCTAGGGCGGTCTACCTGCCCGGCCGTGCCTCGTAATTAGCTCGCGGGTACCCTCCAGGTCAACCCGACTTCAGTAACTCTCGCGGGTACCCCTCAGGGCCGACCCAACTTCAACATGGTTTGAAGTAAAGTCCAGGTAATCGTGTGTCCATAACATCAAGGGGGAATCTGAGGAATCACCCTCGATGGAATCCACTTGATGTAATCATCAAGGTGAACTTAGGAGGAATCACCCTCGAGGTTCACACATGAGGTGTTGCACGACAGAGTCGTATCGGGAGTGGTGAAGGAGGAATCACCCTCGATGACCACGACCGATTATCTACACTACAGAGTTATCATCAAGAGTGCGTGACGAGGTATCACCCTCGGCACTCGAAAGTAGCTCTGCAGAGTCGTACAACTAAGGCGGTGTGATGTGCTGTGTCGGTCCCTAGATATCGATCATGTTGATCGAGTCATATGGTAATCCAGTGGGGGCAACAGGGACAAGGTGAGGGGTCACTGATGGATCACTAACCAACCTATACTGAGCAGTTTAGGATAAGCTGGTAAGGTACAACAACAGGTTACAAAAGCAGGCTATGCATCAGATATAGGAGCAATCAATTACAGTAGAAAAATCTAATGCAAGCATGAGGGAGAAGGAATGGGCGATATAGGAATGATCAAGGGGGTTTTGCTTGCCTGGAAGCTCTGCGGCAAGTGGCTGGACGTTAGAGGTGTAGTCGCACTCGGCGGCAGCGTCAGTCTCAGGGTCTACTGGAGAGAAGAGGGTGGAAGAAACACTAAATATAAAGCACACAGATGTAACACAGCTGCACGCCATGACAACACGCAGAGCTAGGGGTGACCTGTCGCAGTACTACATGATACCGGCGAAGGGAGAAAACATCCGGGAATGTTTTCCCGAAGTTTGGCATTTTTGGACAGATGACACGGAGGGGGACGGTTCCATGTTCAGCATGCTAGAGGCATGTGACAGATGAACGGATTGCATAATCAGATTCGTTGGATTTTTCTGAACAACTTTCATATATAAATTATTTTCATCCGAGTTATGGATTATTTTATATGATTTTTCAAAGATTTAAACATTTTCTGAAATTAACAGATTTAATTTAACACAAAAACATAATTATTGCGCCAGCCTGACATCAGCAGTCAACCAGCCAGTTGACTAGTCAAACTGACGGCTGGGACCCACCTGTCATTAACAGTGGGGGTTAACAGTGTTTAAAACTAATCTAAATAAGTTAATTACCTACTGGGCCCACATGTCAGTGTGTGATTAGGTTAAACTAATTAATCTAATTAGTTTAATTAAGTTTCAATTAGATTCAGGGGGTGGCCCCATCTGCCAGTTGCACAGGGCCGCTCCAGTGAGCAGGGCTGACCGGGTTAACTGGCCAGCGGGGCCCCTGGGGCCCACCGGTCAATGATCCAGGGGGGAGGCCCCAGCTGCCACGTCTGCGGGCCGGCATCAAAGCTGCTCCGGTGACCCAAAATATGGCGGTGCCTCGCCGGAGCTGTCCAGAATCATGCTACCGGGCACGGGAGAGAGCGCGGGGCGGTGCGTTCGGCTGCGGAGGGTGCACCGCGTCAACCTGTGGCGTCGACGAGGGCTAGGGAGGTCGGCGTTGAGCACAGCAGCGGCCTGGGCAGCGACCGGAGCTCGGTCGAGCTCGCGCTCGTGGGCACAGCGCCCGCGCGATCAAGCTAAAGGGCTAGGGATGGCCTACGGCTCGCGGCAATGCAAATGAGCAGCAAGGCGGAGCCGATTGGTCACCGGAGTGACGCCGGCGATGTGACCAGGCGGCGGCGGGTTCGGCCTCGGTGGTCCTACACCCTGGAGCTCGCAAACGACAGAGAAAGAAGGGGGAAAAGGACGCGTGCTCACCGAGGGGACGCACGGTGGTCCGGTGGAGGTTTAGGAGCTGCAGAGCTCGAAGCAGACAGGGGCGCGCCGGTGGCCGATGGGGAGGCGAGCTTGAAGCCGAAGGCGTGGGGCCTCCCGGCTCCAGCTGGTGTGGCAGAGGGTGAGGCGAGGCCGGCGGGATCCCTAGACGCCTCGGAGAGGGACGGCGGTGACAGCAGTGCTCGGCGATGGCAAATCTGGAGAGGGAGGCAGAGCAAGAGGGAGAGAGGGGCAAGTGGGTGCGGTGGTACGGAGGCGAGGGGGAGCCCGAGGCGTCGCGGGGTGGGACGTGGCCTTATCCCCTCCGACGGGGGTGGCGAGGCGGTCGTGCGGCGACGAGCTGGAGCCCCTCCCCACGGTCGGTCGAACAGGGAAGGAGGGAGGCAACCTGGGGAGGGGTTGGGTCGGTCGGTCCGGTTGGGATGCCTCGGCCTTTTGGGCCAAGTGGCCCAAGGGGGGCCTTTCTTCTCATTTTAGTTTTTTTAATTTTTTTTAACTTTTCTGTTTTCTTTTATTTTCAAAAAGCAAAATAGTTTTATAAAATACAAAGCTTGCCCTAAAAATATCATTATAACTTAGGCCACTGCTTTAATTAATTTGGCACCAAAATAAAGTAGTTTATTATTTTATAAATTAAAAGCACTTAAATAATTGTTTTAACCACTATTTTAAATAGTTTAGGGCATTAAACCACTTTATAAAAAAATGTTGGTTCACCACCATTACTAGTTATGGAGTATTTGCAACACTTTGAACACTTTAGTTTTCATGTTTGACAAATTTTGAATTTTGACTTTAAACTTGGTTTTGAATTTGAATTGTGATTTGGATCAAATGAAGATTAGCAACAGTGATGTGATGACATGGCACCATTAACAGGGGATTACTGTAGCTTAATTATCCGGACGTTACATACTGAGCCGTCAAGCTCAGCACCGGTAAGCTCCAGGGCGACAAATTCCAAGCGGCAAGGTCCAGGCCGGCAAGTTCCCTTCGCCACTCCACCTCGGCGGTAAGTCAGAGACTTGCCGACAGGTGGCGAGCGCATAGGCGGTTGGGTAAAGCTTGTCGAGGCACGTGACGAACCACCGCTTGGAGATCACCTTTATCGACACCTATCTTAGTGCATGTCAAGCTAATATTCATCCTCTGTATTACCATTTTGCCACTTTGGTAGGCTCTTAATCTATAAAAGGAGGTCCATGGCAACCTTTAGAGGCATTCGGCCATTCGACCATTCGATTTAGGACCATTAGATGGTCGACACTTTGCTCATTTACACGCGTAGTTGCACTTCCCGGGCATTCTTGCCGGCAAGCTGCGCTCCTTGTACTTGAGTTCAACACATCCAATACAAACAAAGTAGGAGTAGGGTTTTACACCTCACGGGGGCCCGAACCTGGGTAAACCCCCGCGTTGATTGCTAGTTCGACTCTTTATGCTTGTTGATCTCCCCAGTCGAACCGCAAAGGGGCCGTTGCCGGTCCCATAGATCGTCGTACGCGCGACATCTTTGGGGCTCCTGTCGATATAGTAAAAACCAGGGTTCCAATGACCTTCGAGCATGGCCATGACAATACACAACTACACCGGCAAAGAATCGATCTTCGTCGGCAAGCGCTACATCCGGCAAGCGTTACATCAACAAGCAAGACTCAAGATGTCGCCAAGCCACTTTCCCGGCAAGGCTCATTACACCTTGCCGGCAAGGCCAGATCCAACAAGCCCAAATACTGAGCTGGCAAGTTCGGCTCCTGCAAGCTCCGGGGCGACAAGTTCCAAGAGACAAGGTCCAGGCCGGCAAGTTTCCTTCGCCGCTTCACCGCTCCACCTCGGCGGTCAATCAGAGACTTGCCGACACGTGGCGAGCGCACAGGCGGTTAGGTAGAGCTTGTCGGGTCACGTGGCGAACCACTGCTTGGAGATCACCTTTATCGACACCTATCTTAGTGCGCGTCAAGCTAATATTCATCCTCTGTATTACCATTTTGCCATTGTGGTAGGCCCTTAATCTATAAAAGGAGGTCCATGGCAACCTTTAGAGGCATTCAACCATTCGGCCATTCAATTTAGGACCATTAGATGGTCAACACTTTGCTCATTTACACGCATAGCCACACTTCCCGCGCATTCTTGCCGGCAAGCTGTGCTCCTTGTACTTGAGTTCAACACATCCAATACAAACAAAGCAGGAATAGGGTTTTACACCTCACGGTGGCCCGAACCTGGGTAAATCCGCGCGTTGATTGCTGGTTCTCCTCTTTGTGCTTGTTGATCTCCCCAGTCGAACCGCAAAGGGGCCCTTGCCGGTCCCATAGATCGTCGTACGCACAACACTCCTCATATCAGAAATGCACTACGACATTTCGTATGCTTGCATACGGAATTTCGGGTGATCTTGTGGATGACTACGTCCGGTTGAGTGAGTCCACATGTCTCAAATCAATGTACATGTTCTGCATGGCCGTGGTGGCAGTGTTTGGCCCTGAGTACCCAAGAAAGCCAAATGTCGCTGATAAAGTCTGGTTGTTGGTGTTCAATAATGCCGATAGAGGCTTTTCAGGGTTGCTTGGTAGCATAGATTGTATGCACTGAAACTGGAAGAACTGTCCATTTTCTTGGCAGTGGCAGTACAAGGGGCATGCCAAAGGTGCCACTGTCATACTAGAAGTGGTGGCTTCAGAAGATCTTTGGATATGGCACTCTTTCTTTGGCATGGCTGGTTCTCACAATGATATCAACGTGCTTCAGCGTTCTCCAGTGTTCGCAAGGCTTGCAGAAGGCCACTCCCAGAGGTCAGCTTTGAGATCAATGGCCACCATTACAACAAGGGATACTACCTGGCTGATGATATCTATCCTCGATGGTCAACTCTGTGAACACAATGTCCAATCCGGAAGGAGAGAAGAGACAGAGATTTGCCCAACAACAAGAGAGTGAAGGATGTGGAGTGTGGTTTTTGTGTGGTTCAATCTCGATGGGGCATCATTCGACAGCCTGCACTGACATGGAGCATCGAGAAGCTTTTGGAGGTGATGACTGCTTGTGTGGTCATGCACAACATGATCGTGAAGGATGAGCGTGATAACAGCATCTATGACCAATGGTTTGAATATCAGAGTGAAATTGTTGTGCCTGAGCACCAAGAACCTGCAACTTTTGAAGAGTTCACCCAATTTCATTGTGAAATACGTGACTTTACTCATATGGAACTCCAAAATGATTTGGTTGAGCACATGTGAATTCACATTGGCAACCAGTACATGTATCGGTTCATTTTCTTTACATGTATTCAAGACAATTTCGATTGGGTTGTAAAACCATTCGATTGTGTTTTCATTCGGTTGTGAAAGTAGTTGCAATGCTTGATTTATTTGATCGTAAATCTATTTGCAATGTTTCGTATAAAAACTGTCTACTTTTGGCCGTACGGCCGGCTGTGACGGACCAGATGCATCCGCTTGTAAAGTACACGTCCAGTGTATTCAAAAAATGGCCGGACGTCATCTTTTGCCCGACCCAAACGGACAAAAACAGCACAAGACGGACGTCCGATTAGAGTTGGCCTAATAACAGTACTGCTTCTTCCACCAAGTTCATACGGCTATGTCGTTGTCTCATGAAAGCTAGAGCTGCGCGCCATGCTGCGAATCTTTTTCTTTTTTTTTTGCGGGGAAAGATCAAGTGATATTACACCAGAGCCCTAACAGAACAGTCCAACAGAAAAAAGAAATTACAACCCAGTCCTGCAGGACAACGAAGACGCCGTTGACGAAGAAGACGTGCCGCTGGCGCGCCGCCGCCGCTCCTCCACTGCAACCTTGGATCGGAAGGAGTCCCATGGCGGACGGGAAGTCGACGGACCTCAGCTCCAAAGAGCCTCCACCCTGCATCGCCGTCGTCGCCGTCGATCTGGTTCACATCACCGTCACCTTCAGAAGCTTCAAACACCGGATCCGCCGCTCCACGGCCTCCGGCACGGGAAGTAGGCGCACCGCAACTCCACCGAGCTGCGAGCGCGGGGAAGGAAGCAGATCCATGGCCGCGCTCCACAGAGCACCACCACCAGAGAGGATCTCCGCCTCCGCCAAAACGCCGGGCCAGCCGCGTCATCCTCTCCACGACGCCACCAGCAGGTAAACCACTCGAACCTAGACTATGTACAGACGAGATCCGGGGTTTCCCCACCCTCCCGCCGCCGAGGCGGCCGGCGGAGGGAGGGGAAACCAGCGAATCACCGCCGGCGAGCTGGATCGAACGGAAGGGGAAAAAAGTCGCCTCTCCTTACTGAAGCGGGGGAGAGAGCAGGGTCCAAGGCTTATGCCATGCTGCGAATCTTTGACCCACGTACAATTCGCACGACCGTCTTTTCCTAGGAAATCGTAAAATATATAAGCGCACGAGTGTCTTTTCCTAGGAAATCGTAAAATATATAAGCGCACGAGTGTCAGTAATATTCTCAGCAGTCGCGCGCAGAAGAATCAGTGCATTCACAATAGTAGTTCACAGCATACTCTTAGGTCCCACTTTTAATCGGTGTAAATTTGTACTCCCTTGGTCTCAAAATAGGTGACATGACAATACCAGCCACAACTGATTTCCACCCGGAAAAAAAGAAGACCGGCAGAGGCGTGTAACGTGAATCGACCAATTATGAGTGTAAATAAGGATACGATTGTAAAAATTACGGGCCTAATATGGTGAAGGTGAACCAACCATATGGAACAAGTCTACCGGTTTAAGTGTTTAAAAAATAATAGCAAAAATGCCCGTGCGTTGCAACGGAAGACATTGTTACATGTCTCATGTCTCCACCTATTTACGTCTATTCTCTTTTTAGTCCGCCACACGTCCGTGCGTTGCAACGGGATAAAAATTCCTCGCACTTCTATGCATTTAAAAAAATAATAATAAATATGAGTAAGTGATGCATTTATTTATAAACCACCTTAGATAGACTGACAGGTCATCAACCCTTTTTCTTATGACCAACTAATGGAAATTAATGTGAGGTAGCAAGGTGGGACTATTTAAGCTTCTGGTGTTGGCGGCTCTTGGCTATTGTATTTTTATTTTTGAGAAAATAGGCTCTTGGCTATAGCTACTCGGTCAGATTGGAGTCCAGGCCGAAATGTCCAAAGCTTCGGTTTGGCCTGTCCAATAGCGATATAGATCGATCTCTCTGCACCAACCTTTTGAGAGGGAATCCGAGAGTGAGAGGCAGCCGTACCTGCGTGCGAGATAGGTTAGTACTCCCTCCGTCGGTACTTTGATAATTTGTTACTGTTTACTGTTTATTTATATTGTATAGCAAACATGCCCGTGCGTTGCAGCCGGAGAATAAAATATCATGTGCCCCTAGCCGAATAACCATGTCTCAAGACCCTCTTTCAGACACATGTCCACACCCTCAATTTTAACACAATGTCCCATCCATGTCAGCACTTATCCTTCTTCATGTCCCAGGCCCTAGTTATTCTCCTTCCCTCTCTAACCCCGAGCTGATGATGGTCGCGACGTCCACCTGATCACAATGCATCTATGTGTAGTCAATTCCAATGCGATGAGTCCGGCGTGAGGTGGGCAATGACCATCGACACACTTCTAGGAGCGGCTCCGAGTGGAGCAGACACGTAAACACAGGGTGCAACAATGCCATCCGATGCCCATGCGGTGAGGTTTAATGAGTTTCCATGAACCAATTGCCATGAACCATGTGATATGCGGCTAAATGAATCAAACATGTGATTAAGTGATCTATAGTATACATAGGTATATCTTTTTTTCATCCTTGGTTTCTATAGGTATATCTGCTTCCTCTCTTGATTAGTATAGCAAATCATGATTTAATAGATGTCCTTCACTCCTACTGTTTTTAAACTGATTTTGCTCTCTTTTATACATGGTCCAACAAATAGACCGTATATTTATACATATGTACATCACACTGTGCATGCCCTTGCATGTATATGTCGGTAAGGATCAGTAATCCTCCCTTTGCTAGTCCCCTTCAAGTAATCATATGATCCTCATGATCCAAAATTACCTGAGCACGTCATCGATGCATCATAGTAAAGTACGTAGGAAATTAGGTCTTAAGGATTCGTCCTAATATGCAAAATTATGGTTTCAATACGCACCTTCATGAAAAACGAACTGCATAGTCGACTGACCCGCCAAGATAGGTGAGCTCCTGCCAGTGGAGTCATAGCCACGAATATGGTCAATAGGACGCCAGCGGCGTGTCCAAGTGGAGGCCCCCACGGTGGCGTTACTTGCCATCATGCCTTGGTAAGTGGCGACTCGCTATGCCGTTCCTGCGGGGATTGGGGCTACGAGGAGTTGAAGTCCATGCCGGTGGGGATGAGTGAGTCGTCGGGGCGGCGAAGGTGGAGATGGCGCCGAAGGATAGTGCGGAGCTCGAGGGGAGCTTGTCGTGCCAACGCTTGCTGCTCTGGTTCATCGCCTGATCTCAGCCCGCGGGAAAGAAGGGATTAGTGAGAGAGGAGCGGAACGGCCTTACGACATGACCACCCTGCCTAGACTATGTCCCCGATCTCATAGCGCTAGTTTCGCCGCCGCGTTAAGCTAGGATGCAATCTGCCACTGGTGGGTGCTCACATGGGATGCAGCAGCCTCGGGAAGGATCTATTCCCCATGACCGTGAGCGTCGTCGGGCCGCATCGCTGGATGGATAGGAGTACTACTACACGCCGACGCCGACTGCAGGTTTCTTGGAGAACACCGTCATGCAGCCACCTTCCACAAGTTTGTCTCTATGGCTAGGGTCGCCATCTTCGGTGAGGCGACAACATTGATGCGAGGATCGATGACGGCAGTGCTAGGATACGATAGGAGTTGTATTTATAGATCGAGGGTCACGGCTTGTTTGTTTTGCACGATGAAAAGTCCAGGGCGTGTACGTACAGGACTATTTTGAAGGAACACCTAGAAGACCAATTGGACCACGAGCCCACAACGTTGTTAAACAGGCCAGCCAGCTGGTTCATTGGTTCCGTGTACGTGCGGACTAAAAAATCGGATATGTACGTTGTTTTAGTACCACCTCGTTAGCGACTTGTGGGACCAAAATTAATCATGTACGGACGGACGAAAAACGGACGAAATTACAGTAATAAGAAGCAATAGCCCTTTTATTATTAGGTATAGATATAGATATAGATAAAACTGACGTTCTATCGGAAAAAAAGCCTACCGGTCGTTTTCCAACCAAGCAATGTTCTATGGCGTGGCGACTATATCTCGCATTCGGCGAGATGGAAGCGATCTCTCGCTTAAGCGAGGTAGTAATCAGGCCAGCCCATTTTACGCGCATCTAAAAGAGAAAATACAAAAGAAAAGGGAGAGCGACGGCGGTAATCCAATTCGGTGCCCAGGTGCAGATGCTCCCGCCCAGAAAAAAATTAAAAAAAAAAACTAGAAAATTCAAAAAAATCCAAATTTTTTTGTGTGGTAAATAATTTGATGCGTGAAGTCCACTCCAAATTTCAACTCATTTGGACATTTGAGCAGCTCTCGGCAAAAAAGACAAATCGAATCAAAACAGTGCATGAATAGTAAAAAAAATTACAGACCCTGAATTTGTCTTTTTTCCCGAGAGCTTCTCAGATGTCCAAATGAGTTAAAATTTGGAGCGAACCTCACGCATCAAATTATCTACCACACAAAAAAAATTGGATTTTTTTAAAATTTTCTAGTATTTGTTTTGATTTTTTTTCTGAACAGGGTTGCAGATGAGCCCGGCAGCAGAAACTCCGCTTCCGAGCGACGGGGAGTAGATCCCATGATCTCGTAAATGAGAGCCTACATTGCTAGCCACCGGGATAGCATGGGAACATATCTGGTGCACCAAGGCAATTGGTGCTACCGGTGCACCGGACCTCGTTGCACATTCAAAAATGTTTTAAAAAATCCAAAAAAAAATAAGTGTATCAATACAACATCAATGTATGTTGTCACAAAAATTTAAATCAAAATTCAAAACAATGGTCAAGATATAAAAATGACAAATTTGATGTCAATGTGCTAATGGGCCAAAACTGAAGCCCAAGTTGTGTTATGTACTATTTAGTGTCAAATTTTCTATTTTTGTATCTTGAGCAATGTTTCGAATATTGATCTAAATTTTTGTGACAACATGCATTCATGTTGTGTCAATGCACTAATTTTTTTCTAGATTTTTTCGAACATTTTTGAATGTGCAATGGGCGACCGGTGCACCGGTAGCACAAATTTCCCCGGTGCACCAGATACATCCCCGGGATAGCATGCATCTCATGACAGATTCCAAGGAGCGACGTACTTGATAGGAAAAGAGCTGGTATTCCGTAGGGTTTTCTAGGTATTTTTATTTTTCTTTTGTTTTATTCGTTTTTCTTCTTTTTTTTCCCTCTTTTAGTTTTTTTTCTTTATTTTCTTTTGTTTCTTTTCTTTTTTCTTCTCCATTTTTTTCTTGTTTTTCATTCTTTTTACATTTGTTTCCTTGGTATTTATTTTTTTATTTTCTTTTTTCTTTGATTTATTTTGTTTCTTTTTTTTCATTTTTTTGTTTTGTTTGTTTCTTTTGGTTTTCATTCTACTTTTTTATATGTCAACTACATTTTCCTAATACACGTTTAACAGTTTTGCTTGTGCAACTTTGATTAATTAGTGAAATGCTTTTTCTCCCAGCAAAGAAAAACATTTTCATATACATGATAAAAAATTCAACCCTTTTTTAATACATGGTCAACATTTTTTATATACACATTTAACATTTCTCAAATGCTTGATTAACATTTTTTTAAGATGCTAACATTTTTATATACATGATCAACATTTTTTTCAAATAGTTGTTCAACATTTTTTCAAATACTCATTCAACATTTCTCAAATGCCTGATTAACATTTTTCAAATACTTATTCAACATTTTTTTCCAATACTTGATTAACATTTTTATATATATGATCAATATTTTTTCAAATACTTGTTCAACATTTTTCAAATACTTGTTCAACATTTTTCAAATACTTGTTCAACTTTTTTTTCAAATGCTTGATTAACTTTTTTATATGCATGATCAACATTTTTTCAAATACTTGTTCAACATTTGTTAAATGTTTTTTGTAGAGTGTTTTTTGTAATATATATATTTATAATATTTAAAAGTATAAACAAAAGTACAAAAATAAGGCAAAAACAAAATTAGAAAACATAAAAAAAAAGAAAAAGAGGTTGTGGCCTCCCGCGTGTGGACCAGCCCAACTCACTGGCCCCGTCAGCGAGTTCGAAGCCAGACTCACTGAAGGCGAGATATAGGGGCGCCCGATTTACGGGGGGAAAACAATAATCAAGTGTGTCCATATAGCTTTGAAAACTCGTGTTCAGATCAACGAGGCACATTTTTTATGACTCCGTGTTCAGAACAGTGAGGCACCATTTTCCCTCCTTTTTGCCTTGCAATACAACTATATAACTTCCTAAACTAGTCACTTTTTGGCGAAAATGATCTAGTTCTATTATCAAAGTTCACCGGAAGTACAAAGCATCTCAAACATAATTAAAATGACATTGAGATTCCAAGACCCCCAAACAACCACTACTGTCGTCAGAATGAGCCGCCGATGCGCCGCTTGTCGTGGGAGTAAGTCTGACAGTAAGAATAGGGGGTACGTTGGAGGAGGCAGGATCCTAGCTACGGTGAGGTTGTGCACGCAAGATGTACGAGTTCAGGCCCTTCTCGGAGGAAGTAACAGCCCTACGTCTCGGTGCCCGGAGGCTTGGTCGACTGGATTATGCGTGCGGGTTACAGGGGGTGCGAACCCTTGTGCCAGTGGAGGGGGGTGGCTTATATAGAGTGCGCCAGGACCCCAGCCGTGCCACGTTACACAGGGTTCAATGTTCATTAAGACAGGGCGTTACTGGTAACGCCAGCTATAAAAATGACCTTAAACACTACAGAGTAATGCCTGACCGTTGCCATCCTGAGTGACTCTAGATCTTCTGTACTCCGAGTGGTTTCTTGTATGGTCGAGTGACTTCATCTTGGTCGAGTGGAATTGGGGTTTCCGAGTGACATAACTGGTCGAGTGGATTGCACTCCAAGGTGAACTCAGTCGGTTTCTTCTGTTGCATTTTGAATGTCTTCGACTCTAGGGCAGCGTCCTTGGGTAGGGTATCTAGGTCAGGCCTATGACCCTACCCTAGGTACATGTCGTCATCATTAGCTCCCGAATGGATTGAGGTCCGAGTGAAGAAAGAGTTGAAGTTGACTCTGATTCGATTCCATACTTCGGAGGTATTTCATCAGAGTCTGCGAATCATGTTGAAGCTTCAATCTGGTTTCAGTCGCCTTGGTCCATTCAGAGGCCGTCGTCGAGTGAACTAAACTGACAATCTTCGAGTGTCGACATGGAACGAAATCTTTGGTGCGACTGGTTGCTCTGCAGTCCCCGGTCCTCACGGGATTCGAAATTTTGGGGAAGCACGCGGGACGGAGCGTGCCGCAGTAATTGGAGTGGTCAGATAGGGACGCCTCGATTTTCGTGCCGCCTTTTTCGCCACGTATCGGGCGCGCGACTGTTGCAGGATTTGACAGGATCGTTTGGGCCCACGAGTCAGCCACTCGGAAGCAGGCCCATAAAAGGCGTCGAGGCCGATGTGTTTGCACAGTGCGCCTCATTCCCTTTCTTCTTCCTCTGCTTCTCCACCACATCTCCCTCTGCTCTCGACGCCGCCGCCCTGCCCGAACGCCGTCCGCCGCAATGGGAAAGGACAAGACGGCGGCCCTGGAGCGCGCGAAGAAGGCGACGGTGACGGCAAAGGGCAAGAAGATGAGTCGGGGGTCGTCGTCGAGGTCTGGTCTGCCTCCTGGTTGGATCCAGGGAGACTGGATTCGATCTACGATCCAGAAGGAAGATCTGGAAGACATGGCCGACGTGGGTTTGATTGCCCACGGATCTTGGAGGTTGCCGGGGAACGAGACCGAGCCTCAGCCGCAGGAGGGTGAGTGCGTTCTCCTTGCAACTCATGTCGACCGCGGTTTCACTCTGCCTCCGCATCCTTTTTTTCGAGGTTTCCTGAACTTTTTTGGTGCCCAACTTCATCATTTCTCTCCCAACACCATCACATATCTTGCTGCATATGTCTCTCTGTGTGAAAACTTCTTGGGCTGTCGACCGCATTGGGGTCTGTTCAAGCACATCTTTACCTGCCGCTCTCAAACCGTGAAGAAGGCGAATCCGACTGATGAAAAGACGCACGTGATCCAAATGTGCGGGGGTTTAGGGATTCAGATGAGGGGTAGGAGTACTTTTCCTTCTATGACTCTTCCCGAGTCAGTCAGGGGGTGGCAGTCGACCTGGTTCTATTGCCGAGATATTCCGACCCCTGGTCAGTCGACTGGCCTTCCGAGCTTCACCATGGAGCGAGTCCGCCAACCCTCTTCATTGACCGTGACTCCAGCAGAGAAAGTAGAGGTGACCATGCTAGTCGACCGGGTAGTTCAATTAGTCCGTGATGGTGTGACCGACATGGATTTGTTGGAGGTGTTTCTCAGTCGACGCATCCAGCCTCTCCAAGCCCGCGATCATCCAATGTGGATGTACTCGGGCAGTGATGACACCGCTCGGGTCCACCCAGAGGAGGTCACCGAGGAGATGGTGGCACAGTGGCTGCGGAGCATCACGGGAAACAAAGACAACCCCAGGGGGTCTAGAAGAGTTGCACCATTCGACAATGACAGAAAGCCAGACAAGGTCTGTCCCTTGTTACCGAGTGCCTTTTTATTCCGATTTGTAACTGCCCTTGGATCTGATTGATGCTCGTTTACTTCCTTGTCTTGCAGATTTTTACTGAGATGTACTCGATGCCAAATGGAGAGCAAGTCCTGGAGGGAACGGAGAGCGGAGGCGAGAGTGGTGACTGGCAATCCCCCGATGACAATGAAGACGACATTGACAACTCGGACGACAGTGAGGAAGTCGACTCGCCACCTCGCTTGGAACGCCGATCCAAACAGTCCCAAGATCCTACAATCGGTCGTGGCAAAGCGGCTCCCCCAAGCACACAAACGCAAAAACGCACTCGGACTTCGACTCCGGAGCCGTCTGAAAAGGCCGCCAAGCAGCCCAAGGTCATCCCTTCAAAGCCTCGGAAGGCTTTGCCCAAGATCAAGGTGGATGTTCACCACTGGAATCTGGTAATTTGCCGTCTGCCACCTCTTTGCCGTCCGCCTGCTGACGGCAAAGAGCCTCTTAGCCGTCCGCTTCCACAAAGCGGACGGCAAAGAAAGTGCAGATGGCAAAAAGTCTATTTGCCGTCCGCTGTTTCTTTGCCGTCAGCCAGCTGACGGCAAAGATCTAGAAGGCAGACGGCAAAGGGCCAGGTGGGCCCCACGGGGCACGGCGTGGCTAGGTCAGGTTCTTTGCCGTCCGCCAGCGGACGACAAAGAGGAGACGTGGGCTAGCCCTAAACGGCCGCCCTCTTTGTCGTCTGCTAGCAGACGGCAAAGAAGGCCCACTTAACGGGCCGAGCCGTCTCCCCTCTCAATCTCTTTCTCTGTTTCCCTCCCGCGCGCCCGCCTCTCTCCTCCCCCGCCGCTCTGCCGCCGCCGCCCGCCAGCCCCGCCCCCCGGACCCAGCTGTGACGACCCCGGCTTAATCGTGCACTAATCATACACGCAAATGCGCACGATCAAGCCTAAGGACTCACTTGAAGATATCACAACACAACTCTAAAAGATAAAATAAAGTCATACAAGCTTAATATTACAAGCCAGGGCCTCGAGGGCTCGAATACATAGCTCGATGGCATACAAGCGTCAGCGGAAGCATTAGATATCTAGGTACAGATATATTACATAGAGAGAATTAGGCCTTCACAGAGGCGGGGTAAAATAAAATACTACGATCGAAAGGCGTAGGCCTCCTGCCCTGGACCCTCCGATCCTACTCCTGGTCGTCGAACGGCTCCTCGTAGTAGTAGTACTCGCCAGGCGGGTAGTAGTACTGGTCGTCGGCTGGGGCGTCTGGCTCAGGGGCTCCGTCGTCTGGTGACATCAAAAGGAATATGGGGGAAAAAGAAAATAAAGCAAACGTGAGTACTCATCCGAAGTACTCAGCAAGCAAGGATCTACACTACATATGCATTATTGTCAAAGGAATGGCTGTATATATGGACTGGGCTGCAGAAATGCCAGAATAGAGGGGAAAAGTCTAGTCCTATCGAAGACTAGCATCTTCAACAATCTTCAGCAGTCTTTCAGCATGAGGAGAGAGCAGATTACATAAGTAAAGTAGTAGTAGTAGTATCATCAACCTCGACCTGAGATCCTTTCTCGACTCCCTGCGAGAAAGCAATCCCAGAGCCGTACTATCCAATTCTCATCACATGTTCTAGTTGTACCGATCGGGATACAACTCCGAGTGTCCGTTACCGTAGGACAGGCTATCGATAGAAGTTTCTTCCCTGCAGGGGTGCACCAAGTTACCCACCACACTCACTTAACTCTGGCCGGACACACTTTTCTGGGTCATGCCCGGCCTCGGCTAAGCAACACGCCGCAACCCGACCAAATACCTAACAGAGAGGTCAGCACGCCGGACTAACCTATGCCCCCAGGGGTCTTGGGCCATCGCCCCGGGAACTCCTGCACGTTACATGCACCGCCGGTGAGCAGACCTAGCAACCCCTTATACAAGCGCGGTTGCGTTCCCAGTCCAACCCAGCGTGTGCCGCATCAGTCGCTGACGTCCATTAAGCTCCGGCTGAAGTATACGACGCAGAACGCCCATACTATGCCCACGTGATGGTTAGTGCTATCGGGCCAGAGGCCCCTCGGATCAAATATCCAAACTGTAGTGGATTAGGAGCGCGCGGAAACGAGCAGAGACTCACGATCGATGTGACCCCGTCGCCCCGTCTCGAGGACTTGCGGCAAGGGCTAAGAATGCCCGGCCACGCCTCGTAGTTATCTCGCGGGCACCATCCAGGTCAACCCGACTCCACATCACTTCGCAATAAGCTCGCGCGGGTACCCCTCAGGGCCGACCCGTCTTTAGTATCGTGGTTCATAGTCAAGTCATAATATCCAAGGTAACTGTGTGTCTGACACCGAAGGGAACCATGAGGAATCACCCTCGATGGAGTTCCCGCTCGATGTTATCATCAAGGTGAACGAAGGAGGAATCACCCTCGAGGTCCACACTTGAGAGGTTGCGCGACGATGTCGTTATCGGGGGTGGTGTAGGAGGAATCACCCTCGCTTACCACGACCGAGTAACTAACCTACAAGGTTAACATCAGAAGTGCTAACGAGGTATCACCCTCGGCACTCGACGGTAACCCAGCAGTGTCGGTAACTAAGGGGTAGTGATGTGCGGTGCCAGGGTCTGGTCTTCAATCCCGATGATCGGGTCTTCTGATGTCCAGCAGGGCAGTCGGGATCAAGTGGGGGTCTCTGTCGTGTCTCTACCCAGCCTATACTAAGCAGTCTAGGATAACCAGTAAGGTAACAAAGCAGGGTACAATAATCAGGCTATGCAGCAGATATAGGAAAACAGTAGCAGTAGCAGTTCTAATGCAAGCATAAGAGAGAAGGGAATAGTTGATATAGGCATGCTCAAAATGGGGGTGCTTGCCTGTTTGCTCGGGGGCAAGGGCAAGGTCGTCAGGGATGTCATCGGGGACGTAGTCGTGCTCCGGAGCGGCGTCTGCCTCGGGAGCTACGTCAACGTCGGGGTCTACCGAGAGAGAAGAGGGGGAAGAAACAGGTAAACATAATGCAAACAAATGCAATACGGTGCGTGTGATGCTATGATGCAGTGCAGGGTTGCCTAATTATGCATCTAAGTCAATTTAGTTATTTTTAGAATTATTCTGGGATTTATTAACCGGTGCGTGTGCATTATTCATCTGCCGGATTCGGGTCCGGAGTTACGAGTTCTTCTACGTAGGAGGTTCCGATGAAGAAACAGACGGCACGATCAGACTCGTCTCGTCGTTCTGAGCAACTTTCATGTTTTAACTTTTTCGATTTGAGCTACGGTTTAAAAGTTATTAATTTTCAAAGATTATTTGAATTTCTAGAATTTATTTATTTACAGAAAATGGGTTATGACGTCAGCATGATGCACTGCTGACGTCAGCAGGTCAACAGCCGGCTGACCGAGTCAAATATGACATGTGGGTCCTGTGGGACCCACATGTCAGCCTCTGTGGCTTAACAGAGTTTCAAACTAATCTAATTGGATTAATTAAGGGGGTGGACCCCACCTGTCAGTGAGTATTTGCACTAATCTAATTATCTTTATTAATTAAATTCGTTAATTAATTAAACTAGCGTGGGGGCCCACATGTCAGTGGGCCTGGGTGCCCAGTCAGCACGTTGACTGGGTCAACCCAGTCAACGGGGCCCCTAGGGCCCACTGGCAGCGGCTCTGGGGCTGGACCCACCAGCGCCACGTCGGACGGCCGCCGGAGCTGCTCCGGCGAGCTCGTTTCGCGGCGGCGTCGCTCGGGACCCGTCGGAAAACGGCCACAGACAGCCATTTCGCGCACGGAAAGGCGCGTTCGAACGGCAACTCCATCCCGCATCGATCTACGGTGCCGGAGCAGCTCGGGGTGGCCTAATGCGACGGCGGTGATGACATTGGCGGCGAGGTGCTCGGGCGAGCGACGGAAACGGTGACCCAGCGCGCAAACAAGTGAAAGAAAAGGCTAGGCGGGGTCTACTCGTCGCGGTGAGTGTGATGGTGGCGCGCACGGGACCATTTGGTCACCGTGGCCACGCCGGCGACGAGGTCGCGCGACGGTGAGCTCGGGCGTGAACGGGGCGGCGTCTACAGCTCGGGAACGACGAGGAGAAGAAGCAGGGAGGGAAGGAGAGGCTCACAGCGGTGGTAGCCGTTCAGAGCCTGCTCGGGGCAGGCGCGGAGCGGCTGGATTCGCCGGGTTCTCGCCGGAGTCCGAGAAGAAGGGGGCGGTGCGGCTCGGCGTCTCTGGGGCTCCTCGGCTCCACCGAATGGCTCGGGGCGGCGTAGTCGAGGACGGCGGAGACGGTGGACAGCTCGGCGTGCCCCGGGGATGACGGTGGCCGCGACGGAGGCGAACGGCGGCGAGGCTGGCGCTCGACCTCTCTGGATCTGGAGGGGAAGACGGGCGGAGCGAGAGAGAGGAGAGGGGAAAGTGGCGAGGAGAGCCAGGGGGACGCACGGGCCTCACCCTTATCCCCTCGCGGCGCCCGCGGCGTCGCGCTGTCGCGTCTCCCCGCCCGCCGCGCTCGTCCACAGGGAGGTTGCACGGCGAGGGAGAGAGAAGGGGATGGGCCAGCTGGGCTGGGCCAATGCACTGTGCACTTGGTCCAGTCCAGCTTTAGTCTTTTTTTCTTTATTTCTTTTCCTTTTCTCTTTTCTTTTCTGTTGCGAAATGATTAGGCCACTTAATGTCTTTTGTAAAACAGTGAGTTATGCCACATAAATATTGTTGCAATATCTAGCACTGCCAAAAATTGGTTTGGACAGAATTGAAGTTTGTTGGGATTTGATATGATTTTAAATATATCAAATATTCTATTTTTGGGGCTGTTTCATCTGTTTGAGTCACTTATCTACCTCCAATTATTTTGATATTGGTTTTAGAAATGTTCCTGGATTATTGGCCATTTAATGAACATTTTCCCAACAGTTTGAACAACTTATATTTCACTTTTGAATTTGAGTTGATTTTCAGATGTGGATTTGAATTGGATTATTACCCCATATGACATGGCACTGCAAATGATCATGACTTGGCAGTTTTAACAGAGTGTCACAGAGCTTATTACAAGGGGGTGTTACACACCACCCCCACCGCCATCCAGCCCTCCCCCCCCCCCCCCCCCCCCGCGCCCCGTCGCCCCCGCCCGCGCCCCGTCGCCCCGTCGCCCCCCTCCGCCCCCCTCGCGCCCCTTCCCTATAGAGCCTGCTCCGGCCGCCCCGGTTGCCGTGACCTCCCCCTGCCCCTGCTTCCCTACTCTTCCCCCCCGCTTCCTCCCTCCCTCCCTCGGACCTTGTGCCGCCCCGCCCCACCGGCCGACCTCGCCCTCCACCGGCGATCCCCTGCAGGTTTGTTCTTCCCCCCTTTTTTTTAGTTTTGTTTTTTTTAGTTTCTTCTAGTTTAGTTTCTGTTTTAGTTTTAGTTTAGTTTTATTTTCAGTTTAGTTTTAGTTTTAGTTTTAGTTTATTTTAGTTTAGTTTATTTTAGATTAGTTTTAGTTTTAGTTTTAGTTTAGAAGAAGAAGAGGAGTAGGAGGAGGAGGAGGGAGGAAGAGGAGGAGAAGAAGAAGAAGAAGAAGAAGAAGAAGAAGAAGAAGAAGAAGAAGAAGAAGAAGAAGAAGAAGAAGAAGAAGAAGAAGAAGAAGAAGAAGAAGAAGAAGAAGAAGAAGAAGAAGAAGAAGAAGAAAAAGAAGAGAAGAAGGAAAGGAAAAAAAGAGGGCGCCCGGGGACGAGTGGGTTAGGGGTTCCTCGGTGTCGATGGAACCCTAAATAGCAAGTATCGTCGGTGCGAGATACATGTGGCCGTCGGTGTCGAACACTACATCCATGTCCCACAAGTGACGCCGACGTCCGGCGTCCCAAAGCAACTGTTCTCGGCGTCGATGGCGGTCAAACACCATCGCGAATTTGCCTGGCAGCCTCTGTGATGACGATTAAAAGGCAAGTGTTGAAACTTGAAACACCCAAACTGACTCAAGTCGGTTTGGTTGTTCGAAATTTCAAAACTTGGCTTTAATCCTCATCGCAGAGGCTGCCAGACAAATTCGCGATGGTGTTCGACCGTCATCGGCCACCAGAACTATTGTTGCGGGACGCCGGGCGCCGGCTTCACTTGTGGAATGTGGATCTAGTGTTCAACGCCGAGTGCCACATGTATCTCGCACCGATGATACTTGCTATTTAGGGTTCCATCGACGCCAAGGACCCCCTAACCCGCTCTGTTCCGGTCTTCGTGCCGATGAAACTTGCTAGCTATAGGTGTCAATCATCAGTATGCGTAACCACTATGTGTCTCCCGTTCGAAAGGGTTACATCTATAAATATGCATGCATTTGCATATTTATAATCGTGATTCTTTCGAATTGTCCAACGTTATCCATGGACAGCCCGAGTATGTGTAGATTGGGTTCATTTTCCCATATGCTCAGCTCCGGATCCGATGCAGAATTTCGTCAGTGCCTCCCTGTTGTTCTCCGGGTACACATTCTCTCTGCTTATTGCCGAGACGTGTATCAGGAGAACAGCGGGGAGGTGCTGCCGAAATTTTGCGTCGGATCCGGAGCAGAGCATGGGAAAACGAACCCGATCTACACATACTCGGGTGGGATTATGACCTATCTTTACCTATTAGCGTGTAGGTTGCATGGACGTAATAAAACTGACAAACTCCATTAACTGATGGATATGGTTTGCTTAATTATGTATATATTTCTTGTGTGTCCAGTAGGAAGTCAATATGAGTGATCGTGCATGGATGTACACCGATTACACTTGTCAGAAAGTTTGGACCGAGGAATGGTTAACAAAAACCAAGGGGTTTGTTAGAGCCGCATTTGCAAATGGCCAGGAATTTAGTTGGTGCCCCTGTGCCCGTTGCGACAACTATAACAAGAGGGACGAGCTTGAAATGAGTAAAGACCTGCAGAAGTTTGGTTTTACGCCTGGTTACACAGTCTGGACATTACATGGTGAGTCTGCCCAACGTGCCAGAGCCGAGGTTCGTCATCGCACCGACGAGCATGGTACCGGGACCGCAGACATGGTGCAAGACTTTGACGATGCTCGGGACTCGGACAAGGAGATGGAGGAATCTGCAAAGGCCTTCACTGAAATGTTGGAGTCCTCAAAACGTCCTTTCCACGAGCACACTGAGCTTTGTCAGCTGGATGCCATCTCACAAATAATGGCTTTGAAGGCTCAATTCAACTTGGGCAGAGAATGCTACGACGCGATGATGACACTATTCGGACGATTTCTACCCAAAGGCCATGTGCTACCTCCAAACCTGTACCAGTCAGACAAAATCCTCCGTGCTCTTAAGATGCCCTATGAGAAGATACATGCATGTGAGAAAGGTTGTGTCTTATTTAGGCTTCAGTATGAGGACTTGAACTATTGTCCCATTTGCAATTCTTCCAGGTATGTTGTGGTAGACAACGGTATGGGTGAGAAGACGCAGACCAAAATACCTGTTAATGTTCTTCGGTATATGCCAATCGTACCAAGACTTCAACGTCTTTTCATGGTCGAAGAGACGGCCAGACAGATGACATGGCACAAAACGGGCAAAAGAATCGAACTAGATGCAGATGGGAATGTGATGATGGTGCACACATCGGATGGTGAAGCGTGGAAGCGCTTCGATGCATTACATAAGGAAAAAATGGCAGATCCAAGGCATCCTCGAGTCGCCGACAGCACAGATGGGTTCAGTGTGTTTGGTCAGATGGCAGCCCCATACAGCTGTTGGCCCGTGTTTGTCATTCCACTCAATCTCCCCCTCGGGCAGATTATGCAACGAAAGAATATTTTCCTGACGTTGATAATTCCAGGGCCCAACTATCCGGGGAAGAATATGAATGTGTACATGCAGCCGCTTAAGGACGAATTAAAAGAAGCTTGGGATAATGGGTTCAAGACATACGACGCATTTAGCAAACAGAACTTCATAATGCGTGCCTGGTACATGTACTCGACGCATGACTTGCCGGCGTATGCGCTATTCATTGGCTGGTGTGTGCATGGAAGGTTCCCGTGCCCCACATGCAAGGGAGCTCTTGAGTTTCGTTGGCTGACGGCAGGGCGCAAGTATAGTTGCTTCGACTTGCATAGACCGTTTCTACATCCTGGCCATAAGTTCAGGAAAGACAAGAAGAACTTCATCAAAGGTAGAGTTGTCAAACACTCTGCACCACCTGCGTTGACAGGCCAACAGACCCTAGATCAGTTAAACGCTCTCGAGCCAGATCCAAAGCGTCCAGGGTATTTCAAGGGGTATAATAAGGAACACGCCTGGACTCACAAGACATGCTTCTGGAATCTGCCTTACTTCAAAGACCTCCTTTGCCCACACGACATCGACGTGATGCACACTGAAAAGAATATCGCCGAAGCCATTTTTGGTACATTGTTCGGCATAGAGGGGAAATCAAAGGATAATCCTAAGGCTAGAGTCGATCAAGAGGAGCTATGTGATAGACCGTTACAAAACATGAAAGAACCGAAAGGAAAGGGGATCAACTGGACAAAGCGAAAGGCATGGTTCAATCTTGGAAGGCCAGCTATGAAGGAAATTATTTTGTGGGTGAAAATGCAGTTGATGTTCCCCGATGGGTATGCAGCAAATCTAAAGAGGGGAGCGAGTCTTCAAAAATTGAAAATATTTGGTCTAAAAAGTCATGATTGGCACATATGGATTGAGCGGATAATGCCGGTGATGTTGCGTGGCTTCATCCCTGAGGATGAATGGCTAGTACTGGCAGAGCTGAGCTATTTCTTTCGTGTTCTTTGTGCGAAAGAACTATCGCCTGGCCTCCTAGAAGAAATGGAACAGTTGGCGCCGGAGTTGATCTGCAAGTTAGAGAAGATCTTTCCGCCAAGCTTCTTTAATCCAATGCAACACTTGATTTTGCATCTCCCGACCGAGGCACGATTGGGGGGGCCCGTGCAAAATCGTTGGTGCTACTCAACTGAGAGGATGCAGAAGACGCTTCGAGCAAAATGTAAAAATAAACATAGAATAGAAGCATCGATGGCGGAGGCATTCATCACTGAGGAGGCGGCAAACTTCGTGACCGCACACTACGAAGCCAAAAATCATCATTTGCATAATCCGAAGCCTCGGTACAATGCTGACGAACCTCAAAAGGGTCAATCCAACCTCAGCCTATTCAAAGGGAATCTCGCACCAGCCGGTGGTTGGAAACCAGTAAGGTTGGATGTTGAAGAATGGCGGACCATTTCGCTGTATCTCTTCAACAACCTAACAGAAGTGCGGCTGTACATCGAGTAAGATCTCGGTACATTGTTTCACAACTTCTAATTCCTTTCAACTTCTCTGATTCCTGGATTTTTGATGCAGTCGATACGTCGCCATATTCTCGTATGGAGCGGTGATCCAAAAGGATTCCGTCGAAGAGTATGAGCTTCTGGCAAAACAAGGAGCCGAATTTCCCGGTTTCATCTCTTGGTTCAAAAAAATGGTAATTTCCATTAGACCCTTTTTTTTCTTTGGCTAATTTGCCACTAATGCAACAATCCTTTCGTATTAAACTTGTAGGCTAATTCAGAGATTATGGATGCCGAATTGAGACAAGTAGCTAATGGTTTTGACTATAAGGTCCGTTCATTTGACAAATACGACATCAACGGGTATCGCTTTGGTACCTATGACAAAGAGCTATCTATGGTCGACCAAAAGTCTACAAATTGTTGTGTCTCTGCTATCAGCGAAGGAGGTATCGAGTATTATGGAAGAGTTGAAGCAATTTATGAACTTGAATTCTATGGTGAAAACCCACCAAACGTCGTAGTCTTCAGATGTTATTGGTTCCAGCCGAGGGAGACTAGAAGGACTCATGAACATATAGGGCTAGTCGAAATCAAACAAAGCACCCATTTGGATGTTCCCGATGTCTATATTACGGCTCAACAGGCAACCCAAGTTTTCTATCTACCGTGGGCCTGTCAAAGTGATCCAAATCTCAGTGGTTGGGACGTCGTTTATGAAGTGCCGCCATGTGTTAGACCACCTCCCCCCAATGAAAAGGATTATGAACCTCACATTAACCAAGACACATATGATGAAGGAGAATTCTTCCAAGAAACACGTCTTTCCAAAAAACATTTCAAGAACCGCTCTACTCCACCCCAAAACATTGAAGTAGACAACGATAGTGAATCCGACTTCACCCCTGAGCTGGAACAAGAAGAGCCGGAAGAAGAAGTTACTGCTGCAGATGACCTGTCAATGCTTGAACGATTACGTAAAGGTGGCCTTCCACATGATGATGCATTTATTAATGATGATGATGAGCACGTCATTACCGATAGTGATGATGATGATGCTTTTATTAATGATGATGACGAGCACGTCATTACCGATAATGATTATTAGGTATTCAAATTTTTATGTTGTACTTGATTTATATAGTTATTTGTATGATTGTATGATTTATATAGTTGGTATTTATAATTTTCTTACTTTGTATGATTGTTTCTTATACATAGTGCCATGGTCTTGATTTCCGTCCCGGTCGGCCCTCGCCCGCTTTATGATTCGGATGTGGTAAATTCTCTTTCATAACTATTTATTGCATTTCGCATTTATGCAAATTATGGCCATCAAGTTGACATAGAGATATTTTAATCTAGGAGGTATGTGAACCGGAATTTGAAACGGACCCTCTTGTCGAGAAGTTAAATTTAGTTGAAAAAGAAAATGAGTATTTGAAAGAAAAAATTAAAAGAATTGAAGAAGAGAAGATGACATTGGAGTTGTATGTTGCCGATGCCATCGATGATCACAAGATGAAGATGAATGCAATGCGCTTGAAGATGAATGCAATGCGCTTGAAGATGGATGAATGCGCCTGAAGCTTAAGAAGATTAGAAAATATGCCATTGATAATGAGGCTTGGTATCATTATGCCGTTGGATCAATTTTTACCTTAGTTGCGATCTTCATCACATTTGTTGTGATGAGGGTAAGTTTTCTCTAGTGTTTTGCTTTACAAATGGATACTTAGCTTATTTTCCTCCTAAATGGCATAATTACCTAAGTTAGATAAAAAATGACATAATAACCTTACTAAGCTCCAAAATGACCTATTTACCTACCTTAGCTCTAAAATGACCTACACTTAGCATTTTTACCTAGCTTAGCAATAAAATGACATTTTTACCTACCTTAGTTAGAAGAAGAAGAAGATAAAGAAGAGGAGAGGAGAAAAAGAAAGAGAAGAAAAAAAATCTTCTTCTTCTTCTTCTAACTAGTCTTCTTCTTCTTCTTCTAACTTTCATCTTTCCCAATTTGCAGATTTGCTTTACATGAGGAAGCTTGGATTCATGGAGTGTACTATTCTTGTGGTGCTTCCTTGTTGTTTATGAAAACTTGTTTGGATATGTATGTCTATATGGATATGTTGTTGGAAACTTGTTTCTGGTTATGTATATATGGATATGTTGGACTTTGTTGAACTATGTTGTTGGATTGGATGAAATATGTTGTTGGACATGCTGTTGGATATGTTGGATATGTATGCATGTATATCTGTGTTTGAAACCATGTCTAATTAATGGGATTTAAATAAAAACAGGGGATATATAGCCTCTTTGCCGTCCGCTAGCGGACGGCAAAGAGGACACGTGGCAGTCACCTGTGCAAACTGGGAACTCTGGCTGCCTATTTGGTCATTTTGTCGTCTGCTGGCGGACGGCAAAGTGACCATCTATGCCGTCTGCCAGCAGACGGCAATGATTCGGCTCTTTGCCGTCCGCCAGCAGACGGCAAAGAGCGCCGTTAACCCCCTAACGGCTCTGACGCCACCGCACTGCCGTCAGCTTTCTTTGCCGTCAGCTGGCCTCGTATGGCGGACGGCGTAATCCTTTGCCGTTCGTTTCTAAGAAGCGGACGACAAAGAAGGCCTTTGCTGGCAGGCTTTCATCCGGACAGTTTGCCGTCCGTGATACATGCCTTTGCCGTCCGCCATGGCGGACGGCAAAGAAGCTGATTCCAGTAGTGGTTCCCGTCGCTTCTGCTTAAGTGTTTTGCTTTCTCTCTTCGCTTTGCTTGGGAACTTCTACGTTATTGTCGACTCGTTCTCTTGCTTGACCGAGTGAATTCTAAAACTTTCAGCGCTGCTACTTCTGGGACCTCCACGGACATTTACAAGGATCAAGATGACGAGGAGACCGAAGACGCGGCCACTTCCAAAGCGGGTACCACACTACCATCTTGTCCTCGTTTTGTCAATTGTACTGTCGGTCGACTGAACTCTTACAGTCGAGTCTTTTGCAGCACCACCAAATGTCATTGAACTTCCAGACGACGACAATCATGAACATGTGCCTCAGAAGACCACGGGAAGAACAGGCAGGACTTCGAGCAGGAGGGTGCCTGCCAGCCAGGCACCTCAGTCGACATCAGCGCCAGAACTAGTGATCCAGCAGTCCAGAGATCCAATTCGGGCTTCTGTTTCTTTTGCCGATCCTGTGTCGACTGATCGTCCTTCGGCGTCGACCGCCCAAGCCCCTGCTCCATCTGTGCAACTTCATGCCTCGGATCCTTTGGTTGCTTCGACTGTTCTGCCGACTCCACTCTTTGTTACCCATCATGTCCCAGAGGACCAAGTGAGCGCTTCTAAGGAAGCTATACGCCAAGCGGGCCTTATGATGGAGCAAATGAATGTGGTGCACAAAGCTAGCAAGGCTGCCTACGATGCCAGCTCTGCTCTTCAAACCAATGTCCAGGTGAGTTGATTTCCGACTGACTTTTCAGCTTGATCTTTGCTCTGTTAGGATATGGCACTTGAAAACTGCTGCTTTATTATTCGTAAGATGTCCGTGGATGAGCGTTTTGAAACCTTTAAAGTGCATCTATCATGAGTCTGCACCTTGCATCCGTTCACCCGCTGGGTATTTTAACTTTTGCTGTATAGTTCTTCCACTTGAGTCGACCAGGTCGCGTCGAGTGTATCCTTGAATCAGTGGGGGCACGCAGAGTGCACCCGCTGGGTGTAGTCCCCAAGACCGCCGTCGAATGTTTGATTCGGCGGGGGTCTTTTGTCGAATGACTCTTTATAGTTCTCCCACTCGGTCCAGACAGGCTATGCCGAGTGGGATCCGGACCAGTGGGGGCACGCCAAGTGCACCCATTGGGTGTAGTCCCCGAGACCGCGGTCGACTGCGGGTAGTCGGCGGTGGTCTGAGAACAAATGTTGCCGCTTTTTTTTTCTTTCGACTGGGCGGACCATGTTGAGTGGAAAGTCGAACCAGTGGGGGCACGCCAAGTGCACCCACTGGGTGTAGTCCCCGAGACTACTGTCGAATGTTTTATTCGGCAGTGGTCTTAGAACTCTTTTTGCCATGATGACTTGAACTTGTATCTTATCGCTCGGAAGCAATAAATCTTTGTTCCTGTCGACTGACGTGTCTTATTTGTTGATTGTACAAATCTTGTGAGTTCGGGGCCCAATTTGCTGAATTGAAGAAGAAACAGGACCAGCTCAATCTCGACCTGGAGCTGGCCAAGGAGAACTTGCAAAAGGCTAAGGATGAAGCGGCTGCCATGGGAGGTAATAACTTGCTGACTGTTTGCCTTGCCATCTTTTCCTTTCGCATTTTGAACCGAGTGACTCCACTCGAACAGATGTGCGTAGTGAAAACAGACAACTCCAAGCTCGTCTGAAGGATGCTATTTCTTTAGACAAAATGAAGCAGGCTCTGGAGCGGAAGGACCTCGACCTTGCAGCAGCACAGAAGATGGCGCGGGAGAAAACTGAACTTGCCGACAAGAAGCTGGCTTTAGTCGGCAAGTTAGAAGAAGAAAACACCAAACTGAAGACTGCCATTGAAGAAGCCAACAAAGAAGTCGTGCAGCTGAAGAAGGACAAGGTGGTCTTGACCGACAAAGTTGGATATCTCACTCGGAGGAGGGACGAATTGGAGACCTATCTGGGAGGACTTGCCCAGAAGATGTTCCTTATGCTTGAAGGTACTTTCCCTTTTCCGACTGATTTGCAACTATCGACTCATCATGCAACTGTCGACTCATCATGCAACTGTCGACTCATCATTTCTCTGTGTGTGCAGAGTTCTGTCAAAACTTCGAGGAAGAGACTGGGCGGATTGAGACGAATCTGGATCCCATTAACTCCCCTGTCAAGGACGAAGCTGCGACGAACGTGCTGCGACTGGAATCTCGCCTCGCCGGTGTTATGGACTATCTTGCATGACTGAAGGTGGTGGCGGCGCGGATTGACACGTAGCTCTGGCCAGGTGCGACATTCCAGAATGACCTCGAGTCTATGATGACTCGACTTAATGAAATCCCCGGTCGAGTACAGGCGTGGAAGAAGTCATCTGCTCGGTGCGGCGCTGACGTGGCTCTGTCTCTTGTCCGCGTTCATTGCAAGGAAGTCAAAGAAGAGAAGCTGGCAGCTCTCAAGGTTGCCAATACCAAGAAGCTTCAATTCCAGTCCTTCATGGAGACTTTCATTGACGCTGCTACTCGTATTGTTGATGGAATCGACCTGGACGAGTTCATCGAGCCATCTAGCCCTCCTCCTGCGGAGTGAACAAACTTTGTGCCTTGACTTTATTTGCCTCGGAATGCCGAGTGATTTTGTAACCGTTAAACTCTTTCGGGCCTGAGGCCCGAGCACTTCCGTTCGCGGTTCTGAACCTTGCTGGATTTATCCGAACTTGGCTTTTCTTTGAATATGGTTGCTTTGTCTTTACCACTTTCAAGTCTCTTGGCTCCGAATGAAACTTGACACTTCACTCGGAATAGACGTTGTACTTGTGGTGCAGCTCCGACGAGAGGGCCGTGCATTGTATTTGTGGCGCAGCTTGGAGCGTGCGATTTCCGAGTGAGGAGGATTGCTGTCCACTCGGAGTATGTTTTAACTTAGGCGAGTACGGGGTCGCAGCTAAGCCCCCGAGTGAGAGGGTTGCTCTTCACTCGGAGCGTTTTTTGAACTTAGGCGAATCGGGTTCGCAGCTAAGCCCCCGAGTGAGAGGGTTGCTCTCCACTCGGAGTGTTTTTGAAACTTAGGCGAATCGGGTTCGCGGCTAAGTCCCCGAGTGAGAGGGTTGCTCTCCACTCGGAGTGTTTTTAACTGAGGCGAGTACGGGGTCGCAGCTAAGCCCCTGAGTGAGAGGATTGCTCTCCACTTGGAGTGTTTTTGAAACTTAGGCAAGTACGGGGTCGCAGCTAAGCCCCCGAGTGAGAGGGTTGCTCTCCACTCGGAGTATGTTTTAACTTAGGCGAGTACGGGGTCGCAGCTAAGCCCCCGAGTGTGAGGGTTGCTCTTCACTCGGAGTGTTTTTTGAACTTAGGCGAATCGGGTTCGCAGCTAAGCCCCCGAGTGGGAGGGTTGCTCCACTCGGAGTATGTTTTAACTTAGGCGAGTACGGGGTCGCAGCTAAGCCCCCGAGTGTGAGGGTTGCTTTTTTTGAACTTAGGCGAATCGGGTTCGCGGCTAAGCCCCCGAGTGGGAGGATTGCTCTCCACTCGGAGTATGTTTTAACTTAGGCGAGTACGGGGTCGCAGCTAAGCCCCCGAGTTGAGGGTTGCTCTTCACTCGGAGCGTTTTTTGAACTTAGGCGAATGGGTTCGCAGCTAAGCCCCCGAGTGGAGGATTGCTCTCCACTCGGAGTTGTTTTAACTTAGGCGAGTACGGGGTCGCAGCTAAGCCTCCGAGTGGGAGGTTGCTCTCCATCGGAGTATGTTTTAACTTAGGCGAGTACGGGTCGCAGCTAAGCCCCCGAGTGAGAGGGTTGCTTTCCACTCGGAGTGTTTTTGAAACTTAGGAGAATCGGGTTCGCAGCTAAGCCCCCGAGTGAGAGGGTTGCTCTCCACTCGGAGTGGTTTTGAAACTTAGGCAAATCGGGTTCGCAGCTAAGCCCCCGAGTGGGAGGGTTTCTCTCCACTCGGAGTGTTTTTGAAACTTAGGTGAATCGGGTTCGCAGCTAAGCCCCCGAGTGGGAGGATTGCTCTCCACTCGGAGTATGTTTTAACTTAGGCGAGTATGGGGTCGCAGCTAAGCCTCCGAGTGGGAGGATTGCTTTCCACTCGGAGTATGTTTTAACTTAGGCGAGTACGGGGTCGCAGCTAAGCCCCCGAGTGAGACGGTTGCTCTCCACTCGGAGTGTTTTTGAAACTTAGGCGAATCGGGTTCGCAGCTAAGCCCCCGAGTGGGAGGGTTGCTCTCCACTCGGAGTGTTTTTGAAACTTAGGCGAATCGGGTTCGCAGCTAAGCCCCCGAGTGGGAGGATTGCTCTCCACTCGGAGTATGTTTTAACCTAGGCGAGTACGGGGTCGCAGCTATGCCCCCGAGTGAGAGGGTTTCTCTTCACTCGGAGCATTTTTTGAAACTTAGGCGAATCGGGTTCGCGGCTAAGCCACCCACTGGGGGATTTGAACACATATGCTTAAGGGAGCACAATCACTAAGATACTGCAAAAGTCTTGTCTTTGATAAGCAAACTGAAGGATTCTTATTACAACTCATCGATCCGAGTGCTCAAGTATAAAAACGGCGGAGCAGGTCTGCATTCCACGAGCGTGGCTCGTCTTCTTTCTTGGCTATGTTGTAGAGGTGATACTCCCCATTGTGAAGCTCCTTGGTGATGATGAAGGGTCCTTCCCAGGCCGGAGCAAGCTTGTGAGGCCGCTTCTGGTGTACTCGGAGTACAAGGTCTCCTTCCTGAAACGCTCGGCCTCTGACATTTCGGGCATGGAATCGACGCAGATCTTGTTGATAGATGGTCGACCGGATCAGAGCCATCTCTCGTTCCTCCTCTAGGAGATCAACTGCGTCTTGGCGTGCTTGTACCGCTTCAGCTTCTGAGAAGAGTTCCACTCGGGGGGCGTTGTGCAGTAAGTCACTCGGAAGCACAGCTTCAGCACCATACACCATGAAGAAGGGAGTTTGGTCAGTCGACCAGTTGGGAGTTGTTCTCAGTCCCCATAGGACGGACGGCAATTCAGTCACCCAAGCTCCAGCGGCATGCTTGAGATCGCTCATCAGTCGGGGTTTCAGTCCTTGTAAGATCAAGCCATTCGCCCTTTCTGCCTGTCCATTCGACTGGGGGTGCGCAACAGATGCGTAATCGACCCGAGTGCCTTGGGAAGCACAAAACGCTCTGAACTCGTCAGAATCAAAATTGGAGCCATTATCTGTGATAATACTGTGAGGGACGCCATATCTGAATATCAGCTCCCTGATGAAACTGATGGCAGTGCTTGAATCAAGATTCTTGATAGGCTTGGCCTCAATCCATTTGGTGAATTTGTCGACTGCCACAAGCAAATGAGTGAAACCACTTCTGCCGGTCTTGAAAGGTCCCACCATATCCAACCCCCAGACTGCAAACGGCCAGACGAATGGAATGGTCTTCAAAGCAGATGCAGGTTTGTGAGACATGTTTGAGTAAAACTGGCAGCCTTCGCACTTGTCGACTATATCTTTCGCCATCTCATTTGCCCTCGGCCAGAAGAATCCTGCTCGGTATGCTTTGGCCACAATGGTCCGAGAGGACACATGGTGGCCACAGGTTCCCGAGTGGATCTCATTCAGAATCATTCGACCTTCTTCCGGAGAGATGCAACGCTGAGCAACTCCTGTGACACTTTCTCTGAAAAGTCGCCCTCCAATAACTGTGAAGGCTTTGGATCGGCGAACGATCTGGTGGGCCTCATCCTCATCTTCTGGGAGCTCTTGTCTAAGCAGGTACGCAATATATGGCACTGTCCAATCGGGGATAATCACCAAAACTTCCATGATCAGGTCGACCACTGCTGGGACTTCAATCTCAGTCGGATCGGTTGTGGGGGCTCCTCTGTAAAAGGATCTTCTTGAACTGACGGGGTGTGGAGATGCTCCAAGAACACATTACTGGGAATTGGTTTCCGAGTGGAACCTATCTTCGCCAGATCATCAGCAGCTTGATTCTTGATTCGGGGTATGTGGTGGAGCTCTAACCCCTCAAACTTCTTCTCCAACTTTCTTACTGCATTGCAATAACCAGTCATAGCTGGGCTTCTGATATCCCACTCCTTCATCACTTGATTGACCACTAAGTCTGAATCGCCGTAAACCATCAGGCGTCGGACGCCGAGTGAAATGGCCATACGTAACCCATACAAAAGTGCCTCATACTCAGCTTCATTATTTGAAAAATCAAAGTGAATCTGGAGGACATAGCTGAGCTTGTCTCCCCTTGGGGATACTAAAACCACTCCAGCGCCAGAACCATTCAACATTTTGGACCCATCGAATAACATAGTCCAATGTTCCGAGTGAACCTGAGTCGGTTGCTCCTGCTCAATCCACTCGGCGAGGAAATCTGCTATTGCCTGAGACTTGATTGCTTTCTTTGCCTCAAACTTGATATCCAAAGGAAAAAGTTCAATCGCCCACTTGGCCACTCGACCAATTGTGTCCCGATTGTTCAGAATTTCAGATAATGGGGCATCGCTGACGACTGAAACCGAGTGGTCTGCAAAGTAATGTGCAACTTTCTTCGTGGTCAAGTAAATCCCATAGACAAGCTTCTGATAATGCGGGTATCTTTGCTTGGATGGAGTTAAAACTTTAGAAATATAGTATACTGGGCGTTTAACTTTGTAGGCTTTGCCTTCTTCTTCCCGCTCGATCGTGAGCACTGTGCTGACAACCTGTCCAGTGGCTGCAATATATAGCAACAGAGGCTCTTTGCTGACTGGAGCAGCAAGCACCGGCTGGGTGGAAAGCAGGGCTTTGAGCTCTTCAAACGCTGCTTCAGCTTCAGGATTCCACTCGAACTTGTCAGACTTCTTCATCAGTCGGTAAAGAGGTAATGCCCTTTCACCGAGACATGAGATGAATCGACTTAGTGCATCCAAACAACCAGTGAGCTTCTGAACATCGTGCACACGCACGGGGCGGTTCATTCGGAGGATTGTGCAACCTTTTCTGAGTTTGCGTCGATCCCTTGTTCGGAAATGAGGAAACCGAGTAACTTTCCACCTGGAACTCCGAATGTGCACTTTGACGGATTGAGCTTGATATTATATCTTCTTAAGTTGGCAAAGGTTTCAGCGAGGTCAGTCAGTAGGTCGGAACCTTTGCGTGACTTGACCACGATGTCATCCATGTAAGCTTCCACGTTCCGACTGATTTGAGTGAGCAGGCACTTCTGAATCATACGCATGAACATGGCACCAGCATTCTTGAGGCCAAAGGGCATGGTAATATAGCAAAAACACCCGAATGGGGTTATGAAAGCTGTCTTTATTTCATCGGGTCCATACAGTCGAATCTGATGGTACCTGGAATATGCATCCAAGAAGGACAATCGCTCACACCCCACAGTCGAGTCGACTATCTGGTCGATGCGGGGCAGAGGGAAGTGATCTTTCGGGCAGGCCCGATTGACATGTTTGAAATCGATACACATACGAAGTGATTTGTCTTTCTTGGGGACCATGACGACATTGGCGAGCCACTCGGAGTGGTATATCTCGCAGATGAACTCAGCCGCCAGAAGCCGAGCCACCTCCTCGCCAATTGCCTTCCTCTTCTCCACAGCGGACCGACGGAGATGCTCTTTGACGGGCTTTGCTTTTGGGTCGACTCGCAAATGGTGCTCAGCCAGTCCCCTGGGTACACCCGGCATGTCAGATGGTTTCCATGCGAAGATGTCCTAGTTCTCACGGAGGAACTGGATGAGCGCTTCTTCCTATTTGTTGTCGAGTGTTGTTGAGATGAGAGTCGGAGCAGCATCGGGATCGGTCGGATGGATATGGACAGGCTTTGTTGCACCGGCCGACTGAAATGCAGACTCTGAAGCGGGCTTCTTTGCTCGCAACAAATCACTCGGATCTGCGTTCCTTTTGTATTCTTCCATTTCTACTGCTGCCATTTGCTCATCAGCAATCTTTGAGCCCTTCTGGAGGCACTCTTCTGCTCTCTGTCAATTTCCAGTGACTGTGATCACACCCCTAGGGCTAGGCATCTTCAACTTGAGGTACACGTAACACGGTCGAGCCATGAAACGAGCATATGCAGGCCGACCAAGAATCGCATGATAAGCACTGTGGAAATCCACCACCTCGAACGTTAACTTTTCCTTACGTTAATTCTTTGAATCACCGAAAACCACATCAAGAGTGATCTGACCGAGTGAATCGGCTTTCTTTCCTGGGATGACTTCGTGGAATCTCATGTTGCTCTCGCTGAGCTTGGACATCGGAATGCACATCCCCCGGAGGGTCTCAGCGTACAAAATGTTCAAACCGCTGCCACCATCCATCAGAACCTTGGTCAGTCGGGTGCCCCCAATGACTGGGTCGACCACCAACGCTTGCCGCCCAGGGGTAGCAACGTGCGCTGGGTGATCGTACTGGGCAAATGTAATGGGAGTCTATGACCACTTTAAATATGTCGTAGTTGCCGGAGCAACCATATTCACTTCGCGATTGATAACCTTCAGTCGACTTTTGCTCTCAATGTCAGCAAAAATCACTAAAGTGGCATTGACCTTGGGGTAACCATCATCTCGTTCCTTGTTATCATCCTTATCAGATTCCTTTTCTTTTTCATTGGGCTGACCCTCTCGGAAGCTCTGAATCAGGAGTCGACACTGTCGAGTGGTATGCTTGGGATAAATCAGGTTTCCCTCTTCATCTTTCTTGGTGTGTATGTGACACGGTAAATCAAGCACATCATTTCCCGCTTGATCTTTCACTTTCTTGGGGGTCCAAGGCCCCTTAGGCTTTCCTTTGAACTTCCCTTGGTTCAAAACTACGGCTTCACCAGGACCTGTGGGTTCGGCTTTGCGCTTCTGCTTCTGACTGGAATTTCCTCCTCCGGCGTCCTGGGCGACTGGTTTATTCTTGCCACTGCGGAGTCGGTCTTCTTCCTCGCCGTTAGCATACCGAGTGGCTATTTCCATCATCCGAGCCAGGGACATGTCTCCTGTCCGACCGAATTTCAGGTTAAGTTCTCAGTACCGAACGCCCTCCTTGAAGGCGCAAACTGCCTGATGCTCTGACACATTCTCCACGGTATGATGAAGAGTGGTCCATCTCTGGATATAATCTCTCAAAGTTTCACTCAGTTTTTGGACACAATGCTGTAGTTCAGTCAACCCTGCAGGTCGTTTGCAAGTGCCCTCAAATGTCCTAACAAACACTCGGGCCAAATCTTCCCAACAGAAAATACTACCAGGGGCCAACTGATTCAACCAAGCTCTGGCTGAGCCCTCCAGCATCAGGGGGAGGTGCTTCATGGCCAGGGGCGGAGCTGGGCCCCGGGCACCCAGGGCCCAGGCCCGGGGCGTGGAATTTTTACTAGCCTATTATATATGTATGATTTTCTGCAGGCCCGGGGTGCAGCCCAGTAAAACGAAGGCCCAGAGCGGCATTTGCTGTCTCAGCTCATGAAACAGACGCACGAGCACGAGAAGACTTCTCTTGAAAAAAAAAGCACGAGGAGACCTCCAACGCACGCACGCACGCGACAGGAAAATAGGAAACTGACGGACACACACGCACGCACATTACGAATATTCACTTATTCAGGAGACGCCAGCGATCGCGAGGCCGCCGCCGATCTAACGTGCACGCGACGCACGTACAGACTCCAGCGCTCCACCGAACACAAGATCAATCTGCAGAAGTGCAGAGTCCAGACTCCAGCGCTCACGCCAGCCTCCGGCGCCGCCGTTCGCCGCCGTCTCGGCTACCGCTGGTCAACCCTCCTGTGCGCAGTGCGCTGTTCGCCCAATCAGCCGCTTCTATTTTTTTATGCTTTCCCGGTTTCCCCTGATGGCTGATGCTTCTGCTCGTATCATGTTCTACAACGTCGGTGTGACATCTGTATTACTGTGTATCGTGTATATAAACTGCTCTTAATTGCAATAATGCATGTATGTGTATCAAGTCATATATCTAGTGAACTCAAATTGATGTAATTGCCAATTTCATTTCATATTGTAGAAAAATAAGATGAAGAGATTTTTTTCACCAGTGTCTACAATGAGGGTGTCCACACCTATCATTTTAGATGGAGGGAATCAAGCGACAGAGGGGGCTGAATCAACACCTGAAACTGAAACTACCATAGAAATGGGACCACCGCCTTTGACTTCAAGCGACCCACCTGCAATGTCAACTCCAGATGATGAGGTGTTGGCTCTTCTTCCACCGATGCTGAGGTTATGTGACACACTGATGAAGCAAATCATTGATTTGGTACTTTTTTTATCACATACTGTTCTTTGTAGTTCTTGACATGTTTTATCTATTTTGTTGTACCATTAAGCATTGAGCTTAAATTCTAATTTTTTCGTGCAATTGAGCCCTATTTTGTATGGGGTTTCTTTTATGGTAGCTAAAAGCCTGATGGATGTTCAATCTTTTCCTTGGGGCAAAAAAAAAATTTGGGCCCGGGGCTTGCTCCAATCCTTGCTCCGCCACTGTTCATGGCTACATCATCATTGCCGCCACCAATCTGTACAGCCACCCGGTAGTCCTCTAGCCAAGTGTCTGGCTTTGACTCACCGGTGAACTTGCTTACTCCTGTCGCCAACCTGAAGTTGGGTGGAATCTCAGCGGCCCTAATGGCTCTGCTGAAACATTCAGGCCCAGAAACATGCACTCTGCCGCCAATCGGACGATCTCTTTCCTGTCCTTCTCTGTGTGCCCGGTTCCTGTCGACCAGACCTTGCACAAGAATTGATCTTGCATCAAACCCGGGCTTTCTTGGGTCGACTGGGATTCTTCGCTCATCGCCATACGGGCGCCTGTCATTGTACTGCCGGGGCACATACGATCCGCCCCTCGGAGGGGGCGTAGGCACTCGACGGCGGTCGTTACGGCGAAGTCAATGATCTTACTGCTCGTAGTTCCGACCCAGATACTGCTCCTGGCGATGCCCACGACCCTCACGCGGCAGAGGCGACCTCGGGCTGTGAGCCGACTGGACCGTGTCCGCCACCACGGACCTGCTGTGGATCCTGTTGCACGACTGAGATACGGTTGTGTTTTGCTCACCTGCTGCCCGGAGTAGCGCTCGGATCTGCATCAAACCTCTCCCAGCCTCTGATTGGGACGGCTGAATCGACTCTGCTATACGGGTTGCGGCTGTAAGATTCTGGATTGGAGCGCGGTATACCTGGGGCTCAGGAGGAAACAACTGTCGTTGCCGTCGACTGGATTCGGGGATCTGCCGACGGGCTCGCTCGTCAAGCGAATGTTTTAGATTTTCTAGTCGCGCACGCTCAGCCAAGGTGGCAAGACGCGCAGCTTCCAAGGCCCGAGCCTCGGAGGTCTCCCCCATGATGGGGGTGTGGAGGGCCTCCATATTGCGATGATGTAGCTCGTCTCTCTGCTCCGAAGTGAGGGCTTCAGGACGATATTCTTCGTGACCATGCGACGAGCCGCCGCCGCCATCGCCGCCGCCACCGCGACGGAAACCAGGCGGGCCGCGTGGAGAATCGACCATCAGGACCTCCGCCACAGGGTCACTGCTTCTGCACTCGGATAGAGTCTCGGCGGAACCAGTCGACAGGTCGAATAGTCCGTAGGGAGATTCGTCGGGCTCAATTGCCGCGATTTGTGGGGTGGCCGACTGGCGGGCCACCGCATGCTTCACCCACCGCTGAAGCCGCGATCGACCAGATCGCTTGCGACGGCGAACAGCGGGGAGTGAGGATGCCGCGGGAGCCGACCGATACTGGGTCGACGGCTGCCGCAGAAGGACGCCGCGAACACAAGCGCGAAAGTGCGTCGCCCCGCGGACGGGGAGCGTCTCGACGTCGAGGGGGGCCACCAGGAGCCAGGCGGAGTCGTCGGGGACGAAAACGAGCACGCCGAGACGGATCTCTCGGCCCTCATCCAAAACACCGCCAGAAACTATGTTGATGGAGATCTGAAAAAATGCAACCTCGCCGGAAGTCGCTAAGACGCAGCCCCAAGGTGGGCGCCAACTGTCGTGGGAGTAAGTCTGACAGTAAGAATAGGGGGTACGTTGGAGGAGGCAGGATCCTAGCTACGGTGAGGTTGTGCACGCAAGATGTACGAGTTTAGGCCCTTCTCGGAGGAAGTAACAGCCCTACGTCTCGGTGCCCGGAGGCTTGGTCGACTGGATTATGCGTGCGAGTTACAGGGGGTGCGAACCCTTGTGCCAGTGGAGGGGGGTGGCTTATATAGAGGGCGCCAGGACCCCAGCCGTGCCACGTTACACAGGGTTCAATGTTCATTAAGACAGGGCGTTACTGGTAAGGCCAGCTATAAAGAGCTATAAATGACCTTAAACACTACAGAGTAATGCCTGACCGTTGCCATCCTGAGTGACTCTAGGTCTTCTGTACTCCGAGTGGTTTCTTGTATGGTCGAGTGACTTCATCTTGGTCGAGTGGAATTGGGGTTTCCGAGTGACATAACTGGTCGAGTAGATTGCACTCCAAGGTGAACTCAGTCGGTTTCTTCTGTTGCATTTTGAATGTCTTCGACTCTAGGGCAGCGTCCTTGGGTAGGGTATCTAGGTCAGAGCTATGGCCCTACCCTAGGTACATGTCATCATCACCGCTGTCGCAGCTCCCCTACCGGAGCCGTCTTGATCTTGTCGATGATAGCCGGGAAGTCTTCGTGCACGTGCCCCTAAGAACTAGCGCCCTGGAGTCGCAGTCGTCGTCGTCGTTGAATCCTTGCATAGATCTGAAGCACCTGACGCCCAATCTCGTGACATGACGAGAAACCCTAACCTCACCGCCACAAGGAGACGACAAATAATCAACGTCAGAGCTCTGTCGACTACCTCCATATGAACGAACTTGAGGTGGATCGGAACCCAGAAGACAAACTCGAGGAAGTAGTACCGCCATCCGCCCGAGCGCCGCACCTGCGAGGAGTAAAAAACCCTAACCTAAACTACTAACCGGAACGGAGGCACCAGGATTCCCCTTCCCACCACCAGCCGCCGGAGCGGTAAGCAAAGGGGATGCGAATCCACGGGCTTGTCGTCGAAGTTTGGAGGAAAGAGTTTGCCCTAGCCGCCTAGGGTTAGGGGAGAAAAAGGAGAGAAAGTCTCGTAATAGGTCTTCCTAAACTTGTCATTTGTGCAATTATAAGATGAATCTATGATGATTGGAACTAGATATCCTTAGAGGTTATGGTAAAAATATAAGAATGTTTAGCAAAAGTTTGTCACGGAGACTGCTTACAAACCGGACCATCTCCGAGGAAGAAACTAGGTTTCGAGAGAGAACGGGTCAGGTTTGCACGTGGATTGATCGCAACTCTGGCGGTTGGCTTTGTTTTTTTTCACACTTAATACACACCATTAAATGCATTTTCTGAGATCATGTCAAAATTTGGCATTTTTATGTCTGTTTGCAATATTTAAGTCATTAAATGCATCTCTAGGCATTCGAATCAGGTCATTGCATGTGAAGCAACATGTCCTTCCCAGTTAATTTAAACTTTTTTCGCACCCAACATACACCATTACAAGTGACATGTTAAAATTTGGAATATTTATGGGTTTGTTATCTATATTTAAGCCATTAAGTGTATTTGCCTATAATAAATTGCTAGAAATCTTTTTGAAGCCCTAAACATAGCAAATTAACGGTAAAAGTGTCAAAATCTTACATGAAAGTTCCAGTGATGTACTTTTAGTGTAAGATTTTTTTTTGGACCATAAGCCTAAACCTAAAACACTAGAACCGTGACATTACAAAAAATAACTACCAGTGGCATGCATGAGAAAATAACCATCACACGTAATTGGGTTACCAATGATGGACAGCCCAAACTTACTAGTGGCGGTCGAAACACAAGCCTACCACTAGTACTTGAGTAACCAGTGGCAGGCAGCAATACGTGCCCGCCGCTAGGACATTTTGGTCCATGGGCATGACTTTGAGCTTGCCACTAGTAAGTGGCGAGATTACGAGTGATAAGCGCCAGAGTGTGCCCACCACTAATGTGACCCACCTATAAATAGTTTTCTAGTAGTGAACACATAGGTCGAAGGGTTTGTGCGCTTTAGCATGGCGATGGTGTGGGGTTGATTCAAGACGGGTGTACACATGATCATTCACTTTGGAGTCATGTTGAAGGTGGAGCTAGAGTATGATGGAAGATTTCACTCGATGTTGATGGAGAGGCTACAACTTAAGTGCACAAAGGACCGGAACCTATTTTAGTGTGGATAGCGAGGCGTGCTATTCAGACTTCAGCTCAGTGGACGGAGGGATACGTTTAACTCGACATCCGTCAGTGATGACCGGTGGTTCTCCACAATGTGTGGTTGAGGTGGTGTCGGTTCACAACCGAGGGTACTCTACCGGGGCATCAAAGACTTGGCGTGGTGGTAAAGGCGAGGCCTGCGATAAGCATGGGACATGACAACGGACTAGGATACTGTTGGTTAGTCATGTTGTGAAACAACTATGAATTTGACTTGGGATGACTGCATGGCGATGGCAAAATTCCTTCAAGTTTCAGACATACATCAAGAAGGAGCGACAATGTTGAATTCACACTACTCTTATATGTGATACCTAATAAGAGAAATGTTCACTTTCATGCAGAACAATGATGAGTGTGTCATAGCAGTGTGTCATGGCATTCTGTGGTGGAGATAGGCCAAAGCCCAAATTCTTCCTGTACTATAGCTATTTACTGCACACACACATGCTACAGTGAACGAAGGGGCCCGGGGCAGAACGCTGGACTGGATCTGCCCCTGATGGCATTTAATGGATAGTCTGGGAAGTTGAGCACTGATACGTCTCCAACGTATCTATAATTTTTTATTGTTCCATCCTATTATATTATCTATTTTGGATGTTTTATATGCATTTATAAGCTATTTTATATCATTTTTTGGGACTAACCTATTAACCTAGTGGCCAGTGCCAGTTGCTGTTTTTTTTCTTCTTATTTTTGACTTTTACAGAAAATCAATACCAAACGAAATAAAACTTTACAATGATTTTTCTTGGACGACAAGACACCCACGGGATTGGAGAGGAGGCCAGAGGAGCCACGAGAGGGCCACAAGCCCTAGGGGGGCGCGGCCAGGGGGCTTGTGGGCCCCTCAGGACTCCCCTAATCCTAATCTCAGCACTATAAATTCTCAAATATCCCCCCTATACCAGAGGGCACACCAAAAATGCTTTTCCGCCACCGCAAACTTCTGTTCTCGTGAGATCCCATCTTGGGGCCTTTTTCGGCACTCTGTCGGAGGGTGATTCGATCACGGAGGGCCTCTACACCAACCTTGCTGCCCTTCCAATGATGTGTGAGTAGTTTACCACAGACCTACGGGTCCATAGCTAGTAGCTAGATGACTTCTTCTATCTCTTTGATCTTCAATACAATGTTCTCCTCGATGTTCTTGGAGATCTATTCGATGTAATCTTCTTTTGCGGTGCGTTTGTTGAGATCCAATGAATTGTGGATTTATGATCAGATTATCTATAAATATTATTTGAGTCTTCTCTGAACTCTTTTATGCATGATTAAGATAGCTTTGTATTTCTCTCCGATCTATCGATTTGGTTTGACCAACTAGATTGGTTTTTTCTTGCAATGGGAGAGGTGCTTTGTGATGAGTTCAATCTTGCGGTGTCCTCACCCAGTGACAATAGGGGTAGCGAGGCACATATTTGTATTGTTGCCATTAAGGATAAAAAGATGGGGTTTTTACGATATTGATTGGATCTATCCCTCTACATCATGTCATTTTACTTAAAGCGTTACTCCGTTCTTGTTAACTTAATTCACTAGATGCATGCTGGATAGCGGTCGATGTGTGGAGTAATAGTAGTAGATGCAGGCAGGAGTTGGTCTACTTGTCACGGACGTGATGCCTATATTTATGATCATTGCCTTGGATATCTTCATAACTTCACGCTTTTCTATCAATTGCTCAACAGTAATTTGTTTACCCACCATATGCTTTCTTCGAGAGAGAAGACTCTAGTGAAACTTATGGCCCCCGGGTCTATTTTCCATCATATATTTTCAGATCTACAAAACCAAAAACCTAAAAATACCTTGCTGCAATTTATTTATATTTACTTTGTTTTGCCTTTTATTTATCTTTTATATCTATCTCTATTAGATCTCACTCTTGCAAGTGACCGTGAAGGGATTGACAACCCCTTTTTCGCGTTGTGTGCAAGTGTTTGTTAGTTTGTGCATGTGCGTATATTGGGGACTTGCTTGTACCTCCTACTGGATTGATACCTTGGTTCTTAACTGAGGAAAATACTTATCTCTACTTTGCTGCATCATCCTTTCCTCTTCAAGGGAAAAATCAACGCAAGCTCAAGAAGTAGCAAGCGCAAACTAAAGTGAAAAGTAATTTTTTTTGCTGGAGTGATGAAAAAAGACTATAGTTGAAGGTGGAGTCACATGTAGTCTGGGAGTAGAAACGGTAATCTTGGTATATCCTCAAGTCCAATGTGCATGGAAGTTCAACACATGGATGAATTTAAGATGTTGGAGAATATTCGCAATGTGGAGTTTGCTGGAGTTGTCTCAAATATTTTATACAAGGGATGTTGGGGCATCTCCAAAGCTGACCCTCAAATTGCCCTCATCCGTCCGGACTGAGTTGTCCAAGCCCATTTTACCATCCAACGCGGTACCTTATCGGTCTATGGAGCGGTCCGGATGTCCGTTTCCCACAAACCGGAAGCAAACTGGGGGGTGCGGGAATTCGGACCGCTGCCATGTAGGACTCCGACACCCCTAATCCACTTTTCTTTCACTCCATCCCTGCCCCCTTATTTTGCATCCGCACCCTCCTTGTCCGACACCATTGTTGTACCTCTCAAGTCGCCACCTAGGCATCGTTGGACATCCGCAGCCCCCACCCTGCGCGGCTACCATCCTTGGACTACGTCGTCGTCCACCCAGGATCCCACCGCAACCAGGTACCCTTCGCCCCCCTGTCGAGGACATCCATGGCGGACACCACACCTATCAGGTGTTCGGTCAAATGGCATTGAGGTTTTTTTTGAACTTCTTGTTGTTTTCAAGCATGTGGCGGGGTACTCGGTGAAGGAGGATGAGTTGTTGTGTGATCCATGGGTGGCCGTATCCGCGGACTTTGTAGGCATGAACTCAAGGGGCTCGATCTTTTGGCGGCGTGTGCATGGTTTGTTTCATGCGCGGTGTGATGTTGATATCGCATCGATGGTACACCATCTACAACTTCATCCTGAAGTTTTGCGCCGCGGTTGAACGAGTGGAGACAATGTGCCCATTGGGTGTGTCAAGCATTGAGATCGTAAGTTTTGCTTCCTGTTGCTCTACATGTTGGTTATTTCATTCATTCATTCAATGTTGCTCGACACGTTGTATAGCTTGCACACGCTGCCATGATGTACTACAGGACAGAGGACAGGCCACTCACGCACATACATTGTTGGATTAAGTTCAAGGGGCAGCCTGTGTGGCACGACATGTGTCGGCTATGATTTTAGTATCGTTGAATTTGAAAGCATTTTGGAGCACTGAATTTTTTGCCACATCTTCCAAGAATGTGATCTCATGATGAAAATTTGAAAACACTTAGAACATTTGTCAAATTTTACCACAAAACAATTTAAAAAAAAAGAATTTCTTTTCATATTTTTTATTTTAATTTTCATCCGAGCTCATTTGAGCTCGAGCTCAGAAGGGTACTTTCGAAGATATACTCGCTATAAAAGCGAGATATAGTCTTCTTGCGATAGCAGGGCAACAAACGTGCACCGCTGCTCCCCCACGCACACGCTTTTGGACCGGTTAATGTGTCATGGCAGGGCCCTTCCTTCTTTTCTCATTTTCTCTTTCTTTTTCCTTTTTCTTATTTTTTGCTTTCAAAAATAAATTAAAGATTTACAAAATTAAATTTTTGATATAGTTTAGAATTTTTTAAAAATGCTCCTACACTTCAAAAAATGTTCTAAATTATTAAAAAAATCATGAATTTGAAAAACCTTTTGCCAATTACAACAAAGATTCTATATTTCCAAAAAAGTTCTTAAGTTTAGAACAATTTCATGACTTTCACCAAAAGTTCACAAAATTTACAATGTTGATGGATTCAAAAAAATGTTCATGAATATGAAAATTGTTCCCGTATTAGAAAAAAAAGTCAAATTTAGAAATGTTGATGATTTTAAAAAATGCCAAAATTCAAAAAACTGTTCATGGTTTCAAAAATATTCATGAGTGTGTAAAAATGTTCGTGTATTCGTAGAATATTCATAATTTCAAAAATAATTTTCACTACTTTCATAAAGAATGTTCACAACTTAAAAAAGTTTGCAAGTTTGGAAGAAATGTTCATAATTCAAAAAAATAATTCACTACTTTCATAAAAACGTTCACGACAAAAAGAACATTCGCGAGTTTGGATGAAATGTTCATGATTTTCATAAATCATTCTTAAATCCAAAAAATGCTCAAGAATTTTATTTCTTCGTAAATTTGAAAATTGTCACAAATTGCAATACAGTTCATGAATTCAAAAATTGTTCATGATTTCAAAAAAAGGTTATGAACTTGTAAAAGATTTTGTGAATGTTATAAAAGGGAAAAGAAAATAAAAATGGGAAATGAAAAGTAAAACGAAAAGAGGAAAAACAAGAAAGGAAAAATCATGAAAGAAAAATGAACAAACAACACAGAAAAAAAGAAAAAAGATGGAAATGAAAAAAATGTAATAAAACAACAGAAGAAAAATTAAAAAATAGTTTTAGAAGGTTCAAAGGTTCTAGAACGTTCTAAAAAATGATGAAGCCTGCGCTTGGGCAGGCGTATATTAAATACAAGCCAGGGGGTGCGCATATGTGCGGCCCGCAGCTTTTTCCTCAAAAAACAATGTGCGACCCGCAGCGGTTCCTATTGCAGTGTCGCCTGCAAGGAGCCGCTCCTGGTCCAGCCCAGTGACCGCGCCTGCTGATGTCATACTAACGTTGTCCATGTTTTTTTTGTTTTTTCTCCACATTTTTTTTCGTTTGTCGATTTATTTTTACAATTTTTTCTTTCGAAAATTCTAAACATATGTGTATATATTACAAATAATACATAAAATGGTAGAAACTGTTAAACATGTTGTTGAAGAATAATAAATGTGTACAGAAAAAAGTTGATTATGCATACAAAAAATGTTTGTGACATTCAAAAAATGTCAAGTGTTTGAAAAAATGCACGAGCCATTTATGAAAAATTCCATACAATGTACAAAAAATGGTTACGTAATTCAGAAAAAATGTTTCGTACATTCAAAAAAATGTATATTACATATTATAATGAGTATAATTTTTTTCGTACATTTTCAAAAAAATATGTACCATATGTAAAATAGCTCCAGTAGTTAATATTTTTATTTCCACTAAAAAATCTACGTGACATTTTGAAGAAGAATTAACGGGTTCCAAAAAATGTCCGTGAAAAAATTAAAAATAATTATACAGTATAAAAGAATGTTCGTGTAAAGTATTTTTTTATTGCCTTACGAATGTACAACATGTATGTGGGAAATGTTACAGTGTATTCAAGAAAGTGTTCAAAACATTTTTCTTAAATGTGCATCATGTATTTGAAAAAAGTTGTCCAAAGTGTATCAGAAAAACATTTTACGTGAGCTATAAAATGTACATTGTACTGAGAATGAAGTAGATATGAGTTCAAAAACCGATAAAAATCTTGAAGAAATAAAAAGAAAAGCAAAAAACCAAAGAAAACGTAGAAAACAAAGAAAACTAAATATAATTTAGAAAGAAAGAAATACCAAGAAAAAACAATGAAAAAACAAAGAAAACCAACGTAGAAATGAATAAAAAAAAGAAAAACCAAAGAAAACCATGAAAAACCAAATAAAACCAACAAAAAAACAAAACAGAAAAAAGAAAACTGGACAGATTGAACGTATAGCGATCGCTACGAGCAGTAGCGACTACCATGCTAAATGGGCCAGCCCTCTACTATGTCGCCTGTATGTGATTCCTATTAGAAATTATTACGGACGACACATAGCTGTCGCGGGTGCGCGTTTGATCATGAAGTGAAATTTTACGTTAAGGCCCCAAGCACTATGGCTTTATTCATGAAGTGGGCCGGAACGTGGCATAAGGCGTGGATTTATTTATTTACTGCAGGAAAAGAATGAGGCGTGGATTTGTGTTTTTTTTTTTTGAAAGTATGATGAATTTTATAGCAAATTCGAAAACTATATGCCCTAATGCATAAAAATTAAAACTATGACCTCGTCGGCCCTTTGTTGGCCAAAGAGGGTCTTTTCGGCCTACCGTTGACCGAAGTGAGCTCTTCAGCCTCCCGTTGGCCGAAGAGTGGCCAGCTCGGCCGAAGATAGTAGCTTCGGCTTACTGTTGGCCGAAGAGTGGTCTTTGGCCACTTGTAGACTGAAGAGTGGTCTTCGGCTTCGTGAAGGCCGAGGAGTGCCGGACCCATCCAGGCGCTTTGCCTCGCTGCAGCTGCACGTACGCTGGCTGGCTGGCTTGCTGCCATATGCATGCAGCATGCAGCAGCCTTTACTCATGGATATGGACTCGATCTCACATGCATGCAGCTGCACCTACCTGTCGTTCCATCCATCGATCTCACATGGCATCCGTTGGTGCTACTGTATTATCTAATCACCTGCAGCATGTACTAATGCATGTGCACTAGTACGCGGCTATAAGAGCAACTCTAACCGGCCGACCCAAATTGTCCGCGCATGTCTGTTTGGGTCGAAACGGGCCAAAGCGCCTGCCCAATGCGCGGACCCAAACCCAAACCGTGTAGGCTCGGTGTCCGTCTGGATGCATTTCAGGCCCAAATTTGCGCCTGGTTTACGTCCACACAGACACGAAACGGACACGTCACGCGTTCTCTCGGTGTCCGCCGCGGCCCCACCTGTCGGCCGCCCAACCACCGCCCGCGGTCATAGTAAATGCGGAGACCTACCTCGGGGCCTGCCTGGCAGTGGGTGGAAGCCACTGGTCCTCGTCCTTTTTAATCCAAGCGTGCGGCGGGGCCGGCCTCATCCACTTCCCTCCCCCGTCCACATCTAGTCTAGCTTGCCTCCTCGCCGGCGACAGGCAAACCCTAGGGCAGCGCCATGGGCTTCTTCAGTGGCAAGGGCAAGGCCATGTGCCTCCTCCTCTGCCGCCACCACCGCCGCCGGCTCATCGACGCGGCGGGCCGCCACGGGTGCGCATGAAGCTGCACATCCCAGCCCACCAGACGCGGTGGCACTGGCAGTAGCGGCATCCACTCCCGTACCCAGATGTCAGCCTGCCGCACGGCTGGCATCTGGACCCGAGTCGCATCTCGATTCCGGCGGTGCCCCAGACGGCACGGGCGCACGTCGAGGAGGTGCGCAGGCGGCGCGAGCTGCTCACGGCGGAGCAGCGGCGGATAGCGGCGTACGCGGCCGACTCTCCCAACTGGGAGGTCTGGTCCGCGTTGGAGCACGAGGAAGACCGTCGCCGCGGCGTGCAGGCCAACCCCGTGTACCCCCCGCCGCCCCCAAAGATGAAGCCGGAGGAGGAGGAGGACGGCCAGCGTTGGGTGCATGCGTCGACCCAAACGTCCTGCCAGCGTTGGGTGCATGCGTCGACCCAAACGAAAAACCGGACACATGCGTCCGGTCGGCCGACCCAAATATACTAGTACCAGTGCAGGATTATTTTGCCAATCACATGCAAGTGCATGGTCGGTAGTAATAGTGTATGTTAGAGCAACTCCAACCGTCCGCGCGTCCGTTTGGGTCGGCCGGTTGGAGTTGCTCTAACACACACTACTACTGCCGACAGACCGCGCGTCCATTTGGGTTGGCCGGTTGTAGTTGTTCTAACACACACTACTACTACTACCGACCATGCACTTGCATGTGGTTGGCAAAATAATCCTGCACTGATACCGCGCGTCCGTTTGGGTCGGCCGGTTGAAGTTGCTCTAACACACTACTACTACTACTACCGACCATGCACTTGTGATTGGCAAAATAATCCTGCACTGGTACTAGTATACGTAGATAGTACATGCACATGCAAAGCACTATTACTAGTCTACGTAGATAGTACATGCACATGCGGTACCGTCTCCATCACCAGATGAACGGGCACGTGGTGGACGTACAAACATGCAAACATGCAAACATGCGTGAAAAATCACAAAACTGGCCCTTTGGCCAAAGTTTAGCACAAAATGGCCCTCTTTTGAAAATATTTCATAAAATGGCCCTAACATCATGACGTCCGCACCCGGAGCGTCATGCTAGACAGCATAACGCCCTTGTCAAGGGTGTCATGTCGCGGCATAACCAGCCACGTCGGTACGCCTGGGCCCACCTGTGGTTGCATGACGCCCCAGGGGCGGAGGCGCTATGGGCGTGTACATGACGCCCTGGGTCGGGGCGCCATGCCCCTTCGATGAAAATAGCCCCTGCCGCCGCGATTCCCTACAGAGCGAGACAGAGGGCTCTGTCTCTGTTCCTCTCATCGCCCAGCCCGCCGCCCCTCCCTTCCCCCCTCCAAATCCGCGGCCAAAAAGGACAAATCGAAGGGGAAAACCGGTGGATCTTCTTCCCTTCCTAATCCTCTAGGTAATCCCCCAACTTTCTCCTCTTTTTATTGGTTAATTTTGTTGCATTCACCCCATGTCTAGAAACCCTAGTTCATCCCCTTTTTCAAAATGTTGATATTTGCATTTGTATTAGAAATGTATGGGTAGGGATATGTATGGTATGATTAGTATTTGGTACTTATAGTAGTTTTTTTTTTAGTTTTTATGTATTTGGTAGCAAATTTGACATAGAGAATAGAAGGTTGTGTGCAAATGTGTGTATGCATATTCACTTGTATGGATGATTTGGCTTAGGTATAGATTTGTAGTTGTATGTATCCATTTGTTGTATGGATATGGATATTTGCACCTGTATGTATGTTTATATTTCCATTACTCTGGATATTTACAAATGACAAGGAGGCTTACGATGTACATTGTAATTTTGTAGGATGGCTTCTCTTATCCATCCATTGTACGATCTACTTCATCGTGCACGGTTCATGGCAGATGAAAGAAGGGTTTTTGATCAGCTTCACTTGAGGTCTGGTGCGGTTCATGAGAAGATGGAATATGACGAGCGATACACGGAGTATATCCGGAAGACGGGGCTTCTCCCATTTGTCTCACTCGTGTCTCGTTCGATGCCGAAGATGAATCCTTGTGCGATCACGGCACTAGTTGACCGATGGCGCCCTGAGACACATACTTTCCACTTCTTTGCTGGAGAGATGACGGTGACTTTGCAGGATGTTACAATGATCACTGGACTTTCTATCAAAGGAGAGCCTATTTGTTTTAGCACAGATTCAGAGGGATGGCATGAGACTATGGTGGGACTCATCGGGAAGGAGCCGGGGGTGCAAGGGAAGTCCGCCGGTGCAAGTTATCATTGGATTGTTGAGAACTTTAGGAAGTGCCCGGATGATGTTGATGATGAAACGGTGCAACAGTATTGCAAGGCATACTTGTGGTATGTAGTCAGCCGGACTCTTTTCTCGGACGGCACGGGCGTGAATGCTTCCTTTATGTGGTTAAAGTTGTTTGCTGGGTGGGAACATGGACTGAGTTGGGGTACGGTGGCACTAGCTTATTTGTATCGGCAGGTAACTAGTTTTGCATAGTATCTTAACAATGTAGATATTTTATATGGTTTGTACTGACATATGTACTATTTGTGTGTAGTTGGACGAGGCTTGCCGTAGGGGCGTGGATCCGAAGAACACTGCCAAGGCAAAGGAAGCCAATATCGGTGGTCCCATGCTTCTCTTGTCGGTCTGGAGTTGGGAACGCTTGCCAGTTGGGCGGCCAACTCCTGCGGGTCTTGGTTATGAGCCATGGGATGATCATGATGACCTGGACCGTATGCCTACATGGGCGTATAAGTGGGACAAGGTTGAAGGTTTTGTTGGCAATTCAAAGACCATGTATTTGCACTATTGCAACGAGCTCGACATCATGACCCCCGAGCAGGTTAGTTTGTTGACTTTGTTGCCCCTTCGGTTTTCCAAAAATCATAGTAAGCATCTATTTTATTATTTCACGCTACAGGTGACCTGGGAGCCATACGGAACGGCGGGCAATATTGGCAGAAGTCTCACTTTCAGATTGAACCGAAAGTGTTATGAAGAAGCAAACCTATGGCGGATGCGTTGCCCATTGATTTGTTACTATGCCGTTGAGTTTCATCAGCCATAGCGGGTTATGACACAGTTTGGCTTATATCAGGAGACCCCGCCAAAGTTCAAGGACACTTCGATACATCTGCATAGGTAAATGCTTAATACTACTTGAAGGTATTCTTTTCATTGTTTCATGCTACTAACGACCATGATGAATTTGAAGAAGCAGCCTGGACAAGATGAAGCAGAAGAGTATAAAGAAGTGGAATCATGAGCATGACATGTATATCCAGGAGTTCAAGCACAAGATCAATAAGATTGAGCTCTCATTGCGTGAACCTACTTCTAAGCCTCCCCCGCGGGCTTTCGATACGGAAGCATTCAACCACTATCTCGTGTGGTTTCGTTCCGTTACTCGTACTCAAATAAACCCGCCGGCATTTGATCCAAATGACATATTGCATGAACCCAATCCGGGGTTCGACCGGATGGCCAACATGCAGTACAACAAACTTATAAGAGATGGTAGACGGTATGAATCGGCGCCCGTTGTCCGCTTTGTGGTAAGTTACCATTATCTCTAGTTGGAACCATAAGAAACATTGAGCCGAACATGATTTATTTTGTCGTTTTGAACAGCAATCCGAGCTCTCGAAGCATGTGAACGACGCTAGCGAGGCACTCAAGTACCCTCCAGGTGAAGAGTCGTACAACAAGCTTAAAGCTTTTGTTGAGGTATGACGCTTCATAAATTGATTTCCATACACACTTGTTAATGTTTATCTCCTTACTTTGACATGTTGATTTCACAGCGGAGCAAGTCTTGGGCACGTGGCCTGGGTGCTCTACTAGGCTGCCGCTCCATCGATGTCGCCATGCCTTCTACGTCGAGGTCGAGATCATCATCAAGTGCCACAGAACACCCACTCGATGACTCGGTTGATGGCAAGGGGGAGGAGGGTGATGAACAGACGCATGATGAGATCAACACCTCGCAGATGCCCGATGCACCCCAGCCTAGTCAAAGGCGTGGAAAGTATACCCCGCACAAATATGACAGGAAGGCACGTAAGGCCCCAGTGATCGAGGCCGCTTCAGAGGAGGAGGAGGAGGTGGAGGTGCCGCTGCAGAGGAGAAGGCGCTTAGTGAAGGGGAAGGATGCTGCACCGGCTAAGAGGGGGAAAGGAAGGAAATGATGCATTTGTCTTGAACTATGTAGGAAACTTTGTGGTGAACTATGTATGAAACTTGATGCATTTGTGGTGAACTATGTATGAAACTTGATGGTTCTCTTCCACTTAATGTTCTTGAAGCATCAGCAAAACTCCAGCAGAAAACATCAGCAGTACTTCAACAGAAACAGCCTGCTGACAGCACGACACCCTGGGTCAGGGCGCCATGCCTAATGCCTTGACAGCACGACGCCCTGGGTCAGGGCGCCATGCGTCGTAGAAACGGCTAAGGACTCAAAATTTTGCACTCTGATGTTCAGGGCGTCATGCTAATTAAATCGGCGCGCCATGTATGGCGCCCCAAGGTAGGGCGCTATGCGTACTTGCATGACGCCCTTGTGCAGGGCGCCATGGTACTGCACATTTTTTTAAGTTAGTTTCCCAGAGATTAAGTCCTACTTTTTTAACTTAGTTTGATCCATATTATTCAACAGAAATAAGACATCAGATCTTTATGACATACATTAGTGCGGGACATACAAAAGGATCATGTAATACATTAGTTCAACACATACATAAGTTCTCCGCCATACATTAGTTCAACCACGCAAAAGGTTCATGACATACATTAGTTCAACACCCCAAGCCAATACATAAGTTCAACCACGCAAAAGGTTCATGACTTACATAAGTTCGACACACAAAAGTTCACGACATACATAAGTTTGACACGTACATAAGATTCACACCCCAAGCCAATAAGAAAAGCCTCGACCACCACCATCACCACGGGCACGACCTTGAGCTCCACCGTCACCATGGGCACGTCCTCGAGCTCCACCGTCACCATGGGCACGTCCTCGAGCTCCACCGTCACCACGGCCACGTCCTTGAGCTCCACCGTCACGGCCACGTCCTCGAGCTCCACCGTCACCACGGCCACGTCCTCGAGCTCCACCGTCACCACGGCCACGTCCTCGAGCTCCACCATCACCACGGCCATGTCCTTGAGCTCCGTCATCACCACGGCCACGTCCTTGAGCTCCATCATCACCACGGCCACGTCCTTGAGCTCCACCATCACCGTGGCTGACACCACCATCACCATCTCGTTTTGATCTCTTTCTTTTGCCCCTTGAGCTACAACGTCTATTATTGTGGCCCTCATTGTTACATTCACCGCAACGGCTGATATCACGAGGCTCTGCGAAATGTTGGCTCCCCCATTCCTTACGGAATCCACCACCCCAATCATCCATGTCACCCAAGAAACGCTTTGTCTTCCGTCTTCCACGTGTCACCACCTTCATTTCCAAATCAGGGTATAGTGGGGGTCCATGGTATTCCGGCCATTTAGATTGGTCTAGATAGGGATGAAACCTCGCAGCCCATGTATTTTTGACCGCATCGATCGAATACTCCTCCAATCTTACATTGTTGGTCATGTTGACACTCAAATTTCTAAAGCGAGATGCAGCCATCAAGTGAGAGCACGGGAGATGATACAATGTAGGCCTCTCGCATGAACACGCGCCAATCTTGAGATAAACCTTGAAGGAGCCACCTCCATATGGCACGCCGTCACGCGACATTCCACCGTGCTCATCAACTTGGTAAATCAATTCTATGTTATCAAAGGACTGGATTTTGTGTGAATCCGCCTTTCTTGCTTGGTATTCCATCCAATCGTCGACCTTTGGTGGATACTTGTACATCTTTTTGGCCTAGTTTTTCCCGGACATCAAGTTGGATGTTTCTTCACTATACTTTTGAAAATAGACATTCAACTTCTGGAATGCATACTCTACTATTGCTGTCACCGGCAATGCACGGACACCCTTTAGCACCATGTTGAAACATTCAGCCATGTTGTTTGTCATGTCACCGTACCTCACTCCATCATTGTCAAAAGCCCGTGCCCACTTTCCTTTATCGGCAAGATTCCTATTTAGGAAATCTTTGCCACCATTGTTTGCTTTGGCATACACTTTGTCCCACAATTTCTTGAAATGTTTAGTGGTGAATGCGAGACAACAATCATGAAGAAGGTCAGACAATTCCTTGTCTCCACATGCTCGGTAAAAGTTAGACACAAAATGCCGCATGCACCACCTATGATGCACGCGAGGATGTCCTGGAATGTCAATCTCCACTGCATTGAGTATCCCTGGGTGGCGGTCCGAGATGATGCAAACCTCTCTTTGAGGTCCAATTACCTTGGTCCTCACTAAACTAAGAAACCACTCCCAGTTGTCATTGTTCTCCGCCGACACCAAAGCGAACGCCAATGGAACCAATTTGTCACCACCATCATTAGCAACGGCGATCAACAATATGCCCTTGAACTGGCCGGTCAGAAATGTGCCATCCACGGACATAACCGGCCTACAATGCTTGAAGGCCCTAATGCATGGCTCAAAAGTCCAGAATGCACGTCCAAATATTCGAACGGTTGCATCGTTGTATATCCTTGTTCTCACGCCATCTGGCTCCACCATATAGTACATGCCAGGATTTTCTGCCGCCATTGCTTTCAACACCATCGCGAGGCGGTTGTATGATTCTTCCCAACCACCATACAATATCTCAAAGGCAGCTTGCTTGGCCTTCCATGCCTTCCCATACTTCACCTCGTACCCAAAAACCTCCTTCGCCATCTCCATCAAAGCCCGAATGGGATATGTAGGGAGTATCTTTATGGAGGCTGAAAATCGATATGCAATGAATTTGGAGGTCAATTGACGGTGATCATCCTTTACATTAGCATCATCAATATCCTTGCCACTACACCGATGGTGAAACACGGAACTTGTAATCTTCCATTGTGGCCCGCCTTTGACACATCTTGCATGGATAACCCAAGGGCAATGATTCTTGTGTTCCTCACATCTGACCACATAACGCACTTTCGAGTTTAACTTCTCCACAAAGAATGGCCGATGAAACTTAACAGCATATTCCTTGGCCCATATTTGAAGTTCTGCCAAGCTTTCAAAGATTGTTCCTTCACTAACACCATACACACTTGCTTTGGTATCTCGCTTTGAAGTTAACCTTGGTGCAAGAATTTTACTTGTCCCACCATCAACAATCGCCTTATCGGCTAGGCTTAGATCACGAAACAATGATGTCTTGTGACTACGGCCTATTACCTTCTTGAAAGCATTGGCTTCTTTAGCCGTCAAACCATCCTCATCTATTTCTTCATCCGGGCCTTCATCCTCCGAGTCCCACGCATAGGACCTATTGTATGGAATCTCATGGTCCATGTCCTCTTCCATGCAATTTGCCTCAACATCACCAACATAATGGTCATGAAGATAAGCATCCAATTCATCACCCTCAAACTCACCACCATCCATGTGCAAGTCTTCATTATCAACTTGGTCATTCCCGATGGGGCTCAAACATTGGGTCATTGGAGGTTGGCTCATTGTTGTGTCATGCACATCCGGAGTGACATGTGTTGAATCTCGAACCGGGCTTCTAACATCATATGAAGATGCACACCGATTCAAATCAATGTGCAACCGAGCACGAACAACCTTTGTGGCAAATAACTCAAATGATTTATCTTGTGAGGCCAACACACTCTCTTTATATGCTTCCCAATGAAACTCGGAATCAAGAGGCATTATCTTCCAACGAATATGTTGCCCATACCCAACATTATACCTTCCGATTAAGTCTACTCCATCGCTTTCTTCCATCCAATTCAACCTTATTCGAAGCTCAACCAAAACCTCCTCAAGGCTAGGACTTGTGGGAAACACCATCACTACCGGCTTCTTCTTCGGGTCACCATACTCCGCGTCTCCCTTCTCAAAGGAGACAAAGTCCACATGATGCACATTGACGATCCTCGCCATCTAGAATCATAAACACCAAAATGCATCAACAAAAATAGCAAAATTGGATGACCTAGGGTTTCCCCAAATCCCCACAATGTGGAGATTTTAACCAACAAAAAGAGGAGGAATGATGGAGAATACCTTGAGGGGTCGAAGGGAAGGATAAATCATCGATTTGGAGCTCCGATCCACGAAATTTTGTGGGCATTAGGGAGGGGCTTGAGTGGGGCGGCCGGGGTGGAGAAGGGAAAATGTGAGGGTTTGTGGAGGGGAAAACAGGGGACACTCTGTTTTGTTGAGGCAAGGGGCATGGCGCTCTGGGCTGGGGCGTCATGGTCATGAGCATGGCGTCCTGGCCGGGGCGTCATGGTGCCATGCCCTGCCAACATGGCAAGTCATCGCTGACCAGTATGGCGCCCTTGACTAGGGCGTTGTGTAAATTGGCATGGCGCCTCGGGCGCGGGCGTCATGCGGGTAGGGCCATTTTATAAAATATTTTCAAAAGAGGGCCATTTTGTGCTGAACTTTGGCCAAAGGGCCAGTTTTGTGATTTTTCACCAAACATGCCATGTGAGATCGATGGATGGGTGGATGGAACGACAGGTCAATTCCATCGAGTCTGTAACTACAGCGAGGCGAGCGTCTGGGACATGCATTAGTACATGCTGCAGGTGATTTAGATAATACAGTAGCACCAACCGCCAGCTGCGCGTGATTAGATAATGCCATGTGAGATCGATGGATGGAACGACAGGTACGTGCAGCTGCATGCATATGGCAGCAAGCCAGCCAACCAGTGTATGTGTAGCTGCAGCGAGGCGAAGCGCCTAGATGGGTTGTGCACTCTTCGGCCTTCACGAAGCCGAAGACCACTCTTCGGTCAACAGTAAGCTGAAGCTACTATCTTCGGCCCAGCTGGCCACTCTTCGGCCAACGGGAGGCTGAAGAGCTCACTTCGGCCAACGGTAGGCCGAAAAGGCCCTATTCGGCCAACAGGGGGCCGACGGGGTTATAGTTTCGATTTTTATGCATTAAGGCGTATAGTTTCCGAATTTGCTATAAAATTCATCATAGTTTAAAAAAAATATGGATTTGTTAGTATATGAGCTCACTTGGGCTCTTTCCTTTGGAGAAAAAAGTAAGGAATAAGAGTTATTTTAATCTACAATGTATATATGGTATAGTATCACTATGTACATATCAATTTTGGTGAGAAAACATTTATTTTCTTAAATAAGTGTTCAACTTTCTCCTTGGTAACCGATAAATTGGTCATCGGAATGATTCATTTAGATGCAAAACAAATTTCTACTCCCTCCGTTCCTAAATATAAGTCTTTTTTTAGAGATTTAAATATGAACTACATACAAATGAATATAGACATATATTAGAGTGTAGATTCACTCATTTTGCTCTGTATGTAGTCCATATTAGAATCTCTAAAAAGACTTATATTTAAGAACGGAGGGAGTACCATTGTTTACAAATCATTTTTTATCATAGTATAACTTTTTGGGCGTCCCAAGTATTAACTTTTTCTTAAAATTCACAATCCCAGGTATTGTTAAAATAAACTACCTGGTGTGTGGAAGGCAAGTCTGGAAACTTGCCTTCCACACATCAGGTTATTTATTTTTGGTTTGCAAACATTATTTCAAACAGTAAGAGCAAGTCCATTATTTTCTTGACCAAATTTTCTTAAGAAGGAATTCCTGAGGTATTTATTGATCTGCACAGAGATAACAACCGATAAAGAGAGGGGACACACGAAGAAAATAGGCAAAGAAGGGAACACAAATCTAATCAGCTACAATCTACCATTGTAAGACAACATAGTGGAGCACCCTACTAGTCTTCTCTCAATTCTTTGACAGACGGGTGTGAAATCTTCAAATTTGGGCTTGTAAGCGTTGAGAGTCAGACCAAGATAGATGAAGGAGAAGGAACCTCTCAACCAACCCATGATATTGAGCAATTTGATGAATTAATCTTCGGTAACATTGAAGGGATCAAGAATTGACTTGGAGCGGTTAATTCTCAATCAAGTTTGGGCAGCAAAGTGAAGCATGAGATTTTTTACATCATGCAGTTGACTTTCCACATCAGGCATGAAGAAGATTCTGTCATCGGCATATTGGATCACGGGAAAATCAGGACATGAGGGAACTTCTAAGTGGTGGATTGGCTCAGCTGTCATTGCTTAATTGAGCATCAACTAGAGGAAATCAGTAGCAAGAACAGAATTGTTGTGGTGGAAGCAAACTTCTAGCATATACCATTAAAATGCTCTGGTACTATTTTGTAACTAGCACAATGCATGTGCATTGCTACGGAGCCATAAAAACGATGATGAGATACTACTGGCTTAGGAAATCATCAAAAGATGATGATGTCTTACGTCTATTGCATGGTTTATGATTAAAAATGGAGCGTAAATATAACTAAAGGTCATGTTGTAGTCACTGATGATTTTTGTGCAACTATTGTAGGACCTTTGCAAGATTTATAATGAGATAATATTTTAAATTTTAAAACATTGGTGAATGGACATGAGTAATTTCAATGAACAAGATCGTGGATTTGGTAGGATGACAACGTCTATGACCATGTTGAAATTACAATGTGTTTGCTCTCTTCTACTAGCTATAGAAGTGGAAGAATTGATTGGGAAGAGAAATTAAAATAAAGACCATGATTTTGAATTGGAATCGTATGTTATAGTCTGTGTTTTTATAAGACTGTTATGCTCATATTAGGGTAGTAGTGTATTTGTTTATCTGGATGGGGATAGATCAGGCTGGTCATAGTGGGAGTAACTTAGACTAGTAACATGCATATGTTACTAGTCTATGTTAATACTACCTATGTCCTGGTTTATAAGTCCCCTTTGTATTTCGTGCCAAACTTTGACTATAGATTTAACTAACAAATATTAATGCATGTCACAACAAATTATATCATTGAATTCGTATTTGAACATAGTTTTCAATTTTATTATTTTTCATGACATGTATTAACATTTTGTTAGTTAAATTTAAGGTCCAAATTTGGCACAAAATACAAAGGGGACTAATAAACCAGGAGGGAGGTAGTACCTCTATAGTGGGGAGTAGCATATGTGTGGTATCATGCAACACTTTATTTATTAGTTTGCAGACTCATCTTGTCTTGGTATGTGTGATGTTACCCATAGTGTGAATAACATATTATGTTATCACATGACTCTCTGTCTCATTAATTACTTGACACATCATCTATTTTGCGTAGATATGTGTAATGTTACCCCTTAGAGAATGTATAATATGTCTAGTCAGCCGGCTATAAACAGTACCACATCATCAAAAATCACTGTTGGAGGAAAGAGAGGGAACAAAAAAGAAGGGAGCGGGTGCTCCAGCTATCGCCCGCTACAGCGCGAGAAACAAGAAAAGCAACCACATGCAGCGGTGTGAGCAGGCGCTTCCGCCAATCAAGAGTGTATCCTTGCCTCCCTTTACACGCAAATATTGAATAGTACTAGCTAGTTTACCGGAAAGTCAATTTGGCTCCTAGTGTAAATTTTTTTTAAATGAAAAAAAATCAAGACAAATTTTTTTGTGTACTTAGTCACATCCAAATGTCACCTGCAAATTTTGAGGCAAAAAGGTTAAACATTTTGGCTTGTACAAAAAAACAAATCGAACACCAAAAGTTACCCCAAAATGTCATCCCAAATTTGTTTTTTTTGCCGATGAAACACCGCCGCTCCGTTTCGCATGAAAATTGTCATGCATGTTTGCGACACTAATACAATCATCTACAAAAAAATTCAGAATTTTTTGAAAACATTTTTTTTTGCGTTACTGTTCATCCGGGAGCAAATGCTCCCGGGAGCCAAAACGCCATCAATTTGGTTCTCGGGGCCAAATTTTTTTTCATTTAATAATTTTTTTGCGTTACTGTTCATCCAGGAGCAAATGCTCCCGGGAGCCAAAACGCCATCCCCTAGTTTACAACCAAGCTATTGTATTAGTGGGCTTTTATAAAGGCTTTATATGATGTGGCATTGGCATATAGCCAGCAGCAGGCTTTGTTATTAACCAGGCTCTTATGTTACTCCCACTATGGGTAGTCTCACAATAGTAACATTTGTTTATTATATTTTTTGGAAGGTTATTAGTCTCACATGTGGGTAAAAATGCATTTGTTTATTTATATGGTCTCACGTGTGAACTCACCGCCAACTCCAATCTTTATGGACGTGTTTGGTTGCCTGCATTAGGTCCAACCAGACCGGCGCGGGAAGAATCCGGCCCGTTTGGTTGCCCGCATACACTATTGGGCCTGAATGACACAAACTTTAAGGCAGTTGTGGGCCTGTCTCGTCAGGAACGCTCAGATCGGCAGTTTCTCCAAAGCTAGCCCCGCGTGGTGCACGTGGGGGCGGGGACTGCACGCGCTGAGCCACGCTCATGAAGCCATGTTGCTTCCCGAAGCGTCGACAATTATTACCCTCACCGCCTCCTCACTGCTCCCTCTCCCCTCTCCCTTATCCTCACTCTCACCGACGGCGGCAGGAACGACGGCGTTCAGCAGATCGGAGAATAGCAAGGCGACCTCCGGCCCCTACACCGGCATCCGCATCATCACCTCCGACACGACAATGGTGGTAAGCACTTTTTTCACCTTCTCAGTACTCATTCGCATTTGATCCACATTTAGGTTCGATCCGCGTTAGGGGAATGGGGAATCGGTGTAAACTGTCATAGGAGTGGTCATAACATCGTCATGGGTTCATAGTACCGATAGATTTGAGGTTACCGATCAGGATTGAGTACAAGGGTGAGGCAGTATTGGGGGTAAATCTTACACAGTAGTCCTAGATCGTAACCTCGGCGACCATCGAGCCGCTTGGAGCGGCGGGTGCCCTTGTGAAAGAACATGTGGTGCCCCCATGTTTGGTATTGGTAATTGATGACAATCCCTATGGACTAATGGTTGCCTTGAGTTATATTTGAAGGGTTTGTCCATAGGCATTGCTTGAAGACCATTTGTTGGTTTCAAGGTTATTAGAAGAAGAATATGTGTTGACCAAGGTGCTATTCAAGGTTTTATCCAAAGATTGGTCACGTGAGAGTTGAGCCTATTGCAAGCATGTCTTGAAGAAGAAGATTATGCGAACATTCATGTTTACCTTCAAGACATCATCTTAATGAAGAGAGTTGGAAAGATTCAAGGTTGATCAAGACTAAATACAAAGAGTGATTCAAGTTGATCAACACACAAAGCGTAGAAGATGTACCAAGCGGGATCAAGTGATCTCATGGTATGGTAAGCATTGTCCATTACGCTTTGTGTACTAACCCGTGGTCTATGTGAGAGTTGTTTGTCGGGTTAGGTATGTTTCCGTGGTCGTGCAAAAAAAGGAAGATATCGCATATCCCATGGAGGATGACATCAAGTGGTGATCGTCATCAAGATTGCGGTGTGCAAGTTCAAGTGGAGCATCACGGAGAGATCATGCTTGAAGCTTGCCGTCCATTGTGGTGACAATGGACTTGTGAAGATGTGCCGAAGAGTGGCTCACCCATAGTGGAGTATGGGGGAGAAATCAACTAGTCTTCATCGAGCCAACGCAATCAAGAAAGGTGGTCCAACTTGAGGAAGTCGAGATCGTCATCATCTAGCTTAAGTGGACTATGTGCCAGGCAAAGGTTTTCCCTTGATAGGTTTTCTATTTTGCCGGTCTCATGGTGATAGTTGGGAGACCGGGTTATATGATCAATTGTCGTACTATCAAGGAGGACTCTCAAGTAAGTAGCTTGATCGTATCATTCGTAGAGAACTCAAACCATTGCATCCTTGCATCATCTTTCTTGGTTCTTGTTTGGTGTTTCTCTTTGTGAGTTTTAAAGCTTTTGGTCATCTTCATGACAAGCTCGAGTTCATCAAAAACGGAGTTCATATATGCATCTTCTATGATGTTTTCGATGTTGGAGTTTTTGCCGGTTCTTCATTCATAGTACTCGTCGTCATCTATCCAACAAGCTTGAGTTTGCTCAATTCGGAGCTCATTTGTAGAAGTTATGGCAGTTCAGGCTTTATTGTATCCATCTGTTTCTCTTGGGCAGTTTTCGGCTCCCAAGCGGTAGTACCGCTCCACTCCACGGTAGTACCGCTCGTACGGTACTTCCGCTATGAGCTGCCGCTCTCTCTTCTGCTTGTTTTTGTGCTCCTGTAAATGGGCGGTAGTTGCACGGTAGTAGGGGGCGGTAGTACCGCCCGCACGGTACTACCGTTGCCACTACCGGTTATACTCGGGCTGCTATAGTTTTTTCTGCTCTCGCGGTACTAGGGCGGTAGTAGGGCGCGGTAGTACCGCTCCGTGCGGTACTACCGCCCTGTCGCCTCCTAGTGCCGCTGTTTCTCTGTCTACTTGGCCTTTAGCGGTAGTACCGCTCCTAGGAGCGATAGTGCCGCTTGTGTACGACCTGTGCACATAACGGTTGGATTTGTGGGTGCCTATAAAAGGGGGTCTTCTTCCCCATTGTACCATATCTCTTGAGCTCGTGTTCTTCCCCCATTGTTGACCTTCTTCGAGCTTGCTTTCTCTCAATCCCTCCAATGATTCTTGCTAGTTCTTGAGGGAAAAGAGAGAGGAGATCTAGATCCACATTTCCACCAATCACTTTCTCCTCTATGTGAGGGGAACCCCTTGGATCTAGATCTTGGAGTTCTTTGTGTTCTCTTCTTCGTTCTTCCTCTCATTTTCCTCCATAGCATTAGTTGTTGTGGTGGCATTTGGGAGAGAAGGACTTGGGCACTCTGTGTGCCCTTGCCATTGCATTTGGTGCATCGGTTTGAGTTCTCCACGGTGATACGTGGAAGTGAAACTTGAGAAGCTTATTACTCTTGGGTGTTTGGGCACCCTAGAGCTTGTTCCTCTTGGGTGCTTTGGTGCCCTAGACGGTTGGTGCGTTCGGAGCTCAATCATTGTGGTGTAAAGCTTCGGGCAAGCGTCGGGGTCTCCAATTAAGTTGTGGAGATTGCCCCGAGCAATTTGTATGGGTTCCGGTGACCGCCCCCAAGGGTTGCCAAAGTGTACGGGTTCGGTGACCGCACCCAAGGGTTGCCATTTTTACGGGTTCGGTGACCGCCCTCAAGGGTCCCTTAGTGGAATCACAACATCTTGCATTGTGCGAGGGCGTGAGGATATTACGGTGGCCCTAGTGGCTTCTTAGGGAGCATTGTGCCTCCACACCGCTCCAAATGGAGATTAGCATCCGCAAGGGTGTGAACTTCGGGATACATCATCGTCTCCACGTGCCTCGGTTATCTCTTACCCGAGCCCTTTACTTATGCACTTTACTTTGTGATAGCCATAGTGTTTCTTGTTATATATCTTGCTATCACTTAGTTGTTTATCTTGCTTAGCATAAGTTTTTGGTGCACATAGGTGAGCCTAGTTGTTTTAGGTTTTGTGCTTGACAAATTAAACGCTAGTTTTATTCCGCATTTGTTCAAGCCTAAACTATAATTATTTTTGTTGGGAAATGTTGCATGGAAAACAAAAACAAATCTACGCACACGCAAGATCTATCTGTGGAGATGCATAGCAATGAGGGGGAGAGTGTGTCTACATACCCTCGTAGACCGTAAGCGGAAGCGTTTAGTAACGCGGTTGATATAGTCGAACTTCTTCGCGATCCAACCGATCGAGTACCGAACGTACGGCACCTCCACGTTCAGCACACGTTCAGCTCGGTGACGTCCTTGCCTTCTTAATCCAGCAAGACGGCGACGTAGTGGATGAGTTTTGGCAGCACGATGGTGTGGTGACGGTGGTGGTGATGCTATTTCCGCAGGGCTTCGCCTAAGCACTCCGAAAATATGACCGAGGGACGAAACTGTGGAGAGGGGCGCCACACACGGCTAAGAGATTGTCGTGGCTTTGTGTGGCACCCCCTTCCCACATATATATAGGTGGGGGGGAGGAAGGAGGCAGCCAGGAGGCGCCCCAAGTGGGGCCGAATCCCACTTAGGCTCTTGCCCCTAGCCGCACCCCCTTGCCTTTTTAGGCGCGCGGGGAAAGGCAGGGAGGGTGGCGCCCCCCCCCTTTCCTTTCTCCCGAGATTCGATTGTCGGTATCTTCATACCTAGTTCAATCTCGTACCGGCAAGTCTCTTTACTCGTTCCGTAATACATCATCTCGTAACTAACTCCTTAGTCATTTGTTTGCAAGCTTATTATGATGTGTATTACCGAGAGGGCCCAGAGATACCTCTCCGATACTCAGAGTGACAAATCCCAATCTTGATCCATGCCAACTCAACAAACATATTCGGAGATATCTGTAGAGCATCTTTATGATCACCCAGTTACGTTGTGATGTTTGATAGCACACAAGGTATTCCTCCGGCATCCGGGAGTTGCATGATCTCATGGTCGAAGGAACATGTATTTGACATTCAAGAAAGCAGTAGCAATAAACTGAACGATCATATGCTAAGCTAACGGATGGGTCTTGTCCATTGATGACCCACAAGTATAGAGGATCTATCATAGTCCTTTCGATAAGTAAGAGTGTCGAACCCAACGAGGAGCAGAAGGAAATGACAAGCAGTTTTCAGCAAGGTATTCTCTGCAAGCACTGAAATTATCAGTAACAGGTAATTGTGTGATAAGATAATTTATAATGGGTAATAAGTAACACAAGTAAACAAGGTGCAGCAAGGTGTCCCAATCCTTTTTGTAGCAAAGGACAAGCCTGGACGAACTCCTATATAAAGCAAAGCCCTCCCGAGGACACATGGGAATTGTTGTCAAGTTAGTTTTCATCATGCTCATATGATTCGCGTTCGTTACTTTGATAATTTGATATGTGGGTGGACCGGTGCTTGGGTGCTGCCCTTCCTTGGACAAACCTCCCACTTATGATTAACCCCTCTCGCAAGCATCTGCAACTACGAAAGAAGAATTAAGATAAATCTAACCATAGCATGAAACATATGAATCCAAATCAGCCCCTTACGAAGCAACGCATAAACTAGGGTTTAAGCTTCTGTCACTCTAGCAACCCATCATCTACTTATTACTTCCCAATGCCTTCCCCTAGGCCCAAATCATGGTGTAGTGTCATGTAGTCGACGTTCACATAACACCACTAGAGGAGAGATAACATACATCTCATAAAAATATCGAACGAATACCAAATTCACATGATTACTTATAACAAGACTTCTCCCATGTCCTCAGGAACAAACGTAACTACTCACAAAGCATATTCATGTTCATAATCAGAGGAGTATTAATTATCATTAAGGATCTGAACAAATGATCTTCCACCGAATAAACCAACTAGCATCAACTACAAGGAGTAATCAACACTACTAGCAACCCACATGTACCAATCTGAGGTTTTGAGACAAAGATCGGATACAAGAGATGAACTAGGGTTTGAGAGGAGATGGTGCTGGTGAAGATGTTGATGGAGATTGACCCCCTCTCGATGAGAGGATCGATGGTGATGACGATGGTGATGATTTCCCCCTCCCGGAGGGATGTTTCCCCGGCAGAACAGCTCCGCCGGAGCCCTAGATTGGTTCTGCCCAGGTTCCGCCTCGAGACGGCGGTGATTCATCCTGAAAGCTTCCTTCTTATATTTTCTAGGTCAAAACACACCATATAGTAGAAGATGGGTGTCGGGGGCCTACCAGGTGGCCCACAAGGATGGGGGGCGCGCCCTCCACCCTTGTGGATGGCAGGTGGCCCCCCTCTGGTACTTTCTTCGCCCAATATTTTTTATTAAATCCAAAATGACTCTCCGTGAAGTTTCAGGACTTTTGGAGTTGTGCATAATAGGTCTCTAATATTTGCTCCTTTTCCAGCCCAGAATTCCAGCTGCCGGCATTCTCCCTCTTCTTGTAAACCTTGTAAAATAAGAGAGAAAAGGCATAAGTATTGTGCCATAATGTGTAATAACAGCCCATAATGCAATAAATATTGATATAAAAGCATGATGCAAAATGGACGTATCAACTCCCCCAAGCTTAGACCTCGCTTGTCCTCAAGCGAAAGCCGATATCAAAAAATATGTCCACATCTTTAGAGATAGAGGTGTCGATAAAATAAAATACGGACATGAGGGCATCATGATCATCTTTAGAACATCAACATATATTGTCATATAATTTCTTATGTTAAAGTAACAATTCGTTCACAAGGTAAAGTATGAATCAAAAACTTCATTGAAAACTAACAAACCATGATCTCAGTCATTGAAGCAATTGCAATTTATCATAACAGCGGAAAGAGTCAATATAAGAGCTTTTCAGCAAGTCCACATACTCAATCATCATTTAGTCTTTCACAATTGCTAACACTCACGCGATACTTATGGGTTCAAAGCTTCAGTCGGACACAGAGAAAGATAGGGGCTTATAGTTTCGCCTCCCAACCTTTTACCTCAAGGGTAATGTCAACAATAATACTTTATGATGACCTACATCCGAGTGGATATATATATCTGGATCTTTCTCCAACACATAGTGCTTGCCAAAAGGAAAAAGTGTAAAAAGGAAAGGTGAAGATCACCATGACTCTTGTATAAGGGTAGAAGATAGAAGTAAAAAGATAGGCCCTTCGCAGAGGGAAGCAGAGGTTGTCATGCGCTTTTATGGTTGGATGCACAAAATCTTAATGCAAAAGAACGTCACTTTATATTGCCGCCTGTGATAAAGAACTTTATTATGCAGTCCGTCGCTTTTATTTCTTCCATATCACAAGTTCGTATAAAGCTTATTTTCTTCACACTAATAGATCATACATATTTAGAGAGCAATTTTTATTGCTTGCACCGATGACAACTTACTTGAAGGATCTTACTCAATCCATAGGTAGGTATGGTGGACTCTCATGGCAAAACTGGGTTTAGGGATGTTTGGAAGCACAAGTAGTATCTCTACTTAGTGCATAGAATTTGGCTAGCATGAGAGGGAAAGGCAAGCTCAACATGTTGGAGGATCCATGACAATATAACTTCTATTCGGATATAAGAAAACATAACCCATTATGTTGTCTTCCTTGTCCAACATCAACTTTTTAGCATGTCATATTTTAATGAGTGCTCACAATTACAAAAGATGTCCAAGATAGTATATTTATATGTGAAGCCTCTCTTTCTTTATTACTTCCTATTAATTGCAACAATGACCAAAACTATGTTTGTCAACTCCCAACAAATTTTATTCATCATACTCTTTATATGTGAAGTCATTACTCTCCATAAGATCAATATATAATCTTTTTATTATTTTATTCCCTCAAGATCATAGCAAGAAAACAAAGCCCTCAACTCAAAACTACTCTTTATTATATAACTCACGAACTCGATTACATAGATAGAGATCAAATCAAAACTCAAAGCTAGAGCATACTAAAACTTTATTCTACTAGATCAAGATATAACCAAAAGGATCGAACTTAGAAAAACGATAAAAGTAAAGGTGCGATGGTGATACAATACCAGGGCACCTCCCCCAAGCTTGGCAGTTCCCAAGGGGAGTGCCCATACCCATGTATTTATGTCTCTTTCTTCGGAGATGATGATGTTGGAGTTGTTGATGAAGTAGTGCCACACATCGAGCGTAGGAGATGCTCCAGTTTACGAATAATGCCCTTGAGTGCAGTGATGTACTCTTGCAACAGAATATTTTCACGAGTGAGATATTTATTTTGCACACGCATCAATTCAATAATCTTGAAAGCTTCAATTTCAGTAGGGGTAAGATGATTGTAGTATGGTTGAAGGAGATCTTCTTCTTTTGCTGCTGGAACTTGATCTTCCGCGGCCTTCTTGATCTTATCACCCTCATTGGTTTCCCCAAGTTCTTATTTCTTCATCTCCATCTTCATTAGCCAAGCATCGTTGTCCACATTGTTGAAGGAGGAGGAAGACATGATGCCTGGCCTTGAAAACTCTGGCAGAAAACAGCTCAAAATGAAAACAGAGGATTTTGTCGTGGTACGGTGGTCAAAACCTTCGGGAGATTATATAATGAATTTTTACTGACCAAAAGAAGTATTATGCAAGAAAACAGAGTCCGGAGGGCACACGGGGTGGCCACAAGGTCGGGGGGCGCGCCCTCCACCCTTGTGGACGCCTCGTGTCTCTTTCGGACTACTTTTAATTTTCCTAATTTTTTAAATATTCCAAAACGGAGAAAAATTATCATTGGAAAGGTTTTGGAGTCGGTTTACTTACCGTACCACATACCTATTCCTTTTCGGAGTCTGAAACGTTCTGGAAAGTGTTCCTTATGTACTCCTCCGGTGTTACGGTATCAATTATATTGGTCTCAACATTTATGGGAGTACCTGAGATATAATGTTTGATTCTTTGACCGTTTACCACCTTCGGATTTGTGCCTTTGGCGTTGTTGATTTTTATGGCACCGGAACGATAGACCTCCTCGATAATGTAAGGACCTTCCCATTTAGATAGAAGCTTTCCAGCAAAAAATCTTAAACGAGAGTTGTATAGCAAAACATGATCACCTATATTAAACTCACGCTTTTGTATCCTTTTGTCATGCCATCTTTTAACTTTTTCTTTAAACAACTTGGCATTCTCATTGGCTTGCGTTCTCCATTCATCAAGCGAGCTTATGTGAAATAACCTCTTCTCACCGGCAAGTTTGAAATCATAGTTGAGCTCTTTAATTGCCCAATAAGCTTTATGTTCTAGTTCAAGAGGTAAGTGACAAGCCTTTCCATAAACCATTTTATATGGAGACATACCCATAGGGTTTTTATAAGCAGTTCTATAAGCCCATAATGCATCATCAAGTTTCTTAGACCAATTCTTTCTAGATCTATTAATAGTCTTTTGCAAAATCAATTTAATCTCTCTATTGCTCAATTCTACTTGACCACTAGACTGAGGATGATACGGAGATGCAATTCTATGGTTAACATCATACTTAGCAAGCATTTTACGGAAAGCACCATGAAGAAAGTGTGAACCACCATCAGTCATCAAATATCTAGGGACTCCAAACCTCGGAAAAATAACTTCTTTAAGCATCTTAATAGAGGTGTTATGATCAGCACTACTAGTTGAAATAGCTTCTACCCACTTAGTAACGTAATCAACAGCAACTAAAATATGTGTATACCCATTAGAGGAAGGAAAAGGTCCCATATAATCAAAGCCCCAAACATCAAATGGTTCAATAACAAGTGAATAATTCATAGGCATTTCCTAACGTCTACTAATATTGCCAATTCTCTGGCATTCATCACAAGACAAGACAAACTTGCGAGCATCCTTGAAGAGAGTAGGCCAATAAAAATCAGATTGCAATACCTTATGTGCAGTTCTATCTCCAGCGTGGTGTCCTCCGTAAGACTCGGAGTGGCACTTGCGTAGGATCTGTTCCTGTTCATGCTCAGGTACACAACGTCTAATAACACCATCTACTCCTTCTTTATAAAGGTGTGGGTCATCCCAAAAGTAATGTCTTAAATCATAGAAAAACTTTTTCTTTTGCTGGTATGTGAAACTAGGTGGTATAAATTTGGCAACAATGTAATTAGCATAATCAGCATACCATGGAGTATTACGAGAAGCATTTATGACAGCTAATTGTTCATCAGGAAAGCTATGATCAATAGGCAGTGGGTCATCAAGAACATTTTCTAACCTAGACAAGTTGTCTACAACGGGGTTCTCAGCTCCCTTTCTATCAATAATATGCAAATCAAATTCTTGTAGCAAGAGAACCCATCTAATAAGTCTAGGTTTAGCATCTTTCTTTTCCATAAGATATTTAATAGCAGCATGATCAGTGTGAACAGTTACTTTGGAATCAACAATATAAGATCTGAACTTATCACAAGCAAAGACAACTGCTAAAAATTCTTTTTCAGTAGTAGCATAATTTCTCTGGGCACTGTCTAGAGTTTTACTAGCATAATGAATAATATTTAATTTGTTATCAACTCTTTGCCCTAGAACAGCCCCAACAGCATAATCACTAGCATCACACATAATTTCAAAGGGTAAATTCCAATCAGGTGGCTGAACAATAGGTGCAGAAATCAAGGCTTTCTTAAGTATTTCAAATGCTTCTACACAATCATCATCAAAAACAAAAGGAACATCTTTTTGCAAGAGATTAGTGAGAGGCCTAGAAATTTTAGAGAAGTCTTTAATAAACCTCCTATAGAAACCAGCATGACCAAGGAAACTTCTTATACCTTTGATATCCTTAGGACATGGCATCTTTTCAATAGCATCTACTTTAGCTTTATCAACTTCAATACCTCTTTCAGAAATTTTATGCCCCAAGACAATACCTTCATTAACCATAAAGTGGCACTTCTCCCAATTCAAGACAAGATTAGTTTCTTCATATCTCTGCAAAACTCGATCAAGGTTGCTTAAGCAATCATCAAAAGAAGTTCCGTAAACGGAGAAATCATCCATGAAAACCTCAACAATCTTTTCACAAAAATCAGAGAATATAGCAGTCATACATCTTTGAAAGGTAGCAGGTGCATTGCATAAACCAAAAGGCATACGTCTATAAGCAAAGGTACCGAAAGGGCACGTAAAAGTGGTCTTTTCCTGATCATCTTTTAACACAGGTATTTGAGAAAAACCAGAATAACCATCTAGAAAGCAAAAATGTGTATGTTTGGATAGTCTTTCTAGCATTTGATCAATAAAAGGTAGAGGGTAACGATCTTTTCTAGTAGCTTTATTTAGTTTGCGAAAATCAATTACCATTCTATAACCTGTAACAATTCTTTGTGGAATCAATTCATTCTTATCATTAGGAACAACAGTAATACCTCCCTTCTTAGGGACACAATGAACAGGACTTAACCACTGACTATCAGCAATAGTGTCGGGGATATACCCCGCGGTGTAACCCGGCCGGATGTATGACCCGGCCGGACTTGGCGACTCACTGGTGACCTGTCTTGACCCGATGTTCTGACTAGTAACCCGCCCAGAGTTGGCGACTCATGGGTAGCCCGGTAGGCGGGTTAGAGGAGCGACAAGACCCGGAGGCCCAAGGCCCAGAAGGCGGCTCGTGCGAAGGCCGGCTCATATTATGGTGGGCCGGCTTAAGAGGAAAGGCATGAGGAATATTTTCCTTATGAGGAAGCAAGACCCGGACTTGTATCCGGCTTGTAATAGAAGATAGACTAGTCCTACTAGGACTCCACATGTAACCCGCCCCTCCAACTTATATAAGGAGGGACAGGGCACCCCAAGAGGAAGAAAGTTTTGGGATGAGTTGGACATATTAGGGTTAGACAAACAAGTCTATAGCTCTCGATATAGAGCACCCTTGTAATCGTGGTCATGATCATCAATATCAATGAAGCAGGATGTAGGCTTTTACCTCGACCGTGAGGGGCCGAACCTGGGTAAAAAACCTCGCGTCTCTCGTCCCACTCAACCCCTATCAATCTACCACATAGATGCGTTGGCCTCACGACTAAGTCCTGACACTAAGGACATCTGCCGTGACAAATCCACGACAAATAGGATAAATTATACCTGCTTGCAGAAGCTTTAGTATTTCATTTCTTACCACTTCTTTCATCTTAGGATTTAACCGTCGTTGGTGATCAACAACTGGTTTAGCATCATTCTTCAAATTAATTTTGTGCTGACATAGAGTGGGACTAATGCCCTTAAGATCATCAAGAGTATATCCAATAGCGGCACGGTGCTTCTTCAGAGTTTTCAATAATTTTTTGAGCCACCCAGGCCATGTTGAGTCGACGGTCTGCCTGAGCCACCTCTGCTGCGTTGAGCCGCCCAGGCCATGTTGAGTCGCCGGTCTGCCTGAGCCGCCTCTGCTGCGTTGAGCTGTCCGGGCCATGTTGAGTCGCCCGGGCCATGTGGAGCCGCCCGGGCCATGTTGAGCCGCCACTGCTGGGCCTCCATGTATAAGTTAATTTCTGGGCCATGCAAAGATCATCTAGCATTCAGATGCATCAGGTGATATTTGTATAGGTTTGTTTTATTAGCACATATTATTTTTGTCAAAAAATAGTTTATCTTTTCCTTGGTCTGCAATATTGTTTATGCAGGACAATTGTTCATTGCGAGAGCGATGGTCGTGTCATGGATGTATAGCTCGCGCCACCATTATCATGCGCTAGCATCTGACCATGCCATGATGCTCGACGAATATATGTGCAAACTGCCGTTTTTTACGGCTCAATTGACATCAATATGACAAGGTTGATTCGCCCGTCCGCGCGGTTTACCGCGCCTGCGATTGCCTCGCCCGTCCGCGCTGGCTTACAATGCCGCGGCCGGCTCATCTGTCTGCTCCCGCGGCCGACTCGGCCGTGGTTGATTTCAGCTTCACCGTGGTGATCATCAACTCCGCGGTGGATAATTTCTGGCCTGACATATCAGGTGAAATCCATCCAGTATATTTTTATATTACTCTGGTTTGCAATCTTTTTATCGCAGGACAATTGTCTACTGCAAAAGTGACCATCATGTCACGGAGTTTGCTAAATGATTTATACCGGAAGTGTGCAATGAGTGTTGCGAAGATTGTCAATTCTCTTCAAGCTTCTAGTTTACTTAAATTCCAGCGTTCCGCTGTTCAATTATATACCGGTTTATATCACGGTTAAATATGAAGCCAACTCCTCGAGTCGTCTTGAGACTCAGGGGCTACAATGACATGACTCGGCAGAATTGGCCGGTTTCAGTGAATTCAAGAACTCCGGGTCATAATTGATAACCCGGCCCCGGAGGCTACTGCCCTATTGGTGAAAATTTAAAAGCCGCCAGAAAGCTTTCGGCTTAAAAAGAAGGATTCCGGTTTAAAATCCGGCTTAAGGGAAATCTGTCTCCCACAAAGCTCTGAAGCTCTCAATATCTGGTTTAAAATTCCAGTTCAAAAAGAATTCATCTCTCGCATGTTCGAGTTCTCAGAAAAATTAAAGGTTGCCAAAGAGAACTTGCTGCCATGAGGCGCGGTTCAAACATGGGTATCCTGCTTTATGGGCTTATCTTATTATGATCACTTGGGGGCTTCCTGCTCATTGAGCATAGCTGTGATTACCCTCTTGATCTGGCTTACACGCCTTGTTAAAAATTACTTGGGGGCTTCCTGCTCATTGAGCATAGCTATGACTACCCTCTGGATCCGGCTTATACACCATGATTATAAAATACTTGGGGGCTTCCTGTTCATTGAGCATAGCTATGACTACCCTACTGATCCGGCTTATACACCTTGATTGCAAATAATTTGGGGTTTTCTGCCCAAGTTGTATTGTTACCAAAGAGAACTTGCTATAATGCGCAGTTCAAACATAGTAACCTGCCTTGATGGCTTGTTAAAAAATTGCCTGGGGGCTTCCTGCTCATTGAGTATAGCTATGAATACCCTATCGGTCCGGCTTGTACGCCTGGAATGAAATGTTACTTGGGGGCTTCCTGTTTAATGAACAGAGCTTTGTTGACCCTGGTAATAGGCTTGGACGCCAGGTGTATTCACCAAAAAATCCGGGTTATCCTGCCTTTGTAAGTCTGCCACTCCGCCCAGGTAATCCTGGAATGACTCGCCGTACTCTTGACAGTCAATCTTATAAAGACCCTGAAATTGTCAAAGTTAAAACGGTGATTGGTCATGTGAGGCCCGGCTTACAAGGTTTGAATGAAGGTTTAACTCAGCGGCTGTGCGGCCCTTGAACAGCACTTGACTTTGAGGCTTGGCGGCCTATGAAAGCCTTGTTTTTTTATTTATATTTGATTTGAACATTTTTTGAAGTTCATCTCTTGTGACATGTTAATACATGATTGAAAACCGATGAGGGCTATGTTGCTTTATGGTTTATATATGAACTTATCCGGGGTTTATTAAACCGGCCTAGCTATGGACGTTGAGTCGCCAGATGTTTTTAACTGGCTTTGGACGTTGAATCGCCAGTATATTTTGACTGGCTATGACGTTGAGTCGCCAGATGTTTTGGACTGGCTATGGACGTTGAGTCGCCAGATGTTTTTGACTGGCTATGGACGTTAAGTCACCAGATGTTTTTAACTGGTTGTTTACATTGAGTCGCCAGAATATTGGATTGGCTTTGGACGTTAAGTCGCCAGTATGATTGGAATTATACGCTTGGAGCTCTGCGCTCTAAGTCTTTGGAATGTAACCCTTGCTGCGATGGCGTGATAAGTCGGCAGTATGAATAAATTAAACAGTGTTGTGCTCGGTCGCTGGGCTGTTACCCTTGCTGACATGATAAACCGACAATGTGCATAAATATCACCGGTATGATGTTTATTTTATGACTATATAAGGTGTTGATAAACCGGCCCTGATTATGGACTATTTAGTCATCAGTGGTTGTTTATAAAAGGGTATTGTGACCCGCCCTGGGGTAAACCGCCAGGGCACTTGTGATCTGTTTGTGTGCAGGAAAAATGATAAATCTGACCTGCATAATTGATGATATCATAAGCATAAGTGGCAGATCTTCAAATGGCGGATCAGCAGTGTTATGCAAGCAAAACATGCACGATGGTTTGGCACTTGATATTGAGGCCTTGTAGCCTTAATTATATGACTTATAATTGAGCATATTGGGTTTGGTAACCCGCCCTGATAGCAGACTTTAAGTCGCCAGGATGTTTTGCCTTGAGCAATCAAAATGATGATATTTCATGACTCCGGGTTGATACTGGCCCCGGATTATAGTTATCACGGCATCACCATGGTATTAATCTACAGGTATGTCTTTCAATAATGGTATGAATATTTTGGGTTTGGTAAACCGCCCTGGCTATGGACTTTAAGTCGCCAGATTGCGCAATTGGGATTATGCGCTTATGAATACTTGGGTTGTCACCCTCACTGGATGTGGCGATGTAAGCCGGCAATTTGAGCCAATCTTCCAGGTGTATTTTTAAATTGTTGGATGAATATGCGAGGTTTGATAACCCGCCCTGGCTTTGGACATTAAGTCGCCAGTATATTTTGAATTGCGCCATTGGAATCATGCGCTTATAAATCATTGGATTGTTACCTTCACTGGGTATGGCAATGTAATCCAGCAGTATAAATCAATCCTACAGGTATGTTTTCCTGGTTATATGAATATGCGAGGTCTGATAACCCGCCCTGGCTTTTAACTTTAAGTTGCTAGTATGTTTAGGCTTGAATGGCCTTAATTCTAGTCTTTTCCATAATTGCATAAGACTATGTTATGTTTGGGTTGTTACCCGCCCTGGCTTTTGACGTTAAGTCGCCAGGGCATATGTTGTTTAAGCTCTTGTGCAGGATTTGCGGAGCTATGATTTACATAAATGATTAAGTTCAAGCCCATCATCAAAGATTGAAATTGGTGTTTCAAAAGGGTTATCAACTATTGATTTTCACAAAGGCTATAAGCCGCCGGATTATAAAAATCCCGGATTACAATGAATGCGCATTAAGTCGCCATCGGCCAAGAGCCACTGAGTATTTAACTCTGGATTTAGTTGTCAATGGACAAGATCTTGTAATTGTTTTCACACCGGAGTATATTATTCCAATCTTAAATAGCCGATGTGGCTGGATTTTTATTATGGTTATCAATAACCAGTATTATGATTGAGGTTTTCAAAGCCGCTTCAAAGCAATGGCTCTTATTTCTTTATCAATGGATATGATTTATTCTGCAATGGAAGGAATAGTCCCGAGTCGCTGCAGACTTACGACCCGGCACTTGGGGGCTACATTATTCAGATTGATATTACATCAAATACGCAAGTCCCATGTCACTGCCAGCATGTACCATGGCACTTGGGGGCTAATGTAAGGTCATTTTTTACTTGCGTTATTGAAGACCCGACTCATCACATCGTAATGAGCCGGCCCTTGGGGGCTATCAATTGCTCCTGTCAAAAATTCAAAGTACACAAGCCTTAATCCATTATATTGAAGGGTCCACTGCTCAGTTGGTAGAACACAAGGCTCTTAACCTTGTGGATGTGGGTTCGAGCCCCATGGTGGGGGTTACATCATATGATGTTATTTTCAATGAAGTATATATAAAGTCCCAGCTCAGTATTATCTTACTGAGCTGGCCCTTGGGGGCTACACGTTGCTGCTTAAGTCTACATGATCATATCTACAAAGTCCCTGCTCACTATTGCATAATGACCTGGCCCTTGGGGGCTACACTGGTTGAGATTTTTATGAGCATAAGGCAATTATAAGTCCTAGGTTGCTGCAAGCATGACAACCCGGCACTTGGGGGCTACATATGTGGAGTATTCAGTTTTGACTAGTGATTGAGATGAACAACCCGGATTTCTTCAAGGTTGTGACATTTATATTGAAGCAAGTCTTAAGCTGTTGCTACGCTCCCTTCTTAAGACTTGGGGGCTACAAGTGATATGCATATAAGGGAGGTACGTTTTCAATCTTGATGTTAGCAACAATTACATGACCCGGTGCCATCACTATGGACAAACCGGCAATTTTGACAATGATAAACCGGCAAGGACTATATCTTCAAGCCGGCTGAATATCAGTTGAATATTTCAAGACCAATATTTTTGTCAAGTCAGAGCATTGAAGGCGACTCAAACGAATTATTCTTCACAATATTTTTCTGTAAGAAACCAATGTCAGCAAATTGATCATGAGACTGGCCTATTGACCCGGACTTTCCAGAAGAAGGAAATGACAAGGACTTGATGATCAGGTGCCGGCTTACAAAAACTTTTAACCCGGAGCACAACCTGTCAAATATGTTCTTGTGTTTATTTTGCAGGATGAGTTTAACATGTGCGACGACCCCGGCTTAATCGTGCACTAATCATACACGCAAATGCGCACGATCAAGCCTAAGGACTCACTTGAAGATATCACAACACAACTCTAAAACATAAAATAAAGTCATACAAGCTTAATATTACAAGCCAGGGCCTCGAGGGCTCGAATACAAGCTCGATGGCATACAAGCGTCAGCGGAAGCATTAGATATCTGAGTACAGATATATTACAGAGAGAGAGATAAGCCTTCACAGAGGCGGGGTAAAAATAAAAAAACTACGATCGAAAGGCGTAGGCCTCCTGCCCTGGACCCTCCGATCCTACTCCTGGTCGTCGAACGGCTCCTCGTAGTAGTAGTACTCGCCAGGCGGATAGTAGTACTGGTCGTCGGCTGGGGCTTCTGGCTCAGGGGCTCCGTCGTCTGGTGGCATCAAATGGAATATGGGGAAAAAGAAAATAAAGCAAACGTGAGTACTCATCCGAAGTACTCAGCAAGCAAGGATCTACACTACATATGCAACATTTTCAAAAGGGGGCTGTATTAGTGGACTGGGCTGCAGAAATGCCAGAATAGAGGGAGAAGCCTAGTCCTATCGAAGACTAGCATCTTCAACAATCTTCGACAGTCTTGCAGCATCAGGAGAGAGCAGATGAACATAATGTGAAGTAGTAGTAGTAATATCATCAACCTCGACCTGAGATCCTTTCTCGACTCCCTGCGAGAAAGCAATCCCAGAGCCGTACTATCCAGTTCTCATCACATGTTCTAGTTGTACCGATCGGGATACAACTCCGAGTGTCCGTTACCGTAGGACAGGCTATCGATAGAAGTTTCTTCCCTGCAGGGGTGCACCAACTTACCCACCACGCTCGCTTAACTCCGGCCGGACACACTTTTCTGGGTCATGCCCGGCCTCAGCTAAGCAACACGCCGCAACCCGACCAAATACCTAACAGAGAGGTCAGCACGCCGGACTAACCTATGCGCCCAGGGGTCTTGGGCCTTCGCCCCAGGAACTCCTGCACGTTGCGTACGCGGCTGAAAGCAGACCTAGCAACCCCTTATACAAGCGCAGTTGCGTTCCCAGTCCAATTCAGCGCGCACCGCTCAGTCGCTGACGTCTATTAAGCTCCGGCTGAAGTATACGACGCAGAACGCCCATAATATGCCCACGTGATGGTTAGTGCTATCGGGCCAGAGGCCCCTCGGATCAAATATCCAAACCGTAGTGGATTAGGAGCGCGCGGAAACGAGCAGAGACTCACAATCGATGTGACCCCGTCGCCCCGTCTCGAGGACTTGCGGCAAGGGCTAAGAATGCCCGGCCACGCCTCGTAGTTATCTCGCGGGCACCATCCAGGTCAACCCGACTCCACATCACTTCGCAATAAGCTCGCGCGGGTACCCCTCAGGGCCGACCCGTCTTTAGTAACATGGTTTAGTGCAAGCCCACTTATCAACAGTAACTGTGTGTCTGACACCAGGGGAGCCCTGAGGAATCACCCCCGATGGAACCACACCTAATGTTATCATCAAGGTGAACGAAGGAGGATTCACCCTCGAGGTCCACACTTGAGGAGTTGAGCGACGACGTCGTTATCGGGGGTGGTGTAGGAGGAATCACCCTCGCTTACCACGACCGAATAACTAACCTACAAGGTTAACATCAGAAGTGCTGACGAGGTATCACCCTCGGCACTCGACGGTAACCCAGCAGTGTCGGCATCTAAGGGGAAGTGATGTGCGGTGCCAGGGTCTAGTCTTCAATCCCGAAGTTCGGGTCTTCTGATATCCAGCAAGGCAGTCGGGATCAAGTGGAGGTCTCTGTCGTGTCTCTACCCAGCCTATACTAAGCAGTCTAGGATAACCAGTAAGGTAGCAAGGCAGGTTACAATAAACAAGCTATGCAACAGATATAGGAAAGCAGTAGCAGTAGCAGTTCTAATGCAAGCATAAGAGAGAAAGGAATAGGCGATATAGGCATGCTCAAAATGGGGGTGCTTGCCTGTTTGCTCTGGGGCAAGGACAAGGTCTTCAGTGGTACCGTCGGGGACGTAGTCGTACTCCTGTGCGGCGTCTGCCTCGGGAGCTACGTCCACGTCGGGGTCTACCGAGAGAGAAGAGGGGGAAGAAATAGGTAAACATAATGCAAACAAATGCAATACGGTGCGTGTGATGCTATGATGCAGTGCAGGGTTGTCTAATTATGCATCTAAGTCATTTTAGCTATTTTTAGAATTAATCTGGGATTTAATATCTGACGTGTGTGCACTATTCATCTGCCTGATTCGGGTCCGGAGTTACGAGTTCTTCTACGTAGGAGGTTCCGATGGAGAAACAGACGGCACGATCAGACTCGTCTCGTCGTTCTGAGCAACTTTCATGTTTTAACTTTTTCGATCCGAGCTACGGTTTAAAAGTTATTAATTTTTAAAGATTATTTGAATTTTGGAATTATTTTTAATTATCTAAACCGAATTATCCAAAACAGTGTAATTACTTTTTATACTCAGAGGGAGGTAGCCTTAGTGTATGACATGTGGGTCCCAGAGGCTGACTCAGCGGCCCAGTCAGCAAATCTTATCCGGGGGAATAGTAACAGGGACCCCACCTGTCATACTCACAGAGACTAACAGTGTTTATTTTAACTAAAAAGTGTTAGTTAGCAGCGGACCCCACCTGTCAGTGACTGATTAGGGTTGACTAATTAGTGATTTAGCTGGTTAATTAGGTGGGGCCTACCAGTCAGTGACTGGGCCCGGTCCAGTCAGCAGAGCTGACCGGTCAACGGGGTTAGCTGGGCCCTGGGGACCACCAGGCAGCGACCCTGGGAGTGGCCCCAGCGGCACCACGTCAGCGGCGGCCGGCGGCAGGTCACCGGTGGCCTCCAGACGCGGCGGAGGACTCGGGCCGGCGTCGGGTTTCGCCCATAGTGCACCAAAACGGACGGGGTTGGTCGCGTTCGAACGTGCGTGCAACGCCGCGTCGATCCTGGGCGGTGGCGCGGCCGGAGATGGAACATGGCGTCGACGGCGAGCGGCGACGCGGGCGCCGGAGTTCGGGCCCGGACGGGATCGCGGCTGCGCGGCTCGAGGGGGTACGTGCGAGTGCGCGTTCGACTCCCGGGGTTGCCAGGAGCACAGCGCGGTGCTTAGCCAAGCACGGAAGCGGCCATGGCCACGAGCACGAGCTCGTCGGCGGCGGCCAAAGCACGACTACGGTGGCGGCTAGCTACGGCGGTTCCTATGGCGCAGCGAGAGAGAGGAGGGGGAGAAGCTCACCGTGCAGGCTCACACGTAGGCCCGGCGAGTGGTATAGTAGCTGCTGCGCCGGGGATCGACGGAGAGGCGCCGGCGACCCGAGGAAGAAGACGAGGCGCGTGTGGGCGATGTGGTGCTCCTCGGTTCCCGTAGTTTGCTGCAGACGACGTGGTCGAGCTCGGCGGAGCGTGTGGACACGGTGGGGCTGCGAGGTGTCGACGGTGGCCACGGTGGTGACGACGCGCGGCGACGGCAGCGCTCGGGCGTCGGATCTGGAGGGGAAAAAGAGGCGCCGCAGAGCGAGGGAGAGAGGGGAGAAGTGATGGGGAGTGGTGACGGGGCCGAGGGCGTCGCCCTTATCCCCTCGACGGCCCCTGTAGCGCCGCGGTGTCGGCCAGCGACCGGCGAGCTCGTCCCTGACCACGGCGGCGTCGACACGGGGAGGAGAGAGGGAGCTAGGTGGGCTGATGGGCTGGGACCCGGCACTGTGCACTTAGGCCTGTGCACAGTGGCCCATCTCTCCCCTTTTTCTTTTTCTACTTTCTTTTTCTTATATCAATTCTGTCTTGAAATAGTTAGAGCACTTTTGCATTTTTTTGTAAATATGAGAGTTGTCCCAAATATTGCAATGCAATATTATCTCTCACCAAAAAGTGGTTTGGACTGATTTGAATTCCATTTGACTTGGATATTATTTTAATAGATGTAAATAGTCTGTTTTGAGTGCTGTTTCAGGTTGTTTCACTCACTTAGCTAACTCCAAAAATAATGATTGTGATTTTGCCATGACCACTGGATTATTTGCTAATTAAATAACATTTCTCCAGCAGAGTTTGATCAACTTCAATTTGCACTTTGGAATTTAATTTGATTTGCAGATTTGAATTTGAATTGGATTATTAACCCAAGTGACTAGGCAAAGCAAATGATGATGACATGGCATTATTAGCAGTTGATCACTGTGGTCATTACAAGGGGGTGTTACAAATTCTCCTCCTCTAAAAGAAATTCTCGTCCCGAGAATTTAGGAGGTAGAAGGAAAAAGTCCGGGATATTCTTCCCGAAGATGATCCTCGCGTTCCCAAGTGGCTTCATCTTCAGTATGATTCGACCATTGCACTTTTAGGAACTTGGTCGTCTTCTGACGAGTACGACGCTCAGCTTCGTCGAGGATGCGGATCGGATGCTCCTTATAGGAAAGATCATCTTGTAGCTCGAGCATCTCATGATCCACTGCACGATGCGGAGATTCCTTGAAGCACTTCCGGAGTTGCGATACGTGGAAGACATCATGAATATGAGAAAACTATGGCGGCAATTCCAATTTATAAGCCACATGTCCACGTCTAGCCACGATACGGAAAGGACCAATATAGCGAGGAGCTAGCTTGCCCTTGATTCCAAAACGACGGGTACCCTTCATAGGAGTGACTCGGAGATAAGCATGATCACCTGGTTGATAAGTCAGTCCCCATCGCTTGCGATCATAATTACACTTCTGGCGGTCTTGAGCCGCTTTGAGATTCTCCCGGACAATTCGGACTTGTTCTTCGGCATGCTGAATAATGTCCGGTCCAACAAGAGGTCGTTCCCCAGTTTCTGACCAATTCAGAGGGGTTCGACATTTTCGTCCATAAAGAACCTCAAATGGGGCCATTTTTAAGCTGGCTTGATAACTGTTGTTATAAGAGAACTCGGCATACGGGAGAGATTCCTCCCATTTCTTACCGAAGGATATAACACAAGCTCGAAGCATGTCTTCAAGCACTTGATTAACACGCTCAACTTGGCCTTGGGACTGAGGATGATATGCGGAACTCCAGGTAATATGAGTTCCCATGGCTTCTTGGAAACTTTCCCAGAACTTGGAAGTGAAAAGAACACCACGGTCTGAACTAATCTCCTTCGGAATGCCATGGAGAGAAACAATTCTGGCAATGTACAGTTCTCTCGGGTCAAGAATGTACTCCGGATGCATCCCTGCACGAACAGCTGGTAGCAACTGTGTCATAGCCTCGTAGTAGCGTGCTCGAGTGGCAAACAACTCAACAGCAAGTGCACGAACAGTGCGATCCAAAGCCTGAGCATAGTGGATCAGAACTCGCTGATCGTAGCGACGAGGCTCGTACGGGGCACAGATAGCTGTGTAGTATCCGGTAGCATCTCCAGCAGGTGCATACTGAATGTACCGAAACACAGTATCATCCAAGTTAGCACTGTGCTCTCCTCGGAGACGTGCGACAGCAGAGTAGGCGGCATCATGTACTGCCATCTCAATCGTCACGCCTAATCCATGAAAAAGGTGTAGCTCGGTGTCTGAGTTGTTCTGCTGATCATAAATCCGAACTTCAGCATAGTACTGTTCCTGGTTGAACTCGCGATAAACCTCATAGACCATGTACTCGGGATACCAGCGGTAACCCAGTCTACTCAGGAGGGCGATCAGAACAGCTGGAAATCCAGGGGCATCACGAGCCCAAGTGCGAAGCACTAACTGGGTCGTAGGCCGCGGTGGAAATAGTCGATCCATCTGAAACAGAAAGGTTCAGGGTTGTCATAAGACAATGAGAAATATAACCAATCTCGGAAGGAAAGGTTAAACAAAACAATGGAAAGGAAAATGATTATCAGACTAATCAGATCAAAGACAGGGAAATCGTACTGAATCCAGCTCTCCGGATGGATATGAATTACGTGATCCTAAGTGTCGGCGTTTAGTAATTTGCAAAACCCGAATAGAAGAGAGGATAGAATCCCAGAGTAAAGATCGAGAAGTAAAAGATGTTAGTACCACCCAGTTGGCGACGTGGGCCCGTAAGCCACACAGCCAAGTTAGTAAAATCAGTTTTAGACCACTAGACTCAACTTCGGCCAAGGAATTGGGAAGGGGGATTCCTAAAGGCAGTCGGCTCTGATACCAACCTGTGACGACCCCGGCTTAATCGTGCACTAATCATACACGCAAATGCGCACGATCAAGCCTAAGGACTCACTTGAAGATATCACAACACAACTCTAAAACATAAAATAAAGTCATACAAGCTTAATATTACAAGCCAGGGCCTCGAGGGCTCGAATACAAGCTCGATGGCATACAAGCGTCAGCGGAAGCATTAGATATCTGAGTACAGATATATTACAGAGAGAGAGATAAGCCTTCACAGAGGCGGGGTAAAAATAAAAAAACTACGATCGAAAGGCGTAGGCCTCCTGCCCTGGACCCTCCGATCCTACTCCTGGTCGTCGAACGGCTCCTCGTAGTAGTAGTACTCGCCAGGCGGATAGTAGTACTGGTCGTCGGCTGAGGCTTCTGGCTCAGGGGCTCCGTCGTCTGGTGGCATCAAATGGAATATGGGGAAAAAGAAAATAAAGCAAACGTGAGTACTCATCCGAAGTACTCAGCAAGCAAGGATCTACACTACATATGCAACATTTTCAAAAGGGGGCTGTATTAGTGGACTGGGCTGTAGAAATGCCAGAATAGAGGGAGAAGCCTAGTCCTATCGAAGACTAGCATCTTCAACAATCTTCGACAGTCTTGCAGCATCAGGAGAGAGCAGATGAACATAATGTGAAGTAGTAGTAGTAATATCATCAACCTCGACCTGAGATCCTTTCTCGACTCCCTGCGAGAAAGCAATCCCAGAGCCGTACTATCCAGTTCTCATCACATGTTCTAGTTGTACCGATCGGGATACAACTCCGAGTGTCCGTTACCGTAGGACAGGCTATCGATAGAAGTTTCTTCCCTGCAGGGGTGCACCAACTTACCCACCACGCTCGCTTAACTCCGGCCGGACACACTTTTCTGGGTCATGCCCGGCCTCGGCTAAGCAACACGCCGCAACCCGACCAAATACCTAACAGAGAGGTCAGCACGCCGGACTAACCTATGCGCCCAGGGGTCTTGGGCCTTCGCCCCAGGAACTCCTGCACGTTGCGTACGCGGCTGAAAGCAGACCTAGCAACCCCTTATACAAGCGCAGTTGCGTTCCCAGTCCAATTCAGCGCGCGCCGCTCAGTCGCTGACGTCTATTAAGCTCCGGCTGAAGTATACGACGCAGAACGCCCATAATATGCCCACGTGATGGTTAGTGCTATCGGGCCAGAGGCCCCTCGGATCAAATATCCAAACCGTAGTGGATTAGGAGCGCGCGGAAACGAGCAGAGACTCACGATCGATGTGACCCCGTCGCCCCGTCTCGAGGACTTGCGGCAAGGGCTAAGAATGCCCGGCCACGCCTCGTAGTTATCTCGCGGGCACCATCCAGGTCAACCCGACTCCACATCACTTCGCAATAAGCTCGCGCGGGTACCCCTCAGGGCCGACCCGTCTTTAGTAACATGGTTTAGTGCAAGCCCACTTATCAACAGTAACTGTGTGTCTGACACCAGGGGAGCCCTGAGGAATCACCCCTGATGGAACCCCACCTAATGTTATCATCAAGGTGAACGAAGGAGGATTCACCCTCGAGGTCCACACTTGAGGAGTTGAGCGACGACGTCGTTATCGGGGGTCGTGTAGGAGGAATCACCCTCGCTTACCACGACCGAATAACTAACCTACAAGGTTAACATCAGAAGTGCTGACGAGGTATCACCCTCGGCACTCGACGGTAACCCAGCAGTGTCGGCATCTAAGGGGAAGTGATGTGCGGTGCCAGGGTCTAGTCTTCAATCCCAAAGTTCGGGTCTTCTGATATCCAGCAAGGCAGTCGGGATCAAGTGGAGGTCTCTGTCGTGTCTCTACCCAGCCTATACTAAGCAGTCTAGGATAACCAGTAAGGTAGCAAGGCAGGTTACAATAAACAGGCTATGCAACAGATATAGGAAAGCAGTAGCAGTAGCAGTTCTAATGCAAGCATAAGAGAGAAAGGAATAGGCGATATAGGCATGCTCAAAATGGGGGTGCTTGCCTGTTTGCTCTGGGGCAAGGACAAGGTCTTCAGTGGTACCGTCGGGGACGTAGTCGTACTCCTGTGCGGTGTCTGCCTCGGGAGCTACGTCCACGTCGGGGTCTACCGAGAGAGAAGAGGGGGAAGAAATAGGTAAACATAATGCAAACAAATGCAATACGGTGCGTGTGATGCTATGATGCAGTGCAGGGTTGTCTAATTATGCATCTAAGTCATTTTAGCTATTTTTAGAATTAATCTGGGATTTAATATCTGACGTGTGTGCACTATTCATCTGCCTGATTCGGGTCCGGAGTTACGAGTTCTTCTACGTAGGAGGTTCCGATGGAGAAACAGACGGCACGATCAGACTCGTCTCGTCGTTCTGAGCAACTTTCATGTTTTAACTTTTTCGATCCGAGCTACGGTTTAAAAGTTATTAATTTTTAAAGATTATTTGAATTTTGGAATTATTTTTAATTATCTAAACCGAATTATCCAAAACAGTGTAATTACTTTTTATACTCAGAGGGAGGTAGCCTTAGTGTATGACATGTGGGTCCCAGAGGCTGACTCAGCGGCCCAGTCAGCAAATCTTATCCGGGGGAATAGTAACAGGGACCCCACCTGTCATACTCACAGAGACTAACAGTGTTTATTTTAACTAAAAAGTGTTAGTTAGCAGCGGACCCCACCTGTCAGTGACTGATTAGGGTTGACTAATTAGTGATTTAGCTGGTTAATTAGGTGGGGCCTACCAGTCAGTGACTGGGCCCGGTCCAGTCAGCAGAGCTGACCGGTCAACGGGGTCAGCTGGGCCCTGGGGACCACCAGGCAGCGACCCTAGGAGTGGCCCCAGCGGCACCACGTCAGCGGCGGCCGGCGGCAGGTCGCCGGTGGCCTCCAGACGCGGCGGAGGACTCGGGCCGGCGTCGGGTTTCGCCCATAGTGCACCAAAACGGACGGGGTTGGTCGCGTTCGAACGTGCGTGCAACGCCGCGTCGATCCTGGGCGGTGGCGCGGCCGGAGATGGAACATGGCGTCGACGGCGAGCGGCGACGCGGGCGCCGGAGTTCGGGCCCGGACGGGATCGCGGCTGCGCGGCTCGAGGGGGTACGTGCGAGTGCGCGTTCGACTCCCGGGGTTGCCAGGAGCACAGCGCGGTGCTTAGCCAAGCACGGAAGCGGCCATGGCCACGAGCACGAGCTCGTCGGCGGCGGCCAAAGCACGACTACGGTGGCGGCTAGCTACGGCGGTTCCTATGGCGCAGCGAGAAAGAGGAGGGGGAGAAGCTCACCGTGCAGGCTCACACGTAGGCCCGGCGAGTGGTATAGTAGCTGCTGCGCCGGGGATCGACGGAGAGGCGCCGGCGACCCGAGGAAGAAGACAAGGCGCGTGTGGGCGATGTGGTGCTCCTCGGTTCCCGTAGTTTGCTGCAGACGACGTGGTCGAGCTCGGCGGAGCGTGTGGACACGGTGGGGCTGCGAGGTGTCGACGGTGGCCACGGTGGTGACGACGCGCGGCGACGGCAGCGCTCGGGCGTCGGATCTGGAGGGGAAAAAGAGGCGCCGCAGAGCGAGGGAGAGAGGGGAGAAGTGATGGGGAGTGGTGACGGGGCCGAGGGCGTCGCCCTTATCCCCTCGACGGCCCCTGTAGCGCCGCGGTGTCGGCCAGCGACCGGCGAGCTCGTCCCTGACCACGGCGGCGTCGACACGGGGAGGAGAGAGGGAGCTAGGTGGGCTGATGGGCTGGGACCCGGCACTGTGCACTTAGGCCTGTGCACAGTGGCCCATCTCTCCCCTTTTTCTTTTTCTACTTTCTTTTTCTTATATCAATTCTGTCTTGAAATAGTTAGAGCACTTTTGCATTTTTTTGTAAATATGAGAGTTGTCCCAAATATTGCAATGCAATATTATCTCTCACCAAAAAGTGGTTTGGACTGATTTGAATTCCATTTGACTTGGATATTATTTTAATAGATGTAAATAGTCTGTTTTGAGTGCTGTTTCAGGTTGTTTCACTCACTTAGCTAACTCCAAAAATAATGATTGTGATTTTGCCATGACCACTGGATTATTTGCTAATTAAATAACATTTCTCCAGCAGAGTTTGATCAACTTCAATTTGCACTTTGGAATTTAATTTGATTTGCAGATTTGAATTTGAATTGGATTATTAACCCAAGTGACTAGGCAAAGCAAATGATGATGACATGGCATTATTAGCAGTTGATCACTGTGGTCATTACAAGGGGGTGTTACAACATGGATAAATCCAAATTAAACTGGGGGCTAATGTCGGGGATATACCCCGCGGTGTAACCCGGCCGGATGTATGACCCGGCCGGACTTGGCGACTCACTGGTGACCTGTCCTGACCCGATGTTCTGACTAGTAACCCGCCCAGAGTTGGCGGCTCATGGGTAGCCCGGTAGGCGGGTTAGAGGAGCGACAAGACCCGGAGGCCCAAGGCCCAGAAGGCGGCTCGTGCGAAGGCCGGCTCATATTATGGTGGGCCGACTTAAGAGGAAAGGCATGAGGAATATTTTCCTTATGAGGAAGCAAGACCCGGACTTGTATCCGGCTTGTAATAGAAGATAGACTAGTCCTACTAGGACTCCACATGTAACCCGCCCCTCCAACTTATATAAGGAGGGACAGGGCACCCCAAGAGGAAGAAAGTTTTGGGATGAGTTGGACAGATTAGGGTTAGACAAACAAGTCTATAGCTCTCGATATAGAGCACCCTTGTAATCATGGTCATGATCATCAATATCAATGAAGCAGGATGTAGGCATTTACCTCGACCGTGAGGGGCCGAACCTGGGTAAAAAACCTCGCGTCTCTCGTCCCACTCAAACCCTATCAAGCTACCACATAGATGCGTTGGCCTCACGACTAAGTCCTGACACTAAGGACATCTGCCGTGACAAATCCACGACAAATAGGATAAATTATACCTGCTTGCAGAAGCTTTAGTATTTCATTTCTTACCACTTCTTTCATCTTAGGATTTAACCGTCGTTGGTGATCAACAACTGGTTTAGCATCATTCTCCAAATTAATTTTGTGCTGACATAGAGTGGGACTAATGCCCTTAAGATCATCAAGAGTATATCCAATAGCGGCACGGTGCTTCTTCAGAGTTTTCAATAAAAAAATTTCTTCATGCTCTGAAAGGTTAGCACTAATAATAACATGATATATCTTCTTTTCATCGAGATAAGCATATTTCAAAGTATCCGGTAATTGTTTAAGCTCAAACACGGGATCACCCTTGGGTGGAGGAGGATCCCCAAGGATTTCAATAGGCAAATTGTGTTTCAAAATAGGCCCTTGATTAAAGAATATCTCGTCTATCTCCCTTCTTTCATTCATAAACATATCATTCTCATGGTCTAGCAAATATTGTTCTAAGGGATCAGTAGGAGGCACGGCAATAGAAGCAAGACCAATAATTTCATCCTTACTAGGCAATTCTTTATCATGGGGTTGTCTATGAAATTTAGAGAAATTAAACTCATGCGACATATCCCCTAAACCAACAGTAACAATATATTTCTCGCAGTCTATCTTAGCATTAACAGTATTCAAGAAAGGTCTACCAAATATAATGGGACAAAAGTCATCTTGTGGGGAAGCAAGAACAAGAAAATCAGTAGGGTATTTTATTTTCCCACACAAGACTTCAACATCTCTAACAATCCCAATTGGTGAAATAGTATCTCTATTGGCAAGCTTAATAATAACATCAATATCTTCTATCCCAGCAGGTGCAATATCATTCATAATTTCTTTATATAAGGAAAAAGGAATTGCACTCACACTAGCACCCATATCACATAAGCCATGATAACAATGATCTCCTATTTTAACTGAAACAACAGGCATGCCAACAACGGGTCTATGTTTATCTTTACTATCGGGTTTAGCAATTCTAGCAGCTTCATCACAGAAATAAATAACATGCCCATCAATATTATCAACCAAGAGATCTTTAACCATAGCAATACTAGGTTCAACTTTAATTTGCTCAGGGGGTGCAGGTGTTCTAGTATAACTCTTACGAACCACAGTTGAAGCTTTAGCATGATACTTTATTCTAACAGGAAAAGGTGGTTTCTCAATATAAGCAGTAGGAACAATAGGATCAACATTATAGTAATAGTTTCTTCTTCAACTTTAATAGGTTCTACTACTTTAACTTCAATGGGAGGATGATATTTAAACCACTTCTCCTTAGGGAGATCAACATGAGTAGCAAATGATTCACAGAAAGAAGCTACTATCTCAGAGTCAAGTCCATATTTAGTGCTAAAATCATGAAAAGAATCGGTATCCATAAAAGATTTACCACAATCAAACTTAAGGATTATACCTGACTCCTTACCTTCGTCGAGTTCCCAATCTTCAGAGTTGCGTTTAATTCTTTCCAATAAATCCCATTTGAATTCAATAGTCTTCTTCATAAAAGAACCAGTACAAAAAGTATCGAGCATGGATCGATCATTATGAGAAAGCCGAGCATAAAAAATTTGAATAATAATTTCTCTTGGGAGCTCATGATTGGGGCATGAATATAACATTGACTTAAGCCTCCCCCAAGCTTGAGCGATACTTTCTCCTTCACGAGGCCAAAAATTATATATATAATTCCGATCACGATGAACCAGATGCATAGGATAAAACTTCTGATGAAATTCCAATTTCAATCGGTTGTAGTTCCATGATCCAATATCATCACATAGCCTATACCATGTCAATGCCTTCTCCTTTAAAGATAAAGGGAAGACCTTCTTCTTGACTTCATCCTCGGGCAAACCTGCAAGCTTAAATAATCCACAAACTTTATCCACATAGATTAGATGCATATCAGGATGTAATGTTCCATCTCCTGTGTAAGGATGAGCTAGCAGTTTCTCTATCATACCCAAAGGAATTTCATAATAAATATTTTCAGTAGGTGCAGTAGGTTGAGGGGCAACTCTTTGCTCTTCTGGTCGAGGTGAAGATACCCCGAACAAGCCCCCCAAAGGATTATTTTCCATAGTAACAAGTGATAGTAAATTTCAGCACACTATATAAATGTTTCCTTACCAAATTCCACTTACCAAAGGCACTTCACTCCCCGGCAACGGCGCCAGAAAAGAGTCTTGATGACCCACAAGTATAGGGGATCTATCGTAGTCCTTTCGATAAGTAAGAGTGTCGAACCCAACGAGGAGCAAAAGGAAATGACAAGCGGTTTTCAGCAAGGTATTCTCTGCAAGCACTGAAATTATCGATAACAGGTAGTTGTGTGATAAGATAATTTGTAACGGGTAATAAGTAACAAAAGTAAACAAGGTGCAGCAAAGTGGCCCAATCCTTTTTGTAGCAAAGGACAAGCCTGGACGAACTCCTATATAAAGCAAAGCGCTCCCGAGGACACATGGGAATTGTTGTCAAGTTAGTTTTCATCATGCTCATATGATTCGCGTTCGTTACTTTGATAATTTGATATGTGGGTGGACCGGTGCTTGCGTGCTGCCCTTCCTTGGACAAACCTCCCACTTATGATTAACCCCTCTCGCAAGCATCCGCAACTACGAAAGAAGAATTAAGATAAATCTAACCATAGCATGAAACATATGGATCCAAATCAGCCCCTTACGAAGCAACGCATAAACTAGGGTTTAAGCTTCTGTCACTCTAGCAACCCATCATCTACTTATTACTTCCCAATGCCTTCCCCTAGACCCAAATCATGGTGAAGTGTCATGTAGTCGACGTTCACATAACACCACTAGAGCAGAGACAACATACATCTCATCAAAATATCGAACGAATACCAAATTCACATGATTACTTATAACAAGACTTCTCCCATGTCCTCAGGAACAAATGTAACTACTCACAAAGCATATTCATGTTCATAATCAGAGGAGTATTAATTATTATTAAGGATCTGAACAAATGATCTTCCACCGAATAAACCAACTAGCATCAACTACAAGGAGTAATCAACACTACTAGCAACCCACAGGTACCAATCTGAGGTTTTGAGACAAAGATCGGATACAAGAGATGAACTAGGGTTTGAGAGGAGATGGTGCTGGTGAAGATGTTGATGGAGATTGACCCCCTCTCGATGAGAGGATCAATGGTGATGACGATGGTGATGATTTCCCCCTCCCGAAGGGATGTTTCCCCGGCAGAACAGCTCCGCCGGAGCCCTAGATTGGTTCTGCCCAGGTTCCGCCTCGAGACGGCGGCGCTTCGTCCCGAAAGCTTCCTTCTTATTTTTTCTAGGTCAAAACACACCATATAGCAGAAGATGGGCGTCGGGGGCCTGCCAGGTGGCCCACAAGGACGGGGGGCGCGCCCAGGGGGGGTAGGGCGCGCCCTCCACCCTTGTGGATGGCAGGTGGCCCCCCTCTGGTACTTTCTTCGCCCAATATTTTTTATTAAATCCAAAATGACTCTCCGTGAAGTTTCAGGACTTTTGGAGTTGTGCAGAATAGGTCTCTAATATTTGCTCCTTTTCCAGCCCAGAATTCCAGCTGCCGGCATTCTCCCTCTTCTTGTAAACCTTGTAAAATAAGAGAGAAAAGTCATAAGTATTGTGCCATAATGTGTAATAATAGCCCATAATGCAATAAATATTGATATAAAAGCATGATGCAAAATGGACGTATCATCCATCACATCATTCTCCTAATAATGTGATCCCATTATCAAGTGACAACACATGTCTATGGTTAGGAAACCTTAACCATCTTTGATCAACGAGCTAGTCTAGTAGAGGCTTACTAGGGACACAGTATTTGTTTATGTATTCACACATGTATTTAAGTTTCCGATCTATACAATTCTAGCATGAATAATAAACCTTTATCATGATTTAAGGAAATATAATAATAACCATTTTATTATTGCCTCTAGAGCATATTTCCATCAATTTTAAAGCGCCTATTCACCCCCCCCTCTAGGCGACATCCTCGATCTTACACCTTGCCCTTGTTCTTCTCCTCGAGCTGCATCACCGTCTCTTCTTCCTCGCCGGGTTCCAGATCGATTGGCATGCTTCGATGTCCTGGCTCTGGCGCCCTTATAACCATCGCCACCGCAACTTCTTCCACCTCCATCGCCAACGCTTCTTGTTCCTGCTCCACCGCAACCACAGTCCTTGTCGTGAGGTATGCTGCGGCACGATGGTCATGAGGACGCCTGTACTCTCTGTACTTAGCCCACCTTGACCTCTATCGAGCGTCGTCGGAGTCGGCCTGATTCATGGCCCAGCGAAGGATGTCGACTGACATAGACCCTTCGTTGGGTCAGGAATCAGCGTCTTTAACTCCACCGGCATCACCTTATTCACCGCCGCGTCCGACTCTTTCTGCATGTCTGCCATGCTGATGAAGTTGGAGCAGACTTCCATGGTGTTCTCGAACTTGGTGCGGTCACCAAGCGAGCACCCGAGGAAGAAAGCCCTCCATCCAATGCCCTAAGGGAAGGGGTTGGGTATGGGGTTGGAGTTGCTGCTGGAGTTCATGGCGGTAGATAGGAGGAAGAGTGAGAGACAGAGAGATGACTGAGTGAGATGGTGGGTAAGTAGTGACCGTGAGGATGGGTAAATAAAGGGGTTATGGATGATAGGTTTTAATGGCGATCAACCTCGGAACTTTGTGCTCTTCATAATGCGCTCTCTTTGTAATGCAGATCGAAACGGACAACAAGGGCAAGGAGATGGTGCCGCCCATGGAGAAGGGCAAGGAGGCCATGCCGCCCATGGAGGTTGTGCCGACCACGCCTGAGAAGGTGGCCACGGATGAGGACGTTGTGCCGGAGGAGCCCTCTAGCGGCAAGCGCCGTTACTACGACCACTACCATGAGGAGGGAGGTCCAACCCACTTCTGCAAGGTGATCCTTGCCCCTCAGCTTGAGTGCATCCCGATGCCCCTCGACTTCACCAAACACTTCCCGGCGGTGCCGCAAAAGTTCAAGCTCAGGACCAACACCGACTGCTCGTGGAGGGTGACTATCCGGCTGATGGACGGCAAGGTGACCCTCGATCAGGGTTGGGCCCCCTTCGCCATCCATCAGATCATGATTGGCTACATGGTGACGTTCAAGTTGCTCACTCCCGACACGCTCAAGGTCATCGTCTTCAATGACGAAGGCATTGAAATGGTGACCAAGTGCGGCAAGCATGACAACGCCTTCGCCGTCAACGTCTAGGATTGCCCTTTCTATGCTCCAGCTGGTTTAGTTTCTTATCGTACTGTTTTGCGTTTGAACTGATATGTTTAAGTGTGGCACTTTATTTAAACTGCGGTTAGCTATGGTTTACAACTATATTCTGTTGTGTGTATGATTTTTTTTTCACGCCGCTGTGTCCTGGTAACCTCACCACCTCGATGAAGAGGTTATCAGACAACAGCTGTTGCATGGAACCAAACACCATGTAGTTGCGTGAGCCGAGCCAATGCACGCAACCAAACGATAAGCCAAAATTGCTCCCCTAATGCAAGAGTCCTAGATGCGGGCAACCAAACAATATGTAGACGTCGATTTTTTGCCTGTTTTCCTCACCCAGGCTCCGCTAAGCCAGGCTTGAGTTAGCCAGGCCCGGCTCACAAGGCTACCAAACATATCTTATAAGTACTCCCTCCATATATATAGGGCCTAATACGTTTTTTAAGGTTGTCGTTGACTATTGATAAGATTAATAATATATAAGATGTATAATGTGAAAATTATATCATTGGAAGCTCCTTTCACGCATGAATTTGATGGTATGCTTTGTGTAACTTGCATGTCATATATTATTGCTCTAACATGTGGTCAAAGTTAGCCTAAAAAAATACATTAGCCATATATACATGGAAGAAGAGAGTAGCAAAGATTTGTTCGCCGAAAGCAAGTTTAGCACACAACACAAAGCACACCGCGCGCCATTGGCAGACTAGCTCGGCGATCAGATCCAGCAAACTTTGCCGTCTGGGGAAGGGCGGCATGTGGTGGTGGTCGCTTCATCGCGTCAAACACTAAGCTGCTGTCCGATCCCCAAGGTTGGTGAAATGCCACCATGTCCTTGCATGTTGGACTTGAGTCCGTTAAGAATCATCTGAACCAGCGTAAAAGTATAGCAGAGTTGTGTGTGGTTACTTGTGATGAGCCGCCGGGGCGTGTACACGTAGATGTGCATGCGTCGTTCAAGAGCATCGCGGAAAGCTAAGGTCAAGCCATTTTCCACAGGTTGTGGGCAAAGGAAGGCGCCGATGAGCCGATGATGATGATGGGAGAGGCGGAGAGTGCCACCAAAAGCAACGCTCCCTTCATTCCACAATATAACGCTTTTGTAAGAGAAATTCCACAAGGTAAGCAACGAGCCAACCATGGTGGACCTGAACAATGGCATCTTGTTACGGGCGGCATATTTTCTCATTCGTCGCAACATATGGTCTTGACGTCTATTTCGACCTTATGCATTGACTCACACGAACAAGGCCGGTCTTCGCCGTGGCTGTCATGCAGTATTTACAGTTGTTGCCATTCCCTTCCGAGTGGCAATGATTGAAGACATCGATATCTCTTCGGAGACTCTGAAATTGCATAGCAGCACACGCTGATAGAAACTATAGAAAGTGAAGTCAGGCACTTGGCAAGGATTATAAATTCTCAATTCATCAAGGTAAGGACTGTAAATCCGATCAGCAATCAAGTCAGGCACTAGGTCTTCGGCAAGCAAGAGGCTTCCCAGCGTGGGTGGCTGGGCTAGGGGCCTGATAGGCTGGGAGTGGGGGCTTGGACTGAACATCAGTGAAAAAACAAGAGTTAATACACATGCATTAGGAAGGAAGAGGTACATCTTTGTTCTAGATCAAAAAAAGGGATACAAATCTGAGGGCTTTTGCACAAAATCGCCATCGCCAGGGGGTGAAGCCAGGAATACCAGGAGACCAGTAGAAAAGTCGACACTTTGAACAAACCATAGCAACCACACGGTGCACAACCGAGAGGAAGAAAGGAGACATGCCGTGCGGAAAAGAGAGCAGATCAGCGGCGGTGGCTGGGGTGCCCGCACGGCGGCTCCGCCCGCTCGTGCTAATGCTCATCCTCTTCTCGGCGATGACCCGCCGCGCACTCTCACGGGGCCTGGCGCTGCCACCACTGCCGGCGCCGGTGGTGCGGGACATAACGTGCAACACCATCCCATATCCATTTGGTGTCCGAGGCAGATCCCTACCAGGCTTCGAGATAATCTGCGGGCGGAACAAGGAAGCCATGCTGAAGATCGACGAGCGTAGCTACAAAATCGACTATGTGTCGGTGGAAGGCGGCTTCGTCGTCATCTTAGCCGGGCCCATCAGCCAAGTCTGCTACGACCGCAACGGCAAGCAGACGCAGGCCACCGGAATCGGCAATATCAGCTTGGAGGGGACGCCGTTCACCTTCTCCAAGCGCAATAAGCTGGTCGCCATTGGATGCAACTACAAGCTATCTGCTAACTTCAGCAACTCGATGCCCGGTCACAGCCAGTGGCAGCCTGTCAGCTGCAACTCCTTTTGTGACGGAAGCTCTTGCCCTTCCGATGCAGCTTGCTGCGAGGACACCATGCCGATGGACGCCGCTCAAGAGTTCACCTTGACGTTCGACAAGATACCAGGGCAATTCAATGGTGACGAGAACGGCACTTGCAGCGCTGCGTTCTTCTACGACCAAGACGAGCAAGTCTTCAAGGGTGGGCAGGATCCGCTGAAAGACCCGCTGTTGCCGGTTGGTGACCACGGGATGATCTTGGATTGGGCAGTTGGGCAGGGCACGTGCGACCAGGCCTTAACCTACAACTTGATGTCACTCTGCAACAGACTTAGTGACTGCATCGACGCGCCCAGGGGAGTTGGCTATCTCTGCAAGTGCAACGCAGGGTACGACGGGAATCCGTACACTGCAGAAGGATGCGTAGGTAAATATTTCTTCATCAACCACACAGATATCCATGACCTACAATATTGAATAGAATTCCACCTGCAGTTTCATGTGAAGGCACACAATAGTCAGTCTTCACCTAAGGTCTTGAAATGTAGCCTAGACAGATTAACAAACAGGTTACTAAAAAAACCAGGAAACCACCATAGTCCCATTTTTCAAACCTTTGTTAGCACAAGCTGATGAAGAGACTAAAATGTAGGCAAGAAGGCTGAAACGCGTCAGTACCAGGCGATCTTGTGCATCGACCCATCACTAGCAAAAGAGTGTCCTTGCACAAGATCTTCAATCTTACCAATGCTCCAAGAATCTGCGTCCATATATTCTTCATATCTCGCCATCTAGAAGTCTGAAAACAAATACAGTTTCTTAGTTCTGAAGTACACCAACGGCAGCTGAATAGCACATATTCTAGATTGTTCTTATCAATTTATCCACCATGGTGCCAATGGCTCTAAAACTCTGACCTAATTTCAGAAGTGAACATCAATGTTTGTCGATCTACCACACAATCAAAGAATAAATGATGGATGGTTTTGGTTTGAGCACAAAAGAGGCACCTATATCATTCTGAAAACAAATATAGTTCCTTTGTTCTGAAGTATTCATTCATTTCATCATTGTCATCGTTATTTTGCTCTGGTTCCAAACGTAAGCAAGGAAGTTGAATTCGATTGTCACATCTACAAAGCAGCGTATATAATTGTACCTGCTTTTATGAATATAAATATGCCTCTCTAATTTTTTAAATGAAGTGTTGCATTGTTGATTTTTAGATATAAACGAATGCCGGAATTTGGACAGCAACCCTTGCAGCGTTACAAAATTCTGCAACAACACCAAAGGAGGTTTTACTTGCTCATGTCCCCCTGACTTGATTGGTGACGGTTACAAGAACGGGACAGGCTGCACTGAGGCGCTCCTTCCATCTGGTAATGTTATGTCTTGGAACATTTGACAGTTAACTGTAGTAAAATTTAACTTTATACTTAGAAAAATCACCCAAAATGTATGTGACCCAAACGTACTTTACAATTTGCACAATATCAAAAGCTACAGCTCAGCTACTTTTATGCACTACCTCTGTTTCTTTTTACATGTTTGGGCACGGATGCCTCCAATGTACTACCTTTGACCATTATCTTCAACAATTACATGCTAGTCAAAATTATTTTCAAAGAGTAATGAAATTAAAGTATCTCTGATGACAAATCTACTTATAAGATTTTCACATGAACATCCAAATACTGTTGTGTATATTAGCTGTACAAGTTTTAAAGTTGATTGCATGCATTCTAAGACGACATCTAAAAGAGAACATATAGAGTACCACCTAGCCTCTTCATGCAGTCATCATATCTGTGTTACTTCTATCTTTCAAATTTTCTTAAGTACACACTTTCATCTTGGTAGAAGCACTTCAGGTTCTCAAGCGCTGATGTAGCCAATAGATATGTCCAGGCTACAGTTATTACTGTTAAAAGATCTAATAATGACCATTCTCTTGCAATGCAGGTTCCCCTATGCAACAATCGCAAGGTATGATAAAGATACTATTTGTCAAACAGTTGCAAAAGAGGACTAAATTATTAGTGCTACTAATGATCTATGGCTATCTATTAGGTTTGAACGTGTGCGCTAACCCTGAAAGGAACCCCTGCGTGTACTTGGAGTACTGCAAAGATGGGCAGTGCTCTTGTCCTCGAGGCATGATTGGTGATGGCCGTGAAAGGGGAAGTGGCTGTCAAACAAAGCGCTTTCATGTAGATATTGCCTTGGGTAACTTACTCAAGAAACCAGGCATACCATATTTTATTATTATATATTTTTTGCTTCATAGAGTATTCACTTCCATTTTATTAGTATTATTCTATCAATGCAATTCTCAGGTAAAATAGTTCTGCAATGGTGGTCCAGTGATGTACTCCCTCCGTCCCATAATATAAGAGCGTTTTACACTAGTGTAGTGTCAAAAACGCTCTTATATTATGGGACGGAGGGAGTAATATGCAGTGTTTATATGTACAATAATTTGTGAGGTCAGCACCTGACCCAAAAAAGTACCACACAAACAGATATGCAAACACCATGTGCCCTTCATGCTAAAGAAGACAAGTTCATTGTAAACAAATTTGTTTTGTTAGCCCCTTGTGCCTCTCCTTTTCATCCAGACCACAAAATAACTTTTTTCCCACCCAATTCGCATGTGCATATTGTATTCACACATCCGAATGCGTGATTGTATTCGGTTCAACTTACAAAAACAAGCAAAAACAGGTTTTTTGTAATGAAGCGTGCAGGGGCACCTAAGCTCCAAAAATCTGTCTCTATACATAACTTTTATGATGACTCATAATCATATGAATGACAAGTGAACTACAGGCATAAAAGTATAAAACATTATGCAAGTATACATTTAATGTTCATGATTTATGACTAGAAGGCTGCCTGGATTAAAAGGCATCTTCCCTAATGGCTGATTATAAGGAAATTTGACAGCTTATGTTTGTCCTAAAGATTACATCAATATTGCACCTGCATGGGATTAATCAAAAGTAACTCGGTACCTATCAGCATTGCTAACATCGTTATTTCCACATACATTACACGAAGAATGATGACTTACACAAGTTGTACACATTTTCATCCAATCTTTGCAGGTGTTGGTCTTGCACTTGTGGTTACAATATCTAGCATAGCCTTGTGCTACTACTGGGGCATGAAGAGAAGAAAGGTGAGAAGAAAGAGATCCGAGTTATTCCGTAAGAATGGAGGCTTGCTGTTGCAGCAGAGATTTTCGGCAATCACATCTCAAAGTAAGGACTCGTCAGCAAAGATATTCAGTGCGGAAGAGCTCAAGACCGCTACAGTGAGACTCGAATCCTTGGCCGAGGTGCATATGGCACAGTGTATAAGGGTGTTCTTCCAGATGAGACTGTGGTTGCTGTAAAGAAGTCTAGGGTGTTTGATGAGAGCCAGGTGGAGCAATTTGTCAATGAGATTACCATCTTATCACAGACCGATCACCCGAATGTTGTCAAGCTTTTGGGGTGTTGTCTAGAGACAGAAGTGCCTTTGTTGGTGTATGAGTTCATACCCAATGGAACGCTCTTCCAGCATATCCAAAACAAAAGTGCACCTCTCTCCTTAACATGGGAGGATACCTTAAGGATAGCTGCACAAATAGCAGAAGCACTTGCCTATCTGCATTCCACATCTTCTATACCAATTATTCACAGGGATATCAAATCAAGCAACATACTGTTGGATGAGAACTTTGTGGCTAAAATATCAGACTTTGGTGCATCAAGATCAGTTCCATTTGATCAAACTCATGTAACCACCCTTATTCAAGGTACTATAGGGTATCTCGATCCTGAATATTTCCAAAGCGGCCAGCTCACAGAGAGGAGTGATGTCTACAGTTTTGGAGTAGTTCTTGCAGAACTATTGACAAGGCAGAAGCCTATTTCTGTAGGCAGGCCAGAAGAATCATGCAACTTAGCCATGCATATGGTGATTGTAGTCAATGAAGGGCGCCTACTTAAGGAGATAGAGCCACACATTTTGGAAGAAGCAGGTGAAGAGCAACTCTATGCAGTCGCGCAGCTCTCTGTGAGATGCTTAAGTATGAATGGACAAGAACGACCCATTATGAAGGAGGTTGCATCAGTTTTAGAGGAGCTAAGAAGGTCATTCACCAAGGAGCAAACTATGAGAAAAACAGATGAACCATATAATGAACAAGGGAACCTTCTACGTGAAGCAAGCTCAACTTCCAGCCTGCACCGTTCAGAAGGAAGTACACAGTTGAGCATGGAGGCTGAAATGAAAGCTTCTTGTCAGACTCCAAGATGACCCTTCTCATAGTATTTTAATGTCAGTTGACATCTCAAGACAATGTGTAATATAGTTATGGAGAATTGCATAAAATAGCTCAGAGCAATCACTATTTCCTTATTCTTGATATCCCACAAATCACCCCCAAATTCTTGACATCACAACTGTGGGTTCATATCCAATTTTACTTCCGATATTTACACCAAGTGAATATGATATCACATTTGTTCCTAATTTTCATCTAAACCAAGCATTAAAAAACCGTCTCGACTGACTGACATCCAGATGTATGCAAAACCAGGGGAATGCAGAGTGCCTGTGAAAACCTAGTCACATGCGCCTAATTGGCCCCTCAGTATTAGATTATGCAGCTAGTCCATGGTTCACAAAAAAAAAGTACTATGTTGATTTCAACTCAATGCATTGAGTTGTGCCATTCCAAGTCCTATTAGCACTTGAGGCCTAGCTTAATAGACATTTTACACACAACCAGTGAGTCTAATGTATACTTATATCGGTGATTGTCACACATAGAGATCACTGATCATGGATTCATGGGTATAAGTTTACAGCAAAGCATAATCCGCCTAAATCTTAGATGAAAGTATGCAGGATGTGGGTATTAATACACTTCTTTTCCCTAAGTAAGTAGCTGGATCACCCGCAAAAAAAAAAAAAAAAGTAGCTGGATCAGCCTAGTTTGATCAATACATTTACCTAACATCATGACTGGGCTTCAAAATAAAACATATACTACTATTCTAATAAAAAAACATATACTCCTACTTTGGTACAAGCGACTCACCCTGCCTCTTGCATTCCACCGCGGAAGAAGCCAGTAGCAGTTCCAAAGTATAGAGATAAAGATCCTAGGTTGTAGCCCCTTACCTCGCCGCCATGGCGCCAGGCACCGGGACTCCGCCGCGGCTCCGACCCTGGCTTCCCCGAGCAAGCTCCAGCCTCATCACCGCGCATATCCCCCCAGCCCCTCCCCGAGACGCGTTACTCGGGGCTACACTTGCCTCTCCAGGCCTCGGCCCGTGAGGGCACGGTGAGACGACCTCCCACGACCGCGGTCGAGAGTCGAGGGCTCGAGGCCAGCCGCTTCCTCGTCGTCTCCGGCGACGACCACCCGCGTCCAGTCCGTCCCCTAACCTTGGCGAAGCCGGTGCCGAGGAGGGACGGCGCGCGGGGGGGCGCTGGGGGTGGAGGCGGGGGGTGTAAGCGGCATTGCGGGCGACGGGAGGGCACCGCGGCTGAGGCGACGATGTGGGTGTGGGGCGATGAGGCCCGCCGTGCCATTGCGACAGAGGAGGAGATTGTTTTTTTCTTTTTGAGACAAGGAGGAGGAGTTTTTTTTTTTAGCAAAACAAGGATAAGTTTTTTTTAGAAATACAAAGAGGAGGTTTTTTTTAGGGGTTAAACCAAACTTTATTGCTCATAGTCCACATGGTATGAGATACGAAACGGATCATGGGGTTCGAACAACCAAACGAGCCGCCCCTTATCCAACGAATGGGAAAACTTGGCTAACCTATCTGCATATGTGTTCGAGGCTCTACCTTCAAAAATAAATTTACAATTAAAAGCTAAAGTTCTAAGCTTAATCTCGCTAATTAATAGCTTCGTACGCTCCACGGCTTCGTTTGTCAATGTTGCTAACCACCTGTTTCGAGTCCGAGGCCATGGCAAAATTTTGGAGCATAAGATCTTGCGCTAGGGATAAACCCTCCTGGTAAGCAATCGCCTCCAACATCACCACATCGGTTATACTTGTGATCAGAAGAGCCGAGCTACCCAAGTAGTTGCCTGCCTCACCTCGACACGCTGCCATGGCTGCACCCATGGGCTCTAGAGGTACCCGCGTCAAAGTGGATCTTTGCAAATCCCGACGGTGCACCTTTAGGTCTAGCTGCTGCAACTCGCAGTGGTGTTGTTCCTCTAGTCTCCGCTCTCGGCTGTAGTTGAAGCTCGGTAATGAATTGTGTGATGAATTGATGGGTTGCTGAATGACTTTGATTTTTTTTAGTCTAAACACACTTGCTTTATTGATTAATAATGTTCATAGGGATACAATTCAAGTCTGGGGGGTTTAGCAGCCACACATGGTGCCCCAAATCCAGAACAAAAGCGTGCTTAGCAAGGCTATGAGCCTCTTGATTAGTTTCACGACTTTTTTGGATGGCCTTCCTCCTAGCCCACAAGGAGGAGGTGATGGTAGAAGCAACAAGCAAGGCGGAGAGAAGAAGCCCAAGTTGTGAGTCGAAGTCCAAAAGGAAAAGAAATTGTGAAGCCCATGACTGAAAATTGCTAGGCCTGTCATAGAGGTGGGGCCCGTGACCCTGAAAACTGTGAAGTCCAAAAGAAAAAGAAATTGTTTTTTTTTCTGGCAATCCTTAAACAAGCGTCATCACCTACGGAAAGATGTTGGTTCCACTAGGGAGAAAAAAAGACTCTAAAAAAAGAGAGATGGCTCATTTTTTAATAAAATGGGGTGGAGGAAAACCCCTTTATTTCAAAAAAAAAGAGGGAGAAAAAAATGAGGAGGCAATGCCGAGCCGATGTTGGTACAAATGGGAGGCGACTGGAATAATTTGCGGTGGAACTACCCCACAGGAGAACACAACTGCGGTTTGACACGCAATCCTGTGACGCGGGCGAATGGTAGAGCAGATCATGCAAATCCGATTTTTTTTTAGGACATGCAAATCCGCACAAAGCACGCCGCCGGCCAAGCAGGCAAAAATCTAGGCGTCTACATCCGGCAAGTATCTGCCGTTATGGCAGTGGCAGGCAGCGCATTCCGGTGGGAGCACGTACGTACGGACGCACGAGCCACGTCGCGCGCAATGCATCATTCTAGGTCGGTCGTATAGGAGTCACGCTCACGGAAGCGCAGAATATTTTCCCATCGTCATCCTGATATACACTAGTACGTCTTGGTCTCCTGGAGTCGTGTTAAAAATGCTGGTGCGAGGGTCATGGTCAAGCCATCCATTCATTTTCCACAGCCCACGGGTTATTAGCCAGCCAACCAGCAGCCACCGAAGACGACACAGCGACCTGGAAGCTGGAATGCCATTGTCATGTCGCCCCTCCTGTGAAGCAAAGCTCAAAATGTTGAATATATGAGCAAATTACTACGAGATTTTAATTCGAATAAACAGTAAATAAATCATGATGATAATAACTGAGATTAAATTAATCATGCGGATTAGCATAGTGGATGAACATATCGAATCTAGGGCACATACAAGAAACAAGAATTCTAGCACGATCTCGTATAAGGAGGACAGAATCACATACGGTGCGGTGGGAGCAGAACCGTTGGCGTTGAGGTTGGCGGCCATGTCGTTGATGAAGAGATTGCCGAGATCGAGGAAGAAGTCGTCGTTGGCGAAGTCGTCGATGCCAGCAGTCGCGCGAGTGCGTCTCCAAAAACCTGATCGCCCCTCTCCCGTACAGGATCACGAGAGGCGGGGTTTCAGAGGCCTGCTGTGCCTTCTCGCGGTGCACGCCGGAAGGAGGGATGAGGAAGACTTGGGTGGCGGCGCAATGATCTGGAACGATGTGAAACCATGTGCTATGGCAGCGACTATGGTAGACGTCTGACTGACTATATAATGCGCGTCGGGTAGGTCGTAGGAGTAAATCCCACGTTCACGTCACGATCCAAAAGAATCGGAAACGGTTCGGTAATTAACGCGTTCGTTAATTATTAATTAATGATTCATTTATTTTCCCGAGCAGCAAAAATATAGACAACGTGCATAGCTTTGTCCTCGGCTCGGCTCATTCCCGAAACCCGACGCGGCGCGGGGCGTCGTGACAAGGTGAGCGAGGAGGAGGAGCGCACGTGTAGGTATCCTCTTCTCATGCTCATACAAGTGCTAAAGAGCTCACCTTATAAAGAGGTGCAATTCTCACTCAACTTCCGGTCCCACTCACACCACTCACAGCCATGCATGAATGGGTCAAGAGGTACCCGCGTCAAAGTGGATCTTTGCAAATCCCGATGGTGTGTAACACCCCCATGTAATAAGCACTGTGACACTCTGCTAAGTATGCCAAGTCATCCTCTTTTGCAGTGCCTAGTCATAGTGGTTAATCAAAACAATACAAATACTTCTCTGAAAATCAACTCAAATTCAAAAGTGCAAAATAAAGTTGCTCAAATCCTGATGGAAAAATGTTCACCTTTTAGCAAATAATCTAAAACTATTTGCTGTTAAGGAACACAACATCACTTATGTGTAAGATGAGCATTAGCAAATATAACAGCACCAATTCAGCATTTTTAAATGCTATCTTAATTATGAAATATTCAAATAAAATCATTTGGCCTCCTAACTTTTCATGGCAGTGCAAATTATTGTATAGCATTATGTGGCTGAGTCACATATTTTACAAAAGTCAAATGGACTTAAAAATAAAATGTAACAGAAAAGAATAAAAGAAAACAGAAAAATAAAAAGAAAAGAGGCACTATGCGCTGGGCCTAAGTGCACAGTGCCCCAATCCAGCCCACCAGGCCCGACTCCCCTTCTCTCTCCCCTGCGTGTCACCGCCGCCGTGCTCGAGCGCGCGCGCGCCGGTGCGGCGTCGACACCGCGGCACCCCACCGACAGCCACCGACGAGGGGATAAGGTCGAAGCCCCATCCATCTCCCCTGGCCTCTCCGTCACTTCTTCCCCCTCTCCCTCGCTAGCTCCTCCCCTTTCTCCCCCTCAGATTCATCGTCCGAGCGCCATCGCCGCCACGCTTCGTTATCAGCCGCGGCCACCGGCGCCTGCTCCTCCCTCCGAGGTGTCCAGACAGTCCGCCAGCGACCGCCTCGTCGATCGGTGCACCCAGCTGGAGCGGGGAGGTCATGTAGCTGTCGGTCGCCACCGCCCCTTTCTTCTCCGACTCCGGTGCTCGCCGACGGATTCGAGCTCCTCTGCTGCTACTAATCCGTCGAGGGTTTTTCGTAACGCTCGGTGAGCCTCACCTTCGCTCCTCTCTCTCTCTCTCTCTGCGACGCCTTGCGCCGTCCGTAGCCGCCGTGCCATGGATGCCCGAACGGAGCTCCGCCGCTGTTGGATTTGCCATCGCAGTGGCCGCTGTCGAGCTCGTCTGAGCTCGCAGTCGTGCTCGTAGCAGCCGTAGGATTCGAACACGTCACCTGCCGCTGCTCGTCGTGCCCGGAGCCGTTGTTTCCGTCGCGAACCGAACGTCGCCGCCGCTGACCTCGTTGCCGTTCACGATTCCGGCGACCATTTGGTCCGGCGCCGCCACCAAACGACGCGGCATCAAATGCCCATTCGAACGCAAGTGGCCGCACTCGAAACGGGCCACTATAGCGTGATTCCGACCGTCTCCGGCGAGAAACCGCCGCGAACGCGCTCGCCGGAGCTCTCTCCGGCGCCGACGCCGACGTAGCTCGATGGGACCCACCCCTGGGTCGCTGACCAGTGGGTCCGAGGGGCCCTGTTGACTGGGTTGACCCAGTCAACGTGTTGACTGGGCAGCTTCAGCCACTGAAATGTGGGCCCCCTTCCGATTAATCAGTCTAATAAATGAATTAATAAATAAAAGTAATTAGTTAGCCTAATCACTCACTGACATAAAGGGCCCACACCCCTAATTAGCTCTGTTAGTTTAATTTAATCCACTGTTAACTTCACAGAGGCTGACATGTGGGCCCCACTGGACCCACATGTCAGGTTTGACCCTGGTCAACCGACCAGTTGACTGCTGATGTCATCAATGCATCATGCTGACATCATAATTGTTTTCTGCTGATTTAAATAAATTCCAGAAATTGCTATAATCTTTTAAAATTCGTAGAAAATAAACCTTAGCTCAGATCGAAAAACTTTTTACACGAAAGTTGCTCAGAACGACAAGACGAATCTGATCGTGTCGTCTGTTTCTATGTCGGAACCCCTACGTAGGAGAACCCGTAACTTTTAGCCGTTTCCGATAGATGAATAGTGCATATACACCGGTTAATAAAACCAACTTAAATCCTAAAGTAACTAATATGACTTAGACATATCTTTAGGCAACCCTGCACTGCATCCTAGGCATAGCATGCTCTGTGTTGCATTATTGCTGTGTATTTATTTGTTTTCTCCCCCTCTTCTCTCTCGGTAGACCCCGACACTGACGTAGTCCCGGAGGCCGACGCAGCTCCGGAGGTCGACTACGCCCCGGACGACCAGACCCTTGCCGCAGAGCTTCCAGGCAAGCACCTCCCTTTTGAGCATACCGATATCGCCTATTCTTTTCTCTCTTATACTTGCATTAGAAGTTACTGTTGTTGCTGTTATCCTATTTCTGTTGCATAGCCTGTTTATTGTAACCTGCTGTTGCTACCTACCTGCTTATCCTAAACTGTTTAGTATAGGTTGGGTAGAGACCCGTCAGAGACCCCACTTATCCCGACTGCCCCGCTGGATTAACAGAAGACCCGATCAACGGGATCGAAGACCAGGCCCCGGCACCGCTCATCACTTCCCACTTAGTTGCTCGACACTACTGGGTTACTATCGAGTGCCGAGGGTGATACCTCGTCAGCACTTCTGATGATAACCTTGTAGGTTAGTTAATTGGTCGTGGTCAGCGAGGGTGATTCCTCCTACACCACTCCCGATAACGACACTGTCGTGCAACACCTCAAGCGTGGACCTCGAGGGTGATGCCTCTTTAGTTCACCTGGATGTTTACATCAGGTAGGAATCCAACGAGGGTGATGCCTCGGGTTCCTTCTTGATATGGTGGCCACACGGATGCCTTTACATTACTGTTGATACTAATTAAACTGGATAAGGATGGGTCGGCCCTAAGGGGTACCCGTGAGAGTCATATGTACTGCAGGACTGGAAGGACAGGCGGTATCACCCCGTAGAGGTGGACCTGAGTTCCCGACGATCTTGCGAGAGTCGGGTGGACCTGGACGGTGCCCAAGCAATGAATACGAGGCGTGGCCGGGCATTCTTAGCCCATGCCGCAAGTCCTCGAGACGGGGCGACGGGGTCACATCTTTTGTGAGTCTCTGCTCGTTACCGCACTACCAACACACTAACGGTTTGGATATTTGATCCGAGGGGCCTCTGGCCTGATAGCACTAACCATCACGTGGGCATAGTATGGGCGTTCTACGTCGTATACTTCAGCCGAAGCTTAATAGATGTCAGCAACTGAGCGGCACACGCTGGGTTGGACTGGTAACGCAACCGCGCTTGTATTAAGGGGTTGCTAGGTCTGCTCACCGGCGGTGTACGCAACGTGCAGGAGCATCCGGGGCGATGGCCCAAGACCCCTGGGGGCATAGGTTAGTCCGGCGTGCTAACCTCTCTATTAAGTATTTGGTCGGGTTGCGGCGTATCGTTTGGCCGAGGCCGGGCATGACCCAGAAAAATGTGTCCGGTCGGAGTTAAGCGAGCGTAGTGGGTAAGTTGGTGCACCCCTGCAGAGAAGAAACAATCTATCGATAGCCTGTCCTACAGTAACGGACACTCGGAGTTGTATCCCGATCGGTACAACTAGAACTGGTGACTTGAGATGATAACTGGATAGTATGGCTCTGGGATTGCTTTCTCGCAGGGAGTCGAGGAAGAATCTTTGGGCGAGGTTGATGACACTACTGTTACTTTACATTATGTTATTCTGCACTCTTCTAATGCTGCAAGACTGATGACGATGCTAGTCTTCGATAGGACTAGGCCATCCTCTCTATTCTGGCATTTCTGCAGCCCAGTCCACATATACAGCCTCTTTTGATAAAGTTGCATATGTAGTGTAGATCCTTGCTTGCTGAGTACTTCAGATGAGTACTCATGTTTGCTTTGCTTTCTTTTTTTTTCCATATCCATTTGTCGCAACTAGATGACGGAGCCCCTGAGCCAGCTGCCCCCGCCGACGGCTACTACTACTACTACCCTCCCGGCGAGTACTACTACGAGGAGCCGACCGACGACCAGGAGTAGGTTCGGAGGGTCCTAGGCAGGAGGCCTACGCCTTTCGATCGTAGTGTTTTATTTTGCCCCGCCTTCTTAAAGGCCTATCTGTAACTCTGTTATATCTGTACCCAAATATCTGATGCTTCCGCTGACACTTGTATTCCATCGAGCTATGTATTCGAGCCCTCGAGGCCCTGGCTTGTAATATAAAGCTTGTATGACTTTATTTATGTTTTAGAGTTGTGTTGTGATATCTTCAAGTGAGTCCTTAGGCTTGATCGTGTGCATTTGCGTGTATGGTTAGTGCACGATTAAGCCGGGGTCGTCACAGGTTGGTATCAGAGCCGACTGCCTTTAGGAATCCCCCTTTACAACTCCTTGGCCGAAGTTGAGTCTAGTGGTCCAAAAACTGTTTTACTAACTTGGCTGTGTGGCTTACAGGCCCACGTCACCAACTGGGTGGTATTAGGATCTTTTATTCCTCGTCTTTACTCTGGGACTCTGATCTCTTTTCTATTCGGGTTAAATAACTTTACTAACGCCGACACTTAGGATCTCGTAAATCCCGTCCACCCGGAGAGCTGGATATCTGTGCGATTTCCCTGTCATTGATCTGATTAGTTTGATAATCATTTTCCTTTCCATTGTTTTGTTTAACCTTTCTCTTCGAGATCTGTTATACTTCTCATCGTCAAATGACAATCCTGAATTTCCTTTATTTTAGATGGATCGACTGTTTCCACCACGTCCTACGACGCAGCTTGTGCTTTGTACTTGGGCTCGTGATGCCCCTGGTTTTCCAGCTATCCTGATCGCCCTCCTGACCAGACTGGGTTACCGCTGGTACCCCGAGTACATGGTCTACGAGGTTTACCACGAGTTCAACTAGGAGCAGTACTATGCTGATGTTCGTATCTATGATCAGCAGGATGACTCAGACACTGAGCTGTACCTTTTCCACGGTATCGCGTGACGATTGAGATGGCAGTCCATGATGCCGCCTACTCTGCTGTCGCACGTCTCCGAGGAGAGCTCAGTGTTAGCTTGGATGCCTCTGAGTTTTGATACATTTCGTATGCCCCTGCTGGAGATGCTACTGGATACTACACAGCTATCTGTGCCCCGTACGAGCCTCGTCGCTACGACCCGCAGGTTCTGATTCAGTGTACTCAGGCTCTGGATCGCACTGTTCGGGCTCTTGCCGTCGAGTTGTTTGCCACTCGAGCACGACTCTACGATGCTATGACGCAGTTGCTACTAGCTGTTCGTGCAGGGATGCATCCGGAGCACATCCTTTACCTGCGCAGGACCGAGATGCCACCAGGGATCGATTGGCCTACTGTGGGAGGTCACACACCTGCACATGGACCTCTTCTTTCAGTTCGAGACCGGGTTCTGCATCAGAGTGCACATGGAGCGCAGGATCCTTCCGCGATGAACATCCGTCATCCGCACTTGCAGCTACCCCGTTTCAGTGGTTTTCTCCGACGTTGATGTAGCCTTTGCTATGTCTCGTTGTGTACTTCCTTACTGCGTGCCTGCGTGCCGCCTAGCATGTCTAGCTTTTGAATTTGCGCCGTTATGCTGTCCGATTGTAACCGACTCTGTATGGATCTGTATGTCTTAAATGACTACTGTTAAGCATCTGTTGCACTACTTAAATTCCATCGTGTTACATCATGCTTGTTGCTAAAAACACTCGCAATAGCCTTTGCTAAACTACCCCTATTGAATTTAGCAGGATGGGTGACAACAATCCACCACCGCCGCCACCGCCTAACTATATGGCAGCTGTGATGCAACAATTCGAACTCAACCGTCAGTTCATGACGGGGATTATGGATCAATTCCCCCGTCCCAATGCCAACCAGCAGCCGACTTCAATCACGCTGCCAGAGTTTGTGCGTCTCAACCCATCGGTATTCCGCAACACAGTTAATCCGCTGGATACCGATGACTGGCTGCATGACATCTTCTATGAGATGGAGTCAGCTGATGTTCCCCCTGTCAGCTATGTCACTTTCGCGACATACTTCCTGAAGGGACCCACAGCACAATGGTGGGCCACTCACAGACAGACCCTACCTCCTGGAACTGTCGTCACCTGGGTGGAATTCAAGGCTGCTTTTCGTGCCCGGTATATTCCTCAAGGGGTTATAGATCAGAAGAAGGCCGAGTTCCGTAGCCTCGTCCAAGGCAACAAGACTGTAGAAGTCTATCAGCGAGAGTTCCTTGACTTGTCTCGCTACGCTGAAGAAGACATTCCCACTGATGCTCGTAGACAGGAGAAGTTCCGTGAAGGACTACACCATGACATTCAGCTAGCCCTGCTTGTCCAAGACTTTCCTGACTTCGCCACTTTGGTGAACAAGGCTATTATGGTCGAGACTGGTCTGAAGAAGCATAAGGAAGCGACCAGACGCACCCGTGAAGCGGGCTCATCTTCGGGCTCATCTTCTCAGAAGCGCCGCATCTGGATTCCACAAAGCATGTACCGTCCAACAGCTCCAGTGTACAGGCCTGCTTATGCTGCACCTCGCCTGCCTCCTCCACCACCGAGGCAGCCTCTTCGAGCTGCACCACCTCGAGCTCCTGCACCACGTCCAGACAGTGGGCTCTGCTTCAAGTGTGGCCAGCCAGGTCACCGTGCCAGAGATTGTTCTCACAGTCAGAATCAGCTAGTGCCTCTTCCTGCTGGCCATGGTAATGGCCGTGGAATTTCTCAGCCTCGCAACAACAATGTCAGGCCTTCTTATGGTCGTGGACAGAACTATCATGTCAACATGGCTGAAGCTCAGGATCAACCTGAAACTGTGATGGGTACACTTCTTGTTAATTCAGTACCAGCATCTGTTTTATTTGATTCAGGAGCATCGCATTCATTCATGTCAGAACATTTTGCACTCTTGCATGACGTTAAATGTGAAACGCTACACCATCAGTTAGTAGTAAACACTCCCGCGGGTCGGTGCCAAGCCACCATATTCAGCCCCGAAGTCACTGTTGTGATTGAAGAGGGGAATTTTCAGGCCTTCCCCATAATTCTGAATAATTCCAACATTGATCTTATTCTGGGAATGGATTGGTTGAAGGCTCACTACGCCTCAATCAATTGTGCCACTAAAGTTGTTCATCTTCTACACCCATCAAATGAGCTAGTGAATTATCATGCTCATATCACTCAGAACGCCGAGGCCCAAATTTATGCCTTGAATGCGTTGAACGCTTCTCCGCTTGAGGGGATCGAAAACGTTCCAGTTGTCTGCGAATTCCAGGATGTATTTCCAGAAGAACTTCCAGGAATACCCCCTGCTAGAGCTATTGAGTTTGTCATCGACTTAAAGCCTGGCACCACTCCTATTGCGAAGCGTCCTTACAAGATGCCTCCGCACCACCTTCTCGAGCTTAAGGAAGAAATCGACAAGTCTCTTAAGAAGGATTTCATCCACCCTAGTTCCTCTGCCTGGGGAGCATCGTCTCTCTTTGTCAAGAAGAAAGATGGTACGAATAGGCTGGTCCAAGATTACCGTCCTATCAACCAGGCAGCCATTCAGAATAAATATCTGCTTCCTCGGATCAATGACTTACATGATCAACTTGCTGGATCTTCGGTGTTCTCTAAACTCGACTTGAGGTTGGGTTATCACCAGATCCGTGTCCGTGAAGAGGATATTCCGAAGACCGCCTTTGTTACTCGTTATGGTTCCTACGAGTACACCGTGATGTCGTTTGGTTTAACAAATGCTCCAGCTACGTTCTCCCGCCTGATGAATTATATATTCATGGATTACCTCGACAAGTTCGTCGTGGTATATCTGGATGATATTCTGGTATATTCGAAGAATAAGGAAGAACATGCCGAACATCTTCGCCTTGTTCTAGAAAGGCTTCGAGAACACAAGTTGTATGCCAAGTACTCCAAATGTGAATTCTGGCTTTCTGAAGTAACCTACCTTGGACATGTGATTTCCAAGGACGGTATCACCGTTAACCCGGAGCGTGTTCAGGCTATTCTTGACTGGACTCCTCCGAAGAATGCCAAGCAAGTGAGAAGTTTTCTTGGCCTTGCAAGTTATTGCCGCCGATTCGTCGAGAACTTTTCCAAGATTGCCAAGCCCCTGACTAATCTGCTCCACAAAGGCGTTAAGTTTGAGTGGACAGACAAATGTCAGGAAAGTTTCCAGACCCTCAAGGACAAGCTTACTTCTGCTCCAGTGCTTGCTCCTCCAGATTCTCGCAAAGACTTTGTGATATATTGCGATGCCTCTCGTCAGGGATTAGGTTGTGTCCTAATGCAAGAACGAAAGGTAATTGCATATGCCTCACGACAATTGCGTCCGCATGAAGAAAACTATCTAGTGCATGATCTCGAACTTGCTGCTGTAATCTATGCTTTGAAGCAGTGGCGACATTACCTTCTTGGTAACTGGTGTGAGATATATACCAACCATCAGAGTCTGAAGTATTTGTTTACTCAGCCGGATCTCAATCTCCGTCAGCAGCGATGGTTGGAAACAATCACGGACTATGACTATGGTATTTCTTATAGCCCTGGCAAGGCTAATGTGATGGCTGATGCCTTGAGCCGCAAGTCCTATTGCAACAACCTCATGGTTAAGCAAGCTCAACCCCATCTTTATGAAGAACTACGCAAGTTGAACCTCCGTATCGTTCCGCAGGGTTCTCTTAATAACCTTGTGGTACAGCCAGATCTTGAGAAAGATGTAAACATTGCGCAAGCCAAAGATGTTGAAGTAGATCTGATGAAGAAAGAGCTTCACCTCGAGAAGTACAGGGATTTCTCAATTGTTGAAGACGGAACCTTGTATTTCAGAGACCGCATTGTGGTACCTCGCTTCGAACTTATGACTGACAAAGTCATGAAGGAGGCACATCATACACCACTGTCTATCCATCCGGGTAGCACCAAGATGTATCGCGATCTTCGACAGAGGTACTGGTGGTCCAGAATGAAGCAGGACATTGCTCGATATGTTGCTGAATATGACGTTTGCCGTCGCGTGAAAGCAGAACATCAGAAACCTGTTGGAATTCTGCAACCGCTCCCTATTCCTTTGTGGAAATGGGATAAGGTTCAAATGGATTTCATAACCGGTCTTCCCAAGTCTCAGAAAGGTCACGATGCTATTCTTGTCATCGTCGATCAACTTTCCAAAGTTGCACATTTTCTGCCTGTCAAGGAGACTATCACCGCTAGTCAGCTAGCAGAATTGTATATCTCCAGAATCGTTTAACTCCATGGTATTCTGAAGGAGATCAGTTCGGACCGTGGTGGTCTTTTCACCTCCAAGTTCTGGGAAAGTTTCCAAGAAGCTATGGGAACTCACATTACCTGGAGTTCAGCTTATCATCCCCAATCCCAAGGCCAAGTCGAGCGAGTAAATCAAGTGCTTGAAGATATGCTTCGGGCTTGTGTTATATCATTCGGTAAGAAGTGGGAAGAATCTCTCCCGTTTGCCGAATTCTCTTATAATAACAGCTATCAAGCCAGCTTGAAAATAGCCCCCTTCGAAGTGCTTTACGGACGTAAGTGTCGAACCCCTCTGAATTGGTCAGAAACTGGGGAACGACCACTCGTTGGACCGGACATTATCCAACACGCCGAAGAACAAGTCCACATTGTCCGAGAAAATCTCAAGGCGGCTCAGGACCGCCAGAAGAGCAACTATGATCGCAAACGATGGGGCTTGACCTATCAACCAGGTGATCAAGCTTATCTTCGTGTCACTCCTATGAAGGGCACCCATCGTTTCGGAATCAAGGGCAAGCTAGCTCCATGCTACATCGGCCCCTTTCGCATTGTTGCCAGACGTGGACATGTGGCATATAAATTGGAGTTGCCACCGCAATTCTCTCATATCCACGACGTCTTCCATGTGTCACAACTTCGTAAATGCTTCAAGGAATCTCCGCACCGCGCAGTGGATCACGAGATGCTCGAACTACAAGATGATCTTTCTTATAAGGAGCATCCAATCCGCATTCTCGATGAAGCTAAATGCCGAACCCGTCAGAAGACGACCAAGTTCCTCAAAGTGCAGTGGTTGAATCACACTGAAGATGAAGCCACTTGGGAAATCATCTTCGGGAAGAATATCCCGACCTCTTTCCTTCTACCTCCTAAATTCTCGGGACGAGAATTTCTTTTAGAGGAGAAGAATTTGTAACACCCCCATGTAATAAGCACTGTGACACTCTGCTAAGTATGCCAAGTCATCCTCTTTTGCAGTGCCTAGTCATAGTGGTTAATCAAAACAATTCAAATACTTCTTTGAAAATCAACTCAAATTCAAAAATGCAAAATAAAGTTGCTCAAATCCTGATGGAAAAATGTTCACCTTTTAGCAAATAATCTAAAACTATTTGTTGTTAAGGAACACAACATCGCTTATGTGTAAGATGAGCATTAGCAAATATAACAGCACCAATTCAGCATTTTTAAATGCTATCTCATTATGAAAAATTCAAATAAAATCATTTGGCCTCCTAACTTTTCATGGCAGTGCAAATTATTGTATTGCATTATGTGGCTGAGTCACATATTTTACAAAAGTAAAATGGACATAAAAATAAAATGTAACATAAAAGAATAAAAGAAAACAGAAAAATAAAAAGAAAAGAAGCACTGTGCACTGGGCCTAAGTGCACAGTGCCCCAATCCAGCCCACCAGGCCCGACTCCCCTTCTTTCTCCCCTGCGTGTCACCGCCGCCGTGGTCGAGCGCGCGCGCGCCGGTGCGGCGTCGACACCGCGGCACCCCACCGACGGCCACCGACGAGGGGATAAGGCCGAAGCCCCATCCATCTCCCCTAGCCTCTCCGTCACTTCTTCCCCCTCTCCCTCGCTAGCTCCTCCCCTTTCTCCCCCTCAGATTCATCGTCCGAGCGCCATCGCCGCCGCGCTTCGTTATCAGCCGCGGCCACCGGCGCCTGCTCCTCCCTCCGAGGTGTCCAGACGGTCCGCCAGCGACCGCCTCGTCGATCGGTGCACCCAGCTGGAGCGGGGAGGTCCTATAGCTGCCGGTCGCCACCGCCCCTTTCTTCTCCGACTCCGGTGCTCGCCGACGGATTCGAGCTCCTCTGCTGCTACTAATCCGTCGAGGGTTTTCCGTAACCGCTCGGTGAGCCTCACCTTCGCTCCTCTCTCTCTCTGCGACGCCTTGCGTCGTCCGTAGCCGCCGTGCCATGGATGCCCGAACGGAGCTCCACCGCTATTGGATTTGCCATCGCAGTGGCCGCTGTCGAGATCGTCTGAGCTCGCAGTCGTGCTCGTAGCAGCCGTAGGATTCGAACGCGTTGTGACGCCCCCGGCCCGATCGTGCACTAATCATACACGCAAATGCACACGATCAAGCCTAAGGACTCACGGGAAGATATCACAACACAACTCTAAAACATAAATAAAGTCATACAAGCTTTATATTACAAGCCAGGGGCCTCGAGGGCTCGAATACATAAGCTTGCGAACAAGCGTCAGCGGAAGCATCAGATATCTGAGTACAGATATGAAAGAAAGTACAGAAAGGCCTTTAGAAAGGCGGGGCAAAAGAAAACACTACGATCGAAAGGCACAAGGCCTCCTGCCTGGGACCCTCCGATCCTACTCCTGGTCGTCAGTCATCTCGTAGTAGTATCCATCCTCTGGGTAGTAGTAGTAACGATCGTCGGGGCATCTGTCTCAGGGGGCTCCGTCCTCTGGTCACGTCAAACTGGTATGGGGAGAAAAAGGAAAACAAAGCAACCGTGAGTACTCAGAAGTACTCAGCAAGCAAGGATCTACACTACATATGCAACATTTTCAAGGGGAGGCTGTATATGTGGACTGGGCTGCAGAAATGCCAGAATAGAGAGAAGGCCTAGTCCTATCGAAGACTAGCATCTTCAGCGGTCTTGCAGCAGTAGAAGAGAGTAGAACAATGCCATATAATGTAGCAGTAATAATATCAACCTCACCTAGAGATCCTTTCTCGACTCCCTGCGAGAAAGCAATCCCAGAGCCATACATACAGGTCTCATCACAGGTATCCAGTTCTAAATTGTATCAATCAGGATACAACTCCGAGTGTCCTTTACCGTAGGACCGGCTATCGATAGAAGTATTCTTCCCTGCAGGGGTGCACCAACTTACCCAACACGCTCGATTAACTTCGGCCGGACACACTTTCCTGGGTCATGCCCGGCCTCGGCCAAACGACACATCGCAACCCTACCTACAGCTCAGCAGAGAGGTCCCCGCCGGTCTACATCCTAAGCGCAAGGGGGTCTTGGCCATCGCCCCTCGCCCTCCGGGTCGTTGCATACATGGCCCAGATCCAAGCACCACCGAAATGGCGCCAATCACTCCATGCCGCACTGCTGAACTGGACGTCTGACAGAGCTTTCGGCTGATGCATACGATGCAGAACGCCCATACTATGCCCACGTGATGGTTAGTGCTATCAGACCAGAGGTCTGCTCGGATCAAATATCCAAATCGTTAGGACTAGGGCTTGCGGTAACGAGCAGAGACTCACGAAAGATGTGACCCCGTCGCCCCGTCTCGAGGACTTGCGGCAAGGGCCAAGAATGCCCGGCCGCGCCTCGTATTCACCACTCGGGCACCACACTGGCAACCCGCCTTCACATCACACGCGGGTACCCCTCAGGGTCGACCCGCCTTTCCAAGTAACATTGTAAAGTCCAAGTATCCGTGTGTCCATAACATCAGGGAATCCGAGGTATCACCCTCATTGAATTCCCACTCGATGTATCCGTCAAGGTGAACTAGGAGGAATCACCCTCACTGGGTCCACACTTGAGGTGTTGTACGACAGCGTCGTTATCGAAAGCGGTGAAGGAGGAATCACCCTCGATGACCATGACCGAATAACTACTCTACAGAGTTAACATCAGAAGTGCTACAAGAGGTTTCACCCTCGGCACTCGATAGTAACGCTGCAGTGTCGTTATAACTAAGGGGGGTGATGTGCGGTGTCGGGTCCTGGTCTTCAATCCCGTTGATCGGGTCTTCTGACGATCCAGCGCGGCAGTCGGGATAAGTGGGGTCACTGATAGGTCTCTACCCAGCCTAGACTAAACAGTTTAGGATATGTAGGTAATTATCAACAGTAGGTTACAATGAACAGGCTATGCATCAGAATAGGTAAAGCAGCAGCAGCAGTAATTCTAATGCAAGCATGAGAAATTTAGAATGGGCGATATCGGTATGCTCAAGGGAGGGGCTTGCCTGGTTGCTCGGCGGCAAGGGCAAGGTCGTCTATGGTGTCTTCGGGATCCGGAGCTGCGTCGGTCTCGGGGACGATGTCAGGGTCGGGGGCTATCGAGAGAGAAGAGGGGGAGGAAACAGTATAAATATATAGCAAACATGAGCATGACAAATACGATACACGGTGCTAGGGGTAGTCTAACGCAGCATCACACGTAACAGACGGAGCGGGAGAATATCTGACGATATTTCCCGGGTCTTTGGAATTATCGGACAGAGGATAAGAGGGGAACGGTTGCAAGTTCGGATAGTTAGGGACGTGTGACGGACGAACGGATCGCGTACTCGGATTCGTCTCGTCGTTCTGAGCAACTTTCATGTAGAAAGTATTTTCATCGGAGTTACGGTTTAAAAGATATGATTTTCTAAAGTTTAAACAATATTCTGAAATTACAGATTTATTATTAATTCGAATTATCCAGAACAGTAGCAGGGTGACGTCAGCATGACGCATGGATGACGTCAGCAGTCAACAGGGGGCCGGCCAGGTCAAACCTGATATGTGGGGCCCACATGTCAGTGACCCAGTTAACTAAACAGAGTTAGCTTAATCTATTTAAACTAATTAGCAGGCGGGGCCCAGCAGTCAGTGGGTAATTAGTGTTTTAAATCACTAATTAATTTTATTAACGGATTATTTATTTAATAAAACGTTTTACCGAGCGGGACCCACATGTCATAGACACAGGGCCTGCCCAGTCAGCGTGGACTAGGTCAACGGGACCCAGTGGGGCCCAGAGTCAGTGGCTGGGCCGTGGGGCCCGCGGCGCCACGTCGGACCGGCCGCCGGAGTCGCGCCGGAGTGCCCAGACGCGGTGGCGAGCTCCGGCGAGCTCGGGTTTCGCCCTCAGGGCGTCTCCGGGGCCGTGGCTTGGCCCGTTCGAACGGGCGGCGAGCGCCGCGTCACGTGGTGGTGTTGGCGTGGTTGGGGGCTGCCGGGAACGGCGCCGGCGATGACCGCAGCGGCGATGGCGTTCGGGTGGTGCACGGGGTCGGCCCTACGGCGCGCTAGCGAGCGAAAGGAGAAGCTAGGTGTGGCCTGCGCGATGTGGGGAGCACGATGCGCACGGGCCCGAGGCCGTTTGGTCACCGGAATGGCACCGGCGACGAGCTAGGCGGCGGTGCGTTCGGGCGAAAGAGGGGCGACGCGTACGGGCACGAAGAGCGCGCGGGGAGAGGGGGAGGGGGACGAGGTGCTCACAGCGAGTCTGTAGGTGAGCTTAGCGTGCGCGGGGAGGGCTCGGAGTGGCCGGAGTCGGCGATGGCGTGCGGCGGCCGAAGGTGGAAGATGACGGCGCCGGCGATGCAGCGACGCGTTCTAGCTCGTGGGGCTCGGGGGAGAGGCGTAGTCGACGGAGGCGAACCATGCGGGCACGGTCACGCGACGAGGCAGAGGCGGTGGCCGCGCGTGCTACGGCGGCGGTGCCATGGCTGCGCACTGGAGAGAGAGGAGAGGTGGTGTCCAGGGGAGAGTGAGGCGAGGGAGAGCCAGGGGGTCCGGGGTGCTGCTCATATACGCGGCAGTCGCGGCGACGCGCTGTCGACCGCGAGGGAGGGGGGGCCTGGGCGTGCGCGCGTGCGTGTGCCAGGTGCTCGACAGCGAGCCCCGGGCGTGAGCAGTACGAAGAGGACGAGCGAGTTGGGCTGGGCCGGCCACTGTGCTGACTTAGGCCCAGCACAGTGGGTCTTTTTCTTTTTCTTCTTTTCTTTTCTGTTTTCTCTTTTTAGTTTCTGTTTTGACTTTTGTTTTGATTTCAAAATACTTTTGTAAAATATGAAACTAGCCCAAATAAATATGGTGCATTATTAGTCACTGCTAGAAACTGGTTTGGCGTCCATATCTTTTTGGTTTGGATTTTATTTAATTGAAAAGGGGTTGAATAGTGCTATGTTGCTGCTGTTTCTTGTTGTTCGAGTCCTTTTACAATTCCAACTAATGTTGCAATCATTTTTATAAATGCTAGGGGAATATTTGCAACAAGATGCACATTTTAGTTTTCCAGTTTGAACAACTTTTATTTTCCACTTTAATTTAATTTGAATTTGAGTTAGAAGTTGAAATGCATTATGATGCAAATGATGATCATGCACTGTTAAACATGATGACATGGCATAATCAAAAGGGTGATTACTGTAGTTAACCACTGGGGGTGTTACAGGTACGAAGAGACGGTGTTGGAAAAATAGGATCCCATCTGCATCAAGATGGAATTCCGACGGCTTTCCTTTCTCGAGGTATCGCTTGATCTTTTCAACTTCAGTGTCATACCTTTGCATAACCTTAATGCCGTGTTCTAAATCTGGTTCGACAACCAGGGTATTGAGATAACCCTGTGGAACAATATGGAGGTTCAATTTGCAAAGCTCTTCATGGAGAAGAGGTTGTGTTTCTTGAACCATAAGATTGTTGCTATAGGACTTGCGACTCAAAGCATCGGCCATTACATTAGCCTTGCCGGGGGTATAAGAAATATTCATATCATAATCGGCAATTGTTTCGAGCCATCTTTGTTGACGAAGGTTCAGATCTGGTTGAGTATATAAATACTTCAAGCTTTGGTGATCCGTGTATATCTCGCAACGGTTACCGAGAAGGTAATGTCGCCATAGCTTCAAGGCATAGATAACCGCAGAAAGTTCAAGATCATGCACGGGATAATTTTCTTCATGAGGACGCAATTGTCGGGAGGCATAAGCAATCACTTTGCGCTCTTGCATTAGGACACAGCCTAATCCTTGACGAGATGCATCACAGTATATCACGAAATCATTTTGGGAATCCGGGGGTGCTAATACTGGGGCAGATGTCAATTTATCTTTTAGTGTCTGAAAGCTTTCTTGACATTTTTCTGTCCACTCAAATTTAACACCTTTGTGAAGCAGATATGTCAATGGTTTTGCAATCTTGGAAAAGTTCTCAACGAATCGACGGCAATAACTAGCGAGTCCGAGAAAACTTCTGACTTGCTTAACATTCTTTGGGGGAGTCCAGTCGAGAATAGCCTGAACTCGTTCGGGGTTAACAGCAATCCCATCCTTGGAAATCACATGTCCAAGGTAAGTTACTTCAGGAAGCCAAAATTCGCATTTGGAATACTTGGCATACAACTGGTGTTCTCGGAGCCTTTCTAGAACAAGGCAGAGATGTTCAGCATGTTCCTCTTTATTCTTAGAATAGACCAGAATATCATCTAGATATACCACGACGAATTTGTCGAGGTAATCCATGAATATATAATTCATCAGACGGGAGAACGTAGCTGGGGCATTCGTTAGGCCAAAGGACATGACGGTGTATTCATAGGAGCCATAACGAGTGACGAATGCAGTCTTGGGAATGTCCTCTTCACGGACACGGATCTGGTGATAACCCAACCTCAAGTCGAGTTTAGAGAACACCGATGATCCAGCGAGTTGATCATAAAGATCATTGATCCGGGGCAGTGGGTATTTATTGTTGGGTAACGCAGTAGAAAACAAAAATTTTCCGACCTACGCACCAGCCCAGGACCACTATGGAGACTGCATACAAGGTTTGATCATTTTCGTTACCGACTCGTAGCGCAGCGGAAGTTGAGTCGATGACGATCGTCGGTGCAGATCCCCGCAGCTAGGATTTACAACCTCCCAACCGCGAGGATGTACTCCCTCATCCGCCACTCGGACAGCCCTCCGGGAGGCGGTCGGACAGTCCCTCGGACGGTGTCGTGGACAGCCCTTCGGGAGGACTCACAGAACTCGGACTGTCACTCGGACAGCCCTTCGGGAGGACACTCGAACAGCCCCTCGGGCAAAAGGACGAAACTACGACCTCTCTACGGGGTTGCACACATACGGTGCCATCTATCCGGCAGGGCTTCGCCGTCCAGAACTAGTTCCCACCGGAACCCAGACAGCCTTTCGGCACTACGAAACTATTTCGTGGGAGGGAGAGAGAATGCCAGATCATGCATGGCTTGTGTGAGAGAGTTGGAGTGGAGTTGGAGAGCACCTCTCCTCCTCCTTATATAGTGGTGGAAGGGGTGGAGGGGGCTGAAAATTCAGCCCACTAAACATGGGGAAAACATGTTCCCATAAAACAAGGAGAACATGTTCCCACCAAACAAGGGAAAAACATGTTCCCTTGTCCATGGTGTTCCCCCATGGGGCCCCACCTTCCTCCCAACACTCTCCACCATTTGTGGGGGCTGCCCCCCACCATGGGGGCCCCCCCCCCAACATTTTGTCCAGCCACAAGGGGGCTGCTCCCAAAGGGGGCCCCCCCAAAAACAGCCCAAAAACAGCCCCCACGATCCGTGGGATCTTGTCCCCTCACGCTGGGACAAGATGTTTTCCGCGACTATTATTTCTGAAAAATTCCAGAAGGTCCCAGAACATTTCCGGCACCCTCTAAAATTATCTGGACGCGCTCTGGAACATTTCCAGTATGGTGGTTTAAATTAAAACCATCTTTGTTTACCCGGTAAACAACTCCGGCAGCTCCGAAACTTTTTTTTCGGTTTTTTCTCCAGAAAAATTCCAGAAATTACCAGACCAATCTGGCAACCTCCAAAACATTCCCGGTGCTTGCCGAAACCTTTTTGGATCAATGGTTTTATCCGAAACAACTTTTCGGTTTTACCGAAACTTTTTCAGTGTTCTCTCTCCGGAACTCTTCCGTTGTCTCCGAAACTTTTCGGTGATTTTCTCTCAGACTCCCTGTCTAGTATTCAGCAGATAGATGACCCTTAAGCGTGTGACCCTATAGGTTCGGTGAAGTATAGACATGACACGGAACACCTTCCGATCAATGATCAACATCGGAGCCGTGGACACCCATATTGACCCCTATACCCACACGAATGAATATTCAAGTGAACCTCCAGTTGCCGTGTGCTATTCCTGTTGCTTCACGATATGTTACAAATACTCGAGGTTAGACATGTAGGCATTTCCGTGGATCAACAACTTGTCCACTATGCCAGTTACCTCGTTACCGGTATTGTTCTCTTTTCTCGTTACCGTGTTCCGGCATCCCTGTGATCAAATCACAAAGTGTCTGGCCAGACGATGATGGATACCGTAACACCGAGAGGGCCCAGAGATATCTCTCCATCGTTGGAGGAGCAAATCCCAATCTCGAGCTATCAAGTTACTTGACACACTTTTCCATGAACCCGTAAGCCGCCGTAATAGCCACCCATTTACGGATGACGTTTAACAAACCCCAAAGTTCATGAAGCAAGTATGAAGAAACTCGACACTCTCATGGTCTAAGGAATTTTGCAAACATTAACCATCTCTGTGTTATTAACCATTAATATGTGACGAATGTAACTCATAGCATAACATCAATTTGGGTCGATTCAACACAAATGTTCTTCTAACACTGTGCCCTCAAAATTGCTGGCATAGACATGCCCATGATCAGGAAAACAGAACCATCATGCAATACTTGAGCTAGTCTTAGAGGCCAGACTAGGAATACATATTACCGTTTATTATTCCACACGTGCATATGAGTCTTCCTCCGAGCCTCGTTTTATTTGCAGACTCGAGAACCATAGCAGTTATAGCATGGAACATAAACCTAATTATGAACAGGGAGATAATCAATAACATTTATTATTGCCTCTAGGGCATATCTCCTACACCCGCTCCGTCGCCGCCTTCTCCTTGCCTCGCCCTCCTCCTCCTCCCCGACGGCCTCCTCGACCCCGACGCCCTTGACGCCCGGCGCCGCGTGCCCGTCACCGCCGCCGGCGTCGCCCCTCCGCCGCATCGACCTCACTGTCGCCTCCTCGCCCCGGCCACCCCGAGCCCGCTGCCCCTTCCCGTCCGGCCCCTGTGAGCCCCGTCCGTCTCCCCCTCCCTCTCTGTCCCGCGCCGGAGCCGCGCTCCCGTCGCGCGCTCACCGCGCTCTCTCTCCCCATCGCTCGCGCACGGCCTCGCCTCCCCTCCCCCGACGCCTCCTCCCCTGCTCCCGCCCGCGCGACCCCGCTGCCGCCTGCTGCCGCGCTGCTGCTGCGTCGCTCGCCAGCCACTGCCGCCCCGCACGCGCCCGCACCGGCTACGGCCGCCGCTGCTCCCCTCTGCTCCGCCACCCCCGCCGCCTGCGCCGCGCGCCGCCACCCCCCCTGCCGCTCCGGCCCCGCGCGCACTGCCGCGCGCTGCCGCGGCCTCGCCCGCCCGCGCCCGCGCGTGCCATTTGGGCACCGGACATGTCCGGTCCCAAACGGGCATGCTCCGGACATGTCCGGCCCTGGTCCACTGACCAGTGGGGCCCACGGCCCTGCCTGTTAATTAAAATAAATAAAAATAATTAATTAATTAAATAATCAATTAGTTAATTAATTAAGTTAATTAATCCTGATTAGGTTAATCTAATTAAGTAGTTAGTGTTAATTAAACAGTAATTTAATTAGTTAATCACTAATTAACCTAACAGCCTATGACAGGTGGGACCCACTGGTCCTGATGTCATGCTGACGTCATGCTGACGTCAGCAAGACACTGTTTCGGATAATGTTAATTTAAATAATTAATTAAATTCCAGAAATTAATAAAAACTTTAGAAAATCATATAAAATAATCCGTAGCTCAGATGAAAATACTTTGTACATGAAAGTTGCTCAGAACGACGAGACGAATCCGAGTACGCGATCCGTTCGTCCGTCACGCGTCCCTAACTATCCGAACTTGCAACCGTTCCCCTCTTATCCTCTGTCCGATAATTCCAAAGACCCGGGAAATATCGTCAGATATTCTCTCGCTCCGTCTGTCACGTGTGATGCTGCGTTAGACTACCCCTAGCACCGTGTATCGTATTTGTCATGCTCATGTTTGCTATATATTTATACTGTTTCCTCCCCCTCTTCTCTCTCGATAGCCCCCGACCCTGACGTCGTCCCCGAGACCGACGCAGCTCCGGATCCCGAAGACACCATAGACGACCTTGCCCTTGCCGCCAGAGCAACCAGGCAAGCCCCCCCTTTGATCATCCCGATATCGCCCATTCTAATTTCTCATGCTTGCATTAGAATTACTGCTGCTGCTGCTTTACCTATTCTGATGCATAGCCTGTTCATTGTAACCTGCTGTTGATAATTACCTACATATCCTAAACTGTTTAGTCTAGGCTGGGTAGAGACCTATCAGTGACCCCACTTATCCCGACTGCCGCGCTGGATCGTCAGAAGACCCGATCAACGGGATTGAAGACCAGGCCCCGACACCGCACATCACCCCCCTTAGTTGTAACGACACTGCAGCGTTACTATCGAGTGCCGAGGGTGAAACCTCTTGTAGCACTTCTGATGTTAACTCTGTAGAGTAGCTATTCGGTCGTGGTCATCGAGGGTGATTCCTCCTTCACCGCTTCCGATAACGACGCTGTCGTACAACACCTCAAGTGTGGACCCAGTGAGGGTGATTCCTCCTAGTTCACCTTGACGGATACATCGAGTGGGAATTCAATGAGGGTGATACCTCGGATTCCCTGATGTTATGGACACACGGATACTTGGACTTTACAATGTTACTTGGAAAGGCGGGTCGACCCTGAGGGGTACCCGCGTGTAACACCCCCTGTATTAAGCTACAGAGATCACCCTTTTGATGAGGCCATGTCATCATGATTAATAGTGCACAATCATCATTAGCATCATATTGCATTTCAACTCCTAAGTCAAATTCAAATTTAAATGAAAGTGGGATATAAAAGTTGTCCAACATAGAAACTAAAATGTCAGATAAATAACAAATATTCCAGAGGCTATTCTAAAATTGAAACCAACATCATTGGAATTGGATAAGTGACTCGAACAACCTCAAACAGTGGATAAAGATAATATTTAATAACCATTTATTAAATCTGAAATAAATATGGAATTATGTTTTGTCCAAACTAATTTTAGGTGTTAAGGAATAATGCACTGGTATTTATGAAATAGGTCACACTTTTTACAAAAACCATTTGGGGCCTAAACATTTAACAGTAGAGAAAAGAGAATAAAGAAAAGGAAAAAGAAACAGAAAAGGAAAAAAAGAGCAACACCCCCCCCCCCGCTTCGCCTCCGCGCGACCGCCGCCCGCTGCCGCTCCAGCCACCGCGCTGCCGCCCGCGGCCGCTCCAGCCACCGCGCCGCCGCCCCGCCTCCGGCCCCGCCGTGGCCTCGCCGGCGCCCGCGCCCGCCGACCGCCCGTGCGTCCCCTTTGGGCACCGGACATGTCCGGTCCCGAAAGGGGCACGCCCCGGACGTGTCCGCCCCTGGGCCACTGCCCAGTGGGGCCCGAACCCCTGTGACGCTGACGAATGGGGCCCACGGCCCAGAAACAGTTTTAAGAAAATAGAAATAAAAATAAATAATTAAAATAATTAAAATAATTAATTAATTAATTAATTAGTTAATTAATCCTGATTAGGTTAATCTAATTAACTAATTAGTGTTAATTAAACAGTAATTAGTAATTAACTTAATTAACTGCTGACGTCAGCATGATGTCATGCTGACGTCATCAATCACTGTTTCGGATAATGTTGAATTAAATAATTAATTAAAATTTCAGAAATTAATAAAAACTTTAGAAAATCATATCTTTTAAACCGTAACTCCGATGAAAATATTTTATACATGAAACTTGCTCAGAACGACGATACGGACCCGAATACATCCTCCGTATTCCCGTCAGATGCCCGCAGCTATGAGAACGTTGAACAATTAGACCGATTTCGATAAATGAATAGTGTCCAACCCTAATTAAATAAATCCGAATGAATTCCTAAATTAACTAAATCGCTTAGTTAGGCTGTATATCACCCTGGCCCTGCGTTTAGACATGTCATGCATCCCTGTTGCATCATTGCCGTGTGTTTACTGTTTCTTCCCCCTCTTCTCTTCGGTAGACTACGAGACCGACGCAGCTGCTGGTGCCCCGACCGACTACGTTGTTGACGACCCCTACTTGCCAGAGCAACCAGGCAAGCCCCCCCCTTGATCACCAGATATCACCTATTCTTCTCTATACTGCTTGCATTAGAGTAGTGTAGCCTGTTACTGCTTTCGGTTAATCCTATTCTGCTGCATAGCCTGTCATTGTTGCTACTGTTGTTGATACCTTACCTGCAATCCTAAATGCCTAGTGTAGGATGCTAGTTTGTCATCAGTGGCCCTACATTCTCGTCTGTCTGCTATGCTACATTATTGGGCCGTGCTCGCCACGGGTGGCGATTGCGGATATGTATACTACTTATTACATGTGACATCAGATGGATACTAAAGTCGGGTCGGCTCGAGGAGCACCCGCAGGTGATTCACGAATGGGGGTTGAAAGGATTGGCCTTCTCGACGGCCCCCTAAGTGACTCTTTGTTGTGGAGCGGCAGGGCAGGTTGTGACCACCTAGGAGAGAGGTGGGCCTGGCCCTGGTCGTCGTCCGCGGTGATCTCATAATAACACGTTTAACGAGATTGGATATTTGATCTGAGTCTGGCCACTGGCCTATACGCACTAACCAACTACGCGGGAGTAGTTATGGGTATCCCGGCGTCGTGGTATCAGCTGAAGCCTTCTTGACGTCAGCGACTGAGCGGCGCGCGCCGTGTTGGACCGCGATAACGTAACCGCCGGGATCGTGTGGGTTGCTAGGTCTGCTCGCGGCCGCGTACGCAACGTGCAGGAGCGCACTGGGCGATGGGCCCAGACCCCAGAGTGCCTAGGATTAGTCCGGCGTGCTGACCTCTCTGTTGAGCCTAGGTGGTGCTGCGACGTGTGGATCTTCCGAGGCCGGGCATGACCCAGGAAAGTGTGTCCGGCCAAAGGGGATCGAGCGTGTTGGGGAATATGTGGTGCACCCCTGCAGGGAAGTTTATCTATTCGAATAGCTGTGTCCCTCGGTAAAAGGACGACCCGGAGTTGTATTCCGACCTCATGACAACTAGAAATGGATACTTAATAAAACACACCCTTACAAGTGACAGATATAACCCGGTGGTCGCTCTCTCGCATGGTGGCGACGAGAGGATCGACGGGTAGGATTATGCTATACGTTGTTGCTTGGTTAACTTCCAACTACTCTCTTCTATTGCTTCAAGATGGAGGCTGCCAGAAGCGTAGTCTTCGACAGGACTAGCTATCCCCCTCTTATTCTGGCATTCTGCAGTTCAGTCCACCGATATTGCCTCTTTACACATATACCATGCATATGTAGTATAGATCCTTGCTTGCGAGTACTTTGGATGAGTACTCACGGTTGCTTTCCCCCTCCTTTCCCCCTTTCCCTTCTTGCTGGTTGTCGCAACCAGATGTTGGAGCCCAGGAGCCAGACGCCACCTACGACGACTACTACCACCAGGGCAGAGCCTACTACTACGTCCAGGACGCCGACGACCAGGAGTAGTTAGGAGGATCCCAGGCAGGAGGCCCTGCGCCTGTTCGATCTGTTGTATCCCTGTTTGTGCTAGCCATCTTATGGCACCTTGTTTAACCTATGTCTGTACTCAGATATTGTTGCTTCCGCTGACTCGTCTATGATCGAGCATTTGTATTCGAGCCCTCGTGGCCCCTGGCTTGTATTATGATGCTTGTATGACTTATTTATGTTTTAGAGTTGTGTTGTGATATCTTCCCGTGAGTCCCTGATCTTGATCGTACACGTTTGCGTGCATGATTAGTGTACGATCGAGCCGGGGCGCCACAATATGCAACATTTTCAAGGGGAGGCTGTATATGTGGACTGGGCTGCAGAAATGCCAGAATAGAGAGAAGGCCTAGTCCTATCTAAGACTAGCATCTTCAGCGGTCTTGCAGCAGTAGAAGAGAGTAGAACAATACCATATAATGTAGCAGTAATAATATCAACCTCACCCAGAGATCCTTTCTCGACTCCCTGCGAGAAAGCAATCCCAGAGCCATAAAGTCATCAAACCTCGTCCTGAGATCCCTTCTCGACTCCCTGCGAGAAGCAATCCCAGAGCCATATATACAGGTCTCATCACAGGTATCCAGTTCTAAATTGTATCAATCAGGATACAACTCCGAGTGTCCTTTACCGTAGGACCGGCTATCGATAGAAATGTTCTTCCCTGCAGGGGTGCACCAACTTACCCAACACGCTCGATTAACTTCGGCCGGACACACTTTCCTGGGTCATGCCCGGCCTCGGCCAAACGACACATCGCAACCCTACCTACAGCTCAGCAGAGAGGTCCCCGCCGGTCTACGTCCTAAGCGCAAGGGGGTCTTGGCCATCGCCCCTCACCCTCCGGGTCGTTGCGCACAGGGTGGATACCAGCATCGCCTCGGGTGGTCGACACGATCCGACCGTGCCGCAGTGCTGAACTGGACGTCTGACAGAGCTTTCGGCTGATGCATACGATGCAGAACGCCCATACTATGCCCACGTGATGGTTAGTGCTATCAGACCAGAGGTCTGCTCGGATCAAATATCCAAATCGTTAGGACTAGGGCTTGCGGTAACGAGCAGAGACTCACGAAAGATGTGACCCCGTCGCCCCGTCTCGAGGACTTGCGGCAAGGGTTAAGAATGCCCGGCCGCGCCTCGTATTCACCACTCGGGCACCACACTGGCAACCCGCCTTCGCATCACACGCGGGTACCCCTCAGGGTCGACCCGCCTTTCCAAGTAACAATGTAAGGTCCAAGTATCCGTGTGTCCATAACATCAGGGAATCCGAGGTATCACCCTCATTGAATTCCCACTCGATGTATCCATCAAGGTGAACTAGGAGGAATCACCCTCACTGGGTCCACACTTGAGGTGTTGTACGACAGCGTCGTTATCGGAAGCGGTGAAGGAGGAATCACCCTCGATGACCACGACTGAATAGCTACTCTACAGAGTTAACATCAGAAGTGCTACAAGAGGTTTCACCCTCGGCACTCGATAGTAACGCTGCAGTGTCGTTACAACTAAGGGGGGTGATGTGCGGTGTCGGGTCCTGGTCTTCAATCCCGTTGATCGGGTCTTCTGACGATCCAGCGCGGCAGTCGGGATAAGTGGTGTCACTGATAGGTCTCTACCCAGCCTAGACTAAACAGTTTAGGATATGTAGGTAATTATCAACAGTAGGTTACAATGAACAGGCTATGCATCAGAATAGGTAAAGCAGCAGCAGCAGTAATTCTAATGCAAGCATGAGAAATTTAGAATGGGCGATATCGGTATGCTCAAGGGAGGGGCTTGCCTGGTTGCTCGGCGGCAAGGGCAAGGTCGTCTATGGTGTCTTCGGGATCCGGAGCTGCGTCGGTCTCGGGGACGACGTCAGGGTCGGGGGCTATCGAGAGAGAAGAGGGGGAGGAAACAGTATAAATATATAGCAAACATGAGCATGACAAATACGATACACGGTGCTAGGGGTAGTCTAACGCAGCATCACACGTAACAGACGGAGCGGGAGAATATCTGACGATATTTCCCGGGTCTTTGGAATTATCGGACAGAGGATAAGAGGGGAACGGTTGCAAGTTCGGATAGTTAGAAACGTGTGACGGACGAACGGACCGCGTATTCAGATTCGTCTCGTCGTTCTGAGCAACTTTCATGTACAAAGTTTTTCGATCTGAGTTACGGATTATTTAATATGATTTTCTAAAGTTTTTATTAATTTCTGGAATTTAATTAATTATTTAAATTAACATTATCCGAAACAGTGTCTTGCTGACGTCAGCATGACGTCAGCATGACGTCAGGACCAGTGGGTCCCACCTGTCATAGGCTGTTAGGTTAATTAGTGATTAACTAATCAAATTACTGTTTAATTAACATTAACTACTTAATTAGATTAACCTAATCAGGATTAATTAACTTAATTAATTAACTAATTAATTAATTATTTTTATTATTTTTATTTTTATTATTATTATATTTTTTTTAATTCGTTCTTAGGGGCTGGGCCCCATCTGTCATTGGCACGGCCGGACATGTCCGGGTTGTGCCCGTTTGGGCACCGGACATGTCCGGTGCGCATACGGGCGCACGGGTGCGGCCAGCGGGTGAGGCGGAGACGGGCGCCGGCGTGAGCGGGGCCGCGCGCGGGCGGGAGGCGAGCGCGGGCGGGGCAGGGGCGGCCGGGCGCGGTGGCCCGTCGGACGGCGAGCGGCGGCGCGGTGGAGCCGGGGCAGCGCAGGCGCCTGTGCATGCGCGAGCAAGCGCGGGCGAGCGCGCACGCGCGGTGAGGCAGGGACGCGGGCGGAGCGTGACGAGGGCGATGCGGGCGCGGCGTCAGGGAGGGAGGAGAGGTGAGGGGCGCGGCTCACAGGAGGCCGGACGGGGATGATGGCGAGGCGAGGAAGCGACGGCGACGATGCGGCCGAGTCGGCGACGGCGTCGGGCAGCGGCGACGGGTGCGAGCGCTCGCTGAGGCGATTCGGGGAGGAGACGGGGAGGCGAGGTCCCGGCGACGGCGTCCGAGCGCGGGCGGCGAGGCGGAAGCGAGCGCGAGCAGCGGCGGGGAGCGCGGCGACGGGCGACGGGATCGGGGCGCCTCTGCCCCGGTCCGATCCAGGGGAGTGGGTCGAGTGGAGGAGGCGGTAGGAGAGGCGACAGGCGAGGCAGATCGGCGCGGGGAGGCGGTCGGGGACGGCCGGCGAGGTGGAGGGGCGACGTCGGGGACGGCTTCGGGCGACGGTGAGGTGGCGCCGGGCGCCGAGGGCGCGGTGAGGCGCGGGGCTGCGAGCGAGGCAAGGAGGAGGAGGCGGTCGGCGGCGGGGCAGGCAGGCCGGCGATGGCGTCGGAGAAGGCCGGCCGGCGACGGGCGCCGAGGCGGCGCGGGCGACGGGGTTCGATCCCGATCCAGAATTTCTGGATCGGGGATCGGGGGGAGGAGAGGAGCGAGGGGGGGATTAGGGTTTCGGTGGGGAGGGGGTTAAGGGAGAGTGGGGGTGGGCCGGCCAGGGGGGATGGGCCGGCCTGGGTGGTGGCCTGGTGGCCAGCTGGGCCACGGCCCAGTTGGTCCGGGGGGGGCTTTTCCTTTTTTTTTTATTATTTATTTTCCTTTTCTGTTTTCTCTTTTATTTTTATTCCAAAGGACTTTTGTAAAATACGAGACTTGCTCCATTAATTACAGTGCATTATCTGTCACTGCTAGAAATTGGTTTGGGGTCCATATCTTTTGTTTGGATTTTATTTAAATTGAAAAAGGATTGAATAGTGCTATGTTGCTGCTGTTCCTTGTTGTTCGAGTCCTTTTACAATTCCAACAAATGTTGCAATCATTTTTATAAATGCTATGGGAATATTTGCAACATGAGGCACATTTTAGTTTTCCAGTTTGAACAACTTTTATTTTCCACTTTCATTTAAATTTGGATTTTGAGTTAGAAGCTGAAATGCATTATGATGCAAATGATGATCAGACACTGTTAATCATGCTGACGTGGCATAATCAAAATGGGATTACTGTAGTTAACCACTGGGGGTGTTACAAATCTCCTCTACTAACAAGAATTCTCGTCCCGAGAATTAAGAAGTAGAAGGAAAAAGTTCGGGGTATTCCGCACGAAGATTATCCTCGCGTTCCCAAGTGGCTTCATTTTCAGTATGATTTGACCACTGCACTTTGAGGAACTTGGTAACCTTCTGACGGGTTCGACATTCAGCTTCATCGAGGATGCGGATCGGATGCTCCTTATAAGAAAGATCATCTTGCAATTCAAGCATCTCGTGATCCACAGATCGGTGCGGAGATTCCTTGAAGCATTTACGAAGTTGCGACACATGGAAGACGTCGTGGATATGAGAGAATTGCGGCGGCAATTCCAGTTTATACGCCACTTGACCACGTCTCGCAACAATGCGGAAAGGACCAATGTAGCGCGGAGCTAACTTGCCCTTGATTCCAAAACGGTGAGTGCCTTTCATAGGTGTGACACGAAGATAAGCTTGATCACCAGTTTGATAAGTCAAACCCCATCGTTTGCGATCATAGTTGCTCTTCTGGCGGTCCTGAGCCGCCTTGAGATTTTCCCGGACAATACGAACTTGTTCTTCGGCTTGTTGAATAATATCTGGACCCACGAGCGGTCGTTCCCCAGTTTCTGACCAATTCAGAGGGGTTCGGCACTTACGTCCATAGAGAACTTCAAAGGGGGCCATTTTCAAGCTGGCTTGATAGCTGTTGTTATAAGAGAACTCGGCATATGGAAGAGATTCTTCCCACTTCTTGCCAAACGATATAACACAAGCTCGCAACATGTCTTCAAGCACTTGATTAACTCGTTCAACTTGGCCTTGGGATTGAGGATGATAAGCTGAACTCCAGGTAATATGAGTTCCCATAGCCTTTTGGAAACTTTCCCAGAAATGACCAGTGAATATGCTGCCACGGTCTGAACTGATCTCTTTCGGAATACCGTGGAGTGAAACAATTCTGGAGATATATAACTCTGCTAACTGACTAGCAGTGATCGTCTCCTTGACAGGCAGAAAGTGTGCAACTTTGGGGAGTTGGTCGACGACGACAAGAATAGCATCGTGACCCTTCTGTGACCTGGGAAGTCCTGTAATGAAATCCATCTGAACCTTATCCCATTTCCATAAAGGAATAGGAAGTGGTTGCAGAATTCCAGCAGGCTTCTGATGTTCTGCTTTAACGCGTCGACACACATCACATTCAGCAACATATCGAGCAATGTCTTGCTTCATTCTAGACCACCAGTACCTTTGACGGAGATCACGATACATCTTGGTGCTACCCGGATGAATAGACAGCGGGGTATCATGTGCCTCCTTCATGACTTTGTCAGTCATAAGCTCGAAGCGAGGTACGACAATGCGGTCTCTGAAATACAAGGTTCCATCTTCAGACAGCGAGAAATCCCTGTACTTTACAAGGTGAAGGTCTTTCTTCATCAGATCAATTTCAGCATCTTTAGCTTGCGCATTCTTAACAGCTTTCTCAAGGTCTGGTTCAACAACCAAGGTTTTTAAGTATCCTTGGGGAACTATCTCGAGATTTAGCATTCGAAGCCCTTCATACAGAAGTGGTTGCTGTAGCTGAACCTCAAGTTCGCAGCAATAGGATTTGCGGCTCAACGCATCAGCCATTACATTAGCCTTGCCAGGGGTATAAGAAATACCCAAGTCATAGTCCGCAATGGTCTCCATCCATCTTTGCTGACGGAGGTTTAGAGAAGGTTGAGTGAACAAGTACTTCAGACTTTTATGATCCGTGTATATCTCGCAACGATTACCGAGGAGGTAATGTCGCCACAACTGCAGTGCATAGATCACAGCAGCTAGTTCTAGATCATGTACCGGATAATTCTCTTCATGTGGGCGCAACTGACGAGAGCCATAAGCAATCACTTTACGCTCTTGCATTAGGATACAGCCTAATCCTTCACGGGATGCGTCACAATAGATCACAAAGTCTTTGCGAGAATCTGGAGGAGCAAGTACTGGGGTATTGTATCGGATTGACATCTGCCCCAGTGGATAAAGAATGTACTCTGGATGTATCCCTGCTCGAACAGCTGATAGCTGCGTCGCAGGGTGTGGTGAAAACAAACGATCCATCTGAAACAGAGGAAACTCATGATTGTCAAAAGACAAGGAGAAGTATAACCGATCTCGGAGAGAAAGGTTAAACAAAACAATGGAAAGGAAAATGATTATCAGACTAATCAGATCAATGTCAGGGAAATCGCACAGATATCCAGCTCTCCGGGTGGACGAGAATTACGAGATCCTAATGTTAGAGTTAGTAAAATTTTAACCCGAATAGACGAGAGGTCAGAGTACCAGAGTAAAGATGAGGAATAAAAGATACTAATACCACCCAATTGGCGACGTGGGCCCGTAAGCCACACAGCCAGGTTAGTAAAACAGTTTTCCGGTTTCTAGACTCAACTTCGGCCAAGGAGTTGGAAAGGGGGTTCCTACAGGCAGTCGGCTCTGATACCAACTTGTGACGCCCCCAGCCCGATCGTGCACTAATCATACACGCAAATGCACACGATCAAGCCTAAGGACTCACGGGAAGATATCACAACACAACTCTAAAACATAAATAAAGTCATACAAGCTTTATATTACAAGCCAGGGGCCTCGAGGGCTCGAATACATAAGCTTGCGAACAAGCGTCAGCGGAAGCATCAGATATCTGAGTACAGATATGAAAGAAAGTACAGAAAGGCCTTTAGAAAGGCGGGGCAAAAGAAAACACTACGATCGAAAGGCACAAGGCCTCCTGCCTGGGACCCTCCGATCCTACTCCTGGTCGTCAGTCATCTCGTAGTAGTATCCATCCTCTGGGTAGTAGTAGTAACGATCGTCGGGGCATCTGTCTCAGGGGGCTCCGTCCTCTGGTCACGTCAAACTGGTATGGGGAGAAAAAGGAAAACAAAGCAACCGTGAGTACTCAGAAGTACTTAGCAAGCAAGGATCTACACTACATATGCAACATTTTCAAGGGGAGGCTGTATATGTGGACTGGGCTGCAGAAATGCCAGAATAGAGAGAAGGCCTAGTCCTATCGAAGACTAGCATCTTCAGCGGTCTTGCAGCAGTAGAAGAGAGTAGAACAATGCCATATAATGTAGCAGTAATAATATCAACCTCACCCAGAGATCCTTTCTCGACTCCCTGCGAGAAAGCAATCCCAGAGCCATACATACAGGTCTCATCACAGGTATCCAGTTCTAAATTGTATCAATCAGGATACAACTCCGAGTGTCCTTTACCGTAGGACCGGCTATCGATAGAAGTGTTCTTCCCTGCAGGGGTGCACCAACTTACCCAACACGCTCGATTAACTTCGGCCGGACACACTTTCCTGGGTCATGCCCGGCCTCGGCCAAACGACACATCGCAACCTTACCTACAGCTCAGCAGAGAGGTCCCCGCCGGTCTACATCCTAAGCGCAAGGGGGTCTTGGCCATCGCCCCTCGCCCTCCGGGTCGTTGCGTACATGGCCCAGATCCAAGCACCACCGAAATGGCGCCAATCACTCCATGCCGCACTGCTGAACTGGACGTCTGACAGAGCTTTCGGCTGATGCATACGATGCAGAACGCCCATACTATGCCCACGTGATGGTTAGTGCTATCAGACCAGAGGTCTGCTCGGATCAAATATCCAAATCGTTAGGACTAGGGCTTGCGGTAACGAGCAGAGACTCACGAAAGATGTGACCCCGTCGCCCCGTCTCGAGGACTTGCGGCAAGGGCCAAGAATGCCCGGCCGCGCCTCGTATTCACCACTCGGGCACCACACTGGCAACCCGCCTTCACATCACACGCGGGTACCCCTCAGGGTCGACCCGCTTTTCCAAGTAACATTGTAAGGTCCAAGTATCCGTGTGTCCATAACATCAGGGAATCCGAGGTATCACCCTCATTGAATTCCCACTCGATGTATCCATCAAGGTGAACTAGGAGGAATCACCCTCACTGGGTCCACACTTGAGGTGTTGTACGACAGCGTCGTTATCGGAAGCAGTGAAGGAGGAATCACCCTCGATGACCACGACCGAATAGCTACTCTACAGAGTTAACATCAGAAGTGCTACAAGAGGTTTCACCCTCGGCACTCGATAGTAACGCTGCAGTGTCGTTACAACTAAGGGGGGTGATGTGCGGTGTCGGGTCCTGGTCTTCAATCCCATTGATCGGGTCTTCTGACGATCCAGCGCGGCAGTCGGGATAAGTGGGGTCACTGATAGGTCTCTACCCAGCCTAGACTAAACAGTTTAGGATATGTAGGTAATTATCAACAGCAGGTTACAATGAACAGGCTATGCATCAGAATAGGTAAAGCAGCAGCAGCAGTAATTCTAATGCAAGCATGAGAAATTTAGAATGGGCGATATCGGTATGCTCAAGGGAGGGGCTTGCCTGGTTGCTCGGCGGCAAGGGCAAGGTCGTCTATGGTGTCTTCGGGATCCGGAGCTGCGTCGGTCTCGGGGACGACGTCGGTGTCGGGGTCTAACGAGAGAGAAGAGGGGGAGGAAACAATATAAATACACAGCAAACCATGAGCAACGCAAAGTACGGCATGACAATATGCAGTGCCGGGTGTGTTCTAACGTGTGGTTGCACGTCACCGAGGAAGGAGGAATCCATCCGGGAATGTTTTCCCGATTCCGGACATTTGTCAGACAGATGACCGGAGAGGAACGGTTGCATGTTCGGATAGCTAGGGACGTGTGACGGACGAACGGACCGCGTATTCAGATTCGTCTCGTCGTTCTGAGCAACTTTCATGTACAAAGTATTTTCATCTGAGCTACGGATTATTTTATATGATTTTCTAAAGATTTTATTAATTTCTGGAATTTAATTAATTATTTAAATTAACATTATCCGAAACAGTGTCTTGCTGACGTCAGCATGACGTCAGCATGACGTCAGGGGACTGTTAGGGTTAATTAGGGTTAACTAATTAATTAATACTTAATTAAACTAATTAATTAATTAGATTAACCTAATCAGGATTAATTAAACTAATTAATTCATTAATTAATTAATTAATTTAATTATTTCTATTTTTATTTTCATTATTTTCCTAAAACGTTTTTGGGGCTGGGCCCCGTCTGTCAGCGGCACAGGGGGGCAGGGCCCACCGGTCAGTGGCACGTGGCCACGGGCGCGGGTGACGGGCGCGCGGTGCCTGCGCGCGGGCGCGCGGCGGGGCGCGGCGACGGGCCGCAGAGCGGCAGCGCGGTGCGTGGGCGCGGGCTCGCGCGTGCGCGCGCGCGGCGAACGGTGGGCGGCTCGGGGCGGAGCAGGGGACGAGGCGACGGGGAAGGGTGAGGCCGTGCGCGAGCGGGACTGGCGGCGACGTGCGGGCGCGGCGTCAGGGAGAGAGGAGAGGAGAGGGGCGCGGCTCACAGGGGGCCGGACGGGGATGATGGCGAGGCGAGGAAGCGACGGCGACGATGCGGCCGAGTCGGCGACGGCGTCGGGCAGCGGCGACGGGTGCGAGCGCTCGCTGAGGCGATTCGGGGAGGAGACGGGGAGGCGAGGTCCCGGCGACGGCGTCCGAGCGCGGGCGGCGAGGCGGAAGCGAGCGCGAGCAGCGGCGGGGGGCGCGGCGACGGGCGACGGGATCGGGGCGCCTCTGCCCCGGTCCGATCCAGGGGAGGGGGTCGAGTGGAGGAGGCGGTAGGAGAGGCGACAGGCGAGGCAGATCGGCGCGGGGAGGCGGTCGGGGACGGCCGGCGAGGTGGAGGGGCGACGTCGGGGACGGCTTCGGGCGACGGTGAGGTGGCGCCGGGCGCCGAGGGCGCGGTGAGGCGCGGGGCTGCGAGCGTGGCAAGGAGGAGGAGGCGGTCGGCGGCGGGGCAGGCAGGCCGGCGATGGCGTCGGAGAAGGCCGGCCGGCGACGGGCGCCGAGGCGGCGCGGGCGACGGGGTTCGATCCCGATCCAGAATTTCTGGATCGGGGATCGGGGGGGGAGAGGAGCGAGGGGGGGATTAGGGTTTCGGTGGGGAGGGGGTTAAGGGAGAGTGGGGGTGGGCCGGCCAGGGGGGATGGGCCGGCCTGGGTGGTGGCCTGGTGGCCAGCTGGGCCACGGCCCAGTTGGTCCGAGGGGGGGGATTTTCCCCTTTTTTTTTATTTATTTTCCTTTTCTGTTTTCTCTTTTATTTTTATTCCAAAGGACTTTTGTAAAATACGAGACTTGCTCCGTTATTTACAGTGCATTATCTGTCACTGCTAGAAATTGGTTTGGGGTCCATATCTTTTTGTTTGGATTTTATTTAAATTGAAAAAGGATTGAATAGTGCTATGTTGCTGCTGTTCCTTGTTGTTCGAGTCCTTTTACAATTCCAACAAATGTTGCAATCATTTTTATAAATGCTATGGGAATATTTGCAACATGAGGCACATTTTAGTTTTCCAGTTTGAACAACTTTTATTTTCCACTTTCATTTAAATTTTGAATTTGAGGTTAGGAGTTGAAATGCAATATGATGTTAATGATGATCATGCACTGATAATCATGCTGACTTGGCATTATCAAAATGGAATCACTGTGGCTAACCACCGGGGGTGTTACACGCGTCACCTGCCGCTGCTCGCCGTGCCCGGAGCCGTTGTTTCTGTCGCGAACCGAACGCCACCGCCGCTGACCTCGTCGCCGTTCACGATTCCGGCGACCATTTGGTCCGGCGCCGCCACCAAACGATGCGGCATCAAATGCCCGTTCGAACGCAAGTGGCCGCACTTGAAACGGGCCACTATAGCGTGATTCCGACCGTCTCCAGCGAGAAACCGTCGCGAACACGCTCGCCGGAGCTCTCTCCGGCGCCGACGCCGATGTGGCTCGGTGGGACCCACCCCTGGGTCGCTGACCAGTGGGTCCGGGGGGCCCTGTTGACTGGGTTGACCCAGTCAACGTGCTGACTGGGCAGCTCCAGTCACTGACATGTGGGCCCCCTTCCGATTAATCAGTCTAATAAATGAATTAATAAATAAAAGTAATTAGTTAGCCTAATCACTCACTGACATGAGGAGCCCACACCCCTAATTAGCTTAGTTAGTTTAATTTAATCCACTGTTAACTTCACAGAGGCTGACGTGTGGGCCCCACTGGACCCACATGTCAGGTTTGACCCTGGTCAACCGACCAGTGGACTGCTGACATCATCAATGCATCATGCTGACATCATAATTGTTTTCTGCTGATTTAAATAAATTCCAAAAATTGCTATAATCTTTTAAAATTCGTAGAAAATAAACCGTAGCTCAGATCGAAAAACTTTTTACATGAAAGTTGCTCAGAACGATGAGACGAATCTGATCGTGTCGTCTGTTTCTATGTCGGAACCCCCTACGTAGGAGAACCCGTAACTTTTAGCCGTTTTCTGGTAGATGAATAGTGCATATACACCGGTTAATAAAACCAACTTAAATCCTAAAGTAACTAATATGACTTAGACGTATCTTTAGGCAACCCTGCATTGCATCCTAGGCATAGCATGCTCTGTGTTGCATTATTGCTGTGTATTTATTTGTTTCCTCCCCCTCTTCTCTCTCGGTAGACCCCGACACCGACGTAGTCCCGGAGGCCGACACAGCTCCGGAGGTCGACTACGCCCCGGATGACCAGACCCTTGCCGCAGAGCTTTCAGGCAAGCACCCCCCTTTTGAGCATACCGATATCGCCTATTATTTTCTCTCTTATGCTTGCATTAGAAGTTACTGCTGCTGCTGTTATTCTATTTCTGTTGCATAGCCTGTTTATTGTAACCTGTTGTTGCTACCTACCTGCTTATCCTAAACTGTTTAGTATAGGTTGGGTAGAGACCCGTCAGAGACCCCACTTATCCCGACTGCCCCGCTGGATTAACATTAGACCCGATCAACGGGATCAAAAACCAGGCCCCGGCACCGCACATCACTTCCCCCTTAGTTGCTCGACACTACTGGGTTACTATCGAGTGCCGAGGGTGATACCTCGTCAGCACTTCTGATGATAACCTTATAGGTTAGTTAATCGGTCGTGATCAGCGAGGGTGATTCCTCCTACACCACTCCCGATAATGACACTGTTGTGCAACACCTCAAGCGTGGACCTCGAGGGTGATGCCTCTTTAGTTCACCTGGATGTTTACATCAGGTAGGAATCCAACGAGGGTGATGCCTCGGGTTCCTTCTTGATATGGTGGCCACACTGATGCCTTTACATTACTGTTGATACTAATTAAACTGGATAAGGACGGGTCGGCCCTAAGGGGTACCCGTGAGAGTTATATGTACTGCAGGACTGGAGGGACAGGCGGTACCACCCCGTAGACATGGACCTGAGTTCCCGACTGTCTTGCGAGAGTCGGGTGGACCTGGACGGTGCCCGAGCAATGAATACGAGGCGTGGCCGGGCATTCTTAGCCCTTGCCGCAAGTCCACGAGATGGGGCGACGGGGTCACATCTTTCGTGAGTCTCTGCTCGTTACCGCACTACCAACACACTAACGGTTTGGATATTTGATCCGAGGGGCCTCTGGCCTGGTAGCACTAACCATCACGTGGGCATAGTATGGGCGTTCTGCGTCGTATATTCAGCCGAAGCTTAATAGATGTCAGCAACTGAGCGGCACACGCTGGGTTGGACTGGTAACGCAACCGCGCTTGTATTAAGGGGTTGCTAGGTCTGCTCACCGGCGGTGTACACAATGTGCAGGAGCGTCCGGGGCGATGGCCCAAGACCCCTGGGGGCATAGCTTAGTCTGGCGTGCTGACCTCTCTGTTAAGTATTTGGTCGGGTTGCGGCGTATCGTTTGGCCGAGGCCGGGCATGACCCAGAAAAGTGTGTCCGGCCGGAGTTAAGAAAGCGTGGTGGGTAAGTTGGTGCACCCCTGCAGGGAAGAAACAATCTATCGATAGCCTGTCCTACGATAACGGACACTTGGAGTTGTATCCCGATCGGTACAACTAGAACTGGTGACTTGAGATGATAACTGAATAGTATGGCTCTGGGATTGCTTTCTCGCAGGGAATCGAGGAAGAATCTCTGGGCGAGGTTGATGACACTACTGTTACTTTACATTATGTTATTCTGCACTCTTCTAATGCTGCAAGACTGGTGAAGATGCTTGAAGATGCTAGTCTTCGATAGGACTAGGTCATCCTCTCTATTCTGGCATTTCTGCAGCCCAGTCCACATATACAGCCTCTTTTGATAAAGTTGCATATGTAGTGTAGATCCTTACTTGCTGAGTACTTCGGATGAGTACTCACATTTGCATTGCTTTCTTTTTTTCCCATATCTATTTGTCGCAACCAGATGACGGAGCCCCTGAGCCAGCTGCCCCCGCCGACGGCTACTACTACTACCCTCCCAGCGAGTACTACTACGAGGAGCCGACCGACGACCAGGAGTAGGTTCGGAGGGTCCTAGGCAGGAGGCCTACGCCTTTCGATCGTAGTGTTTTATTTTGCTCCGCCTTCTTAAAGGCCTATCTGTAACTCTGTTATATCTGTACCCAAATATCTGATGCTTCCGCTGACACTTGTATGCCATCGAGCTATGTATTCGAGCCCTCGAGGCCCTGGCTTGTAATATAAAGCTTGTATGACTTTATTTATGTTTTAGAGTTGTGTTGTGATATCTTCAAGTGAGTCCTTAGGCTTGATCATGTGCATTTGCGTGTATGGTTAGTGCACGATTAAGCCGGGGTCGTCACATGGTGCACCTTTAGGTCTAGCTGCTGCAACTCGTGGTGGTGTTGTTCCTCTAGTCTCCGCTCTTGGTTGTAGTTGAAGCTCGGTGATGAATCGTGTGATGAATTGATGGGTTGCGGAACGACTTTGATTTTTTTAAATCTAAACACACTTGCTTTATTGATTAATAATGTTCATAGGGATACAATTCAAGTCTGGGGGTTTAGCAGCCACATATGGCACCCCGAATCCAAACCAAAAGCGTGCTTAGCAAGGCTATGAGCCTCTTGATTAGTTTCACGGCCTTTGTGGATGGCCTTCCTCCTAGCCCACAAGGAGGAGGATATTTTTTTTGGGGGGGGGGGGGAGGGGGTAACAAGGAGGAAGAGATGGTAGAAGCGACAAGCTAGGCGGAGAGAAGAGGCCCAAGTGGTGAGTCGAAGTCCAAAAGAAAGAGAAATTGTGAAGCCCATGACTGAAAATTGTTAGGGCATGTACAATGCATAGCCCCAGCATGATGCTCCGCATGCCATGTAGGATCGGATGTTAGAAAAATTACGTTCGGATGAAAAAGCGGGATCCTCTGCAGGAGGTGGGTGCTTGAGGACAAAAAGTATGGGCCAATGCATAAAGCTAAAAAAGTTGAAGTGAAGAGTAGAGATGCATGTGTTGTGAGGGACTATTTTATTTTTTTGATGAGGTCCACTAGTAGTAGCTTGCGTTGGGAAGAAAAAATCAATATAGATGCTTCAAGCTACTTTTTGTCATGGGACATCTATACCCATATGCGACCATTGTACATGCCCTTAGGCCCGTCGTAGAGGTGAGGCCCGTGACCCTCAAAACTGTGAAGTCCAAAAGGATATTTTCCCATCATCATCATCCTGGTACACTACGTCTTGGTCTCCTGGAGTTGTGTTAAAAATGCTGGTGCGATGGTCATGGTCAAGCCATCCATTCATTTTCCACAGCCCACGGGTTATTAGCCAGCCAGCCAGCAGCCACCGAAGACGACAGCGACCTGGAAGCTGGAATGCCATTGTCATGTCGCCCCTCCTGCGAAGCAAAGCCCAAAAGCCACCCGCGGACCAGCGTCCAGTCGTTGGTGACAGTGCCAACTGCCAACCCTCGTTGAATGAAAATGTTTATTCATTGCATGATTGCAATATAGTACTAACATACGTACGTACCATCACTGATTACCTGAGCTTGAAGCATTTCTTAGCATCCCTGCTAACACCTTGAATATATTTCCGGCAAAAGAGAAAGGAAAACACCTTGAATATATCTTTAGTAATTCACCTCATCTCCTGTACAAATAGTTTCAGATAACCCATACATTACATCCATGATGTACGTTGGTTACTACTTACTAGCTCTGCTCTTCATCTACAGGAAGGAAAATGCGTTCGCTCAGGAGCTCGATCGAGGCGACATACAAATACTAATTGTAAAAGAGGGTTTATTTTCCCCAGAATTTCTGAATCAATCGAAGTGCATGTCCCGGTGTTTGATTTGGATCTTCTTTCTTAGTCATGAAGAACTACTAAGTTTGCTTTGTTTCATGGCTCTGAATTTGAAATTTTACAGTTGACTGAGCTCCAATACATATGTGAGATTATAAATGTGGAGATTATTATAAAAAAATAAACGAGGAGATAAAATCCATCCTTGACATGGATTAACCAGATAGACGTGTATGTTTTCCTGGTCAGGCGCACTAACCATTAATTATGGTGTGTCATGCCATGTTCTGAAGAAGCCAAATCATTAGTCATGTTTGGGTAGTCAAACCGACTATGTCTAATCAAAAGTCGCGGCCTACGCTACCGGCCGACGAGCGGCTCCTTAATTATTTTGCAAGTGGCGTGGATTAACCATATGGTTAGTAAGTGGCGTGGATTAGATCCTCTAGTGGAAGGGATTGGGGGCCTCTCCTCTGCTAGTAAGGTCTCCTTTGGTTTATAGTATAAGAATGTTATAGGAATAGGAAAATCATAGGAAATGAGATGACATGCATCTCAATTCCCAACAGAGAAAGATATGTCATTTGATGCGTAGGATATGAATTTTTCCATTAAGTCTTAGCTAATATTTTTTTTTCCTTCAAAATGTGAAGGATTGATTTCTATCCTACATAGGAATAGAAATCCATTCCTACAAACCAAAGGGCTTCAAAGAAAATTTTCCTATGCAAATCCTATGAGATTCCTACAAATCAAAGGAGGCCTAAAAGTTGATACCCCAGATAAGGTAGAAACACATAGTAGCATAAATTTTACTATCTGTATAAGCTCCACAACTTACTTATGCGACCGGAAGACTTTAGAATGAACAATAGTCGAATGCAAAGCCGGTTATGATTTGTATCTAAAGTTTTGGTGAAATCCAAGTGGGAAAACTCAGAGTCATTTCTTGACCTACAAACGGGTTGAAAAGTAGGGCCGGAAAGAGATACACAAAATAAAAGGAAAAAAAACAACCAACACTTCCTGATATAATAACCCTACTCTGGGTTTTGACTGGCAGCTAACCACAAATGGAACAGATCATAACTATGAAAGACCTAACATGAGGGATCACTGGATGGGAGTAGAATGATCTCCATGCTTTCATCCTTGGTAACGCCATCATGGCTCGAACTCGACTGCGGGTCGAAATTCATCCCCCCGCGGCAACTCACCTCCCGAAGCAGAGGAAGCAGAGGTTCTTCTTCAGCACTCTTCAGGATAGAGTGTTGTTTCATCAGCCTTCTCAGCGCTTCAAGCTCAACCGCAACCTCAATCATCCTCGGCCTCTCTTCACCTCTCGACCTCAAGCATCGCAAAGCCAGCTGCGCGACCGTTTTGACATGCCGCATTCCAGCTTCCTCGGCCACTTGAGAGTCTACAATCTTCAGCAGCTGGTTCTGATGGAACATCGTGCTAAAATGCATTGCTAGGCTTCTCACCTCGTCAGTCTGGCCGTTAGATATTGGTTTCTCCCTTGTCAGTAGCTCGACAAGTACCACGCCAAAGCTGTAGACGTCGCTTTTCTCGGTCAGCTGGCTTGTCCGGAAATACTCAGGGTCCATGTACCCTAGTGTCCCCTGCACTAAGGTCGTCACATGGGTCTGATTGGGGGGTAGTGGCCTTGACGCGCCGAAATCAGACACCTTTGCGGTGAAGCTTGTGTCAAGAAGAATGTTCGATGACTTGACGTCTCTGTGAACGATTGGCGTCTTTGCAGCCAAGTGCAAGTATGCAAGTGCCGATGCGGTTTCAACTGCAATCCTTAAGCGGTCCTCCCATGACATTGGGATTGATGTATTGTGGAGATGATGAAACAGGGCACCATTGGTGATGAATTCATACACCAATAAGGGAACTTCTGCCTCAAGACAACAGCCTAGTAGCTGAACCACGTTCTTGTGGGTCACTTGTGAAAGAATGACCAGCTCATTGACGAATTGTTCCACCTGGCTCTGATCAACTCGCTGCGACCTTTTAACTGCTACAACCATTTGATCTGATAGTACACCTTTGTAGACAGTCCCGAATCCACCTCTACCAACAATATTGCTATCACTGAATTTGTTGGTTGCTTTGTCAAGCTCACCTGAGGTAAATATCCGCAGCGGTGCTCTCCGAGAAAGCATTTGCTGCTTCAGTAACACACCACCATTCTGCATAAAATATCTCTGTCTTTTCTTCGCAAGCTTTCTCCTCTTAACAAGACAGTGAGTCCAGAAACCAAGAACAAGGAGAAGCAGTAGCAGAGCTAGCCCCACAACTGTAAAGGCACACAGCAAAAATCGGAGGATTATTTATTTGGTCAAGCATTAATCTAACTCAACATGCTCCTGTATAATAAAATCTGCAGAAACTTGCCTATTGAAATCTGCAGCGTGCCAATTCCACTGCAGCCACTTCCTTCCTTTCGGCCATCACCATTCATCCCCGATGGGCACACACAGTTGAAACTGCCCTTCGTGTTGATGCAGGTATGCGCGCATGGCCTTCTAGTGGAGCACTCATCGATATCTTGCCAACAGTCACATGAAACCAAACAGAAGTCAGATATGGGTAGTTCTTGCCAATTATTAAGCTGGAAAACAAAAAACTAAGGCAAAAAGAGAACCCACAAAATATAAGCAGTGACGTGTTCATTACCTTGGCATCCACCAGGCCCTTGAAGGTATGGGTTCCCCTGAAATCCTTCGGTACAATTGCAGCGGTATCCAATCCCATTCAACGGGTTATAGCAGTAAGAGTTCTCCTTGCAAGCATATGACGCAGATAGGTTTGCCTCCTCACAGCTGCCACCATCTATGGACCACTCAAGAACAACAGGCCGGTATTGAGGAGGGATATTATTTGAGTTGTTCAGGACCTTCAGGTCAGCCGCAGCGAAAACATAGGAGTTCTGCTCCACGATGAACGCCTCAGCGCATCCTGAAGTATCCTTGTTGAGGCTGGTAGTTATGTTCGTGAACTCCAAAGACAGATTCTTTAACCCCTTCGGCACCGGTGCTTGGCAGCAAGCCACACCAGAGCAAGCACCATCGACGATGCTATTTTTTGTAGAGCAAAAAGAAGCGCAGCCACCGCTGTAAGCACCGGTACCATTCCGCAGCATGGCCACCATATTACAGCCGACAGCTGTGAACTTGTTCCTTGTATCGGAGAAGGCGAAGTTTGTTCCCTCAAGGCTGAAGCTAGCAAAGTTCCTTCCGCACTGCGGGGAAAGGAAAGCGGCACTAGCCAAGATGCTGACATAGCCATCCAGCAGGGAGATGTTGAGAATACTAATTGAGTTGTTGCCTATGGGAAGCCTAGGACCAGATGAACCAGGGTCACATGTGATCTCAAAACCTTGAGCTGGGGAGGGGTTATGGCCAGAGACACCAAAAGGATAAGGGATAGAGATGTTAGAACTTGGGCAGCCGGAGGTACTCGATTCCATAGAATGAACAAAGAATGGAGAGAAACATGTGACGAAGAGGAGGAGCCATGGCAGGAGAGGAAAGGGAAGCAACTCCTTCTCCATCGGTCTTCAGAAAGAAGCGCAGGGCTCCAACGCCTATTTATAAACACGTTGAAACCAAGGGGGAGACTAAGAATGGTAGCCACTAGCAAACACTTGCCCGTGGTTCTCTGGTACTCTTTTTGTAGGGCAATACTGGGGCATCGTTTTCTTCTCGTCATGGTCTAGTTTCTGTAATGGAAGCCTAGACTCACAGCCACACAAGCCTGCCTCAGGCTTCAGCTAAGGTGTGCCGATGTGAACTTGTAGTTGGGCACTCCCCCATGGTCAAAGAGATATTTGTCCCATTAACAATGAGCATGACCATATTCCCTGTTACTATCATTTCCCCCTTTCCATCTCATTTCCTTTCCTGAAGCCAAGTGGATGCTTCAAGCAAACACTGGGTACCAGAGGGGATGCTTTACACTGCTGGCCCTTGTCTCTGTACATATATAGGAGTACATTGGTGCTTACACCAAATATGAAACGGACGGTACTACACAGCAATCGCTTGCTGTGCGGTAGCATCCAGCGGCCCCCCCGATTTGGTAACCCACGTGGTCCCCCGGTTGTCCCAGCTTTAAAAAAAGGAAAATCATCCCCGAGATGTCCATTACCAGTTTACCACATCCTGCCAAGAAAATAACTCCGCCTGTGCACACACGCCGCGTGCACCCTCCAGCCCCCCACAGCCAAAATCAAAACAAACAGAAGCACGCCATGGACTAGAGCACAACAGACATAGGCAAGGAAACGGCAGTAGAAAATCAAAACTGCAAGGAAAGCCCAGGCAACCTTTGTGAATTTTTGCTTGCAAATCTGCATGTGTATGTGAACAAATTCAGGCAAGTCAACAGTTTCAAAAAAGATAAGCAACACTTGACCATACTTCTGTGTCTCTACATGATTCATACAACACAAACTTATGTATTTTTGCATGATTTTGTACAACACAAGAAAAAGAACTTGCTTCCCTGGATCTTGTGTGATCTTCAAGTTGCTGCCCTCCCCCTCCCCCCCCCCCCCTTTCTGATTCAGTCAGTTTTGCCCCCCTTGCCGGACTCACTCTTCTTTACTTGCTTTTAATTCCTTGTACCTGTCCCAGGCCCTGCAAGAAAATGGAAACAATAAGGAAGAAGTTGATTGGGATGAGAAGTACCATGACCTGTAATTGCCAAAAAAATGAAAAAGGAAAAAGGAAAGGAAGTAGTAGGTCCCCTAAATTTGTTCAAGCAACTAAAAGATGTCGTAGGCAATTTAAACCTACTGAATTTGAGAAGGAAGGAGCTATGTATTTGAGTTTAAGACACTCCATCCATGGATTAGACGTGGCTGGGCTTGGTTGTGTGTTGGATTAATCGAGTTTTTGCTTGTTTGTGCGGCGACTAGATGCTGGGGTGTAGGCGACCCCGTGGTTACGATGACCATGGGCGAGTCGGTACTAGGGCAGTGGGCGCCTTAGTTCCCCCTCCCCCCCCCCCCCCCCCCCCCACCCCCCCCCCACCCCCCCCCCACCCCCCCCCATTGCTTGATTTGTGTGGGAAGGCATGCGACTGTGTATTTGGGTTTAAGCGACTCCATCGGTGCATTTGACGTGGGCCAGGCTTGGTTGTATCTTGGATTCGTCGAATTTTTTCTTGTTTGTGCGGCGACTACATGCTAGTGTAGGCGATTCCGTGGTGACTATAGGCTTGGTATGCAGCGACTACATGCTAGGATGTAGGCGACTACATGCTCGGTGGGCGACTTAGTTCACCCCTCCTCCCCCGTTCCACTTGATTTGTGTGGGATGGCGGGCAACTATGTATTTGTGTTTAGACGACTCCATTCGTGGGTTGGACATGGGCCGGTATTGGTTGTGTGTTTGATTCATCGAGTTTTTGCTTGTTTGTGTGGCAGTGGGCGACTCTGTGGTGACTACATGTTGGGTGTAGGCGACTCCGTGGTGATGGACGTGGGCGAGTAGGTACTGGGGTGGTGGGCGACTTAGTTCACCCTCCCCCACCCCCCACCCCCCCTTCCACTTCATTTGTGTGGGATGGCGAGCAACTATGTATTTGTGTTTAGGCGACTCCATTTGTGGGTTGGACGTGGGCCGAGATTGGTTGTGTGCTGGATTCATCGAGTTTTTGCTTGTTTGTGCGGCATTACATGATAGGGTCTAGGCGAATCTATGATGACTACATGGGCGAGTAGGTACTAGGGGGGTGGGCGACTTCGTTCACCCTTCCCCGTTACTTATCTCTCCCTATGTTGCCTACAATAAAAAACTGCTCTAAAAACTGTTGCCTTCAGTAAAAGTTGGTGTTATGTGAATGCAAAACAACACAGTTTGAGCTTTGAGCTCTGGTCTAATTTCACCAAGGTCTTGGATGCACATGTGCTGATAATTCGTTCCACAAAACGTCCTGCTAGTAAAAAAAATTCATTCGTCTGCTATCATGGGTAGAGTGACAATCTGCTGGGGACTATCTAAAATCATTTCAACATACATAAGTAGTCGAGTGCCAAAAAAACATAGTTACCTAACAAGACAGAAAAAACTCTGCTCATCCAAAACTATTTGTCTTGGAAAAAAGAATCATCCCTCTGAAAAGCGAAAAAAGTGTTCGAAGCGGTTGTACATATTGTAGAAAAACTAAATTTTGTATGATAAGAGTTTAGTTAAAACCTGTGAGCTTACTATACTAGTTACAAGGTCATATACAGGAACTAGATAGTCACACAAAAGAACTCAATTATTCAGCTAAAAGTCTTGTACTAACTAGTATAGTACCCCAATAAAACAGGATTCAGCCTTGAAGTTCTTAGACAAACCGTGCTGTAGAAAACTAGTTTTCCTATGATCCAAAAATGCCTACAATGGTGTTTGGAGCTACAATGAAAATACCTCCATATTATCCAACATAAATGCCTACAAAAAATAAATGTCTGAACGTATAATTGATTATGCCTGCATTTTCTCCAAAATGCCTACAATGGTGTCTGAAAACTACAATTAAGATGCCTGCATGTTATTCCAGAAAAAAAATGCATGTATATCAAAAGTGCTCATGATGGACCTACCCCCTGTTTTGACTTAAAGATGCCTATAATAATCTCTGAAACTACAATTAAGATGCCTACGTATTAACCAAAGATGCCTACAAACAAAAATGTCAGAAATTCTACAATTGAAAAGATGCCTACAATAATGTCTGAAAGTACAATTAAGATGCCTACGTATCACCCAAAAATGCCTAAAAAAAATGTCTGAAAATCTGCAGTTGAAAAGATGCCTGCATATATCCAAAAATGCCTACAATAATGTCTGGAACTACAATAGTTCCTTGGAGATAAACTGAGGCTGCTAGGTATGAAAAGGCCAGCCCTACACTTACACATGCTCATTTACTCTCAGAGAGAAGTGGCTATGCTCAAGTACTGCACTTTGCTAAATATGCACATCTACTGAATTAAAAAAGAGATTAAAAAAATAGAAAAACCAGAGCAACCCTACTATTGCATGATTTCATCTAAGAAACCTTCGCTAAATCTGTACGACAACAGATATCTCAAGCAAAAAGATAGGAACAAATCTCAGCAGAGATAATAGAGCAAACTTTTGACTGAACTTAACTGACTTTTTAGCAGCACTAAGAATAGCATGAGGGGATTTGCAGAAAAATACAGACTTGTACTACCACATATTCTAGAGATATCATTTGTAACTCCCGCTTATAGTAACAGATCAAAAAGCTAGAAGAACACATCGTATTGCCTGGAAAAACATATTCTATTGCCTAGAAGATGGCAGGTGCTCTCTTTGTTTTTCTTCAGTTGATATAAAATGTAGGCAAGCACAGAGGACATAATTAGGAAAAATAGAAAAACATGCACCCCACACTTGACCTAATTTCATACACAGCCTGATTTGTATCTGCTGTTGTTGTTTGCCAGCATGAAACACATTCTAAAAACAGCCTATAAATCCACTATTATTGCCTAGTTTTAAATCTTCTATTGCCTAAAAAGTAAAAACACTGCATATTATTGCCTACATCCCTGGGATCTGACGGGATGGCGACATGAATTGTTGCCTACCACCCAAAAATCCAAGCAACTATGAGCTGCTGCACTTCCTCCCTCTCCATGACTGTGTGCTGCTGCACCTCTAATCCGTCCCTAATCCAAGACGATGGGGTGAGGATTTGTGCGCGGGAGACATATCTAAGACCTCTAGCTGTTGATTGTCTGTCGGAATTTGAGTTTTGCTCTGAAAATTTCTCGATTTCAGCAACCCTCGCCCCTCTGTATTTCCAGAGATCTGAGAATTGGGCCTAAATGAGTGCGCATTCGACAATATTGCCTGCTAAACGCATATTGACTGCACAAAAACAAGATCCTAATTATGTTGCCTACTGAAAAAACAAGTGGTGGGTTCTAGTTATATGATCACAGATATTATATCATTTTGCTTACTGAAGGCGCATATATATGCTGAACAAAAAGCTACTATGAATGCAGATAGGTTACAGTATTGCCTGCTGAAAACGCAGATATTGACATGCTAAGATAAAAGCTATATGAACACATATATCACACAGAATTTGCCTACTAAACACACATATGATGAAAATATAATGCAGTATTTTTGCCTCTTATCTCTCTCTGTGTTGCCTACAAAAAAAAACTCATATGTAAATTGTTGCCTACAACCTGAAACATTTATAGTGTGTATTCCCGAAGCTCATGCTGTTGGAAATCATAGATGATCTCAGGATCATCTTGCACAAGATTTGAGCCACAAATCATAAGTAACTAAAACAATCACACCTTAGATCAAAGGTAGAGCCATCTCTGCCTCTTACAGATGCTGGAAATGGCATATAGGGCTTCACCAGAAGTAGCTGCTGGAGATGATGCTGGTTAAGGTTTCATCTCTTCTGCTTCATCTTCTTCTTCATAGCTATTAGAGCTAGAGGAAGATGCTGGAAAGCACTGGAAAGCCCTTCCCATGGCTGGCTGTTCGTGACTGGATTGGGCAGCTAGGGGAACTATCTCCATGTGTGTAGACTGCCACTCCTGATGGGAGTGTGTCCCCTTTTATATATACTTAAGTGAACAGTGCCATGGGGGGACCCACCTGTCAGTTGTATGTGTGTGTGTGTGCCCCCAATCTGGGCATACATAGTCAAGTTGATTTTGGCAACTTGCTGCTGCTGCAGCTGGCCTTATCAGTTTGGCCTTTTTTAGATCAACCAACATTCTCCCCCTTGATCGTAAGGCAAAACTTATAAGCCCACTTCTTAATAAAATGGCATACGAGATAAAAGGATTGCAACGGTCAATTAATACCGTAAAACCCAGTTACTACAATATACCACCTTATCTTGAAATGGAACTTCTTTAACTTTAGGAGCTCCATAAACTTAATCCTCATTTGAAAACTTATGAGTTCATTCCTTTGTTGGAACTTATACAGAGCCAATAAGATACAATGGTCAATTAAGTACCATTGATCTAATTGACCACAGTACATCATTCCATCGAAGAAACAAACCCCCTTAGTTTTGTGGGGAGATGGTGTTGTAATGGTCCCAAGAGTGCAGTTTCTCTTCATATATTCTTGTGCATATTCTTATGCGCGCGCCTTTGAAAAGAAGAGAAAAATATTTTGTTTCCAGAATCATTTTTTTTTGTCCCTTAATAATGGGCTGCCATTTAATCTTTATGCCGGCAACGTTAGAAGGCAAGCCTCTTTAAATATAATGCTTAGCTTTAATACTTTAAGCATAACACTTAGGCATCAAGACATTAACCTTATGTAATGCTCAACACTTATGCCTTAGACTTAATACTTATTTGTTGAGCCCTAAAACTTAATTCATCAAGGCCTTGAACATACTTGATTCTGGAATTAATCTTTCACAATGTCATAGGTCTGACAGATACCTTTTGACATGTTACTCGAATAATCTGCACTCTTACATAATGTGTTCCGGGATAAATTCCTTAAAGAAATTCCTTACTCTTAAATTCATATGGATTAGGGACATGAATCCATATCTTAAGTACTTAGGGAATTAAGAGCATGCCACAACTTTAGTTTGCATCTTTGACGATGCTTTAAGAAAATTGGGTAAAGCCACTCCACAATATGGCTCCCCCCGCAAGGGTGAAACTTTTGTGGATAAAATTTTCATAAATTCACACCTTGCCAAATACTTTAGCGGTCCACAACTTGGTGGTCACCTTATTTCTTAGAACATGAGCATGCAATCCCTTAATGTGATATACAACACATCATTACTTTAGTGCTTATGCCTACAAGGCAAATCTTTTCTCATAATATTCCAGGGGTCCAGTCCTGGATTTATGTCTGTCAGTTATCCCGGTCTCAAATCTTAAGGGCGCATAATAACTTAAACATTAGTAACAACATGAGAAAACTTATCGCCCTTGAGGGAGTAATCATAAACCTTTAGAATGAACTTAATACTCCCCTTTATGGACCAATCTCAGTGAATTTTTAATACATAAGGAACATCACCAAGATAGACTTAGTACCCTGAGGAAAAACCTCAGAGCTTATGCAATATCCCTATTGCTTATGATCAATACAATATTGACCAATCATAAATTCCTCATTAACATTATTTCTTATTGAGCTTTGCACCACTAATCATCATAATTAATTCTTTATTATACAAAAGGAAAACCTTTATGAAATTTCCATCTCTAAAATCTTAAGTTTGGTGACCATGTCACCTTTTCATAATTTATTCCCTCAAACTCCCATTTGCATTAAATTTCTTTCAACAAGACGTGTTGCTTAAACTTTAATATGAGCTTTTGCCACGGATTACCTTGGCAATCTGGGAGTTAGGAATAGCTCCTTTAATAATGTCAACAGTGGAGCTCTTAATTGCCATAAAGCCCTTATAATTTAACTGCTCTCCCTTGAAATGTGGACGGAGCTATTGCTCAACATTTCGACGAACTTCCATAATGAATATTCCACTTTCAGAGGAGAAGACTTATAGAAATAACATAAGTCACATTATAGGAATGGAGGATACAGGACTTCATTGTGTGCTAATGGAAAACGTCCAACTTTAAATTTTCTCCTCAAAACAATCTTCGTCCATGAGGTCATAGTAATATCATACTTACAGTATCCAATTTTCTTGTGGATACAAATTCTTTTTAAGCTTAATTCTAATCCACTTTATAGACTTTATAGTAAATAACATAATAAAGTGGATTCAAAAGCTCCGTAAATTCATCATGTCTCAAACCCAAAATCTTGAGTATTCATAAGACCAAAATGATCTCATATGATCTTAAGGAGCTTTTAAGCTACTTCATTAATGCCAGAAACAACTTCATTATGACAGAACTAGGGAATTACTCCCCCAGATCCTTACTGGCATACTCCCCTAGATTCTTTACTGGGTTTTGCTCCCTTAGATGTTAATAAACAAGAAGCCTATCGGATTCTTGTTAATACCTCAATAATCAAAGTTTCTTTGACGGGAGCTCATTAGATTTTCATTATGCATGACCTCATGAAAAATAATATACATAAGCTTAAATCCTTACTTATGAGAAACATTAAATCAGCCGAAAAACATTATGGCTGAATTGAAAAACATTAGCAATAGGGATAAAATGCATGATCACAAATTTTGATAGTGATCATACAAAACATAATTCTTCATGTAAACATTAATCTTTAGGGAATGACACATGTATTCAATCAACTTTGGTCAGAATGAATTCACGTGTCACAACTTTATCCCAAAATAACATTAAGTCTCCAATTAAAATTTCTGTTTGATTCCACCTTAATTGGAGATGACTTAATGATCATGATAATGATCACAGAAGCTTACAGCTTTAAGAATTAATTGATCTGGGAATTAATCAGATGATTTATGGCTATAGCTAAAACTTAATGAATTTATATGTATATATAGCCATGAATCATATCATCAATCAGAGGCACTTAATTACGGAAGCATACGATTTAATTATAAGCATAAGTTTACAATAACTTAATAATCAATTAATTGGTTTATATCCTTTATTCAATTCCCCAAAAGTACTTTAATATTTGTGGCCTATTTCAAAATTTTGTCCAAAAGCCTTATGAACGAGAATTCTTTTCCCAGACCATAAACTTTATTTGTTGATATGATCCACATCAGCTTTGGCCAAAAGTGTATCATAACAACAAAATTTTGTGACCAAGTATTCATTAATCAGCTTTGGCCAGAATAACAAATACCAGTCACACTTTATGGCCTCTTCAAACTTCTTTTACTGATCCAACTCACATCAGCTTTGGCCAGAAGTGAGCAAGAGCAGTAAAACGTTTTGCAGTCAAATATTCGTCAACCAGCTTTGGCCAGGATGACAAACACCAACCACACTTAATTAAAATCAGAGACATTTAATAGAACAACATCACTAAATATTCATGGCTCTAAGGACAAAATTCTTTAATGGGCAATTAACTATGACAATCCATGGTTTTAGTTAAATATAACCATGAAAAGTCAACATTAGTTTTTTTTTCTTATGCCCAGAGCTTAATTATAACTCAAATCAAAGGCCACTTAATTCCTTAGGCAAATCAATCATTAATGAAATTTTGGGGAACATCATTAACATAAAGGGCCTCATTCAAAATAACACATTATAAATTTTGAGCAACAATCTTTAGTTACTTTAGGGCTATAATCATAATTAACTTAATTGCTCATAAAGAGCATCATAGCCCCATCTTAATTTGATTGCTCAAAATATTATTTAATTGAGGCCACATTAAAATTAAAACCTTAAAGCTCTCTAATAAGAAATTGGTTAGAGAAGCACGTCACAAACTTTAAATAGAATATCTGTAACACCCCCGGTGATTAGCAACAGTAATCACTTTTGATAATGACATGTTAGCATGATCAACAGTGCATAATCATCATTAGCATCACATTGCATTTCAACTCCTAAGTCAAATTCAAGTTTAAATGAAAGTGGAATATGAAAGTTGTCCAACATAGGAGCTAAAATGTCAGATATATAACAAATATTCCAGAGGCTATTCTAAAATTGAAACCAACATCATTGGAATTGGATAAGTGACTCGAACAACCTCAAACAGTGGATAAAGGTAATGTTTAATAACCATTTATTAAATCTGAAATAAATATGTAATTATGTTTTGTCCAAACTAATTTTAGGTGTTAGGGAATAATGCGCTGGTATTTATGAAATAGGTCACACTTTTTACAAAAACCATTTGGGGCCTAAACATTTAACAGTGGAGAAAAGAGAATAAAGAAAAGGAAAAAGAAACAGAAAAGGAAAAAAGAGCAACACCCCCCCCCCGGCCCAACTGGGCCGAAGCCCAGCCGGCCGGCCCACCTGCGCCCCCCTGGCTATAAGGCCCCCCCGGCCAAAACCCCTAGCCTCACCGACACCCCACTCCCCCCCCCCTCCCTCCCTCGTTCCCCCCCCCCCCGATCAGAAACTGGATCGGGCCGACGCCGCGACGCCGCCCCGTCCCGCGCCGATCGGCCAGCGCCGACGCCGCCGCCACACCGACGTCGCCCCGTCTCTCCTCTTCCCCGACCAGCGCTAGCGCGTCGTCGCCCCCTCCTCGACGGATCTGGATCGGGGCAAACCCCGATCCCGTCGCCCGTCGCCGCGACGACCTCGCGCCGCCCGGAGCCCGCGCCTCCCGCCGGCCTGCACCTCGTCTCCGTCGCCGTCGTCCCGTCGACCGCCCCGACCCCCCGCTGCCCCGTCCCTACGATCACGGTGAGGCCCCAGGCCTCCCCTCTCTGCTCCCGCACCTCCGCGCGCACCACGCCCCCGCGCGCGCCGCCACGACCTGGCCACGCTCACCGCGGCCGGCCCCTGTCCTTCCCGCCCCGTCTCCGGTTCCCCTCACCCCGGCTTCTCCCTTCCCCCCCGGTGCTCCGCTGCAGCTGCTGACGGCGCCTCGCCGCGCCCCCCCCCCCCAGCTCTCGCTGCTGCTGCTGCTGCCCTGCTAGGCCTCGCCTCCCTCGCTACCACTCGTCGGAGCCGCCGCGTCGCGCCCATCCCGCCTCCCGCGCTGTCCTGTTCGCCGCGCCCGAGCCTCGCACCGCGGCCCGCCTTGCGTCCACCGCATCGCGCCCGGGCTCGCCAGCTCCAGGCGCGCCCGCGCCTCTGGAGCTCCGCGCTCGCCCGCACCCTTCACCCCGCCGCCTCCCTTGGCCTTGGCCGCCGGCGCCGGCGTGCGTCGGGCGTGCCCAGCGTCCCGGGGACGCGCCCGCTCGGGCTGCGCCCACGCCCGCCCCGTGTGGCCGCATGGGCCACTGACGAGTGGGCCCCGCCCCTCTGGGCCTATGACAAAGGGGGCCCACCCCCAAAAATGTTTTAGAAAGAAAGAAATAAAAATAAATAATTAAAATAATTAATTAATTAATTAGTTAATTAATTAGTTAATTAATCCTGATTAGGTTAATCTAATTAACTAATTAGTGTTAATTAAACAGTAATTAGTAATTAACCTAATTAACCGCTGACATCAGCATGAGGTCATGCTGATGTCATCATCAATCACTGTTTCGGATAATGTTGAATTAAATAATTAATTAAATTTCAGAAATTAATAAAAACTTTATAAAATCATATTAAATAAACCGTAACTCCGATGAAAATATTTTATACATGAAACTTGCTCAGAACGACGATACGAACCCGAATACGCCCTCTGTATTCCCGTCAGACGCCCGCAACTATAAGAACGTTGAACAATTAGACCGATTTCGATAAATGAATAGTGTCCAACCCTAATTAAATAAATCCGAATAAATTCCTAAATTAACTAAATCATTTAGTTAGGCAGTAGAACACCCCGGCATATCATTTAGGCATGTCATACATATTGTTTGCATTATTGCCGTGAAATTTATTGTTTCTCTCCCCCTCCTTCTCTCTCGATAGACGCCGAGACCGACGACGCTGCACCAGGTTACGACTACTCTACCGACGAGCAGCCCGTTGACGACCTCCCTCTCTTGCCAGAGCAACCAGGCAAGCCCCCCCCTTGAGCATTCCAGATATCGCCCATTCTATTCTCCTGCTTGCATTAGATTTCGCTACTGTTAATGTATGCTCCTATTCTGATGCATAGCCTGCTGTTGTAACCTGTTCATTGCTACTTTACCTGCCTATGATAAACTGTTTAGTATAGGTTGGTATGAACCATCTGTGACCCCACCACCTTACTTTGTCGCCCCTGATTGTTCATCGACGACTCGATCAACGTGATCGTCGATCAGAGACAGACGCCTCACTTCACACCCCCCTTAGTTGTACGACTCTGCGTAGTAACTATCGAGTGCCGAGGGTGATACCTCGTAACGCACTCCTGATGAATACTCTGCAGCATAGCTGTACGGTCGTGGTCATCGAGGGTGATTCCTCCTTCTCCATGTCCGATACGACTCTGTCGTGCAACCCCTCAGTGTGAACCTCGAGGGTGATACCTCTTACGTTCACCCTGATGATTATGACCACACGGTTACTTGACCTTTTTCACAGGCGGGTCCACCCTGGTGGGTACCCGCTGGGGATCTATGATTTCGGGTGTGCCGGAAGGGCACTCGAGTGTGACATTGTGGCGGAGCATCAGAGACTCTGATTGTCTCCGCTTGATACTAATTGAGCCTATTGGATTTGGGTGTGTGATCTGAGTGGGTCGACGTGCCCTATACGCACTGCCACCACGCGGGATAACGGTTATGGGGCCCTCTGCGATGTACGTTTCGCCGAAAGCTTATCAGACGTCACGATGCACCGTGCGGGCTGATCGTCGGGATTGGGCTGGATACTTCACTGGCGAGTTCAGTGTCGCGCCTGCACCCCGGCCAGCCACGCAACACGCAGGGTGCCCAGGGCGATGGCCCGAGACCCCTGGGTGCATAGGTTAGTCCGGCGTGCTGACCTCTCTGCTGAGCCTAGGTAGAGCGCTGCTTCGTGTTGATCTTCCGAGGACGGGCATTACCCATCAAGTATGTCCGGCCAGAGTTGATCGAGCGTGTTGGGTAACAGTAGTGCACCCCTGCAGGGATGAATCTTCTATCGATAGCCGGTCCTACGGTAAAGGACGCTCAGTTTGTGTATCCCGATCTACTACTTAAACTGGATACTTGTTACTTAATTGAAGCTTCGGGATTACTTTCTCGCTGGGAGTCGAGGAAGGATCTTTGAGCTGTACTTCAACATGTTTGCTAAATAAAATGTTATTCTACTCTCTTCTACTGCTGCAAGATGATGGCTTTGAGAAGATGTTTGAAGATGCTAGTCTTCGATAGGACTAGGCCTTTCTCTCTATTCTGGCATTTCTGCAGCCCAGTCCACATATACAGCTTTTTCTCCATTGATAATGTTGCATATGTAGTATAGATCCTTGCTTGCTGAGTACTTCGGATGAGTACTCACGGTTGCTTTATTTTCTCTTTTCCCCCATATACCCCACCTTGATGATACACCAGACGATGGAGTCCAGGAGCCAGACGCCACCACCGGAGCCTACTACCAGGCGGGTCCAGAGGGCACGTACTACTGGATCGAGCCAGCTGACCAGGAGTAGGATCGGAGGCTCCCAGGCAGGAGGCCAACGCCTTTCGATCTATTGTCGCTGTTTGTGCTAGCCTTCTTAAGGCAGAACTTGTCTAACTATGTCTGTACTCAGATATTATTTGTATGACTGACTTATGTATCCGGATCTTCGGATCCCTGGTCTGTAATATTGTGGACCTCCGTTTATTTGTGTTTAGAGTTGTGTTGTGATATCTTCCCGTGAGTCCCTGGGCTTGATCGTACGCGTTTGCGTGTATGACTAGTGTACGATTGAACCGGGGGCGTCACAAGTTGGTATCAGAGCCGACTGCCTGTAGGAAGCCCCCCTCCAAATTCCTTGGCCGAAGTTGAGTCTAGAAACCGAAAAACTAATTTACTAACTTGGCAGTGTGGCTTACGGGCCCACGTCGCCAACTGGGTGGTATTAGGATCTTTTATTCCTCGTCTATACTCTGGGACTCTAATATCTCTTCTATTCGGGTTAAATAAATTTTACTAACGCCGACACTTAGGATCTCGTAAATCCCGTCTACCCGGAGAGCTGGATATCTGTGTGATTTCCCTGTCATTGATCTGATTAGTCTGATAATCATTTTCCTTTCCATTGTTTTGTTTAACCTTTCTCTCCGAGTTGTGTTAAACTTCTCATTGTCATTTGACAAATCTGAATTTCCTCTGTTTCAGATGGACCGTTTGTTTCCACCGCGTCCTACGACACAGCTTGTGCTTCGCACTTGGGCTCGTAATACCCCTGGGTTTCCAGCTGTCCTGATCGCTCTCATGACCAGACTTGGCTACCGCTGGTACCCTGAGTACATGGTTTACGAGGATTACCGCGAGTTTAATCAGGAGCAGTACCATGCTGATGTTCGTATCTATGATCGGCAGAATGACTCAGACACCGAGCTGCACCTTTTCCACGGTATCGGCGTGACGATTGAGATGGCAGTACATGATGCCGCCTACTCTGCTGTCGCACGTCTTCGAGGACAGTTCAGTGATATCTTGGATGACTCTGAGTTCCGATACATTCCGTATGCCCCTGCTGGAGATGCTACCGGATACTACACAGCTATCTGTGCCCCGTACGAGCCTCGTCGATATGACCACCGCGTTCTGATTCAGTGCACTCAGGCTCTGGATCGCACTGTTCGGGCTCTTGCCGTCGAGTTGGTTGCCACTCGAGCACGTCTCTACGATGCTATGACGCAGTTGATGCCCGCTGTTCGTGCAGGGATACATCCGGAGCACATCCTTTACCCGCGCAGGACTCAGATGTATGCTGGTATTGACTGGCCTGCTGTTGGAGGTCACACACCTACACGTGGACCTCTTCTTACAGTTCGAGACCGGGTTCTGCATCAGAGTGCACATGGAGCACAGGATCCTTCCGCGACGAATATTCGTCGTCCGCACTCGCAGTTACCCCGTTACAGTGGTTTTCTCCGACGTTGATGTAGCCTTTGCTATGTCTCGTTGTGTACTTCCGTACCGCGTGCCTGCGCGCCGCCTAGTATGTCTAGCTTTTAATTTGCGCTGTTATGCTGTCCGCATGTACCCGACTTTGTGTATGGATCTGTATGTCTTAATCGACTACTGTTATGTATCTATTACACTGCTTAAGGTATTGTCGTGTTACATCATACTTGTCGCTAAACACTCGCAATTGCTTTTACTAAACTACCCCCTGTTGATACGTAGCAGGATGGTTAGACCAGGTGGTCGTGGTCGTGGTCGTGCCCCTGAACGTCCACCACCGCCAGACTATATGGCAGCTATGATGCAACAGTTTGAGCTTAACCGCCAGTTCATGGTTGGAATCATGGCTCAGTTTCCGCATCAGAACAACCAGAACCAGAACCCAGCTTCAATAACTTTGACAGAGTTTACGCGACTCAACCCAACGCAGTTTCGCAACTCTGACAAGCCCCTGGATGCCGATGACTGGCTCCGCGACATCACTCACGAGATGGAGTCTGCTAATGTCGCCCCCGCCAACTTTGTCACCTTCGCGGCCTTTTTCTTAAAGGGCCCCGCTGCTCAATGGTGGGACACACACAAGCGTACTCTGCCTGTTGGAACAGTCATCACCTGGTATGAGTTCCAGGCTGCTTTCCGTACACGTTACATCCCTCAAGCAATTATGGAACGCATGAAGACCCAGTTCCGCAACCTCACTCAGGGCAATAAAACCGTCGAAGCTTATCAGCGGGAATTTCTTGATCTCTCCCGCTATGCTGAAGAAGACATCGCCACAGATGCTCGCAGACAGGAGAAGTTCCGTAATGGACTACACCCTGACCTCAAGCTTGCACTAGCTGCTCAAGACATCAATGACTTCTCAACTCTAGTGAATAAGGCTATTCTCGTTGAGACCGCTCAGATGGAACACAAGGACTCGCAGAAGCGCTATCGTGATGCTGGCTCATCTTCGGGCTCAGCACCGAAGCGTAGAGTTTGGATTCCCAACAACGCGTTCCGTCCCAATACCTCTGCGCCAAAGAACAATGCTGCACCACGTCTGCCTCCTCCACCACCGAGGCCGTCAAAGGCTCAAGCTATTCAGAACAATGCCCCTCTTCGTCCTGAAGATGGTTTGTGTTTCAAGTGCCGCAAACCAGGCCACCAGGCTAAAGACTGCCGCCAGACTCAGAATCAGTTAGATTTTCCTCGTGCTGGCCGTGGATATGGCCGTGGCAACAATCAGACCCGCAACTATAATACTGGGTCTGCTTCACGTGGTCGTGGTCAGGCTTACAACATTGACATTGAAGAAGTCCAGGATCAACCTGCTACTGTGATGGGTACCCTTCTTGTTAACTCAGTACCTGCTTCTGTATTATTTGATTTAGGAGCATCGCATTCATTCATGTCTGAAGCATTTGCATTATCTCATGACATTGCATTCGAAAAGATGAACCTGCCAATAGTTGTCCATACCCCTGGAGGCCAATGTCAAACCACTATGATGGCACATAATGTCCCTGTTGAAATCGAGGAATTTGAATTCCTGGCTTCCCCTATTATCCTGAAGTCTTCCACCATAGACCTCATACTCGGAATGGATTGGTTGAAAGCTCACATTGCTTCGATCAATTGTGCCACTAAAGTTATCCAACTTCTTCACCCCTCCGATGAGATAGTGAACTACACTGCCCGAATTACTCGAGACGCTGAAGCTGAGATATATGTTATGAATGCTCTGAACGCCTCACCTCTGGAAGGGATCGAGAACATTCCTGTCGTTCGAGATTTTCCAGACGTCTTTCCAGAAGAACTTCCAGGCATACCCCCGGCTAGAGCTGTCGAGTTTGTCATTGACTTGAAGCCTGGCACCGTTCCTATTGCCAAGCGACCTTATAAGATGCCTCCGCATCACCTTCTTGAGCTTAAGGAAGAAATCGACAAGTCACTTAAGAGTGGTTTCATCCGCCCCAGTTCCTCTGCTTGGGGAGCACCTTCACTCTTCGTTAAGAAGAAGGATGGAACTAACCGATTGGTTCAGGATTACCGGCCCATTAACCAAGCCACAATCCAGAATAAATACCCACTGCCCCGTATCAATGATCTTTATGATCAACTTGCCGGATCATCGGTGTTCTCTAAACTCGACTTGAGGTTGGGTTATCACCAGATCCGTGTCCGTGAAGAGGACATTCCCAAGACTGCATTCGTCACTCGTTATGGCTCCTATGAATACACCGTCATGTCATTTGGCCTAACGAATGCCCCAGCTACGTTCTCCCGTCTGATGAATTATATATTCATGGATTACCTCGACAAATTCGTCGTGGTATATCTAGATGATATTCTGGTCTATTCTAAGAATAAAGAGGAACATGCTGAACATCTCTGTCTTGTTCTAGAAAGGCTCCGAGAACACCAGTTGTATGCCAAGTATTCCAAATGCGAATTTTGGCTTCCTGAAGTAACTTACCTTGGACATGTGATTTCCAAGGATGGGATTGCTGTTAACCCCGAACGAGTTCAGGCTATTCTCGACTGGACTCCCCCAAAGAATGTTAAGCAAGTCAGAAGTTTTCTCGGACTCGCTAGTTATTGCCGTCGATTCGTTGAGAACTTTTCCAAGATTGCAAAACCATTGACATATCTGCTTCACAAAGGTGTTAAATTTGAGTGGACAGAAAAATGTCAAGAAAGCTTTCAGACACTAAAAGATAAATTGACATCTGCCCCAGTACTAGCACCCCCGGATTCCCAAAATGATTTCGTGATATACTGTGATGCATCTCGTCAAGGATTAGGCTGTGTCCTAATGCAAGAGCGCAAAGTGATTGCTTATGCCTCCCGACAATTGCGTCCTCATGAAGAAAATTATCCCGTGCATGATCTTGAACTTTCTGCGGTTATCTATGCCTTGAAGCTATGGCAACATTACCTTCTCGGTAACCGTTGCGAGATATACACGGATCACCAAAGCTTGAAGTATTTATATACTCAACCAGATCTGAACCTTCGTCAACAAAGATGGCTCGAAACAATTGCCGATTATGATATGAATATTTCATATACCCCCGGCAAGGCTAATGTAATGGCCGATGCTTTGAGTCGCAAGTCCTATAGCAACAATCTTATGGTTCAAGAAACACAACCTCTTCTCCATGAAGAGCTTTGCAAATTGAACCTCCATATTGTTCCACAGGGTTATCTCAATACCCTGGTTGTCGAACCAGATTTAGAACACGGCATTAAGGTTATGCAAAGGTATGACACTGAAGTTGAAAAGATCAAGCGATACCTCGACAAAGGAAAGCCGTCGGAATTCCATCTTGATGCAGATGGGATCCTATTTTTTCAACACCGTCTCTTCGTACCCAAGTTCAAGAATGAGAGGGAAAACGTTATGAAGGAAGCTCATGACACTCCCTTGTCTATTCACCCTGGTAGCACAAAGATGTACCGTGACATTTGTCAAAGATTCTGGTGGCCTAATATGAAGCGAGACATTGCTCGTTATGTTTCTGAGTGTGACATTTGCCGTCGCATTAAAGTAGAACATCAAAGGCCTGCTGGAACTCTGCAACCCCTGGAAATTCCTGAATGGAAATGGGACAAGGTCCAAATGGATTTCATTACTGGTTTTCCCAGATCTCAGAAGGGTCATGATGCTATTTTTGTCGTCATTGACTGATTCTCCAAGGTTGCTCACTTTCTGCCTGTTAAAGAGACAATCACTGCTAGCCAGTTAGCAGACTTGTATGTTTCCCGGATTGTGTCACTCCACGGTGTTCCGTTGGAGATCAGTTCTGATCGTGGCAGCCTCTTCACCTCCAGATTCTGGAATAGTTTCCAAGAAGCTATGGGAACTCATCTGTCTTTCAGCACCGCTTTTCACCCTCAGTCACAGGGTCAAGTGGAACGAGTTAATCAAGTGCTCGAAGATATGCTTCGAGCTTGCGTCATCTCCTTCGGTAAGAAATGGGAGGAATCTCTCCCGTATGCCGAATTCTCTTACAACAATAGCTATCAAGCTAGTCTGAAGATGGCACCGTTTGAAGTTCTATACGGTCGTAAGTGTCGAACCCCTCTGAATTGGTCAGAAACTGGGGAACGCTCACTTGTCGGACCGGACATTATTCGGCAAGCTGAAGAACAAGTCCGTATTGTTCGTGAACATTTGAAATCTGCTCAGTCTCGTCAGAAGAGCAACTATGACCGAAAGCACCAGGAAATAGTCTATCAACCTGGCGAGCAAGCTTACCTCCGCGTCACTCCGTTGAAAGGCACTCATCGGTTCGGAATCAAAGGCAAGTTAGCCCCTCGCTACATTGGCCCGTTCCGTATTCTTGCCCGTCGAGGAGAAGTGGCATATCAGTTGCAATTGCCGCCAAACCTTTCTCAAGTACATGACGTCTTTCATGTATCCCAACTCCGCCGCTGCTTCAAGGATCCTATTCGAGCTGTGGATCATGAAGTGCTTGAATTACGGGAAGATCTGTCATATCCAGAATATCCCATCCGTATTCTTGATCAAGCTGAGCGTCGAACACGTCAAAAGTCAATCAAGTTCCTCAAGGTTCAGTGGTCAAATCATTCTGAAGATGAAGCCACTTGGGAACGCGAGGATCGTCTTCACGAAGAATACCCCTCTTTCTTTCAGTCTTCCTCTTAATTCTCGGGACGAGAATTCTTAATAGATGAGGAGAGTTGTAACACCCCCGGTGATTAGCAACAGTAATCACTTTTGATAATGACATGTTAGTATGATCAACAGTGCATAATCATCATTAGCATCACATTGCATTTCAACTCCTAAGTCAAATTCAAATTTAAATGAAAGTGGAATATGAAAGTTGTCCAACATAGGAGCTAAAATGTCAGATAAATAACAAATATTCCAGAGGCTATTCTAAAATTGAAACCAACATCATTGGAATTGGATAAGTGACTCGAACAACCTCAAACAGTGGATAAAGATAATATTTAATAACCATTTATTAAATCTGAAATAAATATGGAATTATGTTTTGTCCAAACTAATTTTAGGTGTTATGGAATAATGCACTGGTATTTATGAACTAGGTCTCATGTTTTACAAAACTCAAATGGTGACCTGACTATTACTAAACAGAGAAAAGAAAATAATAATAAAAAAAATAACTAAAAGCTAAAATAAAACAAACTAAGGAAATGGAAAAGGCCACTGCGCCGGCCCAACTACCCCCGGCCCACCTAAGCCTACTTAACCCCCACCCAAACCCTAGCTAGCCCAACACCCCCACAGAGCCCGATCCACTCCCTCCTCGCGCCGTCACCCACACACACACACGCAGACGCACAGGGGAGGGGCGCATTCGATTCCCCTCCTCCCGACGCGGCCGTCGCCGCCTGGCGCGCCCCACCGTCCATGCCGCCTCCATGCCGCCCCGCCTCCCCGCTGCACCGCCGGCCTCCTCGCCTCTCCCCGCTCGCCGAGCCCGCCCCGAACGCCCGCAAGGACACCCCGTGTCGTCATCGTCCGCGCATCCACCGGCCTCCTGGCGCCGCATCCACCATGCCCGTCCTCTCCGCCGACCTCCTCTTCGTCTTCTTCGACCACGGGATTGAGCCCGGGACCCCTACCTCGCCGGATCAGCCGCGTCTACCTTCTCTGCCCCGCCGGTCATCACCGCCGACCCACCGCCACCACAGCTTCTCCGTCTCCGTCGAGCGCGCTCCCGAGCTCCCTGTGAGCTCCCGGTCCTCAGCGACCTTTCCCCCTCCCCCTCCGCTTCTCGTAGTCCATTTGCCGACGAGGCCGTGCCTCAGCCGTCGCTCGCCGCCAACATGGTGGCCGACTTCGACCGTCCCAGCACCTGCGGTTTGTTCCAGTGGGTGCGCGGCGAGGCCCTCGACCGATCCGTGCCAACCGCTGCTTAAATGGTCGCCGGAGCCGCTGCCTACGTGCACGCCACCGTCCTCTGCTCGCCGGCGGGCACGCACGCACGCACGCTTAAACCAGTGGGTGACCCACTGACCAGTGGGGCCCATCCTAACTAAGCCTAATTAGTCACTAACCTAACCCCCTGCTAAGTAGACTATGACATGTGGGCCCCCTGTCCTAAATACTCATTTAAATAAAATGCCAGGCACTGACACGTGGGTCCCAATCAATTAACTAGTCTAATTAAACCTCTAATTATAACTACTGAAAATGACAGATGGGACCCACAGTGCACTGTTCATTTGGATAAGATTTGCTGAGTCAGCTGCTGAGTCAACACTGGGCCCCACCTGTCATTCTGATGGGCTAGCAAAGTCTGGGTATAAAGAAAAGGGATTTCTGCCACTGTTTTGGATAATTCGAATTAAATATTTAAAGAAAATTCAGAAATTGTTTTAAACTTTAGAAAATCATATCTTTTAAACCGTAACTCCGATGAAAATACTTTGTACATGGAACTTGCTCAGATTTCCGATACGAACCCGGTTACGCCCTCCGTATTCCCGTCAGACGCCCGCAGCTATAAGAACATTGGACTTTTAGACAACTTTCAGTAAATGAATAGTGCCCAACTTTAATTAAATAAATCCGAATAAATTCCTAAATTAACTAAATCATTTAGTTAGGCAGTAGAACACCCCGGCATATCATTTAGACATGTCATACATGTTGTTTGCATTATTGCCGTGAATTTATTGTTTCTCTCCCCCTCCTTCTTTCTCTCGATAGACGCTGAGACCGACGACGCTGCACCAGGTTACGACTACTCTACCGACGAGCAGCCCGTTGACGACCTCCCTCTCTTGCCAGAGCAACCAGGCAAGCCCCCCCCCCCTTGAGCATTCCAGATATCGCCCATTCTATTCTCCTGCTTGCATTAGAATTTCGCTACTGTTAATGTATGCTCCTATTCTGATGCATAGCCTGCTGTTGTAACCTGTTCATTGCTACCTTACCTGCCTATGATAAACTGTTTAGTATAGGTTGGTATGAACCATCTGTGACCCCACCACCTTACTTTGTCGCCCCTGCTTGTTCATCGACGACTCGATCAATGTGATCGTCGATCAGAGACAGACGCCTCACTTCACACCCCCCTTAGTTGTACGACTCTGCGTAGTAACTATCGAGTGCCGAGGGTGATACCTCGTAACGCACTCACGATGAATACTCTGCAGTATAGCTGTTCGGTCGTGGTCATCGAGGGTGATTCCTCCTTCTCCATGTCTGATACGACTCTGTCGTGCAACCCCTCAGTGTGAACCTCGAGGGTGATACCTCATACGTTCACCCTGATGATTATGACCACACGGTTACTTGACCTTTTTCACAGGCGGGTCCACCCTGGTGGGTACCCGCTGGGGATCTATGATTTCGGGTGTGCCGGAAGGGCACTCGAGTGTGACATTGTGGCGGAGCATCAGAGACTCTGATTGTCTCCGCTTGATACTAATTGAGCCTATTGGATTTGGGTGTGTGATCTGAGTGGGTCGACGTGCCCTATACGCACTACCACCACGCGGGATTATGGTTATGGGACCCTCTGCGATGTACGTTTCTCCGAAAGCTTATCAGACGTCACGATTCACCGTGCGGGCTGATCGTCGGGATTGGGCTGGATACTTCACTGGCGAGTTCAGTGTCGCGCCTGCACCCCGGCCAGCCACGCAACGCGCAGGGTGCCCAGGGCGATGGCCCGAGACCCCTGGGTGCATAGGTTAGTCCGGCGTGCTGACCTCTCTGCTGAGCCTAGGTAGAGCGTTGCTTCGTGTTGATCTTCCGAGGACGGGCATTACCCAGCAAGTATGTCCGGCCAGAGTTGATCGAGCGTGTTGGGTAACAGTAGTGCACCCCTGCAGGGATGAATCTTCTATCGATAGCCGGTCCTACGGTAAAGGACGCTCAGTTTGTGTATCCCGATCTACTACTTAAACTGGATACTTGTTACTTAATTGAAGCTTCGGGATTACTTTCTCGCTGGGAGTCGAGGAAGGATCTTTGAGCTGTATTTCAACATGTTTGTTAAATAAAATGCTATTCTACTCTCTTCTACTGCTGCAAGATGATGGCTTTGAGAAGATGTTTGAAGATGCTAGTCTTCGATAGGACTAGGCCTTTCTCTCTATTCTGGCATTTCTGCAGCCCAGTCCACATATACAACCTTTTCTCCATTGATAATGTTGCATATGTAGTATAGATCCTTGCTTGCTGAGTACTTCGGATGAGTACTCACGGTTGCTTTATTTTCTCTTTTTCCCCATATACCCCACCTTGATGATACACCAGACGATGGAGTCCAGGAGCCAGACGCCACCACCGGAGCCTACTACCAGGCGGGTCCAGAGGGCACGTACTACTGGATCGAGCCAGCTGACCAGGAGTAGGATCGGAGGCTCCCAGGCAGGAGGCCAACGCCTTTCGATCTAGTGTCGCTGTTTGTGCTAGCCTTCTTAAGGCAAAACTTGTCTAACTATGTCTGTACCCAGATATTATTTGTATGACTGACTTATGTATTCGGATCTTCGGATCCCTGGTCTGTAATATTGTGGACCTCCGTTTATTTGTGTTTAGAGTTGTGTTGTGATATCTACCCGTGAGTCCCTGGGTTTGATCGTACACGTTTGCGTGTATGATTAGTGTACGATTGAACCGGGGGCGTCACAAGTTGGTATCAGAGCCGACTGCCTGTAGGAAGCCCCCCTCCAAATTCCTTGGCCGAAGTTGAGTCTAGAAACCGAGAAACTAATTTACTAACTTGGCTGTGTGGCTTACGGGCCCACGTCGCCAACTGGGTGGTATTAGGATCTTTTATTCCTCGTCTATACTCTGGGACTCTAATATCTCTTCTATTCGGGTTAAATAAAGTTTACTAACGCCGACACTTAGGATCTCGTAAATCCCGTCTACCCGGAGAGCTGGATATCTGTGCGATTTCCCAGTCATTGATCTGATTAGTCTGATAATCATTTTCCTTTCCATTGTTTTGTTTAACCTTTCTCTCCGAGTTGTGTTAAACTTCTCGTTGTCATTTGACAAATCTGAATTTCCTCTGTTTCAGATGGACCGTTTGTTTCCACCGCGTCCTACGACACAGCTTGTGCTTCGCACTTGGGCTCGTAATACCCCTGGGTTTCCAGCTGTCCTGATCGCTCTCATGACCAGACTTGGCTACCGCTGGTACCCTGAGTTCATGGTTTACGAGGATTACCGCGAGTTTAATCAGGAACAGTACTATGCTGAAGTTCGGATTTATGATCGGCAGAATGACTCAGACACCGAGTTACACCTTTTTCACGGATTAGGCGTGACTATTGAGATGGCAGTACATGATGCCGCCTACTCTGCTGTCGCACGTCTTCGAGGACAGTTCAGTGATATCTTGGATGACTCTGAGTTCCGATACATTCCGTATGCCCCTGCTGGAGATGCTACCGGATACTACACAGCTATCTGTGCCCCGTACGAGCCTCGCCGATATGACCACCGCGTTCTGATTCAGTGCACTCAGGCTCTGGATCGCACTGTTCGGGCTCTCGCCGTCGAGTTGGTTGCCACTCGAGCACGTCTCTACGATGCTATGACGCAGTTGATGCCCGCTGTTCGTGCAGGGATACATCCGGAGCACATCCTTTACCCGCGCAGGACTCAGATGTATGCTGGTATTGACTGGCCTGCTGTTGGAGGTCACACACCTACACGTGGACCTCTTCTTACAGTTCGAGACCGGGTTCTGCATCAGAGTGCACATGGAGCGCAGGATCCTTCCGCGACGAATATTCGTCGTCCGCACTCGCAGTTACCCCGTTACAGTGGTTTTCTCCGACGTTGATGTAGCCTTTGCTATGTCTCGTTGTGTACATCCTTACCGCGTGCCTGCGCGCCGCCTAGTATGTCTAGCTTATAATTTGCGCCGTTATGCTGTCCGCATGTACCCGACATTGTGTATGGATCTGTATGTCTTAATCGACTACTGTTATGTATCTATTACACTGCTTAAGGTATTGTCGTGTTACATCATACTTGTCGCTAAACACTCGCAATTGCTTTTACTAAACTACCCCCTGTTGATACGTAGCAGGATGGTTAGACCAGGTGGTCGTGGTCGTACCCCTGAACGTCCACCACCGCCAGACTATATGGCAGCTATGATGCAACAGTTCGAGCTTAACCGCCAGTTCATGGTTGGAATCATGGCTCAGTTTCCGCATCAGAACAACCAGAACCAGAACCCAGCTTCAATAACCTTGACAGAGTTTACGCGACTCAACCCAACGCAGTTTCGCAACTCTGACAAGCCCCTGGATGCCGATGACTGGCTCCGCGACATCACTCACGAGATGGAGTCTGCTAATGTCGCCCCCGCCAACTTTGTCACCTTCGCGGCCTTTTTCTTAAAGGGCCCCGCTGCTCAATGGTGGGCCCATAACCCACAGGAGGAATCTCTCCCGTATGCCGAATTCTCTTACAACAATAGCTATCAAGCTAGTCTGAAGATGGCACCGTTTGAAGTTCTATACGGTCGTAAGTGTCGAACCCCTCTGAATTGGTCAGAAACTGGGGAACGCTCACTCGTCGGACCGGACGTTATTCGGCAAGCTGAAGAACAAGTCCGTATTGTTCGTGAACATTTGAAGTCTGCTCAGTCTCGTCAGAAGAGCAACTATGACCGTAAGCACCAGGAAATAGTCTATCAACCTGGCGAGCAAGCTTACCTCCGCGTCACTCCGTTGAAAGGCACTCATCGGTTCGGAATCAAAGGCAAGTTAGCCCCTCGCTACATTGGCCCGTTCCGTATTCTTGCCCGTTGAGGAGAAGTGGCATATCAGTTGCAATTGCCGCCAAACCTTTCTCAAGTACATGACGTCTTTCATGTATCCCAACTCCGCCGCTGCTTCAAGGATCCTATTCGAGCTGTGGATCATGAAGTGCTTGAATTACGGGAAGATCTGTCATATCCAGAATATCCCATCCGTATTCTTGATCAAGCTGAGCGTCGAACACGTCAAAAGTCAATCAAGTTCCTCAAGGTTCAGTGGTCAAATCATTCTGAAGATGAAGCCACTTGGGAACGCGAGGATCGTCTTCGCGAAGAATACCCCTCTTTCTTTCAGTCTTCCTCTTAATTCTCGGGACGAGAATTCTTAATAGATGAGGAGAGTTGTAACACCCCCGGTGATTAGCAACAGTAATCACTTTTGATAATGACATGTTAGCATGATCAACAGTGCATAATCATCATTAGCATCACATTGCATTTCAACTCCTAAGTCAAATTCAAGTTTAAATGAAAGTGGAATATGAAAGTTGTCCAACATAGGAGCTAAAATGTCAGATATATAACAAATATTCCAGAGGCTATTCTAAAATTGAAACCAACATCATTGGAATTGGATAAGTGACTCGAACAACCTCAAACAGTGGATAAAGGTAATGTTAAATAACCATTTATTAAATCTGAAATAAATATGGAATTATGTTTTGTCCAAACTAATTTTAGGTGTTAGGGAATAATGCACTGGTATTTATCTTTGGGCGCTCTTGCATTAGACACGTCTAATCCGTGACGAGATGCATCACCGTAATATGCACGAAATCATTTTGGAATCCGGGGGTGCTAGTACTAGGGGGGGGGGGGGCGGGGGGCAGAATTTCAATTTATCTTTTAGTGTCTGAAGCTTTCTTGACATTTTCTGTCCACTCAAATTAACACCTTTGTGAAGCAATCTGTCAATGGTGTTTTGCATCTGGAAAAGTTCTCAACGAATCGACGGGCAATACTAGCGAGTCCGAGAAAACTTCGACTTGCTTAACATTCTTTGGGGGGTCCAGTCGGAAAGCCTGAACTCGTTCGGGGTTAAAGCAATCCCATCCTTGGAAAGCATCATGTCCAAGTAAGTATACTTCAGGAAAGCCAAAAGTCCGCATTTGGAATACTTGGCATACAACTTGTGTTTCTCGGAGCCTTTTATAGAAACAAGACAGAGAGGTTCAGATGTTCCTCTTTAATTCTTAGAATAGACCAGAATATCATCTAGATATACCACGACGATTTTTTTTTTGTTGTGGTCGAGGTAATCCATGATATATAATTCATCAGACGGGATAACGTAGCTTGTCATTCCGTTGGCCAAATTAGAAATGACGGTGTAATTCATGGAGCCATAACGAGTGACGAATGCCGTCTTGGGAATTATCCTCCTTACACGGACACCGGATCTGGTGATAGACCCAACCTCAAGTCGATTTTTTGAGAACACCGATGAAGCCGGCAAGTTTGATCATAAAGATCATTGATACGGGGCCAGTGGTATTTATTCTGGATTGTTGCTTGGTTTAATGGGCCGGTATCCTGCACCAATCGGTTAGTTCCATCCCTTCTTCTTAAACTAAGAGTGAAGGTCTCCCGCAGCAGAGAACTGGGGCGGATGAAACCACTCTTAAGTGACTTGTCGATTTCTTCCTTAAGCTCAATAAGGTGATGCGGAGGCATCTTATAAGGTCGCTTGGCAATGGACGGTGCCAGTCTTCAAGCCCCCCCCCCCCCCCCCCCCCCCCCCTCAATGACAAACACTCGACAGCCTAGCCGGGGTTTCCTGGAAGTTCTTCTGGAAAGACGTCTGGAAAATCTCGAACGACAGTTACGTTCTCGTATCCCTTCCAGAGGGTGAAGGCGTTCAAGCATTCATAACATATACCTCACTTCAGCGTCTCGAGTAATGCGGAGCAGTGTAGTTCACTATCTATCGGAGGTGTGAAGAGTTGGATTAATTTTTAGTTGGCACAATTGATCGAAGGCAATGTGGAGTCTGTTCACCCATCCATTCCGAGTATGAGTCTATGGTGGAAAAGACCTGGTTCAGATTAGGGGAAGCTAGGAATCAAATTCCTCGCTTTCCAACAGGACATTATGTGCCATCATAGTGGTTTGACATTGGCCTCCAGGGGTAGGACAACTATTGGCAGGTCCTCTTTTCGAATCAATGTCATGAGAAATGCAAATGCTTCGACATGAATGAATGCGATGCTCCTGAATCAATAATACGCAAAGGTACTGAGTCAACAAGAAGGGTACCCATCAAGTAGCCAGGTTGATCCTGTACTTCGTCAATGTCAATGTTTAAGCCTGACCACGACCCCCCAGTGAAGTCAGACCCCGTATTATAGTTGCGGGTCTATTGTTGCCACGGCCATTCCACGGCCACACGAGGATCTAACTGATGCTGAGTCTGCGGCAGTCTTTAGCCCTGGTGGCCTGGTTTTGTCGGCACTTGAAACCAAACCATCTTCAGGACGAAGAAGGGCATTGTTTCTGAATAGCTGGCGCCTTTGACGGCCTCGGTGGGTGGAGGATCAGGCGTGGTGCAGCATTGTTCTTTGGCGGCAGAGGTATGGGACGAAACGCTTTGTTGGATCCAAACTCTACGCTTCGGTCTTGAGCCCGAAGATGAGCCAGCATCAACGATAGGCGCTTCTGCGGTCCTTGTGTTCCATCTGAGCGGTCTCACGAGAATAGCCTTGTTCACTAGAGTTGAGAAGTCATTGATGTCTTGAGCCAGCTAGCTGCAGCTTGAGGTTCAGGGTGTAGTCCCATTACGGAACTTCTCCTGTCTGCGATCATCTTTGGCGATGTCTTCTTCATCATAGCGGGAGGATCAAGAACTTCCCCGCTGATAAGCTTCGACGGTTTTTATTGCCCTGAGTGAGGTTGCGGAACTGGGTCTTCATGCGTTCCATAGATTGCTTGAGGGATGTCACGTGTACTGGAAAGCAGCCTGGAACTCATCCAGGTGATGACTGT